>JBAMNC010000345.1:0-1200000 GCA_037902135.1 Cetoscarus ocellatus | reverse complement strand
GTCTCATAGCTCCAAAAGCCGAACAGACCTTTTTAATGATTCATAGCGGAAATAAAATGTCTGTGAACTCTGCGAGAAGGCAGAAGGATCTATTTTCACCTCTCAGAAGTGCCATCATTTGGAAGGTGGAAGAACATGCTCTAAAAATCGCGTCCCGGTGAGCTGTGTCGCGGCTCGAATGTCACCGCCGCCAACAACCCAGCATGGCTCTTCAAAACTCCCCTCGCTGCCTCCTGTTAGAGGCGCCACGCGGCACCATTTGGCTTCCACATCATCATATTCTTTTCAAGTGTTTGTATTTGGCTCAGTTTGTCTAGGTTACACTTTTGGGGACTTTGAAGCACTTAGGGAATAGATGAATATGTTTTCCCCCCCTAATCGTTTGGCATCTTTGGCAAGTCAAAATATGGTAAGTAAGCAGGTTGTCAATAATTTAGTAGAACCCTCGCTAGCTTAAAGCTATCACCCAGACGTTTCTTATGATTTGATCCAATATTTCCTGTAATTGCTCCCAAATCGCAACTTATTCTTCCCACTGTGAAGTTTTGCCTTCAGTGTCCTGTCAGGGGAAATCACTCTTCATTTCTCCTTATGGATGTGGGCTATTAGTGAAACCTGATTATTGAGATATTGCCCGCTGCTAATTTGTAAGTTGCAGCCATGTCAAAAATGCTTAGACAGTGGATAACTCTGAACTGAAGATAATAAGCTCTAAGTTCTCTCTAACAGCAACACTACTGTTTGAGCTGCTTAACTCAATTACTGCAACATATTTCTGCAATTCTCCCCCATCAATCCCCCCTCCTCCTCGGTCCTTCCAGGCCTGGACGATGGTTGACATGCATGTAATCTGGGACTTGTGCAAAGGGATCATGTGAGTGTTTCAATATGAGGTGTAACAAATTCAAGTAGTGGCCAAAGAAAGGAGGAGAAGGGAGGCAGATGACTTATTTCTTGTAAACGTCTTAAATAAAGTTTCAGAAGGGGATTTTTGTTCCAGAGCAAGGCAATGGAGCAAGCATGAATTGGTTGCTTTGGGGGAAAAACATGCTGAGCCGTGCTGTCAAGTCATGGACGGGGGGGTGGAGAACTAACGTAATGGACCTCTGTGACCTCTTTAATAGGCGAATCACTCCAGACGCAGTAGGACACCAATAAAAACATCAGTCACACACACAAAAGGTCAAAGAGGAGCTGCTACAGGATGGCTCAGTTTTACCAGAAAAGACAGGCGGTTGAGAAATGGTGGTTGAAAAAAGAACACAGAATCCATTGTGATGGATAATGAGGTTACAGCGTCTAGATGATTGGCTCAAAATTAAAAAACGTATGTTACTAAATTTGAGGGTTTATTTAAAGCTTCCAAATAAATACCTAAACCAAGGAAATTATCCTTTTGCCCTTGTTTGACTGTTAGCAAGATTACTTCAAAAGTCATGGACAGTTTTACTCAAATTTAGGGATGCATGATATTGGTTTGATATTAGTATTGGCAGATATAAGCCTAAAAAGTCAAGTACTGGTATCAACAGATATTGAATTTTTTGCAGATATTTACATGAATATGAGCAGATTACACTAAATTACAATATATATGCACCTTCTCATCACTGCATGGGTACATTTAAAAATCAAGGGTTTTATTTTTGCAGGAGTTAAATGCTGTTTTTCTTGTTTTACATCTGTTCCTCACAAAAATATACTGTAAC
This sequence comes from Cetoscarus ocellatus, assembly GCA_037902135.1. NCBI lineage: Eukaryota > Metazoa > Chordata > Actinopteri > Labriformes > Labridae > Cetoscarus > Cetoscarus ocellatus. The sequence goes on along the minus strand of JBAMNC010000345.1, from coordinate 1,198,291 downwards.
ACTAAAAGAAACAAGTCCATTCTTCTTAAGTACAGAGCTTGTGCTCTTGACTAGAATTATCGGTATCGGTTATAATGAATTAAAAAATATCGGCATATCAGCAAATATCCAATATCGTGCATCCCTACTAAAATATTCAGGAAATTACGTCATAGCACAGGGAAGGTGTAAGTAATAAGGTTTTGGTGGTGGTCTGTATCCAGGCACAGATCCTTGAATATTTTTAAGGATTTGTTAACATTGCGAGGTAGTACAGTTTTCTACTCTTTCCACTTTTAACTCAGTCAATTGTCAGCTGATTTGGTTGACATTTTCAGGGAATGTTGGTCATGGCACAAAGAAGAGGTCATTAGATGTAAATGGTGATCCGAACCAGGATGTTGATCCAGGATTTTTTAAACTGGTTTTGTTTACAGTGTAAGGTAGGGCAGTTTTCCACATTTTGGACAATAACTCGCCCAACAATGTTGGACACACCATGGTGGAAGTTTGTGCTCTTTAAGCTATTCTTGTAGTGAGATTAAATAATTGTTTATAACCTCGCAGAAGCCTGGACAAATTAAGCTAAGTATGTGGTTAAGATGAGGGGTTTCTAGGTCTGAACGATTCTGGGAAAAGATCTAATTGTGATTTTTCTGGCAGATATTGCCATTTCAGTTCGAAATTTTCCTCAAATCAAGCTTCAGTGCAATATTCACTATGTTTTCAGTATAGACAACAGTAAGGAAATCAGTGATCAAAAGCACATAACACATTATTCATACTCCAACTTCTACTCCTAAAAAGAGGCTTTGAGTTGTTGACCTGCTTACCACCACTTTAATGGTGAAGATGTGGTTGACACAACAGCAGCTTTGGCGATCACACATTTGCATTGTCTGAAATTGCAATTTCTATCTGTAAACAATAAATCTTTCAGCCCTAGGTGTTTCCAACCACAGGGCCGTACATATTTATAAGAGAGGATTTTTTTTTCCTTCAGGGAATGTGCAAAGTTTTTAATTCAGAAAAAATACCCAAATTTCACACATCCATTCATACTGCATCTCTTGACTGTAAAGATTTGTCACAAAAGCTCCCTGTATCTGTCATAACTGGGATGTCAGGCGAAGAAAGACTTTAGATTAACTGTTTAACATTTCTCCATATTTAGAATACAACAGAAGTCCAATACTGGGTTTCAGATCTGCATTTACAGAAATAAGTAAACTACATTCAATTCTTACAGTTGCTGAAATGATAGCAAAGAGAAGAAAATAAATAGTTTTACTTTTCAAAGAGCATTTTAGTTTGTTACCATGCAAACCTGTGCAAAGTTAGCTCCCTTATCCAAATCAGGTTCCCAGGAGCAGTGCAGGGCTCTGCAGTTAATTTAGCCAGGACTGCAGATCACATGAAATAACTGGCTGCAAAACAACAACAAAAAAGTCAGTAACACAAATCACTTTCTTCCACCAGGCCCAGTAAAAAGTCTGAAAGAGCCATTATGGTTCCTGTTATTTTTGTGTGTTTTTTTCATGTGTTTGGGGAGTCAGCTGGCTCAGTCAGAGAGAGACCCTTACACTGGCTCATGAGCTCAAAAATATGAAAGCCTACTTTGGCAAACTTTGCCTGTAGTGGGTCTATTAAATTAAATAAACTAGGTGTTACGGGGGAACATGGTTTCCATGTTTCTATTCATGGTGCATCTGTGGCAAGAAGGATTCAGAAGCTCTGTGTGACTTTTTGTTCAAACTTTTTACAAGGTTTGTGGGGCCCCTTTTAACTGTGCCTGGTCCTGGCCATGTAATCAAAGTTTGGTGTAGACTACAATCAGTAAATAATCAAAATGGGAAAAACATCTTTATTTTTGCAGCTGAAACTAAAACCTTCAGACAGTTTAAAGGAAGTCATTTTTGTGGTTTTATAAATTGAAATTCAACACTGTCTACAAGTTTGAGCCACAATGTGAATCAAGGACACCTGCATAACTGCAAACACCTAGAGAGCCATTCCTTCCACACTCCTTCCTGCTTTTACACCGAGCGGACTGTAACTCACTAATGCAGAAAAGCTGCACATGAACATAATTCTTATGAGACCTGCTTGGATTAGGGGGGCTGCTTTGTGGGCACAGTTTTGCTTGTGGACATGACTTGTGTGTATGGCGTGTCCCACTGTTGGCTGTGTGTGTTCACAGGAAGTGAGGAGTACCCCAGGGCTCCGTTCTCGGCCTGGCTCAGACTCCAGAAAGACGGGGAACTCTCCAAATCTGGAAAAACAATTCCCAAAGAGCTGTAAACAGCCAAAAGCAATACGGCCACAAGAAAACCTTGGCCACTCTCCAGTGCTAACAATTAAAATGAGCAATGTGTTAAAAACCATTCAAAAAGGTGGCAAAGGCCCATTAATTTACAACACTTTTAATGAGAGGGGGTGATATATCTATAAAAACTCTATTAACTTACATCTACAAAAGACAAAGTCAGCCATATGAAGTAACAAGAGATCCATTTCACTCAGTCATCCTTTTTTTTATTATTTATTAAAGCATTTAGGCAATTAAATTAAAACATTCCTGATTATGCAACACACTTTTAACTGGAGGAGAGATAATCACAGCACCACAGCATCCAACCTGATTACCAGCTCATTTCACAGGTGCACCAAACATCCATTCATCCTCACTTTATGGAGTATTATGCATTTTTTAAAATATATATCTTCATATATTTAATGACAGGTTGGAAGTTAAGAACATAATTTGCATGTCTTTTTTTCTTTCTTTCTTTCTTGCTTTCTTTCAAACTTTTTCTTTCTTTCTCTTTCTTTCCAACTTTCTTTCTTTCTCGCTTGCTGTCATTTTTTCTTTTTTCAAACTTTCTTTTGTCTTTCAAACTCTTTCTTTTTCTGTTTTCTTTCATTCAGACTTCCTGTCAAACTTTCTTTCAAACTTTCCTTCTTTCAAACTTTCAAACTTAAAAAAAACAGCAAAGTCAAAGCCAAAAAATACATATGTATTCCAAACAACTGTACATGTCCATAATAAATGTACACATGTAAGTACATACACATGTATGTCAACACAACAACCAGCCTGAGAGGGAGCAGAATGAAGAAAAAGCAGCTGTCATTATTCGTGGAAACAATATAATTACATGGTTATTGCCCCATTTTACAAACTACAGTCAATCTTCATAGAAAAATAAATAATTAAATGTGCAAGGAAAGAGTTCAACAACAGTTCGGATGAAAGGAACAGAGTCCAGAGCTAGAGCCCCAACTAGGGGCGGGTGGCTAGATTGCACAACATCTGACAGAATTTTATCCGCCAGATAAAGAGCGGCGTTAAAGAAAACCAAGAAAAAAGAACTTCATAACTGGTTCATTGTCTTGTAACTAACCATATAGGTTCCCTCTGACCCAGAGACAAGGGAATCATGTTCATGCCTTGCTTTTAAATGGATATTATTATGAATGCTGTTGGGTATTTTCTTCAAATTTTGCACAAATAAGAGATAATCTGATTCTACTGTGGACACTGTCAAGGTCACTGTTTCCTCACTCTATAATTCTATTAGAGATCACACCCTTGGGTGAACCTTGGTGTTCTTCCTTTATAATACAATTATCTTTTCTACATGCCAGACTTTAATGCCTAGAAAAACTCAGATTTGGATCAGTTCAGGAGAAACTGCAAAGCAGGTTTCATTATCAGCATTTTTAAACATCAGAGTAAAGCCAATTCTGAATGATTCTATTGAAATACATACTAAATCATTTACATTTATTTTACATTTGTTGGTACATTTAGATAATAATACACTACAATTCTCTATGATGTGACTCTACCTCAGCCAAATGTGCAGACAGGTTTTAGATCAAACCTCAACCTCACAGTCAGGTACACATACACACATGTTTTTAGACTATTTCAACACATAAACAAACTCACACACAGAACATGCAACATCTGTCCAGCTCCCTATAGGCAAGCAGCAGCCCAATCAGACATGCTCATTGAAATATGCATGACATGCTAGCATGTGATATGTCAAAAAAGCTGCTACCTTGGCTCATCCTGCAGGGGCTCAGCTGTTCATTCATTATACATGGCTGTGCCATGCACCCAGTACTGTATGCACCCATACCTGCTGCATCTGCCCTGTGTGAAACCAGACAGCCCTGACACATTTAAAATGAACACAATATTCTGTATATTTATTTCTCATATATAGACATTACATTATATATAGGGCCCTATAAATTCTGTTATTTTTTTCCCAAATTCCGTTTTAATTTTTCTCATATAACGTTTTCACCTCCGCAAAGGAGGTTATGTTTTTGCCAGCATTTATCTTTCTATTTGTTTGTCTGTCTGTGTTCAAAATAACTTGAAAAGTTCTGAACAGATTTGGATGAAATTTTCAGGAATTGTCAGAAATTGGATATGGAAGAACTGATTAAATTTTGGGGGTGATCTGGATCACCGTCTGGATCCAGGAATTTTTTTGGTGTGAATCACAATATGGAGGGAACTGTGGCGCTTGGTGGAGGTCTGCGCTCTCCAAGTGCTTTTCTAGTTTTCATTTTTAATTTTTTTGAGAATTTGGTTTTAAGTATTTAAACCTGAGACACAGAATAAAGTAATGAAATATAACCACTCACTCTTCAGGTTTGCAGAACATTTGATCGACTGACACAATAATTGTTGGGAAGCTGCTCTGCCCTGTACTTTAGAGTTAGCCCAGAGTTTCGTAGCTTCTTTGCTGACTTAGTCGGTGTCTCAGACGGTCACTTCGACATGTTTGTATTGTTAATGAGGGGAGAAGGAGGGGGAGGGGAAGTGAAGCGTGCATTGTCCCCCTCTGAGCATTTTTACGAGAGATACCTTCCTTTTTATTATGAAAAAATAGCTTTTGCGTAAAATGTTGGACATTTCTGTGATATTCCGCATTTATTTGAATTCCACTTTTAATGTTCAATTCCGTGATTCCCTGATCGCGGACTCTATAGGGCCCTACATATCGAGATAAAAAGTGACTAGCTCTGGTTCTGGCTTTATAAGTTAATGCCCCATTTTCAATCCTTCTCACATATTCCTCTAATCTGTGTTTTTTAATCCTGGGGCCAGCGTTGACCTTGTTGTGCAGCTGGATCCACCTGATTCCATGTCTGTAATCAGGTAGATCCTTCCTGCAAATCCCCAAGCTGGGACAATTTAACTCAGTCTGCAGAGTCTGTCCAGGCAGAGTCCTTTGAGTGGAAAGAGGTGAGAGCTGTGAGAGACAACAGTAAGAATTCACCTCAAGCCAACACAATCCCTGTTTGTAGAAAGATTAGCATTAATGCTTTTTTTAAACATTTTTATCAGAACTAGAAAACATTTCCTCACTAAATGAAGAAGAAAGAACAACACTCTAAACATTTTTCCATGGATAAGACACTTTTCTCCTCTGCAGGCTTTGGCGGGTGTTTGACAGACTCAGATTATGGACACCATAACACTGGCTAACTTCATCATCAGTGACCTGTGTTAAATGTGATTGACAGAACAATATAAAATACTGATTTATAGCTCTCATTCAGCTACATCTACTTCACTTTATTACCTCTGCCAAGGAGGTTATGTTTTTGCCAGCTTTTGTTTGTTTATTTGTGAGCCAAATTATGCAAAAACTGCTGGACAGATTATGCCGAAACTTTCAGGAGATGTTCGTAATGGCCCAACTTAAAAATGTTTAGATTTTGTTGGTGATCTGGATACCTGCCATTAGTGAACAATCGCTTTTGCTCAATAACTGTCTCACTGATATCAACTTGATTCTGAGTACGAGGTAGGGCTGAAAGATTTATCGTTTTCGCAATTTCAGACAACGCAATCATGTGATTGCCAAAGCTGCAAACTGTTTTACAAATTTGCTGGTAAGCAGGTCAACAATTCAAAGCTTCTGTTTAGGAGTAGAAGTTGGAGTATCCCTTAAAGCCCCACTATGTAAGATTCAGGTTTGTCTGCTCTCGAGGGGCCGCTCTGGTCGTTGAGTGTAATTGCATTGTCGTAACACAGCACCTCACAGCAACGTGCATTTGTTGACATACAGAGCCGGGAGAAGCGAGTCGACAGGACATCCGAAGACATAGAAGAAATAGTGAAATAGTGAATGATCGAGCGTCACGGCGCCATGAATATCTCCAGCAATCTGAAAGATTGCCCCCTACCAAATCTGATCAGTGATGACATGTATAGCCGCATGTCATCATTCAACCGCTGGCTATCAAGGTGGTGTCCAGCAAATGATGTGGGCTTCATTGATAATTGGACATCCTTCTGGGGAAAACCTGGTCTGATAGGAAGAGATGGCATCCATCCTACTTTGGCTGGAGCATCTCTCCTATCTAAAAACATGGCAGAGTCGTACTTATGACCTCTCAGAGATGAGACCATGTTGCGGAGCTGCAGTCCTCCACGCTGCTCTGCGCTTGCTTTAGGACAGTTTTCCACCCATTACTGTTATGACAGTTGTGTTCATCACTATGATAACTGCTATGACAGTTGTAGTAGTGATGAATATTATTCTATAGAGACTGTGTCTGTCCCCCGACCCAAATGCCACATAGATGTTAGCACAAAAACAAGTAAAAAAGGTGTCAATCATAGAAATCTGGTTAAAATCAAAACCTCAAATGTAGAAGCTTCAAAACATCAGATAATTAGATGTGGTTTCTTAAATATTAGATCACTGAGATCCAAATCTTTACTAGTGAATGACCTTATATCAGAAAATCACATTGATTTACTCTGTCTAACAGAAACGTGGCTGTGCCAGGAGGAATATGTCAGTTTAAATGAATCCACTCCTCCCAGTCACTCAAATACTCATATACCCCGCGACACAGGCCGTGGTGGTGGTGTAGCAGCTATTTATCATTCTTATCTCCAAATCAATCAGAGACCAAAGGCTAATTGCTCCTCTTTTGAAAGCCTTGTTTTAAATTTATCTCATACTGATTCAAAAACCTGCCAGCCTGTCCTATTTGTGATAATTTACCGTCCTCCAGGCCCTTATTCTGAATTCTTATCAGAATTTTCTGAGTTCGTATCAAACTTGGTTCTTAGCTCTGATAAAATACTTATTGTAGGTGATTTTAATATTCATGTTGACAAAGAAAGTGATAGCCTTAGCTCCGCTTTTATGTCCTTAATAGACTCTGTTGGTTTTATTCAGGCTGTTCGTGAAGCTACTCATCATTTCAATCACACTCTTGATTTAGTTCTAGCATATGGCCTTGATGTTGATAGACTGAAAGTTTTTCCTGAGAATCCTTTATTATCCGATCACTTCTTAGTAACTTTTAGCATCTTCTTAGAGGATTTTGTGTTTTGTAACAAAATTGTGAAGAGTAGAAATCTGTCCAATGGTGCCGTGGCTAAATTTAAAGAAGCGATTCCTGCTGCCTTAAACTCAATAACTTGGCCAACTGATAACTGTGATATTAGCTATAGCCCCTCTCAGCTGGATCAGCTTGTTGACGACTCTGCCAGTCTACTAAGATCCACTTTGGACTCAATTGCGCCACTGAGACAAAAAACTATTAAACGTCAGAGGGCAGCTCCTTGGTTTACTCCTGAAACTCGTGAACTTAAACAAGCATCCCGTAAATTAGAGAGAATATGGCGCTCCAATAAGAGGGAGGAGTCACGTATACTTTGGCGGGAAAGTCACAATAACTACATGACAGCCTTACGACATGCTCGAGCTGCCTACTACTCCTCACTAATTGAAGAAAATAAAAACAACCCTAGGTACCTTATCAGCACTGTAGCCAGGCTGACACAGAGTCAGAGCTCTGTGGAGACTGTGATTCCTCTAGCTCTTAGCTGTGAGGACTTTGTGAGCTTTTTTAATGATAAAATTCTTAAAATTAGAGATAAAATTAGCAACTCCCTGCTTTAACCTGAACCTACCGTACCATTACTTGTAGTCAGACCTGCGTTAGATCATTTTTCTACAATTAGCCTTCAGGAGCTAAATTCTCTTGTCTCCTCCTCCAAACCATCTACCTGCCTTTTAGACCCGATCCCAACTAAACTGTTCAAGGAGGTCTTTCCCCTAGTTTGTCCATCCCTGCTGGAGACAATAAATATATCTCTATCAACAGGCTACATGCCACAGTCTTTTAAAGTAGCTGTAATCAAACCTCTCCTTAAAAAACCTAACCTCGATTCGGGAACATTGGCTAACTACAGGCCTATATCAAACCTTCCATTTACTTCAAAGATCCTGGAGAAAGTAGTGGCTACTCAGCTATGTGACTTCCTTCAAGACAACAGCCTTTTTGAGGCCTTTCAGTCAGGATTTAGAGCTCATCACAGCACAGAGACTGCTCTAGTTAAAGTAACTAACGACCTACTCTCAGCTTCAGATGAGGGACTTCTCTCAGTACTTGTTTTATTAGATCTTAGTGCGGCTTTTGACACCATTGATCATGATGTTCTTATACAGAGATTAGAGGTATTACTCGGGTTTACAGGGACTGCCTTAAATTGGTTTAAGTCCTACTTATCTGATAGATACCAGTTTGTACACGTGAACAACAAGTCCTCTGTGTACACTAAAGTAAGTTACGGAGTTCCTCAAGGCTCTGTGCTAGGTCCAATTCTCTTCTCCATTTATATGCTTCCCCTCGGTGATATCATGAGGAAATACTCCGGTAATTTTCATTGCTATGCTGATGATACTCAGCTGTATGTATCGATGAAGCCAGGTGAGACAAATCAGTTATCTAAACTAGATGCGTGTCTAAAGGACATTAGGACATGGATGGCCCAAAATTTTCTTCTCCTTAACTCAGACAAGACAGAGATCATTGTGCTGGGCCCTCGACACCTTAGAGAAACCTTTTCTAATGATTTAACTGCCCTAGATGACGCCAAGCACAACTGTTAGAAATCTTGGGGTTCTATTCGATCAGGATCTATCCTTTAACTGTCACATAAAGCAAATCTCAAAAACAGCCTTTTTTCATCTTCGTAACATCGCTAAAATTAGGCCTATCCTGTCCCAGAGCGATGCTGAAAAGCTTGTCCATGCTTTTGTTACCTCTAGACTGGACTACTGTAATTCTCTTCTTTCAGGCTGTCCCAGTAAGTCGCTTAAGACGCTTCAGCTGGTCCAAAATGCTGCAGCACGTGTGCTGACTAGAACTAGGAGAACTGCTCGTGGTTCCATCAGTCTCTAGAAGTAGTATGGGAGGTAGAGCCTTCAGTTATCAGGCTCCTCTTCTCTGGAACCATTTACCAACCACGGTTCGGGAGGCAGACACCCTCTCTACCTTTAAGGCTAGACTTAAAACATTCCTCTTTGATAAAGCTTTCAGTTAGGGACCAGCTCATAGTCCATAGTTTAGACATATAGTTAAGATGCAATAGGCTTAGACTGCCGGGGGGATCTGGCACATTGGGCTCTATCCCTCTCTCTCTCACACTCTCTCTCCATATCTGCCTCTGCCCCTTTCTGTTTGCTCCTGTACTCGTCTCTGGCTCTTGTCTTTTAGGTTGCCTGGGATCCTTGGTGGAGACTGCCTGCTGCTGTGGAGTCACGAAGCCTCAATAACTACAATTACAGACATAACACATATTTGGCCATCTCACTCCAGTTCATAATCATTATAGCTGTTAATGTTGATATTAACATGATCTTTCTATCCATGGTTGATACATCTATAGTAACTATCTCTAGCTCCACATGGACATGAGATCCCTCCTGAGAATGAGGTGTCACATCTCAAGAGGTCTACCATTAATACATTTATACTTAACGGAGACAAATATGGTAGGGATGCACTTGTGGTCTGGGCACCCATGAGTTCATCACTACCATAAATTCTTACTTCCAGTAAGACTTTTATTGATTATACTTCTATAAAATTTTCACCACAACCACACAGACATGAGGACCCTCCTCTAATAAATTTGTTTGCAGCAGAAACAAATTTGACGACGACAGGTCTATGATTGGTCCATTGATCTGTCACTAGCTTTAGTTCTTACTTTAGTCCACTTGTCTCCACTTACCTCCCTCCCTTTGCCCACACACCCAACACAGCATCGTGTGGATTTGCTGTTCATCATGAGACTGGGGTCCACATTCAAGATTTCCTGCTGCTTAACAGAAGGTTTTTTCTTGCCGCCATGATGGAGGGATTCATGATTGGCTATATGGATTCATGTTGGGTGTTGGATGTATATATTTGTATATATATGTATATGTGTATTTTTATCTGTATATATGTATCTATGCATATATGTGTATCCATAATATGAAGAGCTTTGTGCTCTATTGTAAAGTGTCTTGAGATAACACTTGTTATGAATTGGCGCTATACAAATAAAGATTGATTGATTGATTGATTGATTGAATCTGAGAAACTCACCGGCAAATAACCGCTGGCAGCATTTAGTGACAAAACAACGTCCGCCAAGTTACACAAAGCATGCAATGCTACGGAGCAACCACCGACTGAAACCAAGTGTTGAACAGGGGAAAACCCGACGAAAACCTAACTTACCTCTCCAGCTGTAACTTTGCAAGCTCGGCGTCCGTCTTGTAATTTTCCATCTCCCGATGCTCTCGCCACGGAGCAAAGTGGGCTCCAATGTTAATTCTAGTTTTGTTCCTTGCGTTGTCCGATAGTCTCTTTTTGGCCCTTGAATTTGGAGAAAGAGTCCTCCTCACACGCTTTGCGGATGCCATGGCTGCTACTACTACATGCAAAACACCGGCTTCTTTAGCTGGAAGCCAAACCTCGCGTAGTGCCGTAAAGCAGTTTGCACTTCTCCCAGCCACTCGCGATATGTGTTCCCGTCACGGGAGCAAAAGTTACATAGCCCCTAAACAGAGCAGGGAAGCGCAGTGGGGGGAAGGGAGAAGGGGGCCATTCTCTCCGTTACAGCGCCGAGCTCCACTGAACAGACTTTGGAGAGAATATTTGAAGGCTCAAAAGATCTGCAGTGCTGCTTTAAATAATGAAAACAGATTATTTATCATCAATATTAGATGATGAATAATGTGTTATATGCTTTTGATCATTGATTTCATTACTGTTGTCTATACTGTACACGTAGTGAATATTGCACTGAAGCTTGATTTGAAGAAAATTGTGAATCGGATTGAAATGGCAATATCTGCCAGAAAAATCACAATTAGATCTTTTCCTGAAATCGTTCAGCCCTAATGCGAGGTGTGGGTTTTCAGGGTCAAGGAATCACATTATGATGCTAATTTTATTGCTTATAGACGTAACAGCAATATGTGAGCTACCTTGGCGGAGGTTCGTGCTCTCTTAGTGCTTTCTAGTTTTGTAGTGTTACTCTCATTACATACACATTAACTGCAGCAGATATTATTTTAAAATAATAGTCACTCTCTAAAATATAACAAGTTGGCCTTACTTAAAAAAATGTTGGAAACCGATTGCCTTATAAAAGTTAAGTAAATATGATTAATAGTCTTAGATTACATTTACTTTATATTTACTTGTTTTGTGTACTCGGAGCCCTGTTGTATTTACTTAATTCTATTAAGTAATTTTAACTTGGATTAAGAAAGTTATTTCAACTTCCTATGTTAGTTATCCACCAGTATCAACTCACACATTCACACCCTTTCATGCCCATTTACACATCACTGATGCAGCAGTGGGAGCAACTTGGGGTTAAGTGTCTTGCCCAAGAACTTATCACCATTTGTTGCCCAGAGCTGGGCTCGAACCTGCAACCTCCAGATTACTGACTAAGTGCACTATCCAACTGAACCACGGCCGCCTCACATACAAGTGAGCACAACAAAGGATGGTTAGTAGTTAAAAAAAGTTGGCATTTCAGTTCCATTTTGGCTAAATGTCACCGTGTCGCAGCTTAATGCAGATGCGTTAAATAACTCACCTTAAGACTAAGAGGAATTCTGAGTCCTCCAACATCAAAATCAGTCTGCAGAGTAGTCTCCCGCCTGGCTTTACTGCGCATGTGCAATCCTGAAGTCAGTGTTCAATCACTGTGATAAAAAGTTTCAAGTCCAGCTTACACACAGGAATTAAGTTTTATAATTTTCTCAAGCTAAATGGGTTCCTTACTCATATTGATTGAGTTGAATCAACAGGTTACGCCTGGCTCACACTACAGGATTTTAAAAATCTTATAAGATTCTGAAATCGGGTTGTATCACACACAAGAAAATCTTGACAGATTATCTTCTCTTAAATCTGAAGCACACACACACTACAAGATTTGAAAATCGTGACCAGCACACACTACAGGATTTCATCAAGATTATCGGACCAGAGAGGCGCTCAACGTGATCCTACGTCATCTCACCAACGAGATGACGTAGGATCAAGTTGAGACATAATATGGAGACTAGTGCGGCAGTTAAACAAACAAATCATTATTCCTTCTCGCTTGTTACTGTTAACTAGTAAAATGCGCTTGTATAACTGATGTATACAAGCAATATCACATGAGAGCTGTTGTCCTGGATATCAGCGCTGGGGTGATTACCTGCGGCACTCTGCCACATTATTATCTCACCTGGAATATTTAATGCGGATGTGATTTTTCTCCAACACTTGTTGGAGTGTTGGAGAAAAATCCTCCATCTCCACTGTCCATCTCACCCGTACGCTCTTTGTGCTCGCCATTCTTGCCTCTGATAACTCCTGTCTCGCGGTCATTTCCGGTCATCGTAGGCGGCTCTCTCTGATTGGCTACTGTCATCCTCAGCGAATACGAGTTGCGTAATCATCCAGATAAATATCAAACATGTTTGAAAATTATCGGGGCGGCTCCGACGAGTCTGTGAGACGATCGTAGGGCATAAGATTGATCTGTGACCCGCTCACACTAGAAGATAATCTTGGTCGAAAGTCGGGGGCCGATTTTGGTCCCCGACCAGATTTCTTCCCCGATTGTCAGAAGGGCTGAATCTGGGTTAAATCGGGGAAGAAATCTGTAGCGTGAGCCAGGCTTTATTAAGATTTAAGTAAAGTGCACAAATGTAATTTAAGTAAGAATAGTTATTACATTTTAGAGTGCACAGAAACTGTTAACGTGTACAGAGAAAAAAATGGTCTTAACATGATGAAGCAGACACGTAACCACAATGAGTTCAAGGAAACCAGAATACTGACACCCCCCCAACGCACACACACACACACACACACTTGTGGAGATGTGACAGATGTGTCAGAAATGGAAGTCCACTCCCTCCAGCGTAGCTCCCCTCTCTGAGGCAGAGGGAGAGCAGTATGGAGACAGTATGAGAGATGACAGGATTTACTCCCAGGCCTCATTTGTTTGCTGCTCGTGTTAACATCAGCTGGTGGAGGAATTATTTGACTCAGAGCCAAAGCCTCAGACTCACTCTAACACAAACACCTCTCCCTCTCTCTCCCTCGCTCCTTTCTTTTTATAATTTCAATTTTGTGAGTGGATGTCACTTCTTTGGGATGTGTCAGCCCTCCAATTTAATGAACCTCGCTCAGAGTCAGACAGGTAATAAATGTGTCAGAATTCTTCACATTCATCCTTAAGCTACTTAGCTCTGCATTTAACATCACGTTTTAAATATTATTCCATCGCCTCGGAGAGAAAATGAGCGTTTTTGTGTTGAATATTTGACAGAAAAATATCAGCCTGAGAAATATTTCAGCCCAACCCAGACAGGTGTTACATTTGACTTACGACTCCAAGCTGCAAGGATTGCATCATGTTATGAATGTTATGATTAATACAAGTGGGACAGAATAAGAAATTCTTCATGTTTTTTTTTTCTTTTTCTATCTAAAAGTGGAAATCTACCTCCAGGAAAATGAGTTTCTGGTTTGCGTGATAGCTTTTGAATACTTTGGCTGTATAGCTTTTTTGTCAAACTGAGTATGTGTGCTTCTGCCATATTCTATGAGTGGCATATACCATAAAGAGAGCTATGCTTTTGTGTATAACATGTGCCTGAATTGGCTTGTAGTCAGATTTCTTCCACATGAAACCTCCATTTGAAGTTATCAGAGTCAATCAACAACATGCAGTACTTAATAACTTTTACCAAAATCCACTTAACTCCTGTCGATCTTGTCAGAAAAAATGATTACTTTCTTACAGAGTTGAGCAATACAGGCAAAAAAACTACCATTAAAGTATGTTTTTCTGGTGCGATATATTATATATTGCGATTTATTTTTTCCAAAAGAGACAAGAGACAACATAAGAAGGACAAATGCTTTGATTTTTCTAATGTGAACTGATCATATTTCAATTGAACAATCACATTTTTCTTTTATTTGGTCTTAATATACTTTGTTTTTTCAATTATATCCTTTATATGTGAGGCCAGTGGGTGACTTATTTGGTTTCAGCTTTGATGGTCTGATCAAATGTCGTGTTATTTATGGAATTATAACTTAAATCAAGTCAGTCTAACCGTGAACTTTGTATCCAGATAGACTAAGTCAAACAGTTTCATGAGACAAGAACAGAAATCATTGATTTTTAACTTGTGTATGACACGTCTTACATGTGTGGTCTGGTCGAAATGATCTCTGGTTTCCATTTTTAAAAGTTTGATTAGTTTGTGGTGGTGTTAAAGCTCACATGAGCTTTGGTGTGGACTAGGGCTGAAAGATTCATCATTTTCGGATCGTAATTGCAATTTTAGACAATGCAGTCATGTGATCACCAAAGCTTTACAGCGCTCCTGACTGACTCAGGATCTGTTGTGTCAACTATTTTACACGTACTGTTTTACAAATTTGAGAGTCGACTCGTTCGCGAACGTCACATCTCCTCCAAAGTGCTGGTAAGCAGGTCAACAACACAAAGGCTCTGTTTAGGAGTAGAAATGAATATTGCAATATCTGCCAGAAAAATCACAATTAGATCTTTTCTTGAACTCGTTCGGCCCCTGTGCAGACCAGGAACTGAACTCTGGTCTGCTTGAAAACAAGGGGTCTGAGTTTGCTCCCATAACAAACTGATCCGTAAGGCCAGTGATGTTGTCGGGGTGCAGCTGGACTCTCTAACAGAGGTGTCAGAGAGGAGGATGCTGTCCAGGCTGCAGGACATCATGGACAACACCTCCCACCCCCTGCACAGCGTGCTGGACAAACACATGAGCACATTCAGTGCGAGACTCATCCCCCCACGATGCACCACAGAGCGCCACAGGAAGTCATTCCTGCCTGTGGCCATCAGACTTTATAACTCCTCCCTCTAAAAATCACTCAGGTGTGGAGAATAAACTCTCACTGTTTTTACTCCTGTGATATTGTTGATAAGTAAATCTTCAGACAAATGGTGCTGTCATGAATACATTTACATTTTTAGTGTAAATATTGTTAATTGTTAATACTGTGTATACCTCCACCTCATTCGGAGCCTCATGTCCACTTAATTTTACTTACTTATTTTACTTATTTTCCTTCATAAGGAAGTTTTATACTGCTTAAAGACTCTGCACGTTGCAAACTGCTTACGTAATTTTTATGCTCTTTTCATTTGTTTTTATTTTTACTTGTATTTATTTTATCTTTATTATTAGGGTCCTCGCCCAAAGGGAAAGGAGCTCAAAGGGCAAGGACCCTATTGTTCCTGCTGCGTTTCTTTCTTTATTATTATTATTCAACAGGCTCTTTAATTTTTTTTTATGCTACTGTTTATTCTAATGTCCTCATCTGTTATTTCCAACTGCTATACTGTGTATAAGAGCAACTGAAACAACCGAATTTCCCCTTGGGGATTAATAAAGTATTTCTGATTCTGATTCTGATTCTGATGAACCAGAGTTTGGTTGTTTTGGAAGCAAACCCGGTTTGAAGGCCATCCAAAACATACAAGGACCAAACAGTGGAAGCAAACCAAAAAAAAAAAAAATGATGCTCCTCCTAACAGGTCTTTTCAACCCTGATGTGATATTTACGTTTTCATTATTGATATTTAAAAAGATGGAGCCCTCATGAAATACTAATATTGTGTCCCTAAGACATGTAGCATCTACAGGTTTTCTAAACTTTCTCCTGCAGCATGACATTTGTGCTCTGAGAATATCAAAAGAGAGCCCGAACATCTCTCATGAGCCAATAACATGTGGGATGAACTGAGGTCAAAGGTCCATCGATAATCCCTTCATAAATATACACACCTGTTGATGGACTCAACCTCAACAGCCCTGCTGACATCTGCACAGGGGTCAACAGTGAGGGGGTTTCTAAGATAAAGACGTCCTGTTCACAGCACACTCCACGACTTTATGTCAGGAGTGTTTGAGAGAACAACAGCACTTTTTATTGATTCAACAACCTTTTGTTCATTCTGAGTCTTTTTTTCAATTTAGAGTCTTTTTAAAACAGATTTTTTACAAGTTTTAGACATTTTTCACAACAATGACATTTTGACAAGGAAAACGAAACTATGTTGGTAAATTGACTACAAATAAGACCAAGAAAAACTCTTCCACATTTTGTTCCATACGATCACACTATCAGGCACAACATGGATGCAGCATTTAGGTCGCAGTGTTTTGTAATAAGAAATGTTTCATTTCATGTGTGTTTGCGCTCTGGAAATGTTGGTTTTATAATTGTTAGCTTAATCAGAAATTTGCATTATTTGAGTGAAGTTGTCTGTTGCTGTTTGTATCGAGCTTGTTTAGTTAGCACATACAGAGTGATGAGGAGATGCAATAACTAATTAGTATCAGCACTGTAGTGGGCTATTATGCATACAGACGTGTACATTTTCTTTGCATTCAAACTGTTTATTTACTGTTTTATTTACAGTTTATTTTATTTATTCATATACAATTTATTTTTCTTCTTTATTTATTTTTTTTTTTTTTAATATTTATATTTATTAATGTATATATATTTTTAGATATCCTGTGTTCTTTTATATACCTTTGTCATTACAATACCACTGGAACCTTAATTTCCATGAAGGAGTCTTCCTAAGGAATAAATAAATTAATATATAATCTATATAATCTAATCTAAGAGTCCTAATAATGAAGTACTTTATTTATTTATTTATGTCAGACACTTTGTACCCTGCTTTATGTAGGAGAAAGCATCTGCACTTTTGGCCTGGATTTGGCTCCATATTATTGCTTTTTCAGCTTTTTCTTCAAAGATGGACATTTAAGTATGTGATTTTATTAAAACTGACTCATCACAGAGGGAAGTTTCAACAAAAAAAGGAAGAGACAACAGTAAAAGCATCCAAAAATATTTAAATACAATCAATTAAAATCATGGAAATGTGCTTTAACATCTCCATGGGTCTTACTGATGTGCAGTGTGAACAAGATCACCTTGTGGCCTTGAGATTTAGGGTACCAATTGCTGTGGGTACAAAACTGCTTCTGTACCTTTTTGTCCGACCTTTAGGGACCACTAAACGACAGCCCGATCGAAGGAGCTGGAACTTGCCACACAAGGATGTGAGCAGTTAGGACATAGGCCAGCTTTTCTACACTGAAAGTTTAATCTAATTCACAAAACATTGACAAGAAACTCGCTTATCATTATTTAATCTACTTAAAAAAAAAAAAAAAAACTACTATTATGAAAGCAGTACTTGTATCTTCAAGAAACTTAGAAAATGTAGTCGTGTCTTTGAATCCCGGTACCTACTATTCACAAAAATTAAAATGAATGCCAAAAATCAAATTCATCGTCACGTTGTGTTAAATTTTTAAGTTATAAATTGAAAAAAGTGGAGCTCATGCGGTCTAAATAGAGTTGGAACCCCCCCTTTGTTTCCCCTTACATTAATCATTCATAAATCAGCCTGTAGTACTACTTTGTACCTCTGACACACTACATGTTAATTAGGAAGTGCTAAAAGTCTACCACAAAGCCGGTACAAAGTGCCACCCGGTATAGCTCTAAAGATCCTCGCTCTCTGCCGGCCTGCTCCTTCAGCCTGTCCACACGTTCATCCATCATGCTATCATGTGCTGAGCGTGGATAAGGCTGCAGCTTTTGGCCAAAGCTGATCCTGTCATCGCTTCAGAATTGGGGTCCAAGATAACCGCCGTGTGGTCCAGCTGTTCCCGGCTCTCAGCGTGCCCACAATGGTCTGCTTGTGTTTGGGGCTGGGTGGGAGAGATGTGCTCGCAACATTTAAGCCCTTCCTCGAGACCCCAGATTGCATCAGTGTGAACAGCTGTGCGGCACAGAGCTGACCGAGTGTGCGTGTTTTAACAGGTCTGAGTGGGATAGTAGATCTGTGGTGTTTGTGTTTCCTTCCTCTATAAAAGCTGTGGACTAAGTCTTCTTCAGAGGCAAAAACTCCCATAAACTTTGATATGAAGTCCAGTGTCTGTCAGAGTTGCTGCGTACTTGGTGTGAGATTTTTCAAGCATGTTAATTTTTGTTTCGTCATTGCTCTTATAGTGCTGGCCGCATGACGAAGTGATTTGTCACATCAGCCAATGAAATGTCAGCATTGTTTTTTCTTACACACATGGAGGACAGCGCTTCAAAGAGACGGGAAGAGTTGGAGACCGATTGCTGCTGCCCTCAAACAACCTGGTGAGCAGAATATCAGCTGCAATCAATTAATCTTAGCTGATAT
The DNA here is from genome assembly GCA_037902135.1 of Cetoscarus ocellatus. Lineage (NCBI taxonomy): Eukaryota > Metazoa > Chordata > Actinopteri > Labriformes > Labridae > Cetoscarus > Cetoscarus ocellatus. The sequence continues at coordinate 1,179,687 of JBAMNC010000345.1, read as the reverse complement.
GGAAACTGTGAGAGAGCCCACACAAGAAGAGAAATAATGACAGATTTCACAGTTTTGTTCTTGTGGTGTGTGGTGTGCCACACACAAACAGACTCATTCACTATCAACCAGGACTTCTACTCCTGCTGCTCGTAATCTTGAGTGATTAAACCATAGACTGTTAAAGTTTTGGGCAAAACCATGTGACGTTTGATTACCTTAGGAGCCTTGGAGCACTGTTGATGCCCTCTAATGGATTCTGCCATACTGTCCATGTTATCTCAGCTGAACTTTAGCTCAACCTACTCACAGATAGAGAGGCTTTGTGGGAATCTATAAGTCCTCAATAAAAGAAAAAATGGGAAAATGTGTAAAAATAATCAACCCCTGTACAGCTAGAGCACTTAGATGTATTTTATATAAGTTTTAACCTGGCTGAAAAGATGTGTGTCAAGGCCATGAAAAAGGTATTTTCCCAACACCTGATCATTTGTGTGTCAGGTTTCTGCAGCCAGCCTCAAGTGGACACTTTGGGTACCACAGGTTTTGACACTTCCACAAGAGCCTCAATTTTAGCCCTGGAGGTTGCCAACTTAATTAAATATGACTTCAGTGTGACCAAAGTGGTCCGAGAGCACAAACCATCGCCATGGCGTTTCCAACCTTGTCAGGCATGTCAAAAATGAGGAAAACTGCCCTATCTTACACCACTAAGAAAATTCCTGGATCCACATAAAGATTCAAATTTAAGCACTTCTTTGTTGTGCCATGACTAACATCCCTGGAATATGTCATCAGAATCTTTTGAGAACTTTCTGAGTTAGTACCGAAAATGTTAAAAACTGCCTCTCAAAAGTTCCTGGATCTGCATCTGGGTTCGAATCACCACCATCATTTCATCACTTCCTCTTTGTGCCATGACCAACATTCCCTTAAATGTGTTGAACAACTTGTAACAAAGAGTTCATCCTCTATGTGTCTTACAGGCAATCAATAATGTGTGAGGCTATTGTAGTTGCTCTAAAAAGCCATTACCATGGCGTTTCTAACATTGTTGGGTGAGTTGTCAAAAATGTGGAAAACTGCCCTATCTGGCACTGTTAAGACAACCTTAAGAAAGTTCCTGGATCCACATAAAGATTCAAATCACCACTAAAATCTGATCACTTCTTTGTTGTGCCATGACTGGAATATATCATCAAATCTTTTGAGAACTTGTTGCTTTATTACCAAAAGCATGGAAAACTGCCCTATCTGGCAATGTTAAGAAAACCTGTCAAAAGTTTCTGGATCTGTATCTGGGTTTGAATTAGAGCTGGGTATTTCATACAACTTCACAATACGATATGTATCCTGATACTAAGGCTACAATACGTATCCCGTAAAAGCGTAAATTATGGACATTTGTTATGTCTTTTTCAGAATTCTTGACAACTTTAAATTTGTTTTTTCATTGCAAAAAGAAAAAGATTTTTCTACAGTTCAAAGCACTTAAATTTGGGTCCTCAAAGATTTACGTAAGTTGAAATTTTGCTTCATTCATGAAGTTTGGCTTCGACTTTGAACTGTGCCATTGATAACATCACCCAACGTATCAACAACAGCTGTCACCGCATTTGAGGCCGTATCGATCCTGTAGAATCTGTATCGATACATGTGTCGGCAAAGAGTGCATGAGGATATTTTGCCATAAAGATATTTTAAGCACAGGCCTAGTTTGAATCACCACCAACATTTCATCACTTCCACTTTGTGCCATGAGTAACATTCCCTGAAATGTGTTGAGCAACTTGTAACAAAGAGTTCAGCCTCTGTGTGTCTTACAAGCAATCTATAATATGTGAGGTTAGACTGACGGACCATAACTTAGGGCTGTCAGAAAGGGACAATTTGATTAGTGTGTCAGAGAGATACCAGGAGATAATTTAACACATTTTTAAATTGGAGCAGCCAGGTCACACACATCTCCTTCACAGCCATTTAACTTTCTGTTTTCACAGCCACCAGTCCAGGAGAAATGAGAGTCTGCCTCTGGACACCGTGCTGAGATTAAATGGACAGATATTCCTGAGTGGGTAACAAACCAGCGTCATGTCTAATCAAACCTTCATTCAGTGTGAAATAGAAAAAAACTCACGAACCGTGACATTCGAACAAATGGGTTAATTACTTTTTAAAAGCCGCCACTTAAACACATTTGTTTCTTTGTGAGTGCAAGTCGTAAAGTTGCAACCGAGGGCTGCGGGGGCCATAAGATTCACTCTAAATGTAAATAAGTGGTGTATTAAACGGCTGTTAGCCACACGCTTGTTAGAGCAGGAGATAAACTGAGTAGCCTGTTCTCCAGGGGGTCAAGTCCCCTAATTAACCCAAAACGGCTTCGTCATTTTCTCATTCAATTATGGTGGAGAATTCAGCGCTCCAACACTGAGAGATAAATATGAGTCTTACTAAAGTCTGCTTTTCCCCCATTGTCCTCCTCTTGTGGGTGATTTCTAACAGATAGAGCTGAATGTTGCTTGGGTGGAGATAAAGCTGCTTAGTTGGAGTTTGAACATAAGTTTAGCCTACAAGTGGGCAGTTTTATATCCCCACATTTGTGCAAAGTTTTGACAGAAATCCCTCAAAATGTTCAGAGATTACATTTATGGGCAAAGGATGATCTGACTTGTGTTCTCAAAGGTCAAATTGCTTCATCCACAAATCACCAAAAACATGTAAGCAAAGTTTGTCAGACATCCCTCAATGCGTTCCTGGGCAATCACACTCACATTCAAGGAGGTTAATCATGACCCCTGACCTATGCCCCATCAATATCTCATCTGTTAATCCTTGAGACAAAGGAATAAGGGATGATTATGAGTTGGGCTAAAGGATTTTAGGAAAAGATCTAACTGTGATTTTTCTGACAGATATTGTGATTTCAATTTGATTCACGATTTTCTTCAAATCAAGCTTCAGTGCCATATTCACTATGTTTACAGTGTAGACAACAGTAAGGAAATCAATGATCAAAAGTGCATAACACATTATTAACCATGTATTATAGATGATAAAGTATATTCATAATTTAAGGGATACTCCAACTTCTTCTACTAAACAGAGGCTTTGTTTTGTTGACCTGTGTACCAGCACTTCCTTAAAAGCAAATTGCCAATAAATTTGTAAAATAGTTGACACAACAGATTCTGGTTCAGTCAAGAGCGCTGCAAAAAAAAGTTGCAGCTTTGGCGATTACACAGCTGCGTTGTCTGAAATTGCAATTTCGATCCAAAAAGCTTGGGTACTAAAAACCACTTCCAAGATCTGGGAATTCAATAATGTCTACGACTTTAATTTCTACTTTCTGTTACTGACGGGTACATTCATCTTTTTTAGCTGCTTTCACACCTGAAGTTCGGGGGACTCGTTTTTAGGAGAGAAGTTGCAACATTATTTTATTTTTCACTTGCTTTGGTTTTCTTTCATACAGCACTTCATCACGCAGGTCAAAACCTGTCAAATATTGTGTGGTATAGCCACCTTAGTTCTTCAGTTGTAATAACTGCAGTTGGTCAAGGATTTAAGAGTGTTCATGCATTTTTCTTGTTAATCAATAAATTTTGGAGCTATTCTTACCTTTAGTTTTCATCATTTCCTTAGGGGAATAGTTTTTAATGTTTGATGGTATGATGTAGTTTTCTGTCATGTTTGTAAATGTTACTGTAAACATAGTGAATATTGCACTTAAGCTTGATTATAAGAAAATCGTGAATCAAAATAAAATCACAATATCTGCCAGAAAAATCGCAATTAAATTTTTTCCTAAAATCCTTCAGCCCTACGTGGTGCAGCAAGTTTTTAGGCTGTTCATGACCTTAGAATTGTATCCCTTCATCCTTGATTCACCATAGACATTCCTGCCGCAGTGTAACAGAAATCCCTCTTACTGTTCTTGAGCTAGCGTTTTCTGAAGCAGATGATTAACACAAGACTTTACGACCTCGACTTTTGACCAATAACCTTCAAAATCTAATTAGTTTGGACATTTGATAGAAGTTTAGCAAAAATCTCTTTAAATGCTCTTGAGGTATAACGTTCTCAAGATTTGGAAATGAATGGGAAAAATGAATACCCTTAAACTTTATGAGGCATAAAGTTGTTCAGAGATGATGGTTATGGAAATCTTTGATCTCGGTTGGTAGCCTTTTAGCTCTATAGGAGGAGAATAGAAATGATGGGATGGAGAGAGACTGAAGGTCATGAGCTGCAGAGCAGAAGACAAGGACTGAGCAGAAATTGGGAGGAAAAAGAGGAAAGTGGAGATAGCTTTTCTGAGTCGATGAGGAAATATATGATTCAAATCTACGATATTGCTGGCACTGTGAGGTTTTCGCCTTAACCTGCTGAGCCACCATTCCTCCACCTGGGGAACAATCTAAATTGCATCAGAGAAGCGGCGGCACCATCGAAGTTATAACTCCGATCAACTTTGGAGATAGGAAAAATGGGAGTCGTAGATAAGGTGGAGTAGATTATGCAATGTCCTGCTACTCCTTATGACTCAGATAAGTGTGCATGCATTTAACCTTCATTCAGCTATAAGAGGAAGACTGTGGACGACATGTGGAAGACAGGGAGGAGATTGTGAGGTGAGATTGGAGCGAAGAGGGCGATAATGATTGGAGATAGAGAAAAGTAGTATTGGAAAAAATGGGCAGAAGGTATTTCAGCTTCTTACTGAGTCAGTGGATGTCAGGTCAAATATCTATGACCCTGAACAGTTTTTCATTTATATAAAAATGTGTAACATTGGCACACCACGTAAACAGGATTTGCAACAAAACTTTTTGAATTCATCTGGTTTGCTGCCAAAGAAATCTTTTTAAAACTGTATTTATCCAAACTTTGGGACAGTGAGGTGAGAAAAAATGTTTCTGCTAAATCAACTTTCCTAAGTGAAGATCACACTGTCCATGCTGGGTACAGGTAGACAGAGGTAAACTTTTATATGAATGATTTAAAGGGATAGTTTGGGATTTTTTTATAGTGTGGTTCTGTGAGGTACAAGGCATTAGCCTTAACATTAGCAACAGTGATGGAGATCAGCCCTGAATCTGCACAGAAGGAAATGGCCGTATACTGCTGCACAGGGTGACACAGCCTCTGCATAACTTCAAGAATTTTAGATGAAAATGTTAATTTTGACAGCACTTTTTAATTTAGTTTTAGTTATAGTCTTTTGCCTAAAATATCTTTAAGTTTTAGACATAACTTAGTCATTTAAATTATTTTCATTTTAGTCTAGTTTTAGTTGATGAAATTTCACAACATTTTAGTCGATGAAATCTCCTGTAAATTTAGTCAACTGAAATATGAAGTGTAAAGGGTAAAGCTACCTGGCAGAGCATCTCAGTTACAATACCAAAATTGAAAACAAACAGTGAACCTGCTCTGCATGAATATATTAAGTCATAAAGAGTGTAGCTCTGATTGGATCGCTCCACAACTTATCCCACCTCCACCAAGCTAAGGCAGTTGCGATTGGATGTCCCTCTTAACTCATCCAACCTTAACTCATGTCAAACATTTTCGTCTAGTTTTTATTTGTTGACGAAATGATCAGTTAATTTAGTTGTAGCTTTTGTCCATGTGCACTTGTTTTTATTAGTTACTGTCTAGTTTGCATCAGGGGAAAAAAAGTTGTTGACCAACACTATGACAAAAATAAATAGTCAACAAAATTAACACTGGCACAAACATAAACCATTTAGGATAATTATTAACTTACTTTTCCACTAGCAAGCACCTTTGTTTTGGTACTACCTCGTCAAGTAGCACAGTCAACTTGACCTGTATGCAGCTTACTTATCAAAATACAGTCTGATTTTGATTTTGCGGAGAAGACTAATATCATTATGTCCCATGTAAATATTAGTTAAATTCTCAAATGTTTAAAGACTATCCTGCTCACAAAGCACAGTGATTTTGATGAAGAGTATTAGCTTTAGCTTTACAGTGTGTTGTCATCAAGTAAACTTATAAATCATTGAAAGCTTTGTGTCTTTTAACAAAAAACAATCTGTTTAAGTTGAATACTCTTCATCTATAGAGGTGTTACTGTGTGTTCTCAAGCACATACAAGTACTCCCAAGTATCCATCGTAGGGCTGTCACTTTTCCCAAAAATCAAACTTGATTTGTTTTTGAGCATACACCGTAATAACCGAAGACATTTGATTAGTATGTGTGTGAACTGTTGATGTTTCTTATTGGCATTGTTTCATTTGATCAAGCTTTTGCCAACCATAACATAGTTGGGTTAGTTTGTTGTAACCCATGGGCCAGACTTGAGATTGTCCAAAGCCCAGCTGCTTTTCATACAAAATGTCATAATTCTATGTATTTAATTCTGTTTATCTCATCTAGACGTCAGTGGTAGCTGGTTGGACCTGATTTTAGGACTTTACCTTTGATAACGTTACGGGTTAGCCTCTTGGAAATTTGCTCAACTGGTGTTCCCCTATCAACCAGAGTGCAGCACCAGGTCCCATTAAGATTTAGGGCCAAGAATGGATCATTATTTTGTACAAGACTTTCTCCACAGGGGGAAAGGTTTGCTAAAATGTGTCTCTTTGACTCATTGAGTGAAAAATATTTCACTCAGTTGTATTTAACTCTGCTAATGTTCTCCTGAATGAATGGAGAGGCTTTTTAGTGCTTTGGTGCCACCCAGGATTGGATGTCATTGTTCTCATTTGCTCAGTCACCGTAGCCAAAAGAATAAATACTCAGCAGTTCACTTCCTATGAGTGCTTTAGTCTATATTCACATCTATAAGAAGAAAGTGGAAGAGGAAGGCACTCTACATGCTGCCTGCAGGGACTTCTTACAAGGTACAAGAAAACCGCCTGTGTCCAACCTTGGTTCATCCCTCTGATGGGATATCCTGCAGAGAAGTCATTGACCCTGAACAGAGCAGAGAGCTTGGATGCAAGGCCAGAAAAGAAGAGTGAGGGGAGAGAGGGAAAGAGAGAGAAGACAGAGGAAGAGGATGATGTAAGAATGGCTGAAGCAAATAGATGCTGGGAATGCAACAAAAAGGCAATAATCAAATACACGACCCACATCCAAATGACTTCAAATGCAACTTAGAACTGAGAATTCATAATGACGTAAGCATGGAAGTGGACGGATTTATCTTACTTTTAAAAATAAAACATCTCTACACACTGTTTCATCCCACGCTGTTAGTTCGGGCTGAACGATTTTAGGAAAACATCTAATTGTGATTTGTCTGGCAGATATTTTCTTCAAATCAATCTTCAGTGTAATATTCACAATGTCTACAGTATAGACAACAGTAAGGAAATAAATGATCAAAAGCATGTAACATTATTCATCATCTAATATTGATGATAAACAATCTGTTTTCATTATTTAAGGGATACTCCAACTTCTACTCCAAAACAGAGGCTATGTGTTCGCGAACGAGCCGACTCTTTTGAACAAGTGAACAATGAGAACCAATTTGCATTTGTGGGTAAGCTGTTTTTTTGCGAGCCATTCTTCAATGCAAATTGGCAGCAAATTTGTAAAATAAGTGTAAAATAGTTGACACAACAGATACTGGGTCAGTCAGGAGAAGTTTGGCGATCACATGATTGTGTTGTCTGAAATTGCGATTTCGATCGAGCCTTACTGTTGATGTGTGATATAAAATAGTTCCTTCAGAGTCATCCTCATCACCCTTTATTTACCATTTTTGGCCCAAGCAGCAACTGTAACTCGAAGTACTCAGAGAGCACAGACCTCTGCAAAGGCATTTCCAACACTGTCGGGCGAGTTGTTGTCGACCATCTGGGAAACTGTGTATCTCGCACTGTTAAAAATCCATGAAAACAATTCCTGGATCCATATCTGGATTAGGATCACCTCCAAAGTCCAGTAACTTTTCCCTGTGCCATGAACAGCATTCCTGGAAAATGTGGAAAAACTGCTCTGTAGTGCAATGTTAACAACTCTCTTTAAAAAAATACCTTGATCAGCATCTGAAATCAGACCACCACCAAGATTTCATCGTGTGGTCTTTTTCTATCCTTCACTGAAAATGTCATTAAAGTCCATTCATAACTTTTTGAGTTACCCCGCTAAACTAACAGTGCAGCTCGGTGATGCATGGTGGTGCATGAGCCTCACAGCAAGAAGGTCGCAGGTTCGAATCCCCGGGTCGGGCAGGGCCTGTCTGTGTGAAGTTTGCAGGTTCTTCCTGTGCATGCATGGGTTCTCTCCAGGCACTCTGGCTTCCTCCCACAAAATAAGAACATGCTCATTAGGTTGATTGGTGACTCCAAATTGGTATGAGTGTGAGCGTTAATTGTTGTCCGTCTCTCTTTGTGGCCCTGTGATTGGCTGGCGATTAGCTCAGGATGTACCTCGCCTCTCGCCCAGTGTCAGCTCTGATAGGCTTCAGCCCCCACGACTCTCAAAGTAATAAGTGGTGTAGATAATGGATGGATGTTAAACTAGCAAATGCTGGCAGAAACATAACCGTCTTGGCGGAGGAAAAAATCTGTCTGATTTGATTCATAGCAATCTCCATAAATGTTAAGTGAATCTATGGCTGGGAAATATATCAGTTAAATCAATTAATTCAAATTATTTTTTGCAGAAGATCTGAAAATTAAAAATATTAATTTTTAGCTTGACTTACTCCATTTGTGAGTAGTTGCAATGTCTGAATATATAAATACTGAAAATGTACAGTTTTTGTGATGGAAGCTCTGTCAGGTTCTGCACAAGCACATGTTTAGGCTTGTATTTGTTTTATAAATGAGATTAAACCCTGTTTAGAGAGTTTACTGTGTTAAGAGTTTACTGAAAATAGTTCAGCTTGCAGTGTTTGTGTAGACAGGCCTGCCCACAACATGATAAACATTTATGGCATGCACTTTAACTATATGAGGGTAATTCTGTTAAGTTTTGTATTTTGATAACATGAAGGCTAAACTTGATTTATGTGATTTTAATGTCACTTTGAGTTTTTTGTTTTGTTTTGTTTTTTGAGAGACAAAAAATTAAATTCAAATTGTAAATCAAGTGTTGTGGAAAAAAATCTGGGATTTTATTTTTAGGCCGCATCGCCCAGCCGTTCCCTGAATGTCCAGCTGAGACTAGCTGCATAGAAGTCACACACACACACTGTTTGTTAACCTCAAAATAGATTTACATTAGAAATAACACTGTAAAGTTTTTAATAGGAAAAGCTTGCTAACATGTCAGTACCTCTGCTGAATCCCAAACTTTCACTGATGTTGCACCTGTCCTTGGGTAACTATGTTAGCAAAGTAAGAAAACTAAAATGTACTGAGTAAAAGAAATAAACTGAGAGCTAGTGAAGTGAACATCACACCCACACAGAGCCAGAGTGTGTAGGAGTGCGTCATGAAGAGCTGTAATGAATGAGAACAGCAGCGGTCCTCACACACACACACAGACACACACTCACTGGGTAGTGACGATCTGTTCGTCGGACTTTTCTCTCAGCAGGGCTTCCTCTCTCCCTCTGCACTGAGCCAACACATGCCGCAGAGCACTGACAGCCACACGCTGATGTGTGTGTGTCCCGGCTTCCTTCTGAGTCCTGCTTCATCATGACTGCAGCAGACCTCCTGCAGGCTCTGGCTCTCTACCAAGATGTGTCGCTGTGCTGCTGTTTTTACAACATGCATTTGATTTATAGCAGGATGCTTGTAGCCAAAGGAGTGACAAAGAATTTTCATCTGCAGTTTTTAAACTTTCGTGTGATGTTTCAAAGATTTGGTCCAGTCAGAGGTATCTCTGAAGGCTGATTACTGCTGAGGAATGATTATATTTCACAATAAGTTGAATTAGATTAAAACATTTCAGGTCTGTGAAATTGGACTGCCCCAGGATCCATATTAGCAGGATCTTAAAAAACAACCTGAAAACAGTGTGTATTATGAAATAGATAAAGTATGTGCAATCAGACCAAATTAAATTATTCAAATGATTAATATGATTAAGATAAACCTCTTTAACTCTTGCAAAAGCTCCAATCTCTACATCACTGTTGTGCATTCTCTGCAGAGCCATCGTGCTAACAAGACGTGTTAGTTCTTGTAAACTGTGCCTAACTTTTGGAAGTCGATTCTGAAAAAAACACTCCAAAAGGCTGCAAGTCTTTACTCCACAACAGCCTGGCTCAGAGCACTGAGAGCTCCGCTAACCAAAATAAAGGTAGCAGAAGTGCAAGCCAGCATGGCAGAAGAAGCACAAATTGAATATTTTAGACTTCTAAATGCAAAATATCATAAATCCCCACACTTTTCCTTCTGGCAGAAAGCATAAAACTGTTACCTCGTTACCAATGTGAGCCATATCCTGGATTTGACTGTAAATGCTCAGATAGTAAATGTGTTTTGCAAGGACTGTTATCCAGAATTTAGTGCAGTACAGTGTTAATTTTGTTGACTACTTTCGTCATAGTTTCTCAGCAACCTTTTTTTCCCCTGACAAAAACTAAACAATAACTAATAAAAACAAGTGCACATGGACAAAGACTAAAACTAAATTAACTGACATTTTCATCAACAAATAAAAACTAGACGAAAATGTTTGACAGAGACTTAATCCAATCAGACCTAATTTGGTCATGTAGAAAGTAGGGGCAAGTTAGGAATATATCCAATCACAGCTACTTTGGTTGTGTGGAAAGGTTGGATGAGTTAAGAGGGACATCCAATCACAGCTGCCTTAGCTTCATGGTGGGGGTATAAGTTGTAGAGCGATCCAATCAGAGCTCCTCTCTTTATGAATTGATATATTCATGTAGAGCAGGTTCACTGTTTGTTGTCAGTTCTGGTATTGTAACTGAGATGCTCTGCCAGGTAGCCTAAATAAAGGTGACTGCATTTAACACAAAAGTTCAATTTGTTTCTGTTCATTTATACATTCAGACTTTACTATCATTCAATAAAGGGTTATGAGATGTTTCATTTGATCCAAGTGTAAAACATGACTTCAGAAATTCAGGGAAACAAAAATGCCTTAGCCTTTACACTTCATATTTTAGTCGACTGAATTTACAGTAGATTTTTTCGACTACAATGTTGTGAAATTTCATCAACTAAAACCAGACTAAAATCAAAACAATTAAGATGACTAAATTATGACTAAAACTAAAAGATATTTTCAGCAAAAGACTATAACTAAAACTAAATTAAAAAGTGCTGTCAAAATAAACACTGATGCATCGACACTAAGAAATGAAATTAGATAGTTACCTCTGCTAGGGAGGTTGTGTTTTTGCTGGAGTCTGCCTGACTGTAAGCATGATTACTCAAAGTTCTTGTTATGAAATTTTCAGGGAATCTTGGTTGTGAAACTAGGAAGAAGTCATAAGATTTCAGTGGTGATCCAAATCTGGATGTAGATCCACAACTTTTTTTCAAGGATTTATTAACATGGCGTGCTAGGCCAGTTTTTCACATTATTTTAATAACTGATGTAACAATGTTAATGCATTGGCATTGGCTCTCTGAGCACTTCTAGTTCATCCTTGAAAAGACAGTGACCCTGGATTTACACTTCGTCTGCCTGCACAGCCAGGCGGCCTTGCTCTGACTGACAGGAAGCATATTTATAGAGCTGTGCAGCAGATAGCAGGCTGGAAGCTTGAAACACCAGATCCTAAGATAATGAGAGAGCCACAACTTCATGAGGTAATTGTGAGTTTATGAGATAACAGGAAGAGAAACAGGTGAACGGGTATATTTCCTGCCTGGTGCTGATTTGGTGTTAGGCATCACATTGTTTCCACTATTTCTGCTGTATTTTGAAATGACCAGGAAACTCTGAGTGCTTGGTTTCCTGTTTTGGTTCGATCTGCTTGGCAAAAAGACTGACGCAGAGTGAAAGTGAACCCTGCTAACTAAGACAGCGCAGGCTGTGGAAATCGGCTGATTAAAGAGGCTGGGGGCAATTTGTTGCATAGTGTGTGGCTCATATGGACCACTGCATGGTCGGAGTAGGGGGATATTGGGGGTCATGGCCCTGTTTTGACGGAGGATAGCGCCTTGTTGAAAGCAATGGCAAATAGCATCTTGGGGTCAGGAGTGATCAAGCATAATATTCAACCACGAAAACTAATTTTTCCTTCCAGGAATGCAAGTAAATAACTATAACATGAAATCTTTAATCAAAAACTAATAAGGAGCTTGACTACTTGTTTTTTTAAAACTGTAAATTATAATATTAATGGATAACAATAACAGTTATATTTTGGCTTTAAAGATATAATTTCTGTTGAAGAGCTTCTACATACTGGGATATTATTCATTATGGAAACAAAAAATGATTTTGGTAATTACCAAAGCTGTTAATTTAGGGCAGCTGTGGCATAGGCCTTGCATTGGGTGATGGTCTAATACATTTATCGAGCACTCTATTAAATATTAAGACTGAAGCCATTTGTTGAACCAGGCTTTAGATTAGATTAGATTAGGTTAGGTTATACAAAACTTTATTAATCCCTTGGGAAGACTCCTTCAGGGAAATTAAGATTCCAACAGCATTGTACAGTACACAGTAGGGCTGAACGATTTCAGCAAAAGATCTAATTGCTATTTTTCTGACAGATGTTGCAATTTCAATTTGATTCAGGATTTTCTTCAAATCAAGCTTCAGTGCAATATCCACTATGTTTACAGCATGGAATCAATGATCTAAAGCACATAACACATTATTCATCGTCTAATATTGATGATAAATAATCTGTTTTCTTTATTTAAGGGATACTCCAACTTCTACTCCTAAACAGAGGTTTTGTGTTGTTGACCTGCTTACCAGCACTTCCGTAAATGCAAATTGCCTGCAAATTTGTGAAATAGTATGTGTAAAATAGTTGGCACAACAGATCCTGGGTCAGTCAGGAGCGCTGCAAAAAATTGCAGCTTTGGCAGTCACATGGTTGCATTGTCTGAAATTGCAATTTCAATCCGAAAAAGATAAATCTTTTCGCCCTAGTAGACAGTTATAAAAGAACACAGGATATCAATAAGTAAAAACAATTAGCATATATATATATATGTATGTATGTATATGTGTAGAGAGAGAGAGAGAGATGTGTTTATATGTTTATTTAGGCTGTAAAACAACTTTACAGCAGTGAATGTTTGATCTATATTATGTTTCTTTATCAACAGTGGTATGATTTGATGTGATAAGTATGATTTCACCTTCATTTGAGTATTAAAAAAGACCATGATGCTTAGGGAGACAGATGAGCCCACAGGTGATCATCCCCCTCTGCTTCCAGGTGGATGTGGTTCGAACATCTGTTTAAATAAGGATATCCACCATGAGAGATCAGGATTTCACGCTCAGCTGCACTAAATCCTTTTAAAGATGCTGCAGCCCCGGCTCTCTTCCCCACAGAGATAACATGGCTTTCAGGGTATAAGCAGCGAGGTTGTCTCTCCGTCCTGACAGGACAAACGCAGAGCAGCCAGCGCTTCATTAGACAGCGCTGCCCCAAGGGCTCGGCTCCACCTCTCAGATGAGCTCAGGAAATGGAGGGAAGACACTTAACCACATGTGGAGTGAGGCTCTGAGGTGTGTGAGAGAGGCAGAGAAAAAAGTTAAGATGAACAAAGAAGGAAATGTGTAAGAAGAAGGAGAGGAATTTGGATGTGACTGGTGGGCATGGGATATAAAGGGTGGAGGAGAGAGCTCATCTATTTTTTCAAGCTTACCTGCATCAGGAGGGAAAGGATTGTGTCTTCATTTGAATGAATTTATTTGAGGTTATGAATGCCAGAGTGTGATGTAAGGTGGAATAACAGTCTGACTTTGGCAGCAAGGAACAAGTCTCCTTATCTGCTCAAACTGGCCATGACAAGTCGACCCAACCTTTGTGGAAAGTCCAGTTGGTTAAAAACAGTTAAACATTTTTGAACCCTTGTTGTAGTTGACAGGGTTACCAGTAAAAAAATAAAAAGGTAACCAGCCTTTTTGAGATTAATGAGCCTTAGCACATGGATCTCAACTGTTGCTTTACGATGTGTTCAGAGGAAGCTCAGAAAATTGGCAATCAGACAATAAAAATACAGTGTCATAAAGATGTGATCAAGTATTATTTTAAGAAAAGAAAGGTATAACTTTTTGTCTAAATAATTACATTTGTTGGGAGGTCAAATTTAATAGTTTTCCCTGCATTTTAAAAGAGATAAAAAAAAATAACATGTTCTCTCGGAATAGTCGTAGTAGTTCAGTAGTAGTAGTTTTTTTTTGTGACATCAAAAAAATAAATAAAATAAATGACTATTGTAATCATACAATAGTGGGCAAATATAACAACACAATACAAAACTGACAAATAAAAAAAAGAGAATTAAAACTATGATTTACATATCCGAAGAGGAGTGGGAAGAAGTAATACTTATTTAATCCTACCCATTATCCATAAAATATTACAAGTATTTGGCTTACTTATCAATATAAATCTATACAGTGATTAACTACAAACTCCCCCAAATAAAAAAAGGGGACAAAATGAAAAACTTTCAAATTTTTAAAATGATTTTATTAAATATAATCTGCATCAAGGATGTTGAAAGAAATGTCTTATTAGCTTAAATGTATAATAAAGAAGTTGTTGAGGAGTAAAAAACATTTTTTCCTCCTTCATAACTTATTGCAAATTTTATTTTATTTATCTGTTTTAATGTTGTTTATTTTTGGTATTTCAATGGCCTGGATAGTTTAACTTGAACTGAACCAAAAACTTATGTTCATATTGAACCTTGGGCCAAGTGTATTGGTGTATTGACTAATTCACAGGGCTGACACATGTAGATGAACTACCACACACACAAACACGTATCTATTTAGAGTCATCGGTTAAATTGGTGTGCATGTTTTTGGTATATATGTGGTGGGCTGTCGTACCCAAAGAGTTGATGCAGGGAGAGAACATGCAAACTGCACACAGAGAGACAGTATCGCCTCGAGCAAACAGGATTGATTCTTGGGTTTTAAGAAAAAAATGGAACCAGATGTGGGTGCATTAAAGCAGCAAAATGATCATTCATTTGACATTTTCTGCAATTATTGGTTGTACAGAGAGCACGGTTATAGCACAAATACAACAGTCATCATACATTGGGTAACATTGTCTCCACCAGCCTGCTGGCATGCCGTAAATCTTTATGAATATTGTCAGCTTTGCTTCCACTTTCACTCAAAGACATCACATGGATATTCTCCTTGAGGCTGATGGCAAACAGACAAAGTCAGAGTGAAAAATTCAACTAATGGAGTTCACATGTTGCTCATACCTGTAAAGTCATCCTTAGTCTATAAGTCTGTTTAGTATGACTGTATGCTTATTAGGGGTGTAATGATCCATCGGTCTGGATCGATACATCGATTGGTTAAGCAATGATCCAATCAAATAGATGGAAACTCAAAACATCAATTAACATCGTCATCTTCAACGCCTTTATTTTGAAATTCTGACCAGATATCCGTTTCACCGCTTCCGCCCAATAGCGCCTCGTTCTGAAGTTTCAACTTTACAGGGCTCTTAAGTGTCACGCATTTAGCGTATGAGACGAGCACCTTTTCGCTCTTTCACACACCACACCCGGTATTTCTCCTGCTTTAAAATGTATTATGTAGCACCCACTGAGTAACACCGCTATATGCTAACATGTAGCAACACGGTCTTAGCATCACAGAGCTAAACCGGAGCTTGACATGTCAGCCAATCAGAAAATAGCACTGCTGTATCCGGGTACAGTAAGTTATCTCATCATTTGGTTTTGTAGCGCACTGATTAATGAAATTACTTATTGTATGAGAGGAAAACAGTGAGAGCGTGTTCTTGTTCTTCCTCCACACCTACCATTAAACAGTGAAGCAAAGTCTAAAAACACCTGACTACTAATTAACCCAATTTTAATTTTAAACATGATTCGATCATACAGATGGTTATAATCCTCTATAACCTATCATACCCAAAGGTCAGCACATCGTTTCACATTTCAGTAATAAAACTGTCAAAACTTAGAAATTGCTTTGTATTTCTTTCTTGCTTTAGATGATTGTGTTCAATGAGTACATAATAATGTCTTATATCGATCGAAGGCTCCTGAATCGTATCGAATCGAAATTGAATCGTGGCAGACTTTGTGATATCGGCAAATATCGTATTGTTGACCAAAGAATCGATATCGTATCGTATCGTCATGAAACTGGCGATTTACACCCTTAAAGCTTATATCGGGAACGAGACGACAAGGGTCAATAGGGCTAAAGTCCCATTGACCTTATTGTCTCCTGAGTTGATTGTGGGGGTTCTTCGCAGCTGAATGGATGTTGCCCAACATGTAATTTCCTCTTCCGTCTTCAGTCCCTCCATGAAACTGTAGCTGACTTCCCAAATCAGTAAATGGACTGATAATCCCCCTATTTTGTCCCTTCCCCAGCTGTCTTTACTCTGGCTCTTTTCACTGCTAACAAGCTGAAAATAAAGAGGTGAATCAGCCAGACCTCACAATGTGCTCACAGAAATAACAGGTCACTGGAGGGATTTTTACTAAACATACATAGTTTGCAAAACTGTCTGGATCACACATGTATGTGTGCACGCTGGAGAAATCCAGGCTCATCCATTGCTTTTCTTTGATTCACTGGGTCTCTGATTTATTCACAACCAAACACTCAGAAATAACTCCTCCACAGAGGATGTGGCCTCAAGACGAGCTTCTGTAATTCAATTTAGCATCCTTCTCTTTATAGGAGACAGCAGCCTTTAGCCAAACAAATCATATGTTTACAGAAGAAGCTGGAAGCAAAGAGTCTTACCACCTTTTTTGCTGACAGGAAACTCAAACTTGCATTTGCAAGCAGCTTTGGCAAGCACGGGTAATTGTTCTAATGATGAGGGACAGGCCTGAATGTATTTGTGCATGGTGTGAATAAGTTCTGGTGTCTTTGGAGTTGGAGTACTCAAACATGAACTGTTGATTCAGCAGCACTCCCTTTGTGCACGAAGACAAACTGTACAGTCTCAGTTACTTTGTGTTCTCCTGCCCCAAAGGTTCTTGTTCCTCCTGTGATGAAGAATCAGCAGAAACCAGGTTTTGATTCCACTTTGACTTTTTTTCTGGTAAATTCAAAACACAGCAGAGGCTTGCTCTCTGAGGTGTATTTATGCATTTGTGCGGTGATGTTCCTGTGCGAATTTACTTTCATTTTCTCTTGTCATACATGGCTCTAAAAACAAATGAAACAAGGCCAAGGCCGGTGTTGAGGTACTGAAGTCAAGGACACTAGCATAACTTCAGTGCTGTTTCCTATGACTTGTGGCACAACTCAGACATGTGCATCAGTGTTTTGGACTTGGATTTTTCCTCAAAAAATAAAATATATAGTAAAACTTTGACATGAACTTGCACTAAGGATACACAGTTTTGGATTTGCCTTCAAGCAGGGTTTCCACACATCCTGGAAAACCTGGAAAATGATTGACCAATTTTCCAGTCATGGAAAACATATGGAAAATGTGGAAAAAAAGTTAAATGTCCTGGAAAACCTTGAATTGTCCTTGAAAATTCTTTATCTTCCTTCAAACAGTGGAAATGAAGTAAAAATGTACTTGGTAACTAATGCACACGTAGCCATAATATATGAATAGATAAAATAATACATGTTAAGGTATAAAATTTAAAAAACTCAAAACAATGGTGACAAAAAGAAATAAAAAATTCCTGAAAAAGTCCTGGAAAATTATTTCTAGAAATTAGTGGGAACAGTGGTGATTGCCTTTAAGCAACTTGCGAGATTTTTCCCAATAACTGGGGCTGATAGTAGCTGACATATAGCAGCACACAGTGCCGCTGTAAGCCTCTGAATTAACCCACTATTACATTAAAACTACTTAAAAAGAGAGTTGCTTAGAGATCCAGGAGAAGTGGTATTACTCTGTCCCATTCATGACTGAAGAAGGCCTCCGACTTTGTGGTCATGGGCTCACAGTTCATGCATCTGCACCACCAGGTAACTTGTGGTCTGTTCTGTTCCTCAGTTTACACAACAGTTTCTCTCATCCATCTTTCTGTGTCTCCATCTGCAAAAGTTCTTCCTCTGTGTGCTCCAGTTCAAAATGATATACTCTCCTACTCACAACAAATTGCATGTTACCAGAGTCAAATTCACTTAATCTTAGTGAAGTTAGTGTTCTTTGTTTCTTCTGATGGTGGAGGGACACATAAACCTCAACATGCTATAGTTAGAAACGCAGGGACTTTGTCAAGGACGTGTGAAACGCTGTCAAGAATCTTGCAGTAGCATCCAGTCAAGTAAATGTTTTTTTGAGTAGTTTTAACCTAAAAATGGGTTAATTACTAGAGGTAGGGGAAAAACTGATGCACTATAGTATTAATATATTTAGTGTGACAATGTTTTATTGATTCATGGTCCCCATATATCAATATTTTTAATGCATTAATTCCAAACATATTATAAGGCTTTTGATTCAGAAGAAATAAAATCAATTACTTGTGAAGTCCACATGATGACTTGTTTAGCTTGTCAAAGCCTCCCAGGTCTGAGCGATCTGAGAAAATATATATATATCACCAACTTTATGTGTAAAGACTTAAGGCTTCACCATGTTTGAGGAAAATAAGGGCCTTGTTTACTTGCTGGCTGCCATTTCTTAATTATTACATCAGCAACAGCGGCACTAAGGCGCTTAGAGCAGTGAAGTTGAAGAAGGGCTGAGCACAGCGGAGCGGGCTGCTTTAACTGGCTACAAGTGGACATCAGTCTGTGAATTTACTCTTTTTATAAAACTAAAGTGACATGATGAATATACTGAGCTATTTTTCTTATTACATTTTAATGGTACTTGGTGTTTTTTTATCTTTTTTGGATGTAAATGCTGCCAATTAAGGGTGGTTAAAAAATTGCAATATACTGTAATGTAAAGCATTAATCTTCTTCTACTCCTTATTCTTCTTCGTGTTACAGTGCGTATCATCTTCTTCTTTGTAACACTCGCTTAATTTCATGTGCCAACCTTGCAATTACATCACGGACCACTAGGGTCTGCGGATCCCTGGTTGAGAAACACTGATGGAAAGTATCACAATACTTAGCATTTCCTAAAATATTAAGTTTAGCAATAAACTGAATCAGGGCTCAAGTATTGTGGTAGTCATGGGACCACTGGTGATTTCCAACCATATTAATTAAAAGGTTTTCTGTGGCACCACTGACGGCAAGCATCAGATGTCTTTCCCTTGGGCACAAAGCTCACAGGTTGCTTTAGCAACAATCAGATTTTCTAGTGTCATGGGCCTAAGCTACCCCACCTTAAAAATCCAAACAGATGTGGAGGTAAAAAGTGCAAGCTGGTAGTTCTAGTTCTGGTTCATTACATAACTTAGATTATACACAGAGGAGTAATCAATACACATTTGTAACTTATTTGACAAAAATCTAATAATGCAATTTGTACTCTCCATCATGTACTCTGTTTCCTCTCTGTAGTGGTTGGGATATAAACCCAATTTCTGTCTCCACATAGTGCTATTTCTTGTGTTTTCTGACACAAAACTGTTTTCCAAATCCATGCTTTGTGTTTAACCAAACCAGGTAATGTGCTTTCCAAGCAGGCACTTTCTACAGAGTTTCTTTTTACCACATCGTGTGCCGAAATAAAGGAAGTGTTTCGCCGATTGGTCCTTTTCGTGAATTTCTCTGAGGTTTGGATTTATGATTCCTCACTGTCCAAACAGTCAACAAGATCATCTACCACCTGAAAGAAAAGGAAGAATGTTGAATCAGAAGGATGATCTGCCAGTACAGTGAGGTAAAGTACAGTGAGGAAATTAGACTAAATATATCACGCAGTGAGGCAGATAAGTCACGATACAAGAAGGGGATTCTCGCCAAGTTTGCCTTTTATTGTGGGTTAGTGTGATTTTGATTGAATGGCTCTTCTTCCTGCATTCACTGAGCCACCACTGAGCTTATCCGAGCTCCATCTGCCAAGTCAGATCTATTTACAGACGTTTTTTTAGTTAGTCGTGACAAGGGATGAAAAAGATCACCGTTATCTCCTCCTACCTGTCCTCTTTAGCCCAGTTTCCTTCCCTCTCCACCCCTCCATCGCTCTTGAATTTTCTGTCCTCTTATCCTAATCCATCTTTTTCCTCAATTTTTATGAATCATCAACTAAGTTTCAATTCAGAAATCTTCAAACCTGTCCTCTGTCCTCTTCCCCTTTGCTATCACCTCTTCCGTGTGATGTTTTTCACCTCTTTCCCTCTCTCTCTGTCATTTTCCTTTTTCCCCCATCCCTTCTCTCTTTGCTTTGTTCAAGGTCAGTGGCTTCTCGGCGGGATTTCCCATCAGACACATGGAGTGAGGCTGAAAGCAGGACGCTGGAGGCTGATTGGCTCTTTCTGACCTCTGTTGTAGCCCTCTCAGCGGCACACTTCTCCTTCACTCTTCTTCTCCTCCTCACCTCTTGTGTCTTTCCCTTCCACCGCTTCTGGTGCGCATTAACCTTCTTATCCTCTGTTTTATTGCCTCTCATCTTCCTGCTTTTGTGCCAACCTTCTCTGCCCTCCATCCATCACCTCTTCTTGTCTTTGCACATTTCTCCATTTCATATTTTCCCGTTTCTCTTCATATCCTGACCTCTGTTGTCTTGTGTACATTACCTCCTTTTCATGCCCTTCACTTTCAATTACCTCTTGTAAAATTACCTCTTCATCTCTGAGTCTTTATCTTGCTGGCCCTGTCACCCCAGACCTAGAGTAGAATAAAATCTAGAAATGTGTGTCCCATCAGAGCGTGAACTTATATGATACTGTCACAGCTGATTTCCACATAGTTTGCTTACAGAGCATCAAGACGGCACCCCAGCTTTGCGCATATTTGCAGCCCCAGAGCTTGAAACATGGGATCCTATTTGGGAGTTTGCAAGGCAACAGAAAGAGCAACATGTCAAGAATAGGTTATATTTCCTGCCTGACATTGACTGGCTGTAGGCAACAACATTATTTCCACTATTTCTGCTGTGTTTAGAAATGACAGGGAAACTCTGAGTGTTTGTTTTCTTGCGTTGGTCGATCTGCCTGGTGGAGATTGATGTGGAAGAAGGCTGAACTATTTTAAGAAAAGAACTAATTGCAATTTTTCTGGCAGACTTTGCGATTTCAATTTGATTCAGGATTTTCTTCAAATCAAGCTTCACTGCAATATTCACTATGTTTACAGTATAGACAGCAGTAAGAAAATCAATGATCTAAAGGACATAACACATTATTCATCATCTAATATTGATGATAAATAATCTGTTTTCATTATTTAAGGGATACTCCAACTTCTACTCCTAAACAGAGGCTTTGTGTTGTTGACCTGCAAACCAGCACTTCCGTAAATGCAAATTGCCTGCAAAGATGTAAAATAGTATGAGTAAAATAGTTGACACATTAGATCCTGGGTCAGTCAGGAGTGCTGCAAAACGTTGCAACTTTGGCAATCACAGGATTGCATTGTCTGAATTTGTGATTTCAATCCGAAAACGATAAATCTTTTAGCCCTAATGCTGAGTTGAAGCGGCCTCAGCTGAAAATAGACAGCAAACCAGGGCAAAGTTGTGTTGCAGCAGCCTACATAAACACAAAAAAACCTTGCCCTATTTCTTGACCCACCATCGTACATTCACTTCCCAGGACCTGTATACCTTAAAGGCATACACCAACATTTTTGTTGTTTTTGTGTCTTGCCTCACTCTCGAGTCCATGACAAGTAGATAGACACCATTCTTTCAACTGTGCATGCAGTAACAAGGAAGAGACAGACAGAGCTCACCGCTAGTTAGCTTACCCTTAAACACTGGGAGTCAATGGGTAGCGTTAGCCTGCGTCTGCCTTTCAGATAAACTCTACGAAAAACTCTAAACAGTCTTGTGTGCTTGCCGTGACTCATTTTTGTTACCATGTTATGTTATGCTATCTATTTTTAGACAAAGAGTACCACTTTCTGTAATTTTATGTACTTTTTGTAAGTAGATCAACAAAACAAAGCACGTCGGCAATGGTTTGCGTACTGCAAACCATTGCCGACAGGTTTCATTTGTATTTCTTTGGAAAATTATAGGAAGTGCTAATCTTAGTCTAAAAATAGATAACGTAACATAACGCGGTCTCACAAACGAGTCACAAGAAGCACACAGGACCGTTCAGAGGGGATGAAGAGTTTATCTGACTGTAGGCAGAGGCAGGCTAACACTTCCCATTGACTCCCACTGTTTGTGCTAAGCTAACTAGCTGTGGGTGAGCTCTGCCCGTTTCTTACTTGTTACTGCATGCACAGTCAGAAGAATAGTGTCTATCTGCTTGCCATGGACTCGAGAGTGAGGCAAGACACGAAAACAAAAAAATGTTGGCATATCCCCTTAAGGAGGCATAGAAAAGCCAGTTGGTAGCTCTATGCATCACCCTTTCTTCAAAAGATCTGGTTTATTTTGGTTATCTCCCTATAACAGGTGATCTGCCAACAGAGGATAAAGTATAAAACGTGACTGAATAAGGACTGTAAGCTGCGTTTAGATCCACGAGCCAAGCTATTTTGTGCCTCAGGTGCTGAGTGACCAGGTGACCCACGGACAGACCACACAACATCACAGCTGAGGACGGAGGGCCAGGAATGTGGCCGATGGGCTTTTAGCTTCCCCTCCTCTCCTGTTCAAACACAGATTTGTCTCTGAATCCAAAGTAAACCTCCTCTTTCTAACTTCCACCACTGCTCTGATGCCAAAGTTTGAGCACTTAGTTTTCCATGTTAGACTGGCTGAAGTTTTAGTCAAGTTTTAGTTTTTGACAAACATTCTGTCATTCTGACAGACATAAAATATAACCCTGCCTGCAGAGCACATTTTAACTTGTATTTACTGAAAGACTGATGATTTTGTTAGAGAAACCTCTACAGGTAGGATTATTTCATGTTGGCATGATTATTCAGACTCACGACTTTTCATTGTGGTCCATGGCAAACTTGCAAATTCCTGTTTTCTAAACACACAATTATCCTTAAACAAAAATAGACAGAAAAAAATGCAAAGGCTACCAACCCTGACAGCTTATCTTCACCAAATTGACCTGTTGCTAAATAATATGTTTTCTTCTTCAACAAGTGGGGATTTATCTCACTCCCAATTCTGACTGACGAAAAATTCAAAGTTAGTAAGTTGACATCAACACTGTGCTTTGTTTTTTGAATGATTTTTTGCAACAGTTATGCCATCGTTTCAAGACTATATGTTGTTGTGCTCAGAGTTGGCTAAACCAATGACACATTAACAGATCTGGCCTCAAACTACAAGCCACAATTACAGGCACACCAACACCAGCATCTCTCTGATTTTATGCATGGGCACATGTTGCTTATCACATCACAGACTAGTTTTTAGGGGGGTATGGAGTTGAAAGTTAATAAAAATGCATGCTCTCTTTTAATTTATTAATACCACAACATAATACCATTGCCACAAAGATTAAAACAATCCTGTGATGTGATATTTTGGTCATACTGATGACTGTCCCACCATCAACTTTGTCCTTCAATTTCCTGTATAAGTACTCCCATTTCTGGCACCATCCTGCTTGCTTTCTCCTCCCTTTCTTTATCAACTGGTCATACTGCAGACAGGAAAACTGGCGCTGTCAAAGTTAAAATCTGTTAATGACAGGTGCCGTGCAGCTAACTTGTATTTGTTAAATGGATATCATTTTATAGGAGATATATGGCCCTTGCACTTAAATGAAGCAATTCAAAAGCCACACCTAAACCACATCCATGCAGTTTGTAGGTGCTTGACATCTTAGCGTCTCTGCACATTCCCTCAAATCTGTGTGTCTGCATGCTGTCTGTCTCTGCAGTGACTTTTCATCATGTTGGGGAATATATGATTAAAAGGAGGCGAGTTACCTGCAGCTTAATTATTTACCAACAGTCTGCCTACTTCAAACTTAAAAAAATGAAGTACACCTGTCTGCCTGGTTTTAGAGAAAAAGAATCAGCGTCTTAGATGTGTGCATTCATTGACAGATTTTTATTTTAGACCTTTTCACACATGCACTCCTGAAAATTAAATTGCAAATTCCTTGACAGCCTTACTCTGAAATCTTAGCTTAAAGCAGAAGCCTTGTCCAGCAAAGGTTAATGTTGGCTTTTCCCCAACCAGATTCTGCCTATACCCCATCCTCTTTCTGAGCTCTGTCCTCAGACCTTTGTCTTTTTATTTCTTTTGTTTGGTCTTTGCAGTCCCTCTTCTTCTCATGTGCATAGTTTTATATTATTATTAGGGGATGTTAGTTGCTGTTTAGTGGGGGCGAGTATAGACAAGGGGAAGACAGATCAACATTGCCCCTACCTGAAGCTTGCATGTACAGTGCCTGGTTTGTTGAAGGTGATGATAGGATTTGAGCTGTTATGGGCATGTGATGGGGTATGAAATAATAGAATTTGTCTTGGTATGGTGAGCTTTGAGGGTCAGTATGGAGATAGGTGGCTCTGGGATGCTAGACATCACTGTCCAGCCTCAGAGCTCCTCTCTTTATGAACTGACATATTCATGTAGAGCAGGTTCACTGTTTGTCGTCAGTTCTGGTATTGTAACTGAGATGCTCTGCCAGGTAGCTTAAATAAAGGTGACTGCATTTTACACAAAAGTTAAATTTGTTTCTGTTAATTTATACATTCAAACCGATGTTTTATTTTATCCAAGTGTAAAACATGACTTTAGAAATGCAAGGAAACATACATACACTTTACACCTCATATTTTAGTCGACTAAATTTACAGTAGATTTTGTCGACCAAAATGTTGTGAAATTTCATCAACTAAAACTAGACTAAAATTAAAACAATTCAGATGACTTAAGTATGACTAAAGATATCGTGAAATACCAAATAAACACTGAGTTCCAATTAATCGCCCAGTCCCAAATAAACGCAGGGTGTAGCAGCACATTTTGACAAATAAACGCCCGTTCCAAATAAAAACCGAGTCCAATTTATTAGGCACAGCCTACGAGCTACGGTCAAAATTACAGTAGGCCTCACACCTACAAACACTGAGCTACCAACTGACAGCTGATGCTTGAAAAGTGATTTATTCTAAAAGAAACATGATCAGACTGTACCTTATCAGTCCACATGGTTCATTTGTCTCTCAGGACGTCCTGTCGGCCCGCTTCGCCTCCCTCTGTATGTCAACAAATGCACGTTGGTGTGAGGCACTCTGTTTTACGACAGTGCAGTTACACTCAACGACCACTACGTCTAGGGCACTAGAGAGCAGAAAGCCAGAATCTTACATACTAGGGCTTTAAAAATTCAACGAAGAAGACGTTGCCACTGCCACTGCATGACGTTTGCCGGTAACTAACGTCAGGAGGCCAGTCACATATGTTACCAGTACATTGAAGATGATCGTCAGTACAGCCCCGGTACAGCGGGAAAAAAGACCTTAACTTAACTAGTTCCTTACCAGTATTGTATTGAGTGTTTAGAGAGTGCTGAGTTGAAAGAAGAGGACAAAAGTATAACTATGGTACAGTAATCTTGCCTTGAAAATGTAAAGGTGATATTCATACTGGTGTAAATAAATAATATGATTACATTTACCATATTTTTTCATTTTTTGCTAAGCAAGATTTTTGTGAGAAGGAATTAAACGCCTGTTCCAAATAGCCGCCTGGTCCCAAATAAACGCCTGGTCTGCTCAGTGATTGAAACAAAAAAACGCCCCGGCTATTATTTGGTATTTTACGGTAATATATTTATTTAATATAGTGGCTAATATATTTACTGTTGAAATAAACCTCATATTACGCCAGTTTGAGAATAGTTAACTGTCTCTTTAACACAACAGCTGTATCAGTCTTACTGCCATGTAAAAAAGCGCAGCGTTTTCCCTGACAGCAGTGCTTTGGCCTGGTTTGTATTGCAGGGCTGAATGCCAGGAATAAAGAGTCATATTGTTGGCAGCAGACAGCGAGCTGACAGTGACACTGTGAGATGTTAACCTGCCCAGACATTTCTCTTCACCTCAGGCTTTACACAACCACTGAGCTCTGCTGCAGGGGGAGACACTCCTGAATACTGAACACACAGTATAGGCATAAAAAATTAAATATGGAAAACATGGAATACACTTATGTTCCTACATCTCTGTCTGAGCATTTTATTTCAACATAATTGAGTCCTGTCCATGTTTTAAAATGATTTGTTCTTTATGAATCTGTATTGCCAAATAAGGCGTTACCTTTGTATCTGGCTTTGACCTGTTTCATTATTATTAAATTATAGTCATTACAGCTAATCTACAAATTGAAGTCGGTTTTCTTGACACTTGTTTAACGTCAGTCAGGATAACTGTCAGCTAACTCTCCCTAACGTAGAGTGAGTCTCTTCTTCACTGACAGGTAAGGCAGAGAGTCTTAGTGTGTAACCACAGCTCATAAACACAATGAGCGAAAGCAACATGTGACAGACAGGTCGACAGATACGGGCAGGCAGACAGGCAAGGACAAAGACAGACAAACAGACAGGTAAACTGACAGACATGTTCTCTCCTGGCAGCTCTGTTGGCTACATGACATAGCCTGGAGCAAGGCTTTTGTGTGTGTGAATCAGTGTGTGTGTGTGAGGGTGTGTATGTTTGCTAATGTTAGAGCAAGTTCTCATTTGTTATCCGTGTGGGCCTCTGCCATTTTATGCCTAACCACAAGTAATCCTTTAGCAAATTTTGTTTTTAGCAATTACAACAAACAAAGTTTATGACAATATAACTGTTCATCTCCGTACCTTTGAGCAATTTTACCCCCTCTATTGCTGACTTTAGGCTGTTGAGCACATTGTGTATGAAAAAACACAAGAAAATGATCTTCTACATAAGGAAAAGATTCTCATTTAGTGCTCCAACATACAAAGTAGAATTGGAGCCAAACGAAGTACAAAAACGAACAAACAAAAGATAAAACTGATATTTCAAAATGAAAGGCATACTTTTACGAGAATTAAGTTGTGAGTGTGGAAAGTCATAATCTAACAAGGTTCAGGTTTTGAAATAAAAAGGATCCATCCATCCATCCATTAGGCCTGTGCTCAAATATCGATACAGCAAAATATCGTCATGCACTCCTTGGGGATACGTGTATAGATACGGATTCCACAGAATCAATACAGCCTCAATGCTTTGACAGTTGTTGTCAATACTCTTTGGGTAATGTTAACAATGGCACAGTTTATTGTAGAAGTCAAGCTACATGATAAAGCATGTTTCAAATTTTAACATACGTCTACCATCTTTGAGGACCTGATTTAAAGTTTCTTAAGTTGTAGAATCATTTAAAACTCATCCTTGTTCTTTTTCTTGTAATAGAAAACAAAATTTTTGGGGAATTCTGTTAAAAGCATAGTCAATGTTCACAATTACCGTGTATCAGGATACGTATGATATCGAGGCCTCAGTGTCGGGATACATATCATATCGTGGCCTCAATGTTGGGGTATGTATTGTATCATGGCTTCAGTGGCAGGATACGTATCATATCGTGGCCTCAATGTTAGGATATGTATTGTATCGTGGCCTCAGTGTCGGGATAAGTATGGTATCGTGGCCTAGTGTCAGGATACATACCATATCGTGGCCTCAATGTTAGGATATGTATTGTATCGTGGCCTCAGTGTCGGGATACGTATGGTATCGTGGCCTCAGTGTCAGGATACATACCGTATCGTGGCCTCAATGTTAGGATATGTATTGTATCGTGGCCTCAGTGTCGGGATACGTATGGTATCGTGGCCTTAGTGTCAGGATACATACCGTATCATGGCCTCAATGTTAGGATATGTATTGTATCATGGCCTCAGTGTCGGGATACGTATCGTATCGTGGCCTCAGTGTCAGGATACATATGGTATTGCGGCCTCAGTGTTGGGATACGTATCGTTTCGTGGCCTTAGTGTCAGGATACATATCGTATCGTGGCCTCAGTGTCGGGATATGTATTGTATCGTGGTCTCAGTGTCGGGATACGTATCGTATTGTGGCCTCAGTGTCAGGATACATATGGTATCGTGGCCTTAGTGTCAGGATACATATGGTATCGAGGCCTCAGTGTCGGGATACATATCGTATTGTGGCCTCAGTGTCAGGATACATATGGTATCGTGGCCTTAGTGTCAGGATACATATGGTATCGAGGCCTCAGTGTCAGGATACTTATCGGATCATGGCCTCAGTGTCGGGATACATATCATATCGTGGCCTCAATGTTGGGGTATGTATTGTATCGTGGCCACAGTGTCGGGATACGTATCATATTGTGGTCTTAGTGTCAGGATACTTATCGATACGTATCATATTGTGGTCTTAGTGTCAGGATACTTATCGTATCATGGTCTTAGTGTCAGGATACTTATCGTATCATGGACTCAGTGTCGGGAAACATATCATATCGTGGCATCAGTGTCGGGATATGTATTGTATCGTGGCATGACTGTTGGGATACGTATCATATTGTGCCCTCAGTGTCGTGATACGTATTGTATCATGGCTTCAGTGTCTTGATACATATTGTATCGTGGCCTCAGTGTCGGGATACGTATTGTCCATCCAAAGTTGTAAATAATGAGACTCAAGTTGTGAATTCTTGCCATTATAGTTTTCATTTCTGAAGACTGAAGTCATTATTTTCAAGAACTGTTTTAATAAGTTGTAATTTGATTAAATTTGTACCAAGGTCACAACCATAAAAGCTGGCCTTGGTGATACATTAATTTAATCAATTTATAATTTTTTTGTTGCAGAATATTAAAAAAAAATCCCTTGACTGATGCAAAGGTCAGACTATAAGTTTTATGCATGATTAATGGCTGATCACACAAAGACTTGGGCTCAAGGTGCAGACCCACCAGAAACCCCCTCCGGGGAAAAAAGACAGGATTACTTGTAGAGAGGATCTGTGTCCATGCAGTCACATAAAATAAGTGGAAAATAGGTTTGAAGAAACTAAATGCTCTCAGCTTCAAGTAAACACACACGGTGAGCTTTAAGTAGGTTGTCATTCAGCAGTTTGAGGAGAAGGAATCTTTTCTGCCCCCTTCATTCTCGGTCAGAACTGTTAATAACATCTCCTAAAACCTACAGCTGACTCACTGAGGGCATCAGTAACCACCATTTTGTCTGCTTTGGCTGAAAGTGACATAAACACATGCTGTGACTCAACTGTCCAAACTTTACTTTTTTTGGTGCAAGACGTTTGCTGCTCTCCTGACACAACCTCTCAAAATAACACTTCTAACCTTTTTGACCACAAATTGCATCAGGTTAGAATCAAACCCTTTGTCTTAAACCTATAAAGCAAAAAAAATTGATTGAAAGCATTTTAGATCTGTTGGGTAACTGGAGTCGTATTTTTCAGTGGTAATAATAATGTTCCTCGTCTTTTATTGGCTCTCATCTTAATTTATTGGGGGTTTTTTTTACCTTCACTGGTTTTCTTTTCTGACAGACGTAAAGTAAGTAAGTAGTAAATAGAATCTTTTGAGGTTTAAGTGGAAGTTTTTCAACAAAACTTTCAACCAAATCAAGACCTCCCTCCACAGTAGTATTATTATTTTAATATTTCCTCTTCCAATTTTTTATAATGACTGAAATTTCCTCGTCATTACAGCTGAGACGTTGTTCTACTCTGTTGGTACCTGCTGAGTCTTTCGTGGAAAAGACCCTCAGGCAAACTGTAAAACAAGCTACAGATTCCATTGTGCAATACGTTGAAGCAAAAATGCAATAGCTCCCATGACTGAAGAGATTGATAATTCCGGAGGGAGAAGGGGGGGCAGCAGAGGTATGAAGCACGCTGTGTAACTTTGTACTGATCCCACAGTGAATCCTAAAAACAGTAAAAATGACTGAGCAGCTCATTTAACGTGAAGTTTCAAAATGTATTACTTATTTTCAATAAAAGTCACATGAATACAAAAAAGTCGGTCTTTAAATCAGCATACCCAAAAATGACTTCACGATCTGTACATCCATCCATCAATCATCAACAAAGTGAGGCACATTGGACCAGTTTATATTCCCCCTGCTCCTGGAAAAAGTTTGTTCACTCAGTAGAGAAAAGCAACAGTCAAATTTCATTCACGAAGTCTTGTTTTTTACTAAAATGCCCTCTAGTGTTGATTTCATCTTTCTCAGGACGTAAGAGTAATTCTATGCACAAGACAACAGCACCAGCAGCTCCCTGAAACAGATAATTCCCCCCTCACCCAACTAACTTACCACTGTGACATCCTACCACTGATACATCAGTACTTCAAGCCCACTGGCTCAATGCATGTTCCCATGGTGATGACCGATCAACCAGTCAGAACAGACTGACCCACATGGGGAAGGGGTTTAGGTAGGGCTGGACGATATGGCCTAAAAGTAAAATCCCCGGTCTTTTTTTCCCCCCAAAACTTGATTAATGATTTTAATTGATTTTTTGTCCCTGTTAGAAAGCCCATGTTGTTTATGTGTTGTTAACCTGTTCACTTAACTACATGTCTTTCAGTTATATGGTTTCTCTGTAAGTTGTCATATGTCCGACGCTCATGAATGCACCATTGCCGTTCCGACGCTCTTGAACGCACCACATCTGTGTGTGAGATACCGTGCTGTGAACGTTAGTTCTCCTCCTGCTGCAGCTGCAGATAGCCGCATTTCTCCCTTCAAATATTCACCTGTACATCCGGGGTTTTATTGCTGTGCGTAAATGCCAGAAGGTGAGCTTAATGACGTTTCACTGTACCAGTTAGATGCTGTATTATTAATGTGTGCTATTTACCTGTGCATTAGCTAATGCTAATTCATGTTGTGATGTTCAGCGAATAAGCTAACATCACAACATGTTTACATTATACAATTTCTATCATTGATTACTGATACTGATCGTTACTTTTCATTGTTATTACAGACCACAGTCAATTAAATCCACCTCGAAACGGACATCTGTATCCGTGTTCTTTAACGGGGACACACACCATACTCCTTGTCACTCTACACCAGTTAACTTCCTGGAGACAACAATTTCTCTCCTTTTTAGTCCCCAAAAAAAAAAAAACTAGAAAAGCACTCCGAGATCACAGACCTCCGCCAAGCAGCTCAGTTACGGCAGTGGCTTTTCTGCTCCACATGGACAGACGTTATCAGCGTTATCAGCGTTCTAGTTACGAAGTCAGACAAAACTACCAGGCTAATGTTAGCCATTGTGTTAGCAGAAGTCCTCTGCTGGCATTGCAAGGGAAGCTGGGAAATGCAGTGACATAGGCTTGAAAAACGTTTACGTCAGTTTGCAAATAAACTACAATTCCCATAATGCTGTAAATTAATGGGATTTGTCATTGTAAACTTCAATGTTTTTTTTGTGACGTCAGTCTGGATCGGATCAGCACCAAAATGGCTTCTTCCTTGGACCAAACCACACCTCTGGTAAAATTTTCATGTAAATCTTTCCTGTTGTTTTTGCGTAATCTTGCTAAAAGACAAACTAACAAACAGACAGACCCTGGCGAAAACATAACCTCCTTGGCGGAGGTAAAAAAAACTCAGAGTGACACAAAAATTACGTAAATCAAGTTTTGCCTTCATGTTATCAAAATGTACTCCTAAACCAAACAGAATTTCCCTCATGTTAAAGTGTGTGACATAAATGTTGATTTTGCAGTCAAAACGTAGGCAGGTTTGTCTAGTATTTTCCCAGTATATTAACATGAAACTCTCTGATCAATATTTAATGTAATTTAAAAAACTAATACAAGCCCATAAAGTGTTTGTTAAAAATCTGACAGGGCCTACCATCATCAGAACTCTAAATTTCTAGTATTTATATTGTCAAACATTGCAACAACTTACAATTGGAATGAATAAAAAAAAATCTTAAGTTTTAATTTTTAAGTCTTTTGCAGAAAATAATTTGAATTAATCAATTTAATCGATATATTGCCCAGCCCTAGGTTTAGGAGTGACTGGAGCTTTAACAGAGCATCTCAGACAGAATAAGAATAGAGGTGGATCAGGGGTACTCAGCATTAAAATACTGGCAGATATTTTTTTGTGAACATTCTTCTGCAGTTATTAACATTGAAGTTACGGTAAGAACTGGAGTTCAGACAAAATGTGATCACTTTGAGAGCGACTTCCTCTTTCTCCACCTTTTGGAGTCTGTCCACTCTCTCTCTTTTGTCAGTAAAGACCCAAAAATCCACTTCATCCACTGTTAATTATTGTTAGTCTACCAGTTAGCATGGTAGTTATCCATGTACTGCATAATAATGAGGGATATGACTCAGTAGACTGACAGATTGGCTCTTTGTGGCTGTTTATTATAAGGCCAACCTCAGCTCCACCTCTTTGTCTGAGTATAGATGAATCAAACATGATACTGATTGCATTAACGAAGCATTCCCACCTTCATTTGGCTTTGTAAAACCTCTTCCTTTGTCCATGTTTGATAAAGTCTGTGGTGCATACTGAATAATTGTTGTCCACACACGGAAGATATTCAGGCAGGTCAGCCAGTCCACATTAAACCTCCAGATTAAACATCTCCCTCCTCCATCCTCCTCAAGTCTGAAGGCTAAGAGACTCCACTGGTCTGACAGTTCAAGGTAGTCGGAACCAAAAATACTTTGTAATAGACTCCCTCTGAGTGCTCACATGGTTTCTGTCAATCTACCAGCTGGCCTTGTAGTTTTTTATGGAGATAATTTGTAGAACAGGATATTAGATTTGTCCATTTTGGGAGGCCAGTACCAGTTTTGAGGTTTTGTAATGAATTACTACTCCCACAAAGTACTAAATAACATAAATAAGAATTTAAACATATGCCCTGTCTTAAATTTCCAACTTCTACATGAAAATTGTGGACAGAGCTGCTGAACCACAATCATAAAAAGCTGCTATGATTAAAAAAGAGCTTTGTCCCTGCAGTGTTCTGTGACTAAACCTGAATATAACCTGCTAATAGAAGCAATGCTAACATACAGGTTTGACAGGAGGTTATAATACATATACATGTCATTAGTTTGTCATAAGTTTGTCTTTGGTCCATTTCAGACTTAAGAGGAAAAGGGCAAAGGTCATTCCTTTAACTGGAGGTAATGAATCAAAGGATCATAAATTTTAACAGATTCTTTTTCATGGATTAAATCAGTTTTTGGATGTGACAATTGTAACCTTACACACAAATATTTGGGCTTGACAAACTGTTCAGTGTGAAAAGCAAATGCTAAGCTAGACACAATGTTGCTTAACAGTCCCCTCTTTAAACTGGCCTTGGCTATGTTCTTAGTATTTTGTAAAGGCAACATGTGGAGCTGACAGAACAGAGATGCATTTTTAACAGCCGTCTGTCTTGACAGAGTGTCCTTCACTAACGCACATATCCTTCTCTTCACTCAGCAGAAGCTGAGGCTAAGGACATCAGAAAAGAAGAAGAAAATGAGTCCATTTCTGATAAAACTGCAGATATTGCTGCATCCACGGAGACCGCTTCAGAAGCTGCCATTGTTTTCAAACATGCAGTCACTTCCCACTGTCGTCAGATCTTCCCTGATTGCGCCGTCCAGCTTTTTGGCCGATGAAGTCGTAGGAGATTGGAGCTTGCCAAGATGGATCTGCGTGATTTCAGACAATGAATCAGGCAGGTCCATCTGCACTGCAAGGTTAGGTCGTAGGTGCACGTGCAACCTTTAACTCATTACTGAGTAACTATGTATTGCGCATGTGCAACGCGTCACAGTTTTCCCTGAAAACGATAATTCCTGTTTACAAGGACACAGAAAGGAAAATGTTTTCAAAACATTTCACTGTAGACCCTGGTTTCAAAAGTTTGAGGCACTCGGGCATCGTTCTCATGCAAACAGAACAAAAACTCTTTTTCAGCCGTTTTCTGAATATAAACGTGCCTCAAACATGCACCAGAGGTCAAGATTTTGGAGTGTTGTGTTCATCTGCTGCTTGTAAGCTGCATTATCCAAATCCATTTTTTGCGTCATGATTAGATGTTAAGGCTGTCAGTTTTCCCCTAAATCAAACTCGGTTTAGGTTTTCGAACATGCATGCAAATAACCGAAGATATTCAGTTATTTTGCCCCCCCCCCAGTAAGGGGCAGAGACTATGTTATCCGTGCCTTTTATAAGGGACCCTGCCAGAAAAAAAATGCAGTCACACTGGGTTGAACTCTTGACGAAGCACCGCTGCATTCGGCTGTATAACTTGGCTGAAAAGCCAACAAGTGACCCCGCAAATTTGTTGTGGAGGACGAGTGAGTAAACTGCTTTGCACATAACCGACATACTCAGATGATTTGGTGCTGTTTTTGTCCACTCGGAGTGGCACCTCTTTGTTTACTGAGGTCAAGAGAGCAGTGTATGTGGCTGAAGGTCAAGCTGCCTCTGTTGGATGAAACTGTCCACTGCTCCAGGCGCCCTGATATGCTGCAACACTCAATATTTTACATTCGAATACTTATTTACACTTCAGTTATGGATATTTATCCTCATGCTCGAATAGTTATTCGAATATCGAGTATAAGGTGACAGCCCTATTAGACGTCAGCTGTTTTTGTTCAGCCTCAACCTGCATGACGTCTCCCTGTGCGATGAGACCTGAACGTGTTACTCTTGTCATGAAGTGTCATTCATCCCAACATGGTCCATTCATTACTCCACAAAACTGCCATCACCACATCTGTTTTAGAGCCGAGCTCACCCCTCTGCTGTCACTGAGATCTTTTTCTAATAGTCTGTCACTGGAAAAGTCATAAATAAATATCACTGCAGCAGTGTTTAGCAGTGTTTAGTTTGAATCCTGCGGAGGTGAAACGTCTTTGGAAAATTTGGCCCTTGCCGAACAATGAGCCTTGGAATTCTGGGAAATGCATTTAGCAATACTCCCACAGATGCAGAGCAAATTTCAGAGTATTAGAGTCCATCCCTGCCGTCAGTCACCAACTCCCCTCTGCTCATGGGAGACCATTATTTCCCCCCGTAATTACATTAAGCACAGAATCTCCCAGAATATTAGCTCTAATGGAGAGGAATGTGCAGCTATCTCGCCTGGCCACCCCGGTATTGTCTATGATTCTGAACGCTGTGTTTGTTTTCGATTGTATTTTCCCTAAACTCAAAACCCTGCATCTTCTCTAAAAAGAGGAGCAGCAGTGACAGAGGGCTGTGGGATATCCGCTGCTGAAGATACAGATGTTTATGCAATCAACTAAACACAGATATAAGGTTTCACAGACTGGAGAGAGAGGAAGACACATATTCAGCCATGAGGTGCACAGAGCAGCAGAGTTAGTCATGAGCTGTAAACTTTAAGTTTTATACCAAAATTTGACATCCAATATCATCCAAAACGAACGATTTAGTTCAAAACACAGAGGGATAGTGTCAAAGTTATGAGCTATTGTAATACATTTCAATCATTTTGTCTTTAAATCACATATGTTTTTGATATATTTAAAGCTGACTTTCATTTTTATAACATCCTGGAGTCAAACCACATGCACCCGCAGTGATTTAGAGGTTAGTAAAATCATAGGTGAACTTTGAACTCAGGAAATGTTACCGTGCAGAAGATGAACCAGTGTTGCAAAAAATTGTTCAACATTTCCTGAAAAGTTCTTTCAACTTCCACAATATTTTTGACAGACTTTTCGACAAAGGAAGTATAACATGAGATAACGCGTCTTGTAAAATGTCAAGAAAAATGGTGTGCAGGCTCGCACGGTTTTGTTATTCATCCAAGTTTACATATTCAGTCCATTCAGCATTTGAATCACAGTTTGTTTTGAGTGCATTTTCACTTTGTATGGAACAAATGCTCCGGCGTCTATGTTTTATGTCCTGGAAAAGTCCTGGAAAATAATTTCTAGAAAAGAGTGGGAACTCTGATAATGAGGACCTCTTTAATTGGATAATTTAGGGTTTTAATGGACTTTATTGATGTTCATAAAACTCAACCATAGACTACATAAAGCAGTGGCTCACTGGATCACCTCTGGCTTAAGCCAAGCCAACACAAAGATAATGTCGAGACTTTTTCCTGATAGTGATAATATTACCACCTGAAGCTGAGTTTAGCCCATTTGTGAGCAAATATTCAGAAAAAAATCCCGCAAATGAGCAAATGGTGGCAAAAGTCATTGATATCTCACTGCATGGCTGAATTGGGAGTGGGATCACGTGAGTAAGCGAAAATCTTGCAGAAGCAGGTGGTCTTGGTGTTGCTGTAGGCAGGAACAGGCAGACAGAAGAATCTCTCCCGGACTGACCTTGCACTAACAACATCTAATCATGAAGTGTCATGGAAAAGGGGAGGAGAGCTGAAATATACAGAACAAAAATGAGGCAAGGCAAGTGTGACATTTTCCCTACAGTTACTAAATAGAAAGGGAAAGAAGTGGACTTTGTCTGCTGCTTGTTTCTCACTTTTTGTTATTAATTTTACATAAGCAGGAGAAAACCAATAGGATTTTTTTCTGTAATGCACATTTCTCCTCTTCTCCCCTTCTAACAACCTTTTTTAATAAATCAGGCTTTGTTTCTCTCCTGTCAAGATGTTTTTTGTTTCAAAAAAATCATTAGAAAACAAACATTAATACTTTCGCCTATTTTTGCATTTTTAAACCTGAGCCATTTGATGTTAGGCTGGAGTTATAAGACATTACTCACTTGTGAATATTCAGAGTTTTTGTTCTCTTCAGTATCGTTTAGGCCTTAAAAGACAAAAGCTTGCATAGCTCATGTTTTTTGTGCATTGAGAGGCTTTTTGTTTCTCTTTAAGCCTTGATTTCTGTATTTTAGAAACAATTCCAGTTTTGTCTGAGGGTGAAATCTACCTGTTTTACCTGGATGGTCAGAATTTTGTGGGTGGGAGCTGACGCATGATGAGTGAATAACACACGCAGTGGGCGCGGCGTAATGGTCTGAAATCCAGCTGCAGTGGGACTGAGAAAGCTGTCCTGCACAGGACTCTACTTCTTTATATCAATACTACATATAATCAGTTGTACTCTCTGATTAAAATAATGAGGGTTCCCTCATATTGGGAGTGTGGATGCATATTGCTGCCCATCTTCTCAAAGTAGTGTCGCGATGTCTTTGTACAACTTCATTAAATTGCTACATGCAGCAGGAGTTTCTCCACACCAGAGAAAAAGCATGAATGCTGTTTGCTCCCAAAACCAAAAATACGGTGGAGGCTGTACTGCATGGTTTGGTATATATTAGGGCTGTCAAACAATTAAAGTTTTTAATCAGATTAATCACAGAGTTGCTGTGGATTCATTTCAATTAAGCAGGATTAAAAATCATTTATTTTTAATCCATATTAATTGCGTGACGGTGGCTTGTTGCAAGCTGGACAATGCGACTGACGCATGCTTCGCGTTATTGTGATACTTTAAGCTGGAAGTGCTTCAGTGAAAAGAAGACTCCTTCCTGCAGAGTGTGCATGTAACGTATGTCGGTCCATGGTTTCGTCCCACCGACAGGGCCACCATGCTGTTTAGTGTCTTCCTATTCGAGTTGTTTATTCTGAGGGATCAACTGCCCATTTGCGCATGTGCGGCAGTGTGTGCCACGGTAAGTCTACTGGGACAAACTACATTAAACTACATTGAAGGGATTTTGAGTCATTCTGTGCTACAGATGGGTGAATTGCGTTAAAATTTGTAATCAGATTAATCATTATGATGGATAAATCTACGCTGACGTGTTAATTTTGACAGCCCTAGTATATATTTTATTTGAACAAGGTATTTTTTTTATTATTTTTTAAACAACACATAACAAAAAAACTACAGTAACTTCCCAACTCTAAATTAAAAGCCAGATAATGTTACAAATATATAAAAAAAGAAAAAGCAGCAAGATAATTAACAATGATAAAAGGAGAAAGGGGAAGGAAATATGAATATGGTAACAGTAATAACAATATATAACTAACTGTAAATAATAATGATAAAAATACTTAGATGTAAAAATACAGTGGTTTGATATATTTATTCTTTCTTTTTACGTCACTGGTATGAAAGAACAATATCCCTGTGAATGTGCTGGATCATTGTGAAGACATGTTGAGTGAATGACACACTCATAGGGAGCGGGCGTAATGGTCTGAAATGCAGATTAAGAGGTCTGTCCTGTACAGGACTCTGCTTCACGGCACCATAGTGCAGGTGGTTCAGTCCTTGTGCATAAAAACAGTTTTCTTATTTTGCGCACAAGCATGTTATTTAGCCAAACGTTCTTGATCAGAGAGAACAGCTGATTATATGTAGCATTAATACGAAGATGGCAGACGTAAATAAAGTTATAAGATGCTGTAGCTTTGTTCATCTTTTCAGTGTCATAGTTTTTTTCTTCCTGGCTCCTGAGCCCTCCTAACTCTCCTAATGTGAGGTGTCAATAAGCAATTTTGGAATATTTCAGGGAAGGCTGAATGTTTTTGCAGTGTGTACACGAGAAAGGTCGTAGTTCTGTTCTACTATCAGGTATTTGTGAGGAGCCAAGGTACAGTTTCACTGTCTTTTTTTTATCACTTCTACCGTTTCCATCTCTTTCACTCACTGCCTTTGACATGATCCTGATACGGAGTCACTAAGCTTGTCAATGTTCAAGAAATACAGGGGATTGCATACACAACTTATTGCACAACTGCCTGTTTCAGTAAAAATAATTCTGGGGAGGGAGGGATGTTATTTTGCTGCCCATGGTTTATCAGACTCTTAAATGTTTTTGAGCTGCCTTCGTCAGTTGCAGGTTGTACTTGCAATCTTCCCCGTGCTGTTCTCCGTCACCAGTGCAGTTTCGCAACACAGGAAAACTCTTCCTTTTGAAATATGGTCTGACTTCATCTGGGGTAATGCACTGCTACACCTAGTTTTTTTATTTGCTCTGTCTTACGTAGCTCTTTGACAGACTTTGTTTGGTTACAATTGTTGGCATCCGATCTGTCCTACGCCATGATCCACCTTACACTGCTATCCTGAAACTTAGTGAAACATTTACTGTTGGTTCTTTACTGCATCAATGATATGTTTTCAACAATTTATAGACTTTTTTTTCCTTCACAAAAATCTAAATTAAACAAAAAAGACTGAACCTCTGTTAAAGTTTCATATTTTATTTGGTTGAGTATTTACCTTGCCTTTTTTTTTTTTTACAGCTATAAAAGCTGAGGCAATCCTTAACTTTTTTAGCTGTAATGGAACAACACATCATAATGGCCAACAGACACAACACTGGAAATACTAGATTTTTCATCAAAGGCTTCCCAAGAAGTAGAAAATTGCTACTGGTGGGTGTTTTTCTGATTCTGATTTTCATTCATGTTTCGTGACTTGTGGTGGACCATCATGGATTTTTGCTATTTTGTCACCAAAGCTTTCTTCCTCAGGTCTGTTTGGCCCATTCACCTTGACTTTGGTCTATTTAGAGTTTGTTTTCCTAAGTGGATAAACGGGGAAAGTATATTGTACCCAACAACATCAATTCTCTTCATACCTACGTCATGTTAGCCCATGATGTCAATCAATATATCTTTATTTGTATAGCCCCAGTTCATAACAAGTGTTATCACAAGGCACTTAACAATAGACCAGGCTGAAGCCATACTCTTCATTTTATAGTTACACCGATGTATGCATCCAGGCAAAGACAAAGGGACTAAAAATAAGATCGCGACAAACCCATGGATGCCCAGACCATAAATCTGTCCTCATCATATTTGCCTCTGCTGAGTATAGATTTATTCGAGGTTCGCCCCTTGAGATGTGACATCTCGTTTTCAACAGGGTCCTCATGTCTATAAGGTTGTAAAGATATTTATTATGGAGTTATAATCAATAATAACCATGGAGAGGTCATTCTAATATTAACATTAAACATCAATAATGTTTATATACTGGAGAGGAATAATGTTGATTAACACTATTCACTTGATGAAATTGACTATATGAAATTTAGAAAATTAAAACATTAAAAACATATTAGTCCAAGAAAGTTCATTATGTCTATGTAGATAACATGTTTATACTTTCTCTTTAACAGACAAGTAAGTTTTTTTGGCTCATACCTTTACATGTTTCGACGGAGCTCTTCCGCCTTCATCAGAAGTGTCATCAGATGGTAGTGTGACATGTCCGTAAGATCAGCTGAAAAGGACACGTCACACTACCATCTGATGACACTTCTGACGAAGGCGGAAGAGCTCCGTCGAAACATGTAAAGGTATGAGCCAAAAAACCTAACTTGTCTGTTAAAAAGAAAGTATAAACATATTAAAAACATATGCGATCATTTTAATAAAGCTGTAAAAATAAACAAATTTGATGTTCAATCAGCTGTAATCATTTAAGTTTTAAGCCAAAAATTAAATGTTCTTTATCTTTAAATTTTTCATGAACATTTTACACATGTTAAAATGAGATTTAATGATGGTGACTTCAATGCTCATTTAACCAAAAGGACATTAACAAAGTTTGGGTTTGCTTTTCACAGTTTCTTTGAGAAGATCAGGCTTTTTTCTTGCTGAAGAGGCCAGTTTGTAGTAGGTGTGTTATACTTGAGTTTTGTGTCCAATGCCACGGTGAAAAGGCACTTGTAATCTTTATTAAATTCACAATGCTGATGTGCTTAGAGTTTGTGTTCCCTTTGCAAAACCTGGTGGATGTTTTTGCACTCATGGTTTAATAAGTGACGCTCTGCCACATGGCTACATAGCTGTGCTGATGAGCTTAAACATTATTGTCAGGGTAAGAACATAATGAACAAGTTTCCACCAATTTACACTGCAGATTAGAATAACGAGGGTCCCCTCATATTGGGAGTGTGGGTGCATATTGCTGCCCATCTTCTCAAAGTAGTATAGTGATATCTGTGTACAACTTTATTTTACTGCTATTGCGACAGGAGTTTCTACACCCAGCGTTAATTTTGACAGTACCTTTTAATTTACTTTGAGTTTTAGTATTTTGCCTAAAATATCTTTTAGTTTTAGTCATAATTTAGTCATCTAAATTGTTTTAATTTTAGTCTAGTTTTTATATGTTTCCTTGAATTTCTGAAGTCATGTTTTCCTGTTGAATAAAATGAAGCATCTGATAACCCTTGACTGAATGCTAGTAAAGTTTGAATGTATAAATTAACAGAAACAAAATTAACTTTGATGTGAAATGCAGTCACCTTTGGCAGAGCATCTCAGTTACAATACTAGAACTGACAACAAATGGTGAACCTGCTTTACATGAATATATCGATTCATAAAGAGAGGAGCTCTGATTGGATCGCTCCACAACTCATCCCACCACCATGAAGCTAAGGCAGCTGTGATTGGATGTCCCTCTTAACTCATCCAACCTTTCCACACAACCAAAGTAGCCGTGATGGGATATATTCCTAACTTGTCCCTACTTCCTACATGACCAAATTAGGTCTGATTGGATTAAGTGTCTGTCAAACATTTTCGTCTTGTTTTTATTTGTTGAGGAAAATGTAGGTTAATTGAGTTTTAGTTTTTGTCCATGTGCACTTATTTTTATTAGTTACTGTCTAGTTTTCGTCAGGGTACAAAAGGTTGTTGACAAAACTGCAATGAAAATAATTAGTCAACAAAATTAGCACTGTCTCCACCCTGGGGAAAAAGCATGAATGAGTGCTCAATTCACACGTGCATATTGAACTGTAGATGTTGTACCAACCTGAGGAGTAAATGAGCAGTGACCTGAAGCTGCCAGAATCCTAACATTTACTCAAACTGAGCTGTATTTCCACACAGCCTGAGATGATGATTAAAGGAGAGTTGGATGAGGTGTTTTAAAGACATATGCTGTGTAGCCCGCTGACACAAGCGTCTGTCTGCGAGTTAATCCATATTTGCACAGGGAGCGTTTTTTTCTACTTGTCAGTCCTGTATAATTACACAGTTAAGTGTTTCAGATGGAGACATGGGAGGAGATCTGGGTGGTCCGCTGACTTCCTCACTCCCTGCAGCACGTCGTCGACCAGAGACCTGTGATTCACCGTCATTAGCATTCCACCACAGCAAACTCTCAGGATGTGAGCGAGAGAGGAGCAGCCTGATCGTCTCCATGTCAGACCCCAAATTAACTCTGCTGTTTTAACAAAGTCAGCTTGATGGGAGACAGTTTGGCAGATGGAACTTTTACTGTGTTAAACCCATGTTTTTACCAACAGCAGGTCTGTAGTTTGGGTAAAAAGTACAAACACTTACTCCAAAATAGTTAGGACATTGTGGAAGATGTGAAATAAACACATGCAGTAAATGAACATTCATTTCAATTTGTATCCAAGTACATAGATCACAACAGACAAGATATTTAAAGTTTAAACTGATACACTTTATTATGGCTGGGCAGTATATGAATTAAAACTATTACCTCAAATTATTTTCTGTAAAAGATGTATAGAATTAAAAATCAAGATTTTTTTCTTGACTTACTCCAATTGTAAGTTGTTGCAATGTTTGAAAATATAAATACTGAAATTTTACGGTTTCCGTGATGGTAGGCCCTTGAGAGTTTCATGTTGACATACTGTGGAAATAGCTTAGCTTTCAGTGTTTATGTACATACCTGCCTACGTTTTAACTACATAATCAACATTTTATGACACACACTTTCACTTTAAGATGGAAATTCTGTTTGGTTTGGGAATATATTCTGACAACATAATGACAAAACTTGATTCACGTCATTTTGTGCCACTTGGAGGGTTTTTTTTTTTGGTTTTTTTTTTGGGAGGGAAAAAATTGATTGAAATCGTGAATCGAATGTTGATGAAAAAAATCATCCCGCCCTGCACTTAATTGTTTTTTTTTATAATATACAATTTTTGAGTTCTATGTCTGTAATATGCTCCAAAAATAGTCAGAAAAAGGCTAAGAAATGACAGGGAAAGTAGTAAAATTCCAAAACAACAAAATTGGACCATTCAGTAGGTTTAGATTGATTAGTAAGAAATGATATTTC
Organism: Cetoscarus ocellatus; assembly: GCA_037902135.1. NCBI lineage: Eukaryota > Metazoa > Chordata > Actinopteri > Labriformes > Labridae > Cetoscarus > Cetoscarus ocellatus. The sequence goes on along the minus strand of JBAMNC010000345.1, from coordinate 1,136,570 downwards.
TATGATTAAGTGCAGTAATATCCAGATCTCCTGTTCAACCACATCCCTCAGATGTATGTCTGAATTAAGATCTGGCGACTGCAGAGTCCACTGGAGTCCAGTGAAATGATTGCCTGACCCTCTATTTGCCTTAACAAGCATTTGACGGGCTATACCTGATAAAGTTAGTCGAAAGTGTATTTTACCTAAACTATACAAATATTAAAAAAACATAAATAAGCAAAAGAGCTCAAACTGCCACGGTTGATCATTCACGAATCTTTCCGACATTGAAACATTTTTGAGTTCATTTTGTGAATTTTGAGCAAATATTTGCTCCATAGTTGATAGTTATTGAGTACTGTCTGGTGGACAAAGTACTCAACTTGATTACTTGAGTGAAAATATAGATACTCCTGGTCAAATATTACTCCAGTACAAGTGAAAGTTGTTCAGTCAAATTTTTACCTAAGTTAAAGTACTGGAGTACCTGCTGTTGAAAATACTTAAGTATTAAAAGTACATTTTTCTTTAAATGTCAACACGTTGTTGTTTTGTTGCCACAATGAATTTACAGAACCTAATGACTGAAATAACCTACTGAATGCATCGACCTGCTTATACAACCTGTAGGATAAAAAGCTTGTTAAATATGTTAGAAAGTCTATAGAGATGCCCATTGAAGCATGCTTAAATAGACAAAAGGACAGCCATTGTCGTTTTCATTTTTTTATTTAACTGTAGCCATCATTACTGCCAAGATGAATTGTTATTTGAGCAACGGTAGCTCAACCTTTACCTGCCCGATCTGAGTAGGGCATGTGTGAGGTACAGGTACGGCATCACCACTTGAACACACAGATCGCATTTTAGAAGAGAAAAGACATTTCATCCACTGACTTCAAAGCCATACTTAAACCAACACTATGTAGTTTTTCCACTATAATATAATATTTCTAGAGTCATTGCGATGGTACATCGCCTTACAACAGGTTGACTGACTACTCTCTCATGGTCTGAGGGGGTCCGTATCGCCTTCACTGGCGCTGTGTAACTCTGATGTGGATGGTAGGAACACTTCCACACTAAAAAACTACAAATTTTTACTGCTTTGACTGCTTTACAGCATACATCACTTCCCCCTCCTTATTAGATTACTTTAAAACACGGAAGTCGAGGCGAAAGCTAAACGTAGAGTTCTTATCATGGTGGAAGCAGCGAAAATCCCCAAAAAAAGAAAAGTTTTATCGCAAGAGACAAAAAAAAGAAAGCGGGAGAGTAACAAGCTAAATGCCCGGACAAGTTTAAACATTGGCCCGGCGTTCACTCACTGGCGTTAGCTGGAAGACATGGAGGGATATCAGACCGATGCTGAATTGGCCCTGTTATTGTTGGACTTGTAAGTACATGATGATTTATTCGAAAAGAAACATGATCAGACTGTACCTTATCAGTCCACATGGTTTATTTGTCTCTCGGGATGTCCTGTCAACTTGCTTCTCCTCTCTCTGTATGTCAACAAATGCACGTTGGTGTAAGGCGCTCTGTTTTATGTCAGTGCAGTTACACTCAACGACCATAGAGGCCCCTAGAGAGCTGAAAGCCGGAATCTTACATAGTGGGGCTTAAAAATAACGAGTAACGAAACCCTTCATAGAAATGTAGTGGAGTAAAAGTCACAAATATCCAAAAATAATAATATTTAAGTCCAGATACTCAATAAATGTACTCAAGTACAGTACTCAAGTAAATCTACTTCATTACTGTACACTCCTGCTTTAGAAGTATGATACAGTCATAGGAACATGTTACTGATTTGTCTTGTGGGTCCATTAGAAATATGTCCGGCATGCAGGACTATCAGTCTGGCCCTGGTCATGATGGACTGAGAGGTGGATGTTTCCTTTCTTATCCACCAACCAAAACTGATCTCTGTTCACATAATGAGAAAACAGTGCTGCTCAAACATCAGGCACAGACAGACACCCTGCTCCTGGCCTTCAGGCTCTCACTGTAAAATATCCAAATGACTTTAGATCTTCAGTTTTGTCAATCACAGTCTACGCCAAAGACAGAACTTTGCTCTGTAGTTTTGCTTTACAGGTCAGAGCCAGGTGAACGATTCCCTTGTTGGGTTGGTCGAGTAAGTTAAGCCAAGCTCAGTCACAAAAAATTAATGTTAGCCTCATGAAATCTTTCTGCCTCAGCTCCTGTTTCCTGTTGTGGCACTTTACTGTCATCTCTGATCATTTATGACTTTGGACCGAGTACTTTTTGGCTCGTTTGCTGCGTGTTCACTGAAAGATCTGGAGATTTAAAGTTCTGTGTCACTCATTATTAAGTTGTTCTGGTGGAGGAAAAAAAGGCATCAGTTTAATTCCTCACATGTAGCTCAAAATGTGAGCTGGGCTACCTTGCGAGCTGTCTGCCCAGATGCTTTAGCCTGGAGCCATATTGACTCCTGCCTGACTACCGGTCAGCATGGCCGCAGGCAATTTTCACACCGGCTCATGCCTGAGCCTGCACAAAGACATCAGTCTACAAAGCCAGGCTTGCTTTTGATTGGACCAGACCAGGGCCAAAAACTCAGATGAAGTCCCCAGGGAGTCACAAGGCTATGTTGTAGTCGCATGAGTGGTGCTCTCAGTAACCTTATCTGTTTCTCTTTCTGAATGCTGATTTCATATTGATTGAATCAAATCGACAGCTGCTGCCCTTGATGATTGGAAGGGTTTGTTCGTTTCTTTAACACAGCTGTGTCTAAGTTAAATGCATATATAGATGTACAAAAATTTAATGTGAGCATTACATAGCAAGATGTTTTTTCACAATCATGGTATAAAGTCAGTGAACAACAAGGATGTAAAGTAGAATCAACATGAGATAGGCTCCATTGCCACGCTGATGCCTTCCTCCCTCCAGAGATAGAAATTCTGTGCAAGGTCATTTATGACTGGTATGAGTGTTTCAATGGCAAAAAAGCAGTTCTTAAACCTTATTCTTGCAGTGTGATTCATCTTGAGTTATCGGTACTACATAATGCACAAATTAGGATAGGTGATAAAATATTTCTAACAACTCTAGATTGCTGGTGCATGCTTTGTTTTTTACAAGTCATTAAAGAACTTACTTTGCCATGAATGTATCTTTAGGTATCTTTCATATATAGTATTAGTAAAAACAATGCTTGAAAACAATGATAAAGGTAATATGTTTGTGCTTTTATTGCATTAAAAGAAGCTTAAATTTGATTTAGGTTGTGTCATGCTCATTAAATCGTGAATTTAAAATATATTAATGTTAAAATAATCCTTTTTTGAAGCTTTAATATTTGCTATTTTTAGGTTATATATATTTTTTTTCTAATTGATACTGTTGAACAATATGTAACAGAATCTAAAGTTGCTCTAAGGTATAACTGTGAGGGAGAATCTGTCTGTCTCTCTATGTGGCCCTGTGATTGTCTGGTGACCGGTTGTCTGGTGACCACCTCTCGCCCAATGTCAGCGGGCACCAAAAGCAGGGTATTGATGATGGATGGAAAGAAATTACCAAAAACACTTGGTGGAATTAATCATAAGACAGCGTGAATATTTCAGTATCATAGAGGGGTGCAAACATAAAGAGCTTCAGCTCTGAACTGGAGGATTTTCATTAGGAAACGCAAAGTCCAGTCAGTTCAATCTGTTCACGAAACTTGTTTGCCATTGTTGATTAACACACAATGAGTCCAAAGCTCTCATGCAGCTGTTCATGCCATTAGGATGTAGATTTTTGTCAAGACAAGACAATACTCCTTGACTTTTCCTCCCTCTACATTCATGTCTTCTTCTCTCTTTTGCAGCATGCTTATGCAAAGCCATCATGTCTTAACTTGACTCAACTTACCCTCCTAATGATCGCAGCCCAGTTGTTGACTAATCGTCCACATTCAGCGCTAAGAAAACACTGTGTCACCACTCCCTGTGTCCAGAGTGTGGGTGGTGGGTGCAGGGAGGGCTTGGCTGAGTAAATAGGATGGGGGTTGGGGGGGGGGCGGGGGCAAAGCAGGAGTTGCAGTATTGTATTGTTTGACTGACAGTGGGACAGCGTGGGGGAACGGGTGGTCCTGGCCCACAGACAATGCATGAGAACACGCTGCCTCTCAGCTAAGCCCCTTTTGTGCAGCAGGGTGGGAATCCCCTCTCAAATAGCCGTCACTGGCATGATGCATGCCTTTATCATGACTTGGGAATCGGCTCAGTGAAACACGGCATGGTTGGGGATGTCAGATTGTTGAGCATTATGTTGCAGGGCAGTTTCTTTGTGATCAGTTAAAGCTGAATTGTGACATTGTGTTACAAAGCAAACGTGGGGTGCAGCAGCTAAACAGTGGCAAAAAAAACTGCATCAAGTCTGTCAAAATACTCTGCAAAGCAATCTGCTTTTCTAACAAAAACAAAACATCTTGTATCTACAGAATTTTTTTTCTAAAAGCAACCAGATGTCAAATAGTACTGCACTGAAGAAGCAAATCTATCATACATTTACCCTGGATCTCAGAGGTAGGAGTTACATCACATCACAGTTACACACATTGCAGTTACGAGCTGATAAACTCGGTGTACCTGAAGATCGTCCGACCTCATGAGTAGAAATTCTGACCTAAGGCTAAGGTGTTGTTCTCAGTGAGGTATCTTACTTGCAACTTTGATATGCCAGCCTCAGAGCTCAAAGGAATGCACCATTAACGGAGTTCAACATACTTTTGTCAGTCCCCCCTTCCCAGTACATACTGGGACAAGGACAGGAGTCCAGTTGAAAATCTGGACTCCGTTAATGATTGATGATTGATCTTTGGATAAGTGCTGACTAGGACTGGGCAATAAATTAATTAAATCAATAAATTCTAATTATTTTCTGCAGAAGATTTAAAAAATTAAAAATCAAGATTTTTCTTGCCTTTATCCAATTGTAAGTTGTTTCAATGTTTGATAATATTTCAGTTTTCATGATGGTAGGCCCTGTCAGGTTTGGCGCAAGCACTTTTGAAGGCTTGTATTAATGTTTTAATGAGATTTAACTTTGAACAGAGAGTTTCATGTTACTATACTTTAGTGTTAATGTAGACAAACCTGCCTACGTTTGAACTACATTATCAACATTTTATGACACACACTTAAACTTCAAGATAGAAATTCTGTTTGGTTTGAGAGTATATTTTGACGACACAAAGGCAAAACTTGATTTATCTAATTTTTGTGTCACTGGGATTTTTTTCCTTTTTTGGGGGGGAGGGAAATAATCAATTAAAATTGTAAATCGAATGTTGTGGGAAAAAATCTGCGAATTTTATTTTTAGGCCATATCGTCCAGCCTTAGTGCTGACCCACATTTGCCTGAACCACTCCTTTTGGTCACTTGCTGGATTTAGATGTCGAGTCTTTTCAAAGTAGGGCTCCCTAAGGTTTGTTAGCTCGGCATTGTACCACTGTTCTCTTAATAAGCACGGTTATGCCCTGAGAAGGGAGAAAAGCTATCCCCAAAAAAGTGGCACCAAAGCCTGGTCTCTGTCAACATGTATCCCAGCACATGCATGCAGGGGAGAGGAGGCTTGCTATACACAATGAAGTTTGGGCAAATATTGAACCCTTTCTGGTCCCTTGCAGTGCCTGGTGAAGGCTTATCTGACTGCCGTGTTGGTGCATGTCTCAGCAATTTGCACTAGGATTTTAGTCACACTAGAAGTCCAGACATAGTCATGTAAGCTGAAAAAAGTAAAGTAAAGATATATTGAATATTAGTGTTCAAACATAGAAACAGTTGTACTTATTTTCCCTTTATTTGTCCACACAGTGTATCTATAATGGGGCTGGGGTATTTCCAGCAAGTGACGTTTCCCGACTGCCCGCTGACTAATATTTGATTGATTTTAAACATAACCAATCTTGATGTAATGCATTGGTTGTGCACTCAGCTTTTGTTAACTTTGGCCTGATGGAGCTAGACCCTGCTGAGCATTGTACAAATGTATTGTGACGTCATTCAATGAACGCCATGTAATGTAGATGTATATGCCCTATTACCATATGCAGATGCGGCTGGTCTCAGTATTTCGACACCATGCCCAGAGGGCGAACGACGTCTGTCCCTAAAAGGACGCCTCAAGTTGTGCAACAGGACTTCAGGCCTGAAGATGAAGCAGCTGGAGCCGATAGACATGAACGCAGCTGTAACTCAGGGGAGCGAAGGCAAGTGGAGGTCAGCTTCTTCTGCAGTTTACAATGTAGTTCGATCAAAAGTTAAAAATTTGTACATGTAAAATATTTTATACATAACCAACAAACACCAGTGTTGCCAAACTTATTTTAACTTACTTTTGCGTGACATGACCTAGCTTGACGTGGCTTGACATCAAACTAGGTCTCTCTACATCCGCAAAAGATGGCTAAAATGTTCGTGTGTGAAAGCAGCTGAACAGAGTGTTTCAGAAAGCCTGAGAATACAGCTGGATCAGTTCTCAGGATCAGTCTTCTGAATACACCCAAGCAGTCGCAGAAATCAAATATGGAGGCTCTTTAAGGTAATTATCTATTCTTTTGCCATTTTTTTAAGTTCAGAGAATGTTGCTGTAAAAAAAATATATATATCCAAAATTTTAAAAACCATTGGACAGCTTGGTTTAACAACAATATTTCTTCTTTGAACAATTCTTTAAATACACCTGTGTTTGACTTAACTTTTACTATAAAGGCACAAATCAAATGCAGAAAAGAAGTACTCAAAAAAGAAGCTTATTGTTATCGAGAAAGGGGAAAAAAACAGTTTTGGTAATAAAAAAGCTGAGAAATGGCATACAGTGCTCAGATAAATGAGTTCACCCCTGCAGATTTGTCAGAAAACCTTTAGTTTCCTTTCAAAAATCCACATTTTCTATGGCATACTGTACCACAAAATACTCCCCCAAATGTGGGTCATTGATTGCAAACAAGATTTTTTAAGTTGCACACAAAAAAAAGTATTTTTCTCAATTTAAGATCAGGATGCAAAAATGAGTACACCCCAATCAAAGGGGTGGGGGTAAAGCTAAATTTTAGTTATCATATTACCCTTATTTTCATCTTATGGTAATAAATATGTTATGTTAAACTCAGCTTTGTCAAAACTTTGGAAATTGTTCTTTTGTTCATTTAGATATTGATTAATACATTACTTTTGATGGGGTGTTGTACTCATTTATGCTGGGCACTGTAGCTATACACCAAGTAAAATGTTCGACAGTGCTTTTTCACACTCATTATCAATATGTTGATTGAACTTTTAATTTAAAGAGACCTTAAATTTTATTATAAACATGTAAATATATATTTTTCAAATGTATAATATGTATATCATCCCATTACTCTCACTAAATTAACTTCCTACAGTTTAAGATTGCATCTGCATCCATTCAAACAGTCCATTTAGGATCGTTAAAAGCCTCCAATAAACAAACTGCTCATCTATTTAGTTGTTAACTTCCCCTAAACACACTAACAATGTGAAACCCTATCCAAGCTTTAGGAGGAGCACACCTCCTGAAGTTGGGGCTGTTTATTCAGAGGCTTAGGATTGTATTCAGGGAGAGCAGCGAGGAGGGGGGAAACACGTTAGAGTATCTACTTACATTCAGCCCAATTAACAACACAATGGTGCGGGGATTTGCAGAGAATCAAGTCTGCCTATTTGTCAGCATACATCTGTTAATTATTGTTGTAAATGAGGCCCCAAACAATAATTATCACCTACAATCAGGTCAGGTGAAGAGGACAAGGGACTGTCATTAATTGTGTTTAAAATGCTGACACCAATTAGCCACTGCCACCCAAAGACTGCGCCCTCCCCTGTTGTGGAGATGAAACTCGTTAGGCTTCCTCGGACGCACAGAGTGCCCAGTCATACTGGTTCAGCTGGTCGTCCATTCAGCTCCAGCACACACAGACACACTGAGCTGTAATGCAATCTGGCATGAGGTCATGAAATTTGCGGGCGATTCGTTCTGAGCGTGGAAAACGATACAGAGGGACTGGCGCTGATAGTGAGCCGGTGAGAAAAAACAGAATATGCAGATGACCTCTGGGAGTTCAGATGAAGTAACATTTGGAAGGTCAGTGTGTGTTCTCAAGTAGCCAGTTACTCTGCTGGAGTGTCCTTGAGCAATGCTGCAACCTTTGAGCTGCTCCAACACTGAATGTTTCGCAATAAAAAGGGAGATTAGAAGAAAAACAAACTCATATTACATGGATTGCATAAAGGAGACGATGAAAATCTACACCATAAGAAATAAAAGTTATCACAAAGCAGAGTTTAAACACTGATAGTCTTGTGTACACTGGCACAAGATGAGAGTGAGCTGTCTCTCTGATGCATCGTTCTCCTGTATGGGAGTGCCAGTAAAATGCCAACAGTGTTGCAGGCTGAGCTCCACAGGTTTCAGGCCAAGTGTCACTGTGTAACTTTTGAGGGAGTGAAGCATACACGAGGTCTTGATAAAGTTACAAGTTGAACTTAAACTTAAAATTTTAGTCTTAAAATTGCAAAGATGTATCCAGCAATGGGTAGTTCATGTAATAGATTTAATTTTTCACCTTCAACATTAGCTCATACTTTCTGGTTTTGTCCGAGGCTCTTGTGTTACTCGTCCACCAAATTTTGATTCTCTATCCAAGGTATATAAAGACCAATAAACCCAAACCCTCTCGGAGCCATATTTGGTATTCAATGTGAGGATGATCATCTTCCTAGGGCACAATCTGATCGTATTGCTTTTGTCACCCTCTTAGCTAGAAGAATAATTTTACTTAATTGGAAACAGGCTGCCCCCCCTCCTACAAACATTGGGTTAGAGATAGACTACAACTCATGAGGCTAGCAAAGATACTGTAATTTCTCATTTATAACACGCATTTTTTTTCTCTTAAATAAGGTCTAATTTTCGGTGTGTATTATACACAAGCACAAGCAAAATATGTGCCCAACATCACGATTACAACACATCTGATACCAAAAGCCGAAATATTCTCTCTCTCTCTCTGCAAAACATTACCACCTTGCATAATTCTTATTAAACTGACTGTTAAACTGTTCTAACCCAATATTTCGGGTCTAAATGAGTTTACCTTTGTGTAATGATCGTGTAATTCTCAAGTGTAACAGCACCACTCACATGTAAACATAGGGTGCTGCCATCTTGTGAGCAAGGGGACCAAAATAGCTGCACTGTGATTGGTTGAAGACATTGGCATGCTGATAGCTGCTCTCTGATTGGTCGGTACATTTACGACTCAGCATGCTCAGGCAGAAATTGAGTAATTGTGCGTGCATGAAGCGAAAAGTGTTTCCGCATCCGGTTGAGAGAGAAAATCGTGTCCGGTATTTCTTGTGGAAATACTGAAATTTCATTGATTAAAAGTTTGAATAAAGTTAATCTTTGAGTTGTCTAAGAGAGTAAGGTTTGGCCATAATATGGGAGTGTGTTATATTTGAATACAGCGTATTTCCTGGAAAAAAGCATGAAAAAATGGGGTGCCTGTTTTAAACAAGGGCGTGTTGTATTCGAGAAATTACAGTAAGTCTAGCTCTACGACATCCTAATGATTATTTCAGCAGGATGTGGCAACCTTTTACTACATATCTGCTCCAACAAACATGAGGTTTTGTCCTATACAGTATCGCATATATATTTTCTTTAAATATTACTGAAAATCACATATTTGTTCTCTCACACACACCGTATGTTATGTTTTTTTTTCTGCTTGTCCCCTGGGGTAGGGGAGGGGAGGAAAGTTTGTTATTGCATTTCAATTGTGATAACCAATAAAGTTTGAAAAAAAAGTCTTAAAGTTGACAAATTCAAGTGCTTTCCAGTCAAAGAATGGCCCTGGTTGCCAGTGCTCAGTGCTGTATTACTGTGGCAGTGGGCTGCAGGTCTCTCAGTAGAGGTATTTTAGCCTATAGCACCATCAGCTAACAAGAAGTCAGCTTGTCTCAGTATTGTTTCATTCAATGCTGAGAAGCTGAAGAGGATGGTGACGAGAAGGGATGCAACAATTATCAGTAAAGTAGTGAATCATTCTGTTAACATCTTTGGTTTTTAGATCAAACAGCATTCATTTATTGTTTCCTTTTTCTCTCTTTATCTGCTCTGCTGTGTTTGTGCCTGTGAGTCAGCACGCAGGGGTAAGAAAACTCCTACCAGCATTACACAGCAGTGTTAATTTTGACAGCACTTTTTAATTTAGTTTAAGTCTTTTGCCCAAAATATCTTTCTGAAGTCATGTTTTATACTTGGATAAAATGAAACATCTAATAACCCTTTATTGAATGCTTTATTGAATCATGTGCCTCATGACTATATTGTATACCCATCAGTCAATTTCCTCTTACTCCTGTTACTAAACACAGTAAGTTTTATGTAACAAAATGCTTCAGGTGAATTAAAAAGCTCTGGTGCTGAAATTGTGATTATGCATCATTAGTTGCCAACAGCAGAGAAAATAAAGATTTTTTTAATACATTTATTGTAATTTTTCATTCAGCTTTAAAAGGTAGGCATCCATCCATCCATTATCTATACTGCTTTTACCTTTCGGAGTCACGAGGCCGGAGCTTATCCCAGCTGACACTGGGCGAGAGGCAGGTCGCCAGCCAATTGCAGGGCCACATAGAGAGACAGACCACTCACGTTCGCACTCATATCTAAGGGCAATAAGAGTCACCAATCAATCAAATGAGCTTGTTTTTGGTCTGTGGGAGGAAGCTGGATTACCCGTTGAGAACCCACGCATGCACGTGGAGGACATGCAAATTCCACATGCACTACCTGCTGCGCCAGCCTACTCTTTAAAAAGTAATATTACATAAAATGATTGCTTAGTTGAAGTACAGTAAAGCAGTCCATCATTTCAGTGCTATTAAACTGCAATTATTTATACCCTAAATATTTGAATTATCTTCACTTTTCACACAAAGACAAGTTTCCACATCTTTTTTTTTTAACATTAGTTTTGGGGCATTTTTGTGCCTTTATTGACAGGAGACAGAGATAATGGATAGGCTTGTGAAAGAGGGGCGAACACTCAAACCCGGGCTGGCAGAAGCATGTATATGGTTCGTGCCCACTACACCAAACCAGCACCCCAAGTTTCAACATCGTTTAACCTGAAGATCACTGAATTTAAAGCTCACCAGGCTGCTGATATCTCCGGATAATCCACCGCGAAGATGAGAAGCAAATTTAGTTTACATATGCTGAATGTAAAACAGCGTTCTTGTGGTATGACCTTCATTTCTTCTGCCGTTAAGGCGCCGTCCTTTTCAAGCTTTCTCTACCGCTGAGCACTGAGTGGATCCAGAACAGCTTTCTGCAAAATTATAAAAAATAAAAGAGTGAATTTCTGAGACTTTCTGAAGCCCAGCAGATCCATTCCTGCTGAAAAAAATGAACACACAAAGCTTAACTGTCATTGCAGCCGTTGATTGGATGTGAAAGACAAAGAGCTGTCGATGATTCAGTGTTTGGATCAGTTTCCAAAAATCTCAAAATAGTGCAACAGAGAGTCCATTCTTCTGCGTCATAATGGGGTAAAAGTGGGAGAGAAATCCACACAATTATGGGTGAATAATACCTACAGACATATCACTTATTCAGCTTGACTAAAACACCCAGAAATAATTAAAACAATGAGCTAAATTGGATATCAGCCCTTTTTACAGATGCAGCTAATTCAACAAATTAACAAATGAGCCAAAACACGGCACAATGCTGTGAACCAAGTTAATTTTCATTAAATGATAACACATTCCAGCCAATTCAGTTTTTTTTTTCTTTATTTGCGTATTCATAAATTCCGGGCACGGGCGCATGAACCTCAACCTTTGTTAATATGAATATATTGTGGGACATTTGCATAATCCACTTCATAATCCACTGCAGCACTCGGCGGTAACAAAGATAAGGAGGGGTAGCCACTGTTTCTCCTGGGAACGCTCCACAGATAAACGGAGAAAAAGAGACCCACTTTCTGCTCCTATTATGAGATAAAAAAAACGAGGAAGGCTTTGCAAAGTTTTCACTTTCCAGTGCTTTTCCCTTTTTCGAGACAGATGGCGGTGGAATATCATTATTTGTATGTTTTTTCATATTTCACAGACGCTGAATTTACTGAATTTCCTCAGAGAAGCGGTGCATGGGTTATTTATGTATCCGCCACACACACTGCATGCTGATTTTATTACCTCGCTGCTGCTTCTTAGGTGCTGAAATATGTTGCTTGCAGAAAATGTTTTTCACACAAAAATTGAAAAACTCCAGCGTGCAGCAGGGAGGAATCACAGGGCGACAAATGAGCAAACAAACTCCCGGCTCACCGTGAGCGCCGCTAATGAGAACCCTTTTAGCTTCAGTGCGGATGCAGAAGTGTGTGCCTGCACCTGTGTGTGTGGGTGTGTGTGTGTTTCTGTACCATTGTGTGTCGTGACTGAGGCAGTGAAATGCTCTTCCCTCAGGTCCCTTTGGTACCTTTGGGGACACAAATGTCTTGGTTTCTAAGATCATGTCACTTTGGTGACCCATAGTACATGTAATTTGGCAGAAACATGATATTTTATTGAAATTCTGAAAGTTGAGCTTCATTTTTTTATGATTGAGTTAAATTACTCTCTGTAATCAATATAATCACACGTAGCCCATTCAGGCTAAAAATTGCTTCACTTGAACCAGTTATAATAGAAATGTTTGACCATTTGGTCCCTGCAAAAGAAAAACGTAGAATTTCTTATTATATGTTTTCAATTTAAAGGGCAGGCTCTACATTATTAGTTTTAAGGATGTTTTTAAAGCTTGTTTTGGTACCAGGGACCATGTATGTAAGTCTCCATTCTACCAATATGAAATTTATACAGAACATAACATTTCTTTAAGATGAAACAAATTAATAAAAATGTAACAAACCATTTTCTATATGATTTGACTTGTACTGGAATGTTTTATAAAAAAAAAAAGGTTTACCTAATAGAATTTCAGATTGGTATGAAATATTATAAGTCAATGCACCAAATAAAATCTTGCAAATGACATGAAGTCCACTAACTGCTTTCAGTTTATGAACTGGACTGTAGTTGTTGCAAATATTCAAGGCAAAAAAGGAGAGGATAACATACATAATTAGTTTAATGCACTCTTTTGATGTGGTCAGTGTTGGGATATGATGGACAATGTGTGACTTTTCCTTCGATCAGACATTGCAGAGAATAATGCACCAAACTTTATTTTGACTATGACCACTGACATGTCCTGAACTTTGTTAATTAAAAATGAAGAACAAAAAACTGACCTCCAAGATTTTTTTGAATCGGAAATATTTAAGTTTTTTTTTCATAATAAAGTTTGAGCTCCATGTATTAAACTGGCTTTAATACTGAAGGTTATATAAGGTTGTATTAACTACTATTTATTTATTTATGTATGTATATATACACATACACATACACGATTTATCGGGCTCTATGAGCCCATTGTGACTTGAATTTTGAGCTTAAAAAAAATAATATTGCTTATTATCACTGGTGGTCAAAATTGATCTAATTTCATTTCAACTTACACTTTATGTCTGAAGAGTTTAAAAGGCATCACATCTCAAATCCTAAACTAATGTTGGCAAAAGACGTTTAACTTGTTCATTTGGCTTACATCACAAAAAAAACCTTTAACAATGTTGATTATCAATGTTTATCTTATCTTATTACACTTTTGTGATGTGTCCAAATGCTGTGGTCCGTCATATATAAACAGTATGCAGTGGGATTTTATAGGACTTGGCTTAGGCCCCAAAAAACTTGAGACTTTACTTGGACTTTCAACAAGTGCCTTGTGCCCATTGTTGATAAATGCTTTAACTTTGTGTAGTTTTTGCATTAAACCTTTTCATTTGTAGTTATTAGCTCCAAGAAAGGGCATTTTTACTGTCAGCAAATTGGTAAATCAGTGTTTGTAAGAAAAGCCTTGATTTTAGTGTTACTTTTCCAAAATTTGTTTTTAATGTAATGTCGGTGAAATTAAAAAATATATTTATTCCAGCCATTTCAACATGGATATCTATCTATCCATATCTGCAAAAATGAGCGTAGTAACATTGATTTTTCCGATATCAACAACAAATCCAAAATCATGCACCCCCATATTAAAAAACTGTACGGCGCCTTGTGGTGCGTCCTCTTTCGGCCCCTTATGTGTCATGTGTGTCTCTTTTTTAACAGGACACGAGGGTTAAGCTGTGGCGCTGAAATCTGTAGCAGAAAATGTTTTTCATACAAAAATTGAAAATCATCACGACAAATGAGCAAAGAAACTCCCTGCTCGTACTGACCACCACTAATGAGAGCCCTTTTAGCTTCAGTATGGATGCATGAGTGTGCACCTGTGCGTGTGTGTGTGCGTGTGTGTGTGTGTGTGTGTCCTGACTGAGGCAATGAAAAGCTCTCTTAAGTCCCCCAATCTCTCCAAATTGGCCTCCGGGATGACGCCACCACAGAACTACATCCATCCCCGCTGTGCTGCGTGCATTCCTGGTGGGTGTATGTGTGTGTCCCTGCATGCGTGTGTGTGTGTGTGTGTGTGTGTGTGTTTGGACAATGGCAACACTTCCTTTTTGGCCTAATAGGCAGGGAGCCCCAGCCATTGTGGCCTGATTAGGGCTCCTATTCAAGCTCTCTGGGATTTCTAATTGCGAGGCCTTGTGCGGCGAACTCCCCCTCACTTCCCACCCCGCTCCACTCCCCTCACGACTACTGTAAGACTTAATGAGACACAATTACTGCCCCCTAGGAGTCCTGCAGCGGGCCAATCACAAAGAGAGACAAAGACCCCCAGTGAATGGCCACTCAGCGGAAAAAGAGACAGAAAGAGGGAGCTGGAGGGAGGGGAGAATCACAAGCCCTCATTGTCCGGAGAAAGCACAGAGTGGAGCCTCTTTTTGGGGAGGAGAAATATAAATGTTTTTATTTAATGCCGGCTCATAATTAGGCCCCTGAGAGGGAACGGGAGAGCCAGAGGAGTGGAGAGGGTGGGAGTTCAATGGGGGAAAAGGCCTGTAGGTACAAAAGATAAAGAATGACATGTCAGACGTGCGGAGAGGGAGAGGGGAGGGGAGGGAGACGGAGAAAAGAAGAGGGGACAAATAGATACCAAGGTGAAAAAACACGCAGGCAGAAAAAGGGAACAAAACCAAGTGGAAAAACTTGACAGGACTTTCTTCTTTTCTTCTCATTTTTTCCCTCGCTAAGCCTATTTGGCGTGGGAAATGGCCTGACATTGAATGATGCGTGCCAGGCGGAGTGAAAAGCCGAGGCATCCGCTGTGTTTTTCACAGGTTTGGCACTTCACGTTTGGCTCAAGAGGGGAAATATTCCTCCATTTTTGGTTCTTTTCTGCCAAAACTATGTGGGAAGCAATAAAACAAGGGCAAAGAGAGTTTTGATTTCGAGAGAGCTGCACTGAAAGACAAAAAAAGGCAGCGTTTGCAGACAGCTCTTGACTGTATGGGAACATTTACTGTATTATTCCTGCAGAATAGTGCCTATATTATTCCAAGCGGTGGTGTCTGGGGATTTGGAGGCGTTCTCATGGAGAGAGGAGTTTATTGCGAAAGCTGAGCAGCTGTAAGATGTTCACAGACAAGAAATGACAACAGATATCAGTGAGCCAATAAAGACGACATGTCAATCAGCCCTCTTGAGGAACACTGCAGACTGCAGAGTGCTGTACAATACAATAAGAGGTGGCAGGTGGGACCTGACACACAAAAACAGAATAAATAATGAAATAAAGCCTCTTTGGGATGTCTGAGTTGATTTGGTTAGGATGCACTTATGGGACAGACACAACATTCTCCAACTCAACATGGGCAGTCTTTGTCTATCAGCAAGAATTTAATCTTTGGAAATCTCAGTTACACTTTTTGCTCTCGGCTAAACAAACTGAAAACAATGTCAGTGCATGTTTGTCCTGCACACACCTCACCTCAACAGACACACACATAAAGACTGCTGTAGTACGAGGTACAAGGCTCTTGATCTTTATACTGTATGAAAAGGGCATTTGTTTAATGCTTATTTTTATTCAATCAATCAATCTTTATTTCCATGGAGCCAAATCATAACAAAAGTTCTCTTAACAAAAGAATAGCACTTTGCCCCAATGGCAACAGTTACAGTAACAAGAAAGAAACTATAAAGCAGGAAATCTTGAGCAGAACCAGACTCATGTTGAAACGTGATTGGGCAAGCTCGGTGTGGTTGTTTGTACAGAAACAGGGATCGATTGTTGTGTTTATATACATTCAAACAAGCCCTGCCAAACAGGGAATGCCCATTTGTATCAGAACAACTCTTCCAAACGATCGAGGTGTGAAAATGCTCGTAGTTTGCATCTCTTTTCTTCTTTTGCTCGGTAAAGGCAGCTTGGCAAACAGCATACTGGTACAATATGGCACGGATTTAGGGATGCATGATATTGAATTTTTGCCAATATCCGATATGCCGATATTTTTTAATTCATTATCACGATTCCGATACTGATACCGATATTTCTGGTCAAGAGCACAAGCTCTGTACCCAACAAAATGGACTTGTTTCTTTCAGTGTTATTATTATTAAAAAAAAAAAAAAACTCATTTATATGCATGATCAATTACAGGGAAAAAATGTCTGTACAACTGTCTATAAGACTTTGATTACCACACATGTACCCCAAATCCTGTTACCTGCACCAGTAGGGGCAATGCATCATCAATAAGTGTGCAAATATAGATCAGTATTCATAGAGCATAGTCTAATACACAAATACCTGTGCATTATCATCACTCTGGAAACATCGAGAGTTTACAGCTGTGTGTGTCTGGGCTCACTCAGCGCAGGTATGTCCCCCTTATGTCAGCAGTTTCAGGGGCTTTAATTGGGGGGTGAGACCTCTGTGATGTGTTTCAAAGCAAAACTTCGGGCTGTTTTATTCTTGTTGCATATTCACACATTACTTTTATTCTGAATGGACTTTGAGTAAGGCTGGGCAATATGGTCTAAAACTAAAATTTCCAGTTTTTTTCAACTACATTTGATTTACAATTTTAATCGATTTTATTTCCCTCATAGAAAAAAAAAAGTCAAAGTAACACAAACATGACATGAACCAAGTTTTGCCTTTATGTTATCAAAATATATCCCCAAACCAAACAGAATTTGCCTCTTAAAGTTAAAGTGCATGTCATAAAGTGTTGATTATGTAGTTCAAACATAGGCAGGTTTGTCTACATGAAGACTAAAGCTGAGCTGTTTTCACAGCATATTAACACAGAACTGTGGTCAATATTTAATTTCATTTAAACAAATATTAGCGTAAACTTGACAGGGCCATCCTTTAGGAGTGCACGATATTATCGGTTTCATATCCGTATCGGCCAGGATCAGCTTTAAAAGTTAAGTATCATATTGGCTAATATTCAAATTTTTGCAAGAGCTAAATGCTGTTTTTCTTATTTTACATCTGTTCCTCGCGAATTATACTGTAACACTGAAGAAACAAGTCCATTATTGTTAAGTACAAAGCTTTTGCTCTTGACCAGAAGTATTGGTATTGTCATCGGCGATAACTACTTAAAAAATATCGGCATATTGGATATCTGCAAAAATCCATCATCCTGCATTCCTACTTTCCATCCTAAAAATGTGAATTTTTAGTATTTATATTTTCAAACATTGCAACAACTTACAATTTTAGAAAGTCATGAAAAAAAATCTTGAATTTTTATTTCTAAATCTTCTGCAGAGATAATTATAATTAATCGATATATTTCTCAGCCCTAGTTTTGGGGCCGGTTATTAGTTATTGATGCGACTCACTAAGTTTTTTAGCACTTTCTATTTAGTCTGCTAAACTTTCTTCACAACAAAACGTCAGGTTTGAATCACAAATAGATCTCCTCCACCTCCCTGTCTGCAGCACATCCTGCGTGTGTCGTACTTTTCCAAATACTTTTTTTATAGATACTTCTGTGATTTTACTTCTTAAGGCCCTAAAATGAAAGATCTCAAACTCAATAATTTACATTTAATCTCTGTCTGTCTGTCTGTCTGTCTCTCACACACTCACTCACACACTCTGCCTCGGCCCCGTGTTCCTCTCAGTGTGTGCAGCCCCTCAGCTCCTGACTGAACCCCCTTTGTTCAGCGGTGACCCTCTTAAGCGCAGGTTGAAGCCTGCAGCCATTCCACTTTGGATTTGGACCCTATCGCGTGTCACACGGCTAAGTCGACCAGGACCGGGCCTCTTCACTCAGACACACAGCAACAAGTATCCATTTATCACTTTACAATGAATGCTGCAGCAGGATTAAAGCTTTAAATAACTAGATCACTTCAATTATGAGAAACCAGAGGTATCCAAAGGCGAGGCTGCTGCAGGTTAAAAATCATCTGCTGTCAGTTATTGTGAATAGTCAAGTCTAACTCATGAATGTATTGGAGTGCCAGTAATCCGCCTTTTCCAGCTAATCACGACAGGTTCCAGTTGGCTGCAAATGCAAGGTATATCCTGTGCAGCATCCCTAAACTCATACATCTGCTGAGCTTAAAGGCCAAGTAAATATTTCCTTGATAACAAACCATCTAAATGCATGTGTATCAAGGTCTCTGAAGTGGCAATTATCAGTAAAAAGATAACATTTTATCCACTGGATGATTGGAAAGTCTTCAAAGCAAACAAAGATGAGTATCTTTGTCAGACCAATCTGCTAACTGCACACTTTGAAGTGTCTGTTTTCTTCTGGTTAACATTAAATGGTCCAGATTGTTTTTGCAAGAGCAACATGAAAGTGGTTTAAGATGTTAAAATTTGGTTCATCATTGATGCAAAGCTTGAGAGAACTAATCACCATGCATGAAGACTTTCTCTGTATGTTTAATAATGATGCTACTCCAGACACAACTACACGATGCGCAAAATGGCATTATGTCACTCAGGTGTGTTTCAGAAGTTCCCCAGCTGGAGCAGTTTCAGGGTTCCACACGTCCTGGAAAACCTGGAAAATGATTGACCAATTTTACTGTCATGGAAAACATATGGAAAATGAGGAAAAAAGTCAAATGTCCTGGAAAAGCTTGAATTGTCCTGGAACATTATTTACCTTCCTACTCTGTGCATTTGTCTGCACAGCTGTCAGAGCCGTTGGCTTGAACTACGTTTCAGTTCTTAGACCAGGGGTAGCCAACAGGGTGCCCGCGAGCACCTGGTAGCCCGCAGGGTGCTTTTGAGGTGTCCCAAGAACATTCTAAAAAAGGCAACACCATTACCAAAGCTTAAGATAAAAAGACATTTTTACGTTAAATTTTTTGTTTTGCAAAGAAATCATACTTAAACCAAAACAAAAAACAGGTAGTGCAGCACGTGCATTACATTTTAACATTGTCTGTTTTCTCTTAACTTTGACCTGCGTGGGATCAAAGTTTACGTTGGTGCACTGATCTCTATCAGCGCCCAAGCCAGAGCCTCTACAGTGTCACATGTTAACAAAGGAAATCACAGAAGTGTGAATGTTGAACACATCAAATAAGTTTAAGAGATACAGAAATGATTAAAGATACATTTAAGAATAATGTCCTCATAAAAATTACTAATAATAATTAATGTTTGGAGTCATTGCGTGTCAAAAGTAAACACAATGTTGTATGTAGCCTATCAAAAGCCGATTAATTATTTTAAGATAAATGAAAAAATTTATATTACTTAAAAACTTAAAGTCCAAAAAGTAGCACTCTATAATACTCCTTATAGGTTGGTGGCCCCTGCCTTAGACTATCGTCTTACATTAAATTATACACACAGATGTATCATTTAGCACTTATATGTGACATGAACCTCGTCAACCAAGTTCTCCCGGTAAACTTCTGAGGAGAGCATATTTCACTAGGTATCGCTGAGTAACCATGACTACCATAGACTAACCGGCATCATCCAGAGGATTTCCACATCTCTCCCAGTTTCCCAGCAGTGATCCCCAGTCAGGAGAAGAGCAAAAACATGATTTACCGTAAGAAAAGCTTTAAGTGACGTTCTTTGCTCTTCTTCTAAAGAAGACAGTGAGCCCATTTCTGTTTAAACTGCAGATATTGCCACTCCAGAAGCTCCAGAAGCCACCATTGTTTTCAAACATGCAGTCACTTCCCGCCGCCGTCACGTCTTCAGTTTCCACCTCTCTTCCCCTGATTGGGCTGTCCGGCTTTTGGACGCGCGTTCATAGGAGATTGGAGCTCGGAAAGATGGATCTGTGTGATTTTAGACAATGAATCAGGCAGGTCCATCTGCTCTGCACTGTTAGAACTCGGATGTAAGAAGCTTGAATTTAGTCATATCCTAGTTAAATACCGTCCAGTTACCATCTGGTAAATTCGAGGTATCATATGATCGCCCAACTTCCTGAGTAGAAATTCTGTCTAAAGGGACATTAGCCTAAACCAAGGAGAGTCCTGACTGGACTCCCCAGTTAATCTAAGTCCTTTTCGGGACTTGCATGCATTACTCACTGCCATTCTAAACACAAATGTAGATTTAAAATGTAAAAAAAAGTGGCCACACATAATGTTTCCACCAAAAAATAAATCCTTACAAGCAACACCATTTTTTTAACTAATGGCCCTGACACTGTCTTTATCATTTGGAGACTGCAGTCTTTTTCTTGCTCCATAAAATGTTTTAAAAAATGATTTCTGTTCAGCCCAAATTTAAAGGTTAGACTGTCAGGGAATAACATACAGTAATAATTTTATCAATAAAAGGCGATTTGATCAAATATTTTGGGCTTTAGTCCTATAAGCCACCCACTGGCTTCTAGGGGTGTAAATCACCAGTTTCATGACGATACGATATCGATTCTTTGGACAACGATACGATATTTGCCGATATCACAAAGTCTGCCACAATTAGATTTTAATTCGATTCCATTTAGGAACCTTTAGGAAGACAATATTAGGTTCTCATTGAACACAATCAACTACATTTCACCTGAAGCAAGAAAGAAATACAAAGCAATTTCTAAGTTTTGACAATTTTGTTACTGAAATGTGAAACCATGTGCTGACCTTTGGGTATGACAGTTTATAGAGGATTATAACCATCTAAATAATCTAATCATGTTTTAAAATTAAAATTGGTTTAATCTGTTGTCAGGGGCTTTTTTTGCCCCCACAATTACCTAATGGGTGTTATTGTTACTTTGTGATGTTAGTATATTATATCAAGTAAATATACAAAATAATAATACAGATTATTGTATTGTAATTTTATTTTTATTATTATTGACTTCCAACATTTGACCATGCTCTTTCAAACTAAAACGTGCAATTTTGATTTTAATTAAAGCCAAACATTTCTCATGTTCAAAGTAGAACGATTAACTTAACTAACTCAACACTGATGATTTTGTTTTACTGTGATGTCCGGTGACCACAGTTTGTACGTCAATGTGATTAGACTTTTCTTCACTGTTTAATGGTGGGTGTGGAGGAAGAATAAGAATAAGCTCTCATTGTTTTCATATGAGCGTCTTGCTACTCGTTCCATAGCACATATAGCGGTGTAACTCGATGGGCGCTACGAAATAAATGTTAATGCTTGAAAAATACCAGATGTGGCGTGTGAGAGAGCGAAAAGGTTCAAATGAGTGTGTCACATGCTGAATGTGTGAGACTTGAGAGCCCTGGAAACTTCAGGCACAATTGGGCGGAAACTGTGAAACGGAAATCTGGTCAGAATTTCAAAATAAAGGCATATCTTAACGATAACGATGTTGATTGATGTTTTGAGTTTCGATCGATTTGATTGGATGGTTGCTTAACCAATCGATGGATCGATCCAGATCGATGGATCATTACACCCCTATTGGCTTCATGTATGAAGAACGAGATTTAGAATACAAAACAAGTCAGGCAAGGTTCCCACACGTCCTGGAAAACCTGGTAACCTTCAACTCTAAAAATATCAATAAAACTGTGGAGGAGCCAAAGTCTCTAATGCTTTTCTATGAGAGTCAACAAGCTGCATACCCAAGTGCATTGCTAGACTTGTGATTGGTCCGTAGCATTGGAAGTCGGGTTTAGCAACAGGTCAGTTTGCACGGTAAAACCATTTTCATCTGTTCATTGAGTCCTGTGGCTTAAAGCTGTCTTGAATCTGATCTGCACTCATTTGAATTACTTCTGTAATGTCTTTAGACTCTCGTGATGCACCCTCTTTTGTTTGTTGTCTCTTTTTCATAAATCAAGCTCAAAAAGTCTTCCCCTACTACATCTAACAAAAGGAGTTGGACTACCTGACAGTACATCTCAAACATGAATCTGTCAGAGGTATGCAGATCACGATTCAGGTGTCAAGATGACGCCACATGATGAAACCCCATTCAAGTTCATTTGCACTGGAAACAAGTGAACTCATCTCACCTCATTGGCACATTTTTTCTTCAGAGAGAGTATCAAAGACCTGTTGAGATTTATAGTTTATTTTTGGAGCAGCCTTTAACGCCTGCCTTTATATAAAACTGTCAGCCTGTTGCTGCTGGAACAACGAAGTCTGACACGAACAAAGTGGAATGTGTCTTTGACAGTTTCAAGTGGCTCTCTGTTGGTTTCATCAGCTTAATCAGGTCCAACTGTGACTTAGATTGACAGGTCATATGTCAGACGTGATTGTCTCTCAAAGCAGCGCATATTTCCTGGAGTTGCTTATTTATCCAGGAAACGCTCCCTAAATCCCTCAAGCATTCAACATTGCCCTGATTTCACTCATTCTGATCGACACAGTGAAATGCAGGTCCCGTTTAAATATGTCAAAAGCAAGTCTCAATGTAACAGATCACATCTATTTACGATGTGGGCAAATGCACAATTTTGCCTGTAATTTAATGTAATTTCTTACTTTATTTCTTTAATGTCTTACTGCTTTCATACAGGAGCAAAATGCCTCTAACTAATGCTCTTAAAAACAATATATTTCAGTTTTTTATTTGTTTTTAATGCTTTTTCTTGTGACTATAATGCCATTTCTGAGCAACAGCTGAGGTCATTAGCATTATGTTATCTGATTGTCCATTCATACATTCATGGACGAAATTTTGATTTCAAAGGTGGGGGGAACACATGTGGCTTGAGTACTGATGTGAGCATGTGTGTGTTGAGAAATTGAAGAAAATATCCATAATTCAATACAGGTAATGAATGCCAGTCGTCAATTTTAATTGACATTGTCATTTTTTAGGTACGTATATGGAATAATTTTGTTGTTTTTTTATGTAAGTTATTGAAGAACTTACTTTAATAAAATACTGTATAAAATATGCAGTAAAATATTTGTGGTTTAAAAATTGGAAAACACTTATTGTTTCATTGATTTAAAAATAGCTTAAATGACTTTGAGTCTGTGTACATTGGCTAAATTAGCTTGAATTCTTTGTCAAGTTCATTTAACTATGCATACTTACTTGTGTTTGTGTTATAATGTAAGCATATTGGTATACTATTTTTATGACTACTTTATATTTGTATATTATATATACATATATATATATTATATATTATATATTTTTCGTTTATCAAACATTTTCCCCATCGAGAGTATCTGAAAATTTATTACAATGTGGCCCTCAGGCCGGGAAAAACAGTTTTATGTGGTCCTCTTGTTAATTAAGGTTGCCCACCCCTGCTCGAGCTTTTCACTTAACATAGCAAATCAAAATCCAACAGCAGGTGTTTACTTTTGCTGCGTATATCAAGCAGCTTTTCTTTCTTTACTAATCAGTTTTTGATGGAGGTAAACACCATTGCTTGTACTTCTGCTGTTACCATGCAGTGCATGATTTTGAGAGCATGAATCCTCTTTATTCTTCGGATGACTTAGGCTTCTATTTTAATTGATATGTACTCATGACAATTGTTTCTACACTGCTTTGCTCTCAGACTGCCTGTCAGTCAAACAGTGTGGGCGCTAGTGTGTCGTGATTTTTGTAGTTTTTGTAGATTTTTTTGTTGTCTCTGAAGTTTGAGTTTCTGTAGGCGAGGCTCTTTCCTCTGGGTACTCACGATGTTGTTGTCCTAATTATTTATATCACATGGTGATATACTGAATATTTTTTGTCAGGGGAAAAAAGATTGTTGACAAAAATAGTTAGTCAACAAAATTAACACTGATCTTTTCAGCTAAATACAGAATTCATTTAGTTCCAGCTTTTTTTTTAATATAAGTAGCAGCTCAGTTATCAAAGTATATGTCTTTTTTACATACATTTTATGTACATAAATAATGAAATTCACAGAAACAAAAAGAACCATATTGCTATGTATTCTTGGATGCATTCATTTTTTAATAATGTCATGGCAAATTTTTCATACTTCTATATTTTTATTCCCAAAGTATATCTTTTAACTGACTGGAGGGCCACATTAAGGGAGAAGTAGGGCCACATGGTCCCCCTGGCTGCTAGTTACCCATCCTGAACTGAACTCTAGTCTTACATAAAGACTGATATGATACTTTAATTTGTAGTGGAAATCTGGTTTGTATTGAAAACATGAAGCTGTTTCCACAGTGGCTCAGATAATAGATTGAATAAACCACAATCCACATGCCAACAGAGCAGCACATACCAACACCAACCACAAAACGTGCTGTCCTTACGTTACATACAAAAATGTACAAGTGGGAAAGAGATAAGACTGATGACTAATGATGTTGTCTCTCAGATCAACCAATCACATTTCACCACTGCTTCTGTGAGCAAATAGAGCTGTTGTTGTAAAACTCAAACTGCTTCTCTGTTTGCTGCAGTCAACTGTCATTTCTGAGTCAGACTGATACCCTCACCCCTTCACGCTCTAGTTTTCTGCACTTCCTGGACATCCTTGTGAGTTCATTTCAGAGTTTATCTAAAAGTCCTTCCCTTTGTCACATCCAGCAACATCTTAACACCTCTAATGCTGTCCCTTATATTGTGTTATGTAATTACTTTGAGCCTCTAATCGCCAATAAGTCCTCTGATAAGACCAGTTATTCATGCTAATCCTCATGTATACAAATGTCAGCAATTACTACAACAATGCCAAAGTTATCTCTTTCTGTCTCACTTTCTAGCCGACCATAGGCTCGTGGGGTGTAGTAAACAGTAAAAGAAAACATTAACAAAGTCTGCAAAGATCAGTGATTACAGGTTGGTAATCATTATCCAGAACAACAGTGCCGTGGAGTTTAGCAGAGAGGCTCTGAGGTGGTCATATGATGAGGCTATAGCAAATCATTTCATTCTCCCAAATTTCTTTATAACTTTATTCACACGGCACACTTTAATTGCTGTCATTTAAGTTTTTTACAACTTAAATATGAAGGTCAAGTGCACGTAAACCTCAAGCTTGAACTTCCAAACTTATCAATTAAAGTCAAAATGATAGTAGGTGTCGAGATTTCTCCTCGCTCGACTTCGTGAGGATGTGAATATTTTGATGTGACAGCAGCGAGAAACGCCCTGGAGCCAGTATAAGGATCAATCTGCACTTTGACTGAGAGTGATGTCCTTTAAACAGAAGAAATGTTCCTGTCACATGTCACTCTGGCTCTGTCTGCAGCAGTCTAACCTCAACAGCAACAGCATGATAACCACTTTGTGGAAAAGATTATTCCTGACATTTTATTTGGCTGAGAATTAGGAACAAGATTCAATTAATTGAAGTGTTAAGTTTGACTCTGAACTGGAAATCAGCTCAGATTTATGACTCAAATTTCAAATACTTTAATGGTTCTTTTTAATAAGTGGTACCACTCAAACTCTACTTCTTTATTTGTTTGGTTTGCTTTATTTTATTTTATCATTTTATTATTATTTTTTTTTACATTTGGCATCTAGGATGGCGGGCGGCACGGTGGCGCAGCAGGTAGTGCACGTGCCTCACAGCAAGAAGGTCCCCGGTTCGATTCCCGGGTCCGGCAGGGCCTTTCTGTGTGAAGTTTGCATGTTCTTCCCGTGCATGCGTGGGTTCTCTCCGGGCACTCCGGCTTCCTCCCACAGACCAAAAAACATGCTCATTAGGTTAATTGGTCACTCTAAATTGCCCTTAGGTATGGGTGTGAGCGTGAGTGGTTGTCTGTCTCTATATGTTGCCCTGCAATCGACTGGCGACCGGTTCAGGGTGTACCCCGCCTCTCGCCCAATGACAGCTGGGATAGGCTCCAGCCCCCCGCAACCCCGAAAGGGATAGTCGGTATAGAAAATGAATGAATGAATCTAGGATGGCACCACATGATACTCAGCACTTTATGTGAGACTAAAGTGAGATGCCAATACACAGCCAACCAACAAGGAAGAAGTAATTGGATTTTTGTGGGATCCAAATCCAGGGATTTTTTTAAAGGATTTCTTAACACAGGGAGACAGGGCAGTTTTCCACATATTCTCTTATTACTAAAAAAGAGAGAAGTGCTGAGATTTCAGTGATGATGTGAATACAGATGCATGTTAACATTGCACTATAGGGCAGTTTTCCACGTTTTAAAGAAAAACTCTGCTAAGAAAGTCAAAAATGCCTTGGCGGAGGTTTCTTCGAGTTTAGTTTTATTTTCATTGCTTTTCTTTGTTCGACTTTATCTGCTTGTTTTCTGTGTCTGCTTTGCTTTTTTCTGTCTTCAAGGAATTACATAAGTTGTGGATTTGTGCTTGTGTTTAACTTGAACAAAGTCCTTTTCTGTTTTTCTTTATTTTTTGTTTACAGTTTACTCATTTTTATTTGTTCGCTATTTGCACCCTTCTGCTTTTATTATACAGGAAAGTATCGTGTACATATAATTTGTTTTGCCGTTGTCACTTATATTGACACATTTTAGGTTAGTTTTCTGCTTATATTCTCAAAGTTATCAAATAGAAAGTATAAAACTAGTCCAGTTCATTGGTCAATTAGTTGGTTGATGGCGTCTCATCTGACCAAAATCTTATCAACCAAACATTCATATGTATAAATATCCGGTGAAAAAACAAAGCCAGTTGCCAATTGAACTAACATTTAATGCTACATCATAAGTTCTTATGTAACCTTTGAGATGTGTTGTTGAGACAGTTTTAGTATTAATTTAAGCCAGAACTGCTTAGACAGCACAAAACTTAACAAAGAGCTTTCGGAAAAAATGTGGAAAACCCTCGTAATCACTACAAATTCTTTATTAAAATCCTTGGATCTGCGTCCAGATTTTGATTTGACCACCAAAATCTAATTACTTCTTTCTTGTGCCATGACCAACAGTTCATGGAGATTTCATCAAAATCTGTTATGAACTTTTTGAGTCACAATTGGCTTTTGATACTGATATTCTAGACCCAAACTCTCCATCCAGTGCACACCAATGCAAACTGATGCTATTGCACATTAAAGTACACACTTAACCCCCAAAAAAGAGAATAAAGACCAAGGTGTGTGAGCTGTTAAATGGAGCCATTTACTGAATCATATGAGATATAGTATTACTGTGTGTAAAAATCTTCTTTTCTTAACAATCAGCTGCATTTTTTTTTACAAAGACTTCTAAATTGACATTAATCAGAAGGCAAGACAGGGTTGCCTACCACTTGTCTTCACTCTCACAGACCTCTGACCAGCAACAGTTCAAATGATTTGACCTGAATCAATTATAAACAACAAAAAATCTGTTTCAGCATTTCATACAATTTAAAAAAATGTATAAATATACAGTAACAAGTAAGATGAGTGAACAAAGATTGAAAACATTAGTATTGTTTTGTCCAGAGCCCAACTCTGCAGCCATACGTGTTTTGGCATATTCAACTCTTTAAAGAGTAGATCTCACCTGTTGACTGGAAAGTTTTACCCTGTCCTATAATAATAAATGGACTCTGATTCGCCAAGTGGCTGTAAACACTTCCAGACTATCATAAAGTTATAAACACATTATTATGTTATTATGTTTTTCCAATCCACTCATTATAAAACAGAATCATATCAGAATAGTATGTGTTTTTTGTTGCGGCGCAACAGAACTACACAGAAAATAAACAAAAATTAAAACTCATAGATTAATTCACAAACTAAAATGTACATTCAACTAAAAAACACAGAAGGAATTTTTATGTGTTGTTTGGCAGACACAATTTTATATCACTTGTTCAGAAGGAGGAGAGGGGTTTGTAGTGTTTGGAAATACATTGAAATGTGAAATGTCTTCTGGTTTTGTAAAACCACAAATCACAGGGATATCAATTTCAGGTCCTACTGCCCAGCCCCAGTGCAAGCTTAAAGAAATTCTCGATGTGAACGGCCCTAATTTTCTTCTTTGTGTTGAGAACAACCTCCCTGTCCTAATTTGAAGAACCAATGGTGTGAACTGGTTAAGAGAATTCCTTTTTGGTAATCATTCTCCAGCATTTTAAACTTCAAATCTCAGTTTGCAGAACCGTCATTAGTTTAATTTACAGCATCTGAACAACAAGTCAAACATTGACCATTGCTTCCTGCAATTAGGCCATTTATTGCACAGTCCTGTCACCTTTTCCCCGGCAGGCAGCTCAATCAGAAAGATAAGACTGATCCCGTTCAAATCATGTGGAAGTTTATCAACCTGTTTTTGCCACTCCCTTCATGGAATGTCTTTTTATTACTTTCATATCCCAAAGACTACATCTTCCAGAGTTGAACTGTAAACTGCACGTATAAACATGGACTACATTGTATTGAGTGTAGAAACGTTAAGACAAGCCTCACACTTTCTTTAATTAACTCCTAAAGTACGTAAAACAAATTAAAGCTCATAAATGTGCCTGTACTGTAGTTTACACCTGCACACACATGGTGCTGCCTCAGTGCAAGTTCATTTATATGTTTTACACTCCATCGCCCTCAATTCAAACCACATTGCAAAAGGCAAAAGTCAGTGAATATTGTTTTAACACCTCATTTGGCTGCTAATATACAAACTTATATGTTTAGTCTTGGCAGGTGAAATATTTTAAGCTTGCAGGAGACTGTAGCAAACATGGCTATGACAGTTTGAATATCAACAGACATTGAGGTGAAAGCTCTTCTTTAAATGGCCAACATTCAAAGTGCTCAGAGCCAATAGACTTCTTGCTTGGTCAGATGGGGTACAAAGGTCATAGGAATAAAGCACTAACACAGGTTCAAAGGTGCTGCCATTCACCTCTTTGACAAACAGTCTGAGTGTGACACTGGACTTTAGAGCACACTGTGTGCTTTTTGTTGGCCAGATTAAGATTCTGACAAAACACACCCTGCTGCATGCACCAAATAAAAAGCGATTAGTTTATCATCATGGCCAATAATGTGCACCATTGTTTCAATGAATAATGATTTTATATTATTTTAGTTTTTTTATAGGATGCCTCCCAGGGGCTAACACTGTCAAAAGGAATATTTTTGTTACTTTAAAGTTACTACAAGTCAAAAAAAACCAATGCAAATAAGGTAAAAGTTTGAAATCAAAACCTTTTGTTATTAATGCACTTACAGGTGCCAATTCAGTTTAGTAAAATGGAAGAGAGTCAGAAAATGACAAAGTCAGTGAGTCAGGTCATTGTAATAAGCCCCATTCATGCTTCCATTTCAAGCTGTAAGTATTTACGCTCCTGTGACACCTTGTCTTCACTGTGAACATTGCGGAGATGGAAGGCAGGGAACGAGTTGACCCCATCTTTGCTCCATCTGTATTTCCATCTTTTTGGCACTCAACCCCGGTGCAAAGCTAGGCACAAAGTGCAAAAAGGACAGATTTTGTACCTTGATTACAAAAGGTGTGTTCTAGCTTTCATCCTGTTCGTTGGGTTTATATCCCAAAGATAGCCATGTCTACCTGTTCTTGAAGCTGATCTATAAGATTAGTTCTTAAGAGAAAAGCCTCACAGAACTTTATAAAATAGAATAGAATAGAATAGAATAGAATAAACCTTTATTCGTCCCACACGGGGAAATTTGCAATGTTACAACAGCAAAGGGGACAGCGTTGATAAAGAATAAGTATAAAAATAGTATAAAAAAACCATGAAAATAGCAGTATGTACATTATTCTACCAATATAAATATAAAAAGGGCTCAGCACACCCTCTGAGTGAAAGCCTCCACTGCCTCTCAGCACATAAGCAGAGTTTGTCAGTGGCACATCTTGGCAAGCTCTGCATGTTTTACAACCACTGTCACTGCATTTGGGGGCTGTATCAATTCTGTCAAGTCTGTATCAATGCATGCATCTGCAAAAGTCCATCCATCCATCTTCTTCCGCTTATCTGTGGTGGGGTCGCGGGGGCAGCAGCCTAAGCAGAGAAGCCCAGACTTCCCTCTCCCCAGCCACTTTATCCAGCTCTTCTGGGGGGGGACCCTGAGAGACATAGTCCCTACAGCGTGTCCTGGGTCTTCCCTGAGGTCTCTTACCAGTGGGACACACCCTGAACACCTCAGCAGGGAGGCGTCCGGAAGGCATCCTAATTAGATGTCCGATTCACCTCATCTGGCTCCTCTCAACGCTGAGGAGCAGCAGCTCTACTCAGAGCCCCTCCTGGATAAACGAGCTTCTCACCCTGTCTCTGAAGGAGAGCCTGGACACCCTGCGGAGGAATCTCATTTTGGCTGCATGTTAGAAGATTTAGATTATAAGCGTTATTGTCATTGCATTAAATACAGTGTATTTACACAACGAAATGTAAGGTGCTACTCAGGACAGTGCTTGTACGCGTGATCTTGTTCTTTCGGTCACTACCCACAACTCGTGACCATAGGTGAGGGTAGGAACGTAGCTTGAGTTGAAAATTCACAGCTTAGCCTTTCGGCTCAGTTTCCTCTTCACCACGACAGACCTGTGTAGAGTCCAAATCACTGCCGACGCCGCACCGATCCACCTGTCAATCTCTCTCCATCCTTCCCTCACTTGGAAACAAGACCCCAGGGCACTTGAACTCCTCCACTTGGGGCAGAATCTCATCCACCACCCGGAGAGGGCACTCCACCCTTTTCTGATCAAGGACCATGGACTCAGACTTGGAGGTGCTGATTCACATCCCAGCCACTTCACACTCGACCCGATGCGAACCAATCCAGTGAGAGTTGCAGGTCATGGTCTGATGAAGCCCATTTATAAGGACTCATTTTGTTTTTATCAGCTGCTTAACAATGACATTTATCAGTGCCGTCAGCTAAAATCACCAGTCAAAATGTTAACTAACCTCTAAACATGGAGGAAATGATGTAAAAACTGCATTCATTCTGTGCTGACGGTGTGTGTGTACTGTTCTCTCCATGTGTTGTACTTTACTTAGTGTTAACATAGATAAACAGCCAGCCAAACTCATTTTCAAGAGCCAGGAAGTGAGCGTGCTTGCTCCTTTAATGACTTCTTTGTTGCAGACAAGTCAGGTTGACAACATTGAACCGGAGTGAAACTACAAAAGAAAACACAAACAATACAGTCATCTCTCGTGTTTAAACAACTAATCATTAACTTCCACTGGCACAAGCTTGTAATTCAACATGCAAAACGGAGGGCAGAACGGTGTGTTTCATCCATTGGTCAGCATTTTGAGCAGAGCCGATGTTTCTATTGATTGTTGATGGGTATTTGATTAGTTCTTACCTCTGAGTTGTATCCCTCTACATCATGAAGTTGACAACTCTTGTGTGCCTGCCCTCCAGTCACAAACATCATGCAGAATCAAAAACAAAACTACATCCAAACCACACGTGGAAGAGTGCATGAGTACGAAGTTTAGTAGTGAGTTTATCTCTGGTTGTACTTTTTCATTCATCACAGCAATGACAGGGCCAGAGAGCCTGAGTGTAAAGTCTGTGGAGTCAAGCTACACAGAAAGATATAAAGGATCTGGTCATCCTTTCAATAAAGGTAAAAGGTAACGGCATTACTTATTTTTATTTCTCCATGGCTGGTGCCAAATGATTTATGGCCTGGTACCAGTCCCAGTGGCTGGGGATCTCTCTGACTTGTTATTGAACAGATACACCAGTTTACTGCCCCTTCCTTCCCTCTTCTTTCTCTCTTAGTCATCCTCATCCTCTCCTCTTTATCCCCTCCACTCCCTCATTTGTTCCCCTTTCTCCCTCCTTTTCATCTTTTCTTGTCCCTCTGTCCGTCCCGCTCTATTCTCTGTCTTCCCCCTCCCCTCTCTTACCTCTGTCTCTCCCCCTCCCTCATTTGGCCGAAGCTAAATGTCTTGTGTGAGATAACATCGCAGTAGGAAATTCCGCCTGTGTTGCCAGACTGCTCAGTTTTCTCCCCAGGGCTGGCAACAATGTGCGTCCTTCATAAGTGCCTCTGCAGCGCTCAGGATCTCCACTCATCCCCTGTGAGCCCGGTCAAAAGACCCGCCGGTGAAACCCAACGCCGTGCTCCGAGCTCCACGCCAGAGCCGCAGCAGCTAGCCGGCAGGATTACTGCAAAGACAATGAAAAGTCTGCTGTGCAATCTTAAACTTATAGGACGCCAGATACATGCCCAGACTGTTACCTCAAGTTTTCACTCTCTGCCTGTAGATATGTATCTGAAGTAGTCATAAATGACTTAGCAAGATCTAAATGACCCGCTATATCAACTTCACTGTTGTATTAAAATGTCTTGACTAGATTTCAGAAGATTTTATACAATATCAGAGTTATCATGTTGCACTGGCTACACATTCAAATCTTAACAAGATAAAATGAAACGTGGGAAAGCACAGACATGAGGATGATTTAAAACAGTTTCTAACATCATAATCCTTTGAACACTCACATTAAATAAAGGGGTCCAAACCACAGCCCACGTTCTATAGTCTGTTTTTTCACCTGACTCACCAGATGGACTTTTAATGCATTACACCAGTCCATCTGGGAAAGAGACCATAGAAAGTGTTTGGGGATAGGCAGAACCTTTCAAAAGCAAATCTAGGAGGTGATTGGATGATCTCCTGTCAATCACAGTCATTACGGGCCAATCAAATAGTGCAGTAGGCGGGTGGTACTGTCGCAATGTGAAGGACAGAACGGGAGCCATTTCATAGAACAAACTGTCGCCAGAACATGTTGGATGTGGCAGAAATATCCTTTCTATAAAGAAGTTTATAGTGTTGTTGTTTATTCATTTAATACAGAAATGCTGTCAAGATCTGATAAAACTGCTACTGAAGCTGTTAGCATCCATGCTAATCTCTGTACAAAGTCACTTTCAGCTGTCCTCTTGCTTGTAGCTCCCACGTCTTCCTGCTCCAAAGGACACTGGTTAGGCCACCCTGCTTTGGGCTTCGGACAATCATTGTAGATTGGAGCGTGGCAAGATGGATCTGTCTTATTCCAGATATTAAATCAGGCTGAGGTCACTGTTTCTAATTCTGAAAATAACGAGTGTCTTCATTTGCTTAGTTGCCAGCCTTAACCAAAAGTGATTTTTGTCAACTTGATTTTGCTGTGTGTCTGAACGTTGGGATGAGCTATCTGAGCTTCCCTGTCAGCTGCACAGAGCATCTTTTCTTACCCACAGTAAGGGCAGACACTCTCTAACCATAAGAGGGGAATTCTGTTTGGTTTGGGAATATATTTTGACAACATGAAGGCAAAACTTGATTCATGTCACTTTTGTGTCATTTGTAGCTTTTTTGCTTATTTTTGAGAGGGAAAAAATTGATTAAAATCTTAAATCAAGTGGGGATTTTATTTTTAGACCATATTGTCCAGCCCTAATATATGCATAGGCTATATGTGTTTCTATAAACTGAAGAGTTTGTCTTCAGCCTGCTTTCTTGTAAAGTGTCTTGTGATAACACTTGTTATGAATTGGTGCTATACCAATAAAGATTGATTGATTGATTGAAGTGGCCCAGCCAGCCTGACAAGATCACTCACCTGTCACAATTTAATTACAGCAAGTCCAACGACATGAGATCTCGTGCAAACTCTCATGCTTAAACATGACTTCAGAACAATGAATATGGAGCACAGGCTTTGTAATGTAATGTAATGCATTGGACATTAAAAAAGGTACCTGTTTTTTTTGCCATAATTTAACAAGTTGGTCCTGTGTAATATTCCACTTGTCTCAGGGCACAGCGGTGTTTACATTTGCTGTCGTGTTTATCAGCTGTAAAAGTACACAGCTTTGTCTTGGTGATGCTTTCTGGTCCTCACTAACTCCCTGAGATCCTGTTTCATTAATCTTTTCATTTACTTCTTTGTCTTTTTTTGTTGTGAAACATTTGCCCAGCTGTTTCGTGATTTGTTTAAGTTAATGTAAACTTAAACACAAGTTTTGATTGCGTACCTTTTTTTCTGTATATGTAAAGCTCTATACAAATAAAGTCGACTGAATGATTGAGTGACTTTGGCAGGTGCCTCAGCAGAGGCAGCCAAATGTTGACATAGAAATAAACTTTTCTTTATGTTGAAATAATAGTATTTGTACCACACACTAGAGGATTATATGGACAATGCTCGGTTTTACAAGTCTCAAATTGGGCCACATAAAATGTCTGGCCAAGTGTTGACAACTGTGTTGCCACCCTTAAGTCTGCTTTGTTCTCCAAAGCATCCTAAAGCCTGGAGGTGACACAATGAGAGTAGGTAGTCTGTACTGCCAGAAAAGAATATTTTAAAACACAACAAATGTAGTTTATAAAGTTTTACATCACATTATGTGCTTTTATACTATTATGGATCATTTTGTATCTTTTTTTCTTTTGCCCATTTTGAACTGGCCCCTGAAACAGTTGAGTGAATAAAGACATCTCGATTACAGCAGCAAATAACATCAATCATGCACATTTTTACTTTGTCAAAAGGTCTCATTTACAAAGTTTATTGCAATATTCATCTTCAAGTACCAACATTCTTGCAGTTTACTCTTGTTTTGTGTCTCACAGTGAAGATAAGCCATCAGTGTCTCCCATCTCTGCTGCTCAGAAGTTCATTCTTGCCCTGACTAGGTGTGAATCCAGAGATACCCCAGGGTTACAAGGGCTCCTTGACAGACAATAACCCACCCCTAAACCCTAAAACTTTAACTTAAATACATTAAAATGAGGTGCAGCATGTGGCTCAGTCATCTATTATTCCTCTTTATGCAGCCTTCGATGTAAAAAGTTTATTAAAGAGTGTTTGAGGTGTTAGTCAGGGGATTATGTCAGCAGACCTTTAGCTTAGCTTATGGTTACCTTTCTGAAATGTAACTTCAGAAAAAATATCAACAAGTATCAAGCCTTTTCTTCAAACTACTCTTTTAAGAACCCCTTTTAGAATTACGCTGTAGATCTTTTTTTTTTTACTAGTCTGATACAAAAAATATCAATGGTCTACAAAACCAGAAAAATCCCTTCTCTGCCTTTTAATCCTTGCTCCACTATCAGTGCTAGAAAGCTAAAACCAAGTTCTATACAGCAGTGCGGTCAGACCCAACTCATGAGAATTTACACAAAAACAGCTTATTCTGAGCAGGGCTGAACCAGAGGGGTTTATAGGCCTGCCAAAATCTAATACCTGAGAGGTTTTGAGCAAGAAACATCATGAATATATCTAGAAACATCTGGAACAGTTTTGAGAAGAGGGAAAATATGGATCATTACTCCTTTTTAGGATTGGAGCAAACCTTTTTTCTGAAATAAGTGTGATATAATTTTTATTTATTTATTTATTTATTTATTTATTTATTATGTTATTAAAATGTGTTAAATTCTTTGAATTTCTTAATGATTTTCTAATGCATTGATAAAAAAAAGGAAAGCCTTTGGGTTGCTTTTATTCCTGTGATCCTAACGACTTGCAAAGGTATTCTATGCCATGTGTTTTTTTGTGCATTTTTACATTGTTATGGCGATGGCATGGCCCTAATTATTCATTCACATTTTTAAGACTAATTGATGCAAGTACAATGTAACCGTCAGTCTTTAAGTCTCCACTGTCCACTCTTAAGAGGGATGGTCTGTCAGGAGTCAAGAGGAAAATGATGGAAGTAAAACCAAGACATCAAGAGAAAAGTGGAACTAAAGTCAAATAAAATGGATCATAAATGACTAAAAATGGAAAAATAGAGAGGGATCAGAACAAAGGACTAGGGATGGGAACAATCCTCATAAAAACTGCAAAGGCAAACTCTTTTTTTCCTGAGGGTAATCTTTATGTTATTTAACACATATATAGCTGTCTTGTAAAACCTCTTTTTTGTTATTTTTGAGCAGGTAAAGACTGTAAGAAAGAAGAAGAATCACTGTCCTGCAGAAGTAAAACATCCACCAATGTACAGTATCTATGTGTTTATTTTATAAGACACCCCTGAGAGTTACAGCCCACAGCATTTCTGGCAAAGCTGCAGACGCTCAGAGACACAGGGATGCTAGACTTCAAGTCTGCAATTGTGTTTTCAGAGTCTAAAAGTGGTGCTCAGTGAGTAAAGAAGATTTATCTCTTATGGCATACCATAAAAACATACAGAGCAATGGTCAGTTTACCTTCCAGATGGCTCTACAGCGTGCGTCAGCCATGAAGGTCTAAGAAAGTTCTGAACCTACATCATCTCAACAGGCCGTGTAAAATAGTATTTATCTTGTTCCTGCAATGTAAACAATGATTTAAACCCTATAGTCTTTGTTTAGCTCTCACTGAGGAGTGCCGCAACACACAGTGTTTCCAGGGTAACTAAACAGTTACCTCGAGCTTGTGAAGATTAGTGGGCTGTTGTCTGGACAGAGTGATGATGTTTTTGTACTGTATGGTATAAAAAGCTGTATGGATTTAGGGTTGTGTTTCTAAATTTGTAGAGTCTTTACCATAAGCAGTGAAAGCTGCAACAAGAAGGAAAGGAGTGTCTCGCTGAGTCAACGTCTGTGACCTTTGGAGCCGGGTTCAGGGGCCGAACTTCGATCCTCAGACTGCATGAGGAATGTCAGAGAAAAGGCAGCATAAGGTTGGGAGAAAAACAGGAAGACCAGGGCATAAAGTTCCCTCAATTACTGCGAGAGTTCCTCCTTGCATTGTAATAAATGAAAAAAATAATACTGATCGAGTTTTTAATGTATTTTGTTTTAAAAAAAAAAAAAAAAAGCACAAATGACTAAATGATTAATTGATTCACAGAATTTAAATTTCACTTCTAGGGGGCTCTCATTTAAACAATAACAAAAGATGATGTCCAGGGTAGCAGAGTTTACAGGGATAATTCTCTTCAACTCCATCCCCCATCACCCCAACTTTTCATGAAGGACCAATCAATCAATCAAATTTTATTTGTAAAGCACTTTTCATTAAAAAAAATCTAGAACAAAGTGATCAACATGGGCAAAAACAACAAAAAAAAACATGCAAGACAAACAAATAAATCCATACTGAACAAAAAAGAGGATAAAGAACTGTATTAAGGAACTCGATTACACAGAAATGTGGGAGTGAGGAACTCAGGAAACACTTTTGTTGGTTCATAACAATTATAATGATCATGATGGGTTCAAGTATC
The DNA here is from genome assembly GCA_037902135.1 of Cetoscarus ocellatus. Lineage (NCBI taxonomy): Eukaryota > Metazoa > Chordata > Actinopteri > Labriformes > Labridae > Cetoscarus > Cetoscarus ocellatus. The sequence continues at coordinate 1,099,054 of JBAMNC010000345.1, read as the reverse complement.
ACATTTACTTACTCAAGTAATTATGTACTCATCTATTAACTCTCTATTTGACCGTAACAACAAACATCCTGCACGGACCTGCTGATGTACACTGCAGTGTTAATTCTGACAGCACTTTTTAATTTAGTTTTAGTTATAGTCTTTTGCCCAAAATATCTTTTAGTTTTAGTCATAATTTAGTCATCTAAATTTTTTGAATTTTAGTCTGGTTTTTTAGTTGATGAAATGTCACCACATTACAGTCGATGAAATCTACTGTAAGTTTAGTCGTCTAAAATATGATGTGTAACATGTAAGCATTTTTTTATGTTTCCTTGGATTTCTGAAGTCATGTTTTACGCTTGGATAAAATGAAACATCGAATAACCCTTTACTGAATTCTAGTAAAGTTTGAATGTATAACTGAACAGAAACAAATTGAACTTTTGTGTGAAATGCAGTCACCTTTATTTAGGCTACCTGGCAGAGCATCTCAGTTACAATACCAGAACTGACAACAAACAGTGAACCTGCTCTACATAAACATATCAATTCATAAAGAGAGGAGCTCTGATTGGATCGCTCCACAACTTATCCCACCACCATAAAGCTAAGGCAGTTGTGACTGGATGTCCCTCTTAACTCTTCCAACCTTTCCACACAACCAAAGTAGCTGTGATTGGATATATTCCTAACTTGTCCCTACTTTCTACATGACGAAATGAGGTCTGATTGGATTAAGTCTCGGTCAAACATTTTTTCTAGTTTTTATCTGTCGATGAAAATGTCAGTTAATTTAGTTTTAGTTTTTGTCCTTGTGTACTTAATTTTATTAGTAACTGTCTAGTTTTCATCAGGGGAAAAAAGGTTGTTGATGAAAACTTTGACGAAAATAATTAGTCAATAAAATTAACACTGGTTCACTGTACTTTCTGCAGGGGCCAAGCTAGTACTTAAATGTCTCCGTCTTAAATATCTTCTGAGTTTGATATTTGGGAAGAATGACAGCCAAACAAGAAACTTGAAAATATGACCAAACCCACTACAAGATCCACTTTTAAATTGTTGCACATAAAAAGACACTTTTCTAGAAAGGTCTCGTAAAAATTTCAATATGTTGCAAGAGGAAAAAAAATAAAGCATTATCATTTTTCCCCAGTATCATTCAGCCCCACATGCCCTTTAAAGCCCAGTTGTTAGTAATTGGCTTAATATTGATAACGTAAGCAAGGGCTTTAGTTCATTTACTGCATAAGAAGAAAACATATATGCATAAATGACATGGAGCTACCATGGCTGTCAATGTCTCTTCTGTACAAAATAAAAGTTCCTTTGGAAAGTTTTTCTGTTAACAAGAGATATAGTAAAGTTCACAGAGCTACTCTGGGACCAATACCATACCAAATAAGGAGTGCTTTGGTGTGAGCTATTGGCGAAAATGGGGAAAACTGCCCTATCTCGCAATGTTGACAAATCCTTGAAAAAGATTCCTGCATCCAGATTCGGATCAGCATCAAGTCTTATCACTTCTTCCTTGTGCCGTGACCAGCATTCCCATAATTTTCATCAAAATCCTTTTGTAACTTTTAAAGTTATCCTGTTCATAAACCAAAAAAAACTAACTAACATTGGCAAAAATAACCCTCTTGGTGGAGGTAATTATTCCTAGAATCCTATTCCTGAGTCTGTAGTAGCTGTAGCTGTCACTTAATCAAGATGCAAAATTAGCACTCAGTTCAGCTGCTCTTTTCCTTTGAGCAGGTTTTTCTTGAGCTGAACAAATGCCATTGACACACCAACGCAATCTTGATCCACAAACCTTAATGTGAGCATATGTTTATTCTCCATTTTTAATTTGTTTTGAAGTCATATCAGTGAAAATATTCAGCTTCTAAAGTTATGTTTTCTTGGAGAAAAAACAACACTACACTGAAAACATATCTATTACACTGAAAACAAACATTTTGCCTGAAAAACCAACTGCCTTCATTTGCAGACCAAATGTCATTAGTCAGCCTTAGAATTTGACGTTTTTATTGCCGTCTGAACATTCACAGCTATCTCTCCTCGGGTTGGTTAGCCTTTGACAGCATTATCTCCTAAATTAGGCTCTTTCAGTGGAAAACCTTGTCGGCAGACCCTGCTAAACACACCTGTTGTCAGACTTATTTGAGGTGAGATAAGGTTAATTACGCTCTGCTGCGTGCTTTATCATCACTAAGAGACATAGTTGGAGTTTGTACAGGGGGCTGCAGGAATGCCTTTCAACAGATGCAGTACTATAACAGAAGGAAAACTGGATTGCTAAATGAACATGCTTAGCCACATGTGATAGACTGATTAACTATGAGCCAGAGGAAGCAGCTGAATAACACATTATCGTTGATGCACTTGAACCATGGTCACTTTGGACAGTGAAATACTTTCAAGACATCCCTTTTAAGATTTAGAGACACCTACAAAACAAAAGTTATCTAAATATAGATGAGTATGTCTACTTTTCCAAATATCAGTAATAGTTTTCCTGGCAATCCTGTACTAAGAGAACATCGAACCAAGTTAAGGTAAGTGCATAGATGTAGATTTAAGCCAGGCCTGACTTAAGTCATGCTTGTTGTTTTGAAGTCAGGGCAATTTTCAGCTTGATCTCTTATTGTTCGATGTCCACACAGGCCATATAATGTAGGTTCCTGAAACTGTCTTTGCAGTCAGTCAACAGTCGGGCTGGGTATTTCCAGCAACCTCACAATACGATACGTATCCCGATACATGTAAATTGTGAACATTGACCAGGCTTTTAACAAAGTTCCCAAAAAGTTATGTTTTATTACAAGAAGAAAAAGAACAAGGATGAGTTTTAAATAATTCTACAACTTAAGAAACGTAAATTCAGGTCCTCAAAGATTGTAGACCCGAGTTAAAATTTGGCTTCATCATGTAGCTTGGCTTCTACTTTGAACTGTGCCATTGTTAACATTACCCAAAGAGTATTGACAACAACTGTCAAAACATTGAGGCTGTATCGATTCTGTAGAATCCTTATCCATACACCTATCCTCAAGAAGTGTGTGACGATATTTTCTCTATCAATATTTTGAGCATTGGCCTAATCAACAATGGCTGACATTTTTAAACCTCAAACTAACTTTTGTTCAACCTGAAAGCAAAGAGGTGAAGTTAAGGTGACTCTTGAACTTGTTACTAACACCTACAACACACAGGTTTACATTCTTTTCAGTCATAACTATGCATAACTGGTATCCTTCATCAAACCAAAACTGACAAGTTTTAAAAAACCTCCACATAGAGTGTGCTTACAAAGACATGAAATGTCCCAACTCAGAAGTGTTTTTGATCCAGGCTGAAAACAGTTTTGTTTCTATCATACAAACAATCCTTTTATTATGGAGTGTGTGTGTGACTTCCAGTGTCTTTCAGCCAGCCTCAAGTGGACAATCGTGGAACTGCAGTTCTAAAAATTCTGAATTTCCTCATTGGTTGATTTTAGAGGATTGATTGTGCAGTGTTTAAATGTCAGTCTGATCAGCTGCTCTGAGCTAACTCAGTGAATTTGAGCATATTTGATTTTGGTTGCAGGACTCCATACTCAGAAAGCAGATCATGTCAGCCTGGGAACTTTGACTTTTGATCCCTTTTTTATTGTCCCTGTGCAAACTGAGAAAGTGTCAAAACATCTTTGCAACTTCAGGCTTGTAAGTTTAATGTGACTCAATATTTACTTGGTTTTGCTAACTTTATGGTAGGGATAATCATCCGCATATTGTATAAGGGCCATTTTTTGCTTGACATACAACACTGGGGCTGTGATTTAAAAAAAAATTAAGTAATGATATTTGGGCTGATTAAATGAACTTGCACTTGATCAATGGACTTGAGCTTATATAGGGCTTGTCTTGTCTTTGTGATTACTCAAAAAAGCTGTCCATATTCAAAACAATAAACCAAATTTAGCGAAGGCCCATGTCAATGGAAATGGAAATCAGTACTATGACTTATCTTACTGTAGTGTCTAGTCAAGCCAATGATTTTGTGTAGTTTTAACCCAAAAGTGGGATAATCAGGGGGCTTTCAGTGGAACCATTTACTGCTATAAATCAGTTTGAGACAGTGCCCAGTGATCTTCCCTCGAGGGAGGGATGGTCAGTTGCTTTATTGGTAATTATATTTACTGGTGTCATGGGCTTGAATGAGCCCCACTTAAAAAAAACAGAACTATCTCTTTAAATTGTAATTGGCCATTGTTTCACACAGGATTAGCATTTGAGCTTCAATCTTTCAGTGTAAGATGGCATAGCACCACATTTTTAAAACCGTACAATGTATGCCAATCACAAGTGATGCAAGGGAATGAAGTTATGAGGGGGGTTTTTTGTGATCAAATTTTTATTTTCATTTTAACAATTTAACCAAAAAAAAAAAAAATGCAGGCAGTAAATATTACAGAGCTTGGGGGGGCATAAATGTCTGTATCTCAAGATATGTGTGCATAAGTCCACAGCTGGATCCTTTTTGTTACCAGTACATGAATTTATCAGACAAGCATTGGTTGTCCATAGCCCCTTGCCCATTGATAAACATGTTAAATTATACATATATTTAAAAAACAAAAACAGACAAACAAAAAAATCACAATCCAGGCCCCTAGCCACATAGAAAAACCTTTTAGAATACCTATTTATTCAAGCACTTTTGGAGGTCATTTATTACCATAGACCATGTTTCAATGACAGTCTTTCACTCCATGAATATGGACAGAGGAAATCTCTAAGTAAGCGATGTCCAGATTAAAAAGGAGCCAGAACAGAAGGACAGTGAGGGGGGTTCCAGCGAGTAGCCACCAACTTTTTTTGCCCCTTAAGTCCGGTTTGTAATGCCTGTTTTTTGCAAACCGTTATACCAGCTAGCGGGATCATTTAATATAAGTTATGATTAAAGTTTGTGGGAATGGGTTTATCAGTAGTATCACAACGAGTAATTCTGTTTACAGTTCCTCAGCCAAAGCCTGGTAAACTAAACTGTTTATTTACTTGTTATGGCTGGATTACCTGTTACTCATATAACCCTCCTTCATCTCTGTTTTCACACCGACCTTTTCCTCTTTCCTCACTCTCTTCTCCTCTCCCTGCAGACCCATGTTCACCCCAATAATTCACTCCTGTCTGTTCAGAGGAGGCGGGGGCTCTCAGTTTACTGTGAGCCTGTTGATGTGTGTGTGTGTCTGTGTGTTTGGACTGAGGGATTTGGGTTGACAATGGGCGTGGGCTGTTGGGAAGGTCGGGCGGAGGCTGTTCGCCAGGTCTTGTCTGGGTTGAGGTCGGCTCATCACCTTTGTGTGGAATGTTTCGATCCCCCCGGTACAAAAGACATGTATGTAGACTGTCTGCAGAAAGCTGCTGGAAAACCTCTAAATTCCCTCAAAATATGGTCAAAGTTTTACACTAAACAGCCAAATCTCACAGCAATACATGAAACAGTCATGCAAATATGACACAGTGAATTGTACAGGAGCATGTGTTTCATATGTGTTGTGGCTGTCGTGCTTCTTGCTCTCTAGACTAATGACTTTAGTCAGTAAACACCACATTTTATGTGGTCCTTGCACAAATGTTGTGGTATACCAGCCTTTGGGCCTTTTTACCAAAAGCTCTTTTTTTGTAAGTGAAAACTATCTGGATATGAAAGCAGAGTGAAGCCAATGTATAATTTGCCCCAAACAAACTTTCTAACTCAATAACGTTGCCTTTGTGCCTTGACAAATTACTATATTCAGTGTCTCATCAGATGAACTGCAGGCTTTAAATGCCATTGCAACTTTGCTTAATGTCGTTTAGTGCTGTACCAATGATGAATTCATTGTAGGAATGCAGGATTTTGGCAGTATCCAAAATGCAGATGCATTATATGTTGGTGTTTTCAAGCTCATTTTTTCTGATACCTGAGTGTATATGGTTCTGCTTGAAACCTCAAAAACAGAATGCCTCACCCCACAGGATTAAATATGATAAATTTGAGAATTCAGCCATATGTCATCATGCATTACAAGTACATTTGTGCATTCTGCTAATGTGTGCGGACAGTAAATTGACTAAAGTTATTTACAGTATATATATCAAAGGCTCTTTCTATCTATCTATCTATCTATCTATCTATCTATCTTTCTATCTGTCTGTCTGTCTGTTTGTCTGTCTATCATCTATCCATCTATTTATCAATCTATCTACTCTCTCAATATCTATCTATCTATCTATCTATCTATCTATATGTCTTTCTATCTATCTATCTATCTATCTATCTATCTATCGCGAAACATTATTTGTGCAAATTTAATACAACGCTTTCCTCTCTTTAAGAAGCCCTAGAACAATTGCCTTTCACCTTGTTATCTTTATTAAAATTGTTTGGTTGTAATAATTTAAGTAGTCACATTTCGTACGTTCCCACTTGTTCAATTGTGAACACACATGGATCTTGTCTAAGTGTAAAATAGGTTCTCACTTGAGGAGCGAACATGGGCAAATATTAGCAGGTAGAAATGTGAGTGTGTGAGAGAGAGAGGAAGAAGTGCACTGTTTACTCTCAGCACAGATGTGTGTGGGATGTCTCTCTGAGTGTGTGAGTGTTTATTAACCTGTCTGTACAAATGTATACGCTAGTCGGCTTTTTAGCAAATGAGAAAAAGGAGGCCACTTAAACTCTACAGGAAATCCGCCGAGTCGTCAGACTCACACGCTGCGTACATGTTATTTTAAGCCCAAATTACACATCATCTGATAGCCGTCCTAAATGGCTTTTCCAGCTTCACTGCTCCGAGGCACTCTGAGGTAGAAGGACAGCAGTAAAGAGGGGCCAACAGGTTTACCAGCGGTATAAAGAAAAGGAGAAAAAAGGAGTTAGACAAGGCCAGCTCCACTAAGATGAGGGAAACCTGCCAAATCCCCAATTCCCTGAGTAAGAGAGGACAAGGCCCAGGTACTGCAGACTTGCTGGGGTACTTGTGCTTTTTTTTTAAACATTTACTCACAGCCTTAGACTTTCCGGAAAGTCGATATTTACAAACGCTTAGGGCCCAATTTGCTTAAGATGGAAAGCTGATGTTTTTAGTTATTAAGTGGAAAATCAAGTCAGAAAAGAGACCGCTCTGATTTACAGCTTTGTTTAGTAATGAAGTCATTCACTCTCAGGGCTTAGTGGGTTTTCTTCAAAATGGAGGTTTTCCTCTTCTTCTTTAAGGAATGACCCCATCCAACCACATGAAGCTTTAAGGACCATCACCAGACAAACAGCTGTCATTCATTGTTGCCTTTTTCTCCAAGCATATCAGCACAGTGCATTTAATCAAGTAAGACATGTCTTACATTTTCACTTGGTGACTCCACAACAGCCTCATGACATACTCGGCCCTGCAGCCAGAAAAATTATCCTCCTCTGTTTAAAAAGGACCGGAAAAGCACATCCAGTTTTTGTTGAAAGTCCCGATGGTTGAGAAATGTAATCCATTTTTAAGTCCTTGCTGAAGTCAGCAGGATGACTGTAAGAAGCAAAATTAATAATCCTAAATGGGCCTTAACCATCCAGCTGCGGTGCTTTTTTGGTGGAGTGGTAAGCAACCAGGCACGACCCATATACATGTTTCTGCTGACCCAGGTTCGAATCCAGCCTGTGGCCACTTTGCAGAGTGTCACCCCAACCTTCTCTAATCCCCTCTCACAAGCCTATCCACTGTCTGTCTCTCTCCCTCCTTACAATAAAGGCACAAAATTCCCCAAAAAAATGTCTTAAAAAAAAAAAAGAAACATCCAGCTGCACTGCAAGGTTATATGGCTGGTATATTAGTTGTAAATGTAGCCAGAAACTTTAATATCTGCAGATGCTGACATTTACCTTTTCAAGCTGTGATCTGCAAATACCAATATTGTTGTGATGGTATCCTGCATCCCTATTGTCTTGCTAATGTCACAGTAAACCTGCTCTACATGAATATATCAATTCATAAAGACAGGAGCTCTGATTGGATCGCTCCACAACTTATCCCACCACCATGAAGCTAAGGCAGCTGTGATTGGATGTCCCTCTTAACTCATCCAACCTTTCCACACAACCAAAGTAGCTGTGATTGGATATATTCCTAACTTGTCCCTACTTTCTACATGACCATGACTGATTGGATTAAGTCTAGGTCAAACATTTTAGTCTAGTTTTAATTTGTTGACTAAAATGTCAGTTAATTTAATTTTAGTTTTTGTCCATGTGTACTTGTTTTTATTAATTACTGCCTAGTTTTTGTCAGGGGAAAAAGTTTGTTGATGAAAACTATGACAAAAATAATTAGTCAACAAAATTAACACTGACCAGGACAACCGCTGTAGCAGCGCTAAATGGTTTTAGCTTTGATGCCCAAATGAACTCCACCCCAGATGTAAAAAAGTTCACTGAATGAATTCTACACAATGAACAGATAGAAGCAAAATGTCTTGTTTGAACAGCACAGTTGGGGACATTTTTAACTAAAGAAACCTCAGGATGAATCAGTAATTCAGCTGTGTCGGTTGATACTTGCACATAGTGCTACTCAACTGGTGCAGCATGTGGCCACATTAAGTACACAAATATGAGAAATAGATAAATTTGGAGAGAGTTCCTGATCAGAGAGGCTCCAACCTGACGGGAAGCAGGTAATAATAGTGGCACAGTTCAGAATATTTGGGCAAATTTCAGCTGTGAAGCCTCAAATTGGGTCATGTCCCCTTATAGTTAGGGGAGTGATCTGTCCCAAATTGTGTGTTAAAACTTCATGCATATTGCTTTATCAAGAAAAGAGCGTATTCATATGAAACAACCTGTGACACATGTGGCACAGCAGTCTTATTCAGAAAGGTGCAGAGTGTCAGCTCTCTTTGCCACAGCTCTCTGCAGAAGGCCAAACACTAATGGAACACTAATGGCTTTCAACATGGCTACATTTCCCACCTCGTCACTGTTTCTACCCGCTGAACAGCCCCAGTGACAAGCTCCCTCTGAGTCCACTCGTAAAACACAGCCGACAGCTCGGAGGTAACGGTGCTGCGAGTCTGTCGTCACAGCTCTTAATGAATCCTCAGGTCTGTGCGGGACCAGAGGAGGCCGAATGTTCGTGTTTACCATGAAGAAGACGTCATCGCAGCCGAAGAAAGAGCATAATTATAAACATGCTGCTGCTGTTTCCAGCTGTGGGGATTTAAGAGCAGGCCTCCTGTCGCTGCAGGGTTTTAATGATGCCCCTAGAACAAGTGACAATTTAGAGGGGCTGCAGCAACACCCAAAGTCAGGGGCTGTTAGCCTCCAAACTTTAATTATATGTCAAGGGTATAAGGGGCCAGGCATATCCACACAATTTTTTAATCATATAGGTCAGTGTTAATTTTGTTGACTAACTATTTTTGTCAACAACCTTTTCGAAAACCACACAGTAACTAATAAAAACAAGTGCACATGGAAAACAACTAAAACTAAATTAACTGACATTTTCATCAACAAATAAAAACTAGACTAAAATGTTTAACAGAGATTTAATCCAATCAGACCTAATTTGGTCATGTAGAAAGCAGGAACAAGTTAGAAATATATCCAAAAACAGCTACTTTGGTTGTGTGGAAAGGTTGGATGAGTTAAGAGGGACATCCAATCACAGCTGTCTTAGCTTCATGGTGGTGGGATCAGAGCTCCTCTCTTTATGAATTAATATATTCATGTAGAGCAGGTTCACTGTTTGTTGTCAATTCTGGTATTGTAACTGAGATGCTCTGCCAGGTAGCCTAAATAAAGGTGACGGCATTTCACACAAAAGTTCAATTTGTTTCTGTTCATTTATACATTCAAACTTTACTAGCATTCAATAAAGGGTTATTCGATGTTAATTTTATTTAAGTGTAAAACATGACTTCAGAAAATCAAGGAAACATAAAAAATGCCTCACCCTTTACATATTTTAGTCGACTAAAATGTTGTGAAATTTCATCAACTAAAACTAGACTAGAATTAAACAAATTTAGATGACTAAATTTTGACTGAAACTAAAAGATATTTTAGGCAAAAAACTAAAACTAATACTAAATTAAAAAGTGCTGTCAAAATGAACACCGGAACTGTGCCATTGTAAACATTACCCAAAGAGTATTGACAACAACTATTAAAGCATTTGAGGCCGCATTGATTATGTAGAATCCGTATTGATAGACGTATCCCCAAGGTGTGTGTGAAGATATTTTGCTGTATTGATAGGCCTACAAACAGCCAGACCAAGACTTCTGGACTCTGTTTGGTGATTTATCTATTCTTTTTTTTTTTTTTTGGCAAAAGCAGAAAGTAAATACCTGTAGTTAATTCTGCATCTTATAATAGAAGATATGAACAGGGAATTTACAGTTGTGGTCTCGTTGTTTTGTTTATCATAATAAATATTAGTTTAAACCTGATAGTCTTGACCTGTGAACTCTCTCTAGCATGGCCCACACTTCAAAGGAATGACCTTCTAATACCCATCATATACAAGAAGACTTTGAACAGACTTACGCAAGACTTAAGTGATAACCCCAATATCTGAAGACACCTTTTTCTCAGTCCTCAAGATTCAGAATGCCTGCAATGTCACTATTGAAACCTAAAGCTGCATTTTGATTAGTAGGGATAGGCACTGAAAACAAATTCCTTTTGTGAATCGATAGAAACTGACTGATGAAATACCATTACTTTTATGCTCATCAATTCCTTCTGCTATATTCAGTACATCTTGCAAAATCTAGGATATCACACTGTCTACAGAGGCAGTCAGCAGAGAGGAAAGCAAATAAATCAAAGATGTGACAGACAGGAAACAGAGGTGGTCCAATTTTAGCTTAATATTACCCGAAATGATGTTTACTACACAACATCCAGTGTCTGAGTGATTTTAAGCTTGGGTGAAAACACCAGCAAAGTGCAGAACCATTCAATGCAGCACAGCATTAAGTATCAGGAGTGCCAAGTGTTTGACGATGTTACCCCTGAAAAATGTGCAGGTCTATTCTTTTCCCACAGGAATCAATAAGGGAATTGATAATGCCATTGGTGTAAATAAAATCGTGTAAATTTCCCATCTCTATGTAGTGGGATTATTTTCCTTCGCTCTTGTGGTGGAAACTTGCATGAAAATAATGATGAAGAGAGCAGAAACAGGAACATGGTTTGGCTGTGACTTATCTGAGGTGTACAATGATGTATGCTAGTGGTCCTAAAGAGGGGCTGAGGGCATAAGTCAAGATTTTTCCAGCAGGTATTTTAGCTGTACAAATTAGTGGTAAATGTGCCATAAATTGGCAGAAGGTACAAGTGTACTCACTGAATGTCAACTTTTATAAATCAAAATGTAGTTTATTAAAGAGTAAAATTATCTTTTTATTTGCTTCAAATATATTTCTAACACAGATGGACAGTCAGTTAAGTGAAGGCTTTGTGCTCGTGACAAAAAAAAGTCTAAGTATTGATATTGGCAATAAAGACTTCAGAAAAGTCAGCTTAATGGACATTTGTCTGTTTCTTCTGTGCATGACCAACAGAACTGAAAAGAATTTCTCAATGGATATTGTTGAAATTCTCCAGAAATGTTGGTCATGACACAATCATATGAGATTTATAATCATCTGTAAGTACTGATCACCATTTGCACTAAAAGTATTCAGTAAGTATTCACCTATCCTGTGCAATACATTTCCATATATACATTTGATATATTTATTTTTATTTTATGTATTTATCATTTCTATATTGTATTTGTATAGAGTATTTTCAATTGCACTGTCCTGTAGGGTTTTATCTTGTATTTATTTTGTACCTTTACTTCTTTCAACTATATTATACTTAACTTTGTGTTTGTTTTTTATGTAACCATCCATTGAACTGAAAAAAGGAGAAGCTCTCCAATCTCATTGTGCATTTGTATGATGATTATAAGGGCATTCTGATTCTGATTCTGAAGAGAGAAGTGATCAGATTTTGTTGGAAATCTGAATACGGATGAGAATTTTGGAGGTTTTTTTAAGGATTTGGGAGGTTTTTTTGGCTGTAGAGTTTTCCATATTTTTGCTAGTAACTCTGCTAAAAATGTCAGAAGTGCCTTGGCAAAGGTTTGTGACCTTTGAGCACTTGTAGTTTTCTGTTTTAACTCCCTCCAGTTGGAGTCCCCTTTTGACAGCACTGTTATTTTGGTGATTTCCACAAGTTTTTGCTCTTGACTTCAACCAATACATTTTTCCTCAGTTATAAGTCATTCAAACAAATGAACATGAGACCAGATGTTAGCTCTTGAACATCTTCAATACACACTTTACACCCTGGTTCTTATCTCAGGGCTTATAGTGAGTGTGAGACTGTGTGTGTGGATGTGTGATAATTTCATGCTGTTGGTTAACTGACCTGTCATGATCCAGGCCAGCAGCAGACTGATTACATGGGAGGGTTTAGTGTCACTGTTTGCTCTGGTTAATGAGCGGAAGGAAGGTGAGCCAATACAATACACACACTCTGTCAACAGAAGGACACTTTCAGGGCTGTGTGTGTGTGTGTGTGCTTTCAAGGGTGACTGCCTTAAGCCTCACATCCTACCTCAGGCTGATTAGTAGTGGCTCTTTGAGTAAACACTCAGTTAACTGCGGAGGAATCTAACCTATGGAAGGAAGGAAGGGAGGAATTCTCCATCAATCAAAAATGGACACACATGACCAGGAACTCAAATTTGACCCTGTAAACGCCAGGAAATGACAGACTTCCACTTCATAATGAGACACTTAAAGTCAAAAACACATCAAACCCTCTGAGATTTTCTTTATATTTTACATCTACATTGATTAACGTCCGTTTCAGGCATTCAGAAACCAAATGAGAGTATTAATTCTTTGTGTAAACGCCTATATATGCCTACTTAAAATGGCTTGATAGTCAATCAGACTTCATCTGGAGATGGTGGGTGCCTTCATCCTGATTGGGTGGTGGTGTAGGCTTAATACATTCCAACACTGCCCCCTCCATTGACATAACTTGTGGAAATCTGACATAAAGCAAAAAAGTAAATAAAATGAGTGGTTTATGGCTATACAGCCTTACTTGTATTGATGGGAATTTCAGCTCTTTTCGGTGATCAGATCATTTGGCCCAGCTGTGTAGTTTAATCAGTCTTTCAGCTTTAAACAGCTCTTCACTAAGAACAACTTTATGTCTATCAAACAACGACAAAAATAAAACTACAAGTGCTCCAAGAGCACAATCCTCCACCCAGGTATTTTCAACATTGTTGGGAAAATATTGTCAAAACGGATGAAAGTGCCTTATATGGATCTGTTAACAAATCCTTTAAAAATTCCTAGATCTACATCCTCATTCGGATCATCTCCAAAGTCTAATCACATATCCTTTGTTCCATGGCCAACATTCACTGAAAATGAAAATCTGTAGAGAACTTAAGTTATAAGCAATATTGTGGAAAAAATGCCCTATCTCGCAATGATAACAAATTCAAAAGTCCATGATCTGCATCCTGATTCGGTTCCCCACCAAAATCTAACCAATTGGTCCTTGGCCAATATCTGACCATCCTGAAAATTTCCATCACATTTTATTCATAACTTTGTGAGTTAACCTGCTAAAATAACAAACTTAGAAATTTCTACAAAAAAATGATCTCCATGATAGTGGTAAAAAGAAAACTTCCCTCAAATGATAACTTGAATGGTTTAAAAATGGTTTGTTCTCAAACAACACATCACTGCTAGCTTAGGGGATTTTTGTAGTGAATTTAGATCTAATCAGACTACTACCCCATGAAGATAATTTGCTAAAAAAAAATGTCTTTATTGCATTTTATGATGCGTTATGCCAAAATTACAAAAGCATATTGTATTCACATGAGAAAATATTTTGGTCATTTTGTCTTTTTCTGAATTAAGACCATAACTATCTCTAATGTACAAGACACAGTTTTTTGAGTGATGGGAAATACTGTTGTGTTATTATGACCAAATCACGACAAAAGCCAGTAGAAGCACTCATGCAGGTTGTTCAGGAAATCAAAAAATGGACCAGTTGTTTATTTTTTTGTTTGAGTTTCAGAAATCGGAAGGTACTTGTGTCACTTGAGCCCTTTTAACACATGCAAGCCTGAAATTTCAAGGATAATACCGAGGCAACCTACCTATCAAATGCCCTGACTTGCCTCTCTAAAAGGGGGGACCAGGGTAATTTCAAGACTAAGGCCCCATTACATGACAACGAAAACGGCCAAAAACTGAGTTTTTGTTGCGTTTGCACCTTCCTTTTATGCGAGAACCGTGCCCTGAGTGCCTGAATCTGCAGACTTTTGAAACCAGGGTCCAGAGTGAAAGATGTTGAAAATGTTTTAGTATTCGTCTCAGTCTAAACAGGAATCATGCGCAGTACTCTTTCTAGGAACAACAACAGTTTCAGCCATCTACCAAACAACATGTGTGCTGCTTACTGTGCTCGGTTTGTCATCCAGACAGAACTATCCAGACAGATTTGTTGTCCAGACAGGAAACTCTTGCGTCTCAATGCATCCTTTGTTGTTTGTGAAAAGTTTGTCTTCACCAGAAAGCGTATGCCTGTTGTCACACCACTGTTTCTCTACAAACCTACATCGCCAACTACTGGCCTGGCATGGACGCAACAGCGTTTTCCGTCGTTCTCGTGGCTCCATGTGAAAGCGCATCATGTTTGAAAACGCAAAGGAAAAACCTTTCCGTTTCTGGTGAAAACGTCGTGTAAACTGGGCCTCAATCCCCAACAGGAAGTTTGGTTGTTTCAGTTGCTCTTATATACAGTAGAGCAGTAGAAATATAAGATAAAAACATTAAAATAGATAAGAGCATAAAAATTAAGTAAGCAGGTTGCAGCATGTAGAATGTTTAATCTATATCAACTTCCCATGAAGGAAAAACTAGAATAAAATAAGTAAAAGTGAGACTATGAACAAGGCAAAGGAATTACACTATTAACATCACCAATATGTACAACGTGCAAAGATACTGAGCAAGTGATGGCTGGATAGACATTAGTGAACCACAGGTTGCCATGGAGACAGTTTATTGGCTGCTATTCCCTCCTACCAAGGAGGTTATGTTTTTGCCTGTGTTTGTTAGTTTGTGAACAGGATAACTAAAAAAGTTTCAACAGGTTTTGATTACATTTCCAATGTATACTGGTCATGGCAGAAGAAAGAAGTGATAGAGATCGAGCAGTTTCCCTCATTTTGACAATAACTCCTCTGACTGTCTTGGAAATGCCTTGGCAGAGGCTTGTGCTCACAAAGAACTTCAAGTTCTAGCGTGTCAAGTTTACAATTTGTCACCAAAGATCTATTGGTTGTGTCTTCATAGTGTGATGCTTCAGTGCAGTTAAGTTCAGATACAAATTTTCAAATGGATATTGAGACATGTTAATGCGTAATGTAAACAGGTCAAAGTTTTCCAGAAAATTAAACTTCATTTAAGTTTTAATAGTTAGGAAAAACATGCCAATCAGGTTTTTAATGAAAAAATAAAAAAGTACAGTCTTTTCCACATAGTAGTTTCAAGCTGACTTACCAGCAGACTAGCATCACATCTCCAAAGTCAGGATCATCTATATTATGGACATATTTTTCCCAAAATGGATGCATGAATTTTTCCGAAACCCTTTTTATAGTTATTTATAAGCTGATTATTTATCCGGCCAGTGAGAACTCCATGACAGCAGCGTTCCCTCCGAGATCAAGGGTGGCGTCTAAAAAGGCTGCGTCCAAACTTAAGGAAAGTAAACATCTTCTGAAGTCGAGGGGGGCCTCCACGTCTTATCTTCAAGTCATACATCAGATCTCATTACACTCAGGCCTCCTCGTGAAGTTCTAAATCAACTAAATTACCCCAGGGAGTCAGGCGACACAAATATTTATTTAATTGGCGGCTTTGGGAAGATATCCAGGAGGATTTTGGGAGTTCAATGAAAGTGGGTCAGATTGGTTATTGGTGATTGCAGGATAAGGTGCTGGGAATGGTGAGTTGCTTTGTTTTTAGGAGAGAATATGATTTTATCTCAAGTCATGTCATTCGTTTTCTCATGAAAACTGTGAGGGAAAACTTTTGGCAGGTCAACACTGGGGGGGACCAGAATTTCATAGCTACAAAAAAGGCAATGTGTGGTCATTTTAACTACTAGATTCCGAATCTACGTTATTTCCAATGATAACCAAAGACTAATGCGTTCACTGTGTTACAAAATCTTCAAACATAAATAACTAGTGATGCATGATAATCGATGCAAATGAGTATCGGCATATAATAGCTTAAAAAGTAATATTACAGCTAAGGATGCACAATATTGGATTTTCGCCGATATCCGATATACCAATATTTTTTATTTCATTATCGCCAGTACCGATATTTGTGGTCAAAAGCACAAACTCTGTACTCAACAAAAATGGACTTCTTTCTTTCAGTGTTACAGTATGTTTTTGTGAGGAACAGATGTAAACCATGAAAAACAGCATTTAACTCTTGTAAAAATGAAACCCTTAATTTTTTAATGTACCCATGAAGTGATGAGAAGGTGCGTTAATGTTGCACATTTGTGTAATTTCCTGATATTCCAGCTGATATATGGCTGATATGTGTGGTTGATATGTCGGCTGTAAATATCCGAAAAAATTTCAATATCGGCCAATAACAATACTTAACTTTTTAGGCTGATATCAGCCAATACCGATATCAAACTGATACTATCATGCATCCCTAATTGTAGCCAATATATTGTCCAGTTGTATATATTCTTTATATCCATTATATTAGCTGAAATACTGGTAGAATAATATGTATGTTCCATGATTATTCACTCTGTTATCACTGAATGTTCACATGAAATAAACAACAGTATCATTTGTAGATAATGAAATGTTTTTTCTTGTTCGTAAGGAAATAAACTCCATGAGAGGCTCTCTGATTCTGATTGGTTTGCCAGTGAACCTATTAGAAAGCCAACAAAGGGTCAATATTGTTAAAACATGAAAAGTAATTTATCATTGTAATTTCTTCATCAATGTATTTAGTTCATTATTAAATACAAAATTGTAATCTATGAGTGTAAACTAGTCAATTTAAATTTGTGTGAACTGAACTTAGAGATTGATCATTTGAAGTTTGACCTTTCTCAACACTTATCAGCACCCTGGACTTATTTTACTTTTGGTTGTGAGGTCCCACAATTGTAAAACATAGCCAGCATAGCATATAGGCCTGAAAGATTTATCGTTTTCGAATCGAAATCACAATTTCAAACAACGCATTCACGTGAACGCCAAATCTGCAATTTTTTGCAGCGCTCCTGACTGACCCAGGATCTGTTGTGTCAACTATTTCACAAATTTGCAGGTAATTTTCATTTAAGAATGGCTCACAAATGAACGGCTTGTTCACAACTGCGAATTGGTTCTCATTGTTCACTTATAAGAGCAGTTCGAAAGAGTCGACTCATTCGCGAACGTCACACCGTGGAAGTGCTGGTAAGCAGGTCAACAACACAAAGCCTCTGTTTAGGAGTAGAAGTTGGAGTATCCCTTAAATAATAACAGATTATTTGTCATCAATATTAGATGATGAATAATGTGTTATGTGCTTTTTATCATTGATTTCCTCACTGTTGTCTATACTGTTAACACAGTGAATATTGCACTGAAGCTTGATTTGAAGAAATGTGTAAATTGAATTGAAACCGCAATATCTGCCAGAAACATTGCAATTAGATCTTTTCCTGAAATCGTTCAGCCCTAATAGCATAACAGGGAGTCAGTCAACTCAGTAATCACAACTAATGATTCCAGGAGGATGAAGTTTAGGAGAAGCAGTAGGCCAAACTTCCCATGAGGAGGTCACAAAGACAAACATTTCAGAGTTTCACAGCATGCTTCGGTGGCTCTGTGAGGACCCCCCTCCCTCTCTCCCTTTCTTTGGAAACATGAACTTTGAGAGCCCTGGGAGAGTCTGAGGGTAAAGAGAGAGGCAAGATAGAGGAGTGGAGGGCAGCCTGGAGAATGCAGAAATCGACTTTTAAACAGATGCAGTAATTCCACTTCCACTCCTTTACATTCGATATGCAGGGGGCCAGCGTGTAACCCTAAACCCGCTATCGCCGCTGCACACAGAAAGCAGGAGGCGTAGTCGACAGTTGGTGGCTGGGGCCGCCGGGTCTATCAGCCTTGTTAATCAATACGGGTTCCACTCTGATAGACAGCGATTGGTGTAACCGATGCTCGGGCTGCTATTCTGTCCTCCTGGTGGGAGGAGGAGCCACCTGTTCCCCGCCACTTTCACCTGCAGTTCACAGCTCGGCTGGAGACGGCTGGCTCAGCATGAAGCATCTGGATCAGTCCCAAAAAAAAGTCCCTGCACGAACATGGGAATGTCTGCTGGGTCTCATTCCTCCATGAGAAAAATGTCCCACCTGTCCTTCTCCGTGATGGCTGGTATGAACGTTACATCCAAGAGCTGTAAAAGCTGCTGTATGGGGATTATGTGTAGGTGGTGTACTGTATATACAACACTCAGTGCACTCAGGCCGAGTATTTCCAGGAGCCTCACAATTTAATTCAGACCCCGATACAGAGGCCACAACACAAAATGTTTCATGATACACATAAACTGTGAACATTGATAAAGAGCAACATCATTTAAAGATTTCTACAGCTCAAGTCACTTCAATTTCAGCTCTTCAAAGATCTTAAAAGTGTTTTTATAATTCACAACATGTGCTGTATCAGTAGTTTGGCTTCTTTGACATGACCCAAGGTTTATTTAGCAACTGCTGCCACAACTTGCATGGCCATATCGATTCTGTCTCAACTGGTTTGTTGAACATGACAATGTGGCCACTGCCTCCAAAGTCATCAAATCTCAAAACAAAAGGGCAAAAAGATTTATATCATGGATGTGCAGCCAACAAATCTGCAGCTGCTGTTTGCAGCTATAATGTAAAATCTCAGAGGAATGTTTTAAGCACCTTGTTGAATCTTTGCTGTGAAGGATTAAGGCAGTCCTGTAGACTAAAAGGGGTCAGACTAGGTACTAGCAAAGTGTACCTAAAACAGTGACGGGTGAGAGTATATGTTTAGTACAGTTAACAATCACCCCACCACTGTTTTTGTTGTTTTTCACATACAGATATACAAGGATCCAATCATCCTTTTGAAATAACCTTGTGATCTCATTGAAGAATTGATTCATTTTCTTTCTATGACCCTGTACCAAATGATTTATGGCCCAGTACTGGTCCAGGGCTCAGTGGTTGGGGACCTCTGCCATGGAGGATTGTTGTATGAATTTGTCACAAAACTTCGAGCCCTATCTGATAACTTTGTAATTTCGTGTGTCATTAATAAAACTTGCATTGCTTTTGTTGTATGTTTACATGTTAGGTTCTGTTTCAACTTTCAGTAGCCAAGATAGGGAACTGGTGGACACTGCTGTGATAGTTTGCTACAGTTGTGGCATTTATAATGATTTTCTACATGCAATAATGAAGTTATGACAGATTAACTTAACATTCTGGATCAAAATTCTCTGATAAAAGTCAAAATACCCTCATTTTGTAGTGACGAACAACTTGTTATCACATGCTGATAGATACCAGTTTGTCCACAGCAGTGTTAATTTTGACTGCACTTTTTAATTTAGTTTTAGTTATAGTCTTTTGCCTAAAATATCTTTTAGTTTTAGTCATAATTTAGTCATCTAAATTGTTTTAATTTTAGTCTAGTTTTAGTTGATGAAATTTCACAACACTTCAGTCGACGAAATCTACTGTAAATTTAGTCGACTTAAATATAAAGTGTTAAGGGTAAGGCATTTTTAATGTTTCCTTGAATTTCTGCAGTCATGTTTTACACTTGGATAACATGAAACATCTAATAACCCTAAGAAACCAATTGAACTTTTGAGTGAAATGCAATCACCTCTATTTAGGCTACCTGGCAGAGCATCTCAGTTACAATACCAGAACTGACAACGAACAGTGAACCTGCTCTACATGAATATATTAATTCATAAAGAGAGTAGCTCTGATTGGATCGCTCCCCAACTCATCCCGCCACCACCAAGCTAAGGCAGTTGTGACTGGATGTCCCTCTTAACTCATCCAAAGTAGTAGTTGTGATTGGATATATTCCTAACTTGTTCCTACTTTCTACATGACCAAATTATGCCTGATTGGATTAAGTCTCTGTCAAACATTTTCATTTTGTCCATGTGCTCTTGTTTTTATCAGTTACTGTCTAGTTGTCATCAGGGGAAAAAAGGTTGTTGACGAAAACTACGATGAAGATAATTAGTCAACAAAATTAACACTGGTCCACAGCAGAATACAGGTTGTGCTGAAAACAACATACTCAATTATGTCTGTTAGTGGCACCTCACACCCCATCAAACTAATCTTTTCGTAGCTCTGCTCACCCAGCCTGGACCCCAAACTGAGCTAAAACAAGCATCCTTTAGCAAATAGAGTTTAAGGCCAATTAGTCCTAACGAAAACCTTTTACAATGGAAAGATATCGCCTATCTGACAAGCTGTCCCAACTCCACTTGGAATCCAATAAGAAGTGTGAATGACTTTAATTAGTGCTATCACGATGCTGTCTCTGTCCACGTTAGCTTATTTCCTTCAGGCGGAGCTCTGAAATGTTTACACACACATTCACACGCTCTGTCCTGTTTGTAAGGCCATGCGGTGCGTCGTGCCATCCCAGCATGCTCTGGCAGCAGCTTTAAGACAAACAGCACCCCCATCCCGAAAGACCAAGACGACCCCCCACTGAGGGCTAACAAGACCACATTAACCTCCTTTACCACACAAACACACACGCACATGCATACATACATACATTACATGCTGTTTTTACTGCATGCTGACATGCATATTCTGATTCTGTCCCACATAAACATGTTTTCTGTCTTTCTTACTCATGCAAACATCTGCAGAGGGCCTCATGCACATGTTCATACATGTTTTCAGACTCGATATGGTTACAAACAATAAGAAAGAAGTTATATTATGAGGGTTTGGCTTTAACTGTGGCTTTAAAGACATATCATTTTGTTGGCTCTACTGAAATTGTATTAGGTTGCATTACTGATTTAAGATTGACCACACTCTAGACTCCAGTTGTAGGCCCTTCTTCACTGGGGCATGTCTAATTTAAGGCCAGATTTGCTCCAGGGAGCCTGGAAGAAGACAAGACATATAAAGTTCAGACATATCTACACTTTGGACCTTGTCAGAAATCAAAGATTGTGCACACTTTTTTTTGTGTATTCAGTTTTGATAAATGAGTCATATACCCTGATTTCTGTGCAGAATTGTGGAGAACTGTACTTATTGTTTTGCTCACATGTGCCAAAATAACGTCATTTTAACTTGTTGTAGAAGATGAGCATAAAGTTTTGGGGTTGAAGTTCATGTTTTGAAAAAGGTTTTCTTGTTTGAGACTTGAGCCAATGTAAAGCACTTTATTTTGACTTTCTCCAGTGATGGGCAGTAACATCACTACACACATCTTTGTTTGTAGATAAATTACATTTTTCAGTAGCTTTATGGTAGCGTTGTGGTTTTCTGAGTCAAATAGCTTTTTGGTATGTAACAATGACATTTTGCCTGACGGTAACAATGCAGTCTAATCCTTGATACCTTTGGTGTCCGTGTCGCAGCCAAACTCTAGGATGGACAAGCAGGGGCATGTGATTCGTGACAGAAATACCAAACAAACATTATAAGGTCTATCATCACCAGTGCAGTCTGTAAACACCAGCTTAAAGGAAAGAAGAGGATCACAATTTAGAGGAAGCAGTGGAGAAGTTGATTTAAGATGTGGAGAAACAGGAACGGAAAGATAAGATATTTGTTGCCTCTGCCATGCCTCCATTGCATGTTTTTGCCAGCATTTGTTTGTTTATTAAATTGTTTTTTAACGGGAAAACTTAAAAAGTTATGAACAAAATTTGCTGAATTTTTAGGGTTGTTCAGAAATGAGCCAAGGACCAGTGCATAGGCTTTGGTGACGATCTGAATCCAGATGCAGATCAAGGATTTTGTTAAAAGGATTTATTAACACTGTGAGATTGGGCAGTTTTCCACTTTTTTGCCAATAATTCAGTAAGTTCGAAACAGATTTGGAAGATATTTTCAGGAAAAGTTGGTCATGGCACAAGGGAGAGATTATTTGATTTTGGAGGTGATCTGAATCCAGATGTGGCTTCTGAAATTGTTTTCCACATTTTTGACAATGACTTGCCTGCAGTGTTGGAAATGCCTTAATTGGCAGAAGTACGTGCTCTAGGAGAACTTCAGGTTTTGTATTTATTTAACAGTTTGGGAAGAGACTACTTACCCACAAGACACCATTTTGTGTACTAAATAAGAAGTTATTTTCATAGGGCATATATTAAATGACAACATAGTTAAACTTTGTTGATTTTGGACAGTTAAAACTCTTGTTTGATTACCTCTACCATATGGGAATAAGGCTGATTTTAAGAGGGTGGCCAAAATGAGTTTCTCAAAGTGCATGTAAGTAATTAAATAAGTAGGTAAATTTTAGTACAGAACCATAAGGGTGAGCCTTAAAGAGATGAAACATTAAAAAATAAAACCAAAAGATAATTTCATAAAATCAAATATACAGTAGACAGTTGAACAAACAGCCATACAACTTCATATAAACATACATACATATATACAATATATGTATGTGTGTTTGTGCTTATGGTGCTCATAATAATAATGATATAATAATAATAATATCAAAAATAATCAGGATAATTGTTATTTTATCTGAAAAAAATCAAGATAGTTTGATGTATGAGCTGCTTTTGTTGTGATGCTAAAGCTGATCTTGATACTTTCTGTAAGGCTTTAGTGAAGCTGAGTGTTTTCATGAGTAACTGGTGACTTAACTCAGTATATTTTACAAATATCTTCTCCATCACCGCCTTTCTCACACTTACAGGACCTCTTGAATTTTGGTAAATAGTGAGTGAAAGAATGTAGCATTATCCAGGAGAAAAATAAAGTGTTAATTTAAGAACTGTGAATACCAAAATATAATGTTTGTAATTTTTCCACTTATCATGAATCTGTTGTTGTGGTGCTAAAATGCTGTCACGCAGACATGTTCCTGGAGAAGTTGAAATGATGTGTGTTTTCTCTTAACTGTCTGCTTCACTAATTACATTCCTCCCTAATGTCTCTATTGTGTTATAACGGACACACTCCTTGTTTGCGGAGGGCAGTGTGTGTTTGGTGTTTGGGGAGGGGGGGTGAAGAGAGACAAAGTGATTATAACCCTTCCTCCAGGGTGAACATTTTAAACAAACACCTATAGTGGGAACATTTGATTGACTTATCCCCCCCTCCCCGCCCATGCTGGGGGAGTGTCCTCGCTGCTCTGGTATAAAACCAAACGCACCCTCCAGCAGAGCAGCATGCAGAGAGAGACGCGGAGCTGCACCGACACAAAGAGAGGGAGGAGAGAGGCTGAGTGAAAGTACAGCGCTTCTTTTTGGGATCTAACAGACTTTACAGAACACTGACCCTCTGAGCTCTAGCATGAGTTCAGCAGCATCCTCGGATTAATCGGACTTACTGCAGCCGACTTGCAAAAAGCGCAAGTTCGCTGCCACTTTCAGCGAGGACGCAGCGAGGGCGCACAAGCAAACAACGATGGAGCGGAGCACCCCGGGATGGTTCTGCGTCCCGCTCGCCCTCTTACTCCTTCACGGATCCACCAGCATGGCAGCGAAGGAGCTTCAGTGTCAGGAGATCTCCGTGCCCCTGTGCAAAGGCATCGGCTACAACTACACCTACATGCCCAACCAGTTCAACCACGACACGCAGGACGAAGCCGGCCTGGAGGTGCACCAGTTCTGGCCGCTGGTGGAGATCAAGTGCTCCCCGGATTTGCGCTTTTTCCTCTGCAGCATGTACACCCCGATCTGCCTGGAGGACTACAAGAAGCCTCTCCCTCCATGCAGGAGCGTGTGCGAGAGGGCTGAAGCCGGCTGCGCTCCCCTCATGAGGCAGTACGGCTTCCCGTGGCCGGATAGGATGAGGTGCGATCTGCTGCCCGAGCAGGGCAACCAGGACACGCTGTGCATGGACTACAACCGCAGCCAGACCACGACGGCGTCTCCGGTGGTTGCAAAGCCCACCAATCGACCCCTGAAGCCCTACAACCCGAGGAAGAAGAGCGGCTACGGCAGAGGGATCCCCGGGAAACACAAGCCAGCTGCGTCCCCGTGCGAGCCGGGCTGCTTCTGCCGCGCGCCCATGGTGCAGGTGACCAGTGACGCACACGCGCTGCACAACAGGGTCAAAACGGGGCAGATTATGAACTGCGCCATGCCGTGCCATAACCCTTACTTCACCCAGGAGGAGAGGACTTTCACCACCTTCTGGATCGGTCTCTGGTCTGTCTTGTGCTTTATCTCCACTTTTGCAACTGTGGCGACTTTTCTAATCGACATGGAGAGGTTTAAGTACCCAGAGCGACCCATCATCTTCCTCTCCGCCTGCTATATGTTCGTATCTATTGGATACATAGTGAGACTGGTGGCTGGGCACGAGGAAGTGGCGTGCAACAAGGAGAACGGCGCGGAGCACATCCACTATGAAACCACAGGTCCTGCGCTCTGCACCATCGTCTTCCTGCTTATTTACTTCTTCGGTATGGCCAGCTCCATCTGGTGGGTGATCCTCTCCCTCACTTGGTTCCTCGCTGCAGGCATGAAGTGGGGGAACGAGGCCATAGCCAGTTACGCGCAGTACTTCCACCTCGCAGCCTGGCTCATCCCCAGCATGAAATCCATCGCAGTGTTGGCGCTAAGCTCCGTGGATGGAGACTCCGTAGCTGGGATTTGCTACGTCGGCAACCAGAACTTGGATAACCTGCGGGGGTTCGTGTTAGCACCCCTGGTTATCTACCTCTTCATCGGCACCATGTTCCTCCTGGCCGGGTTCGTGTCCTTATTCCGGATCAGGAGCGTCATCAAGCAAGGTGGCACCAAGACTGACAAGCTGGAGCGCCTCATGATCCGGATAGGTGTTTTCACGGTTTTGTACACGGTGCCAGCGACTGTCATAGTGGCCTGCTACTTTTACGAGCAGCACAACAGGCAAACGTGGGAAATTACGCACAACTGCACGTGCATGAGTGACCCGAACAGGCAGCGGCCGGACTACGCCGTGTTCATGCTCAAATACTTTATGTGCCTCCTGGTGGGCATCACGTCCGGAGCCTGGGTCTGGTCAGGGAAAACCTTGGACTCCTGGAGGACTTTTTGCACGCGCTGCTGCTGGGGGAGCAAAGCCTCAGCGAGCTCCATGTACAGTGACGTCAGCACGGGGCTCACTTGGAGGTCTGGGACTGCCAGCTCGGTGTCGTGCCCCAAACAGATGCCACTGTCCCGGGTGTGAGGGACATTTGATGCCATTAGACTCTTGAGACTGAACACCAGCGCATATATGCTCTTTGGAGGAAGAAGAAGACTGTTTTTTAAATGTTGTTGTTGGTAAATTATTCAAGGTGAGCACCAAACTGCCAGTTCAAAACAGCACTCTCCAAGGGATGCACGATGTTGAATATTAGCCTATATCTGATGGGCCAGTATTTCCAAACCATCCTTAAATTAACTCACTTTTAGAGTAAATAACACTTTTCTTATGTGCTACAACATGTCACTCTCATTCATTTAAAAAAGAGGCATAAGGTAAGACAAACAACATAATTATCAGAGTATTCTTTTCACATACATGCAGATATTTCATTACAAGCATGGTTAACAGTGACAGTTAAGCCAAACTTTATTTACTAAAGGAGTGACAGCGAGCACTGTGACAACCTGTAGACTGACAGTGAGCTCTGCAGACACTAAATGTGACCCTTTATGTAGAAGCAAAGCAACACTTAGTTACCTGTGAAAAATCTGGCAAAATACTTAATAAAAATAAATTCTCTAAAGTGACAGAAATTCAAAAAAGCTCTGATTCAAACCTAAAACTTTGATTTTTAAACACATCTGGAAGTTCTGATATACTTTTATTTAGGTTGTAAATATCTGCAGGATGTTTAAAAATGTCATACCAATTATTTACTTTCTTAAAAGGTATTTTCTGCCAATACAGCGGGAGCTTCACAGAAACAATCCTGGCTAAATGCTTAGAAATAACACCACAAAAAAAGCCCTTTTTCTAAAGTGCTAGAAGTGCAGAAAGCTTCACTTCAAACCTGAAACATCAATTTTTGAAACATTCCTTAAATTTAACGTGATGTGTATACACAAAAAGTAAAAGGCAGTTCCAGGATAAGTAGGTCTTTCACTGCAATTTTTAATGTTTTCCTTCCTTATAATTATCTCTATGTAAAGCTTTAATCCGTCAGTACAACAACAGTTTTGCAAAGTGGTTCACACAAAAAAACATCCTGACAAATTGCTTAGAAATAACACCCAAAAACACATTTTTCTCAAGTACCATACATGTGAAAAACTCAAATTCAAACCAAAACATAACTGGATGTTTAAGTAAAGCAGGCTAAAAGTAAATCTGGAGTAAATCTTCTGGTGTTGCTTCAATCTCTACTAAATGATGGCATATTTGGGCTGCCTGCCAGTATGCACTGCTGATTTGCTGGCTGTAAATACCTGCAGGATTTTTATATCTTTATACCAGTAGTGAACTCATCTGAGGTGTTTGTCTGCCAATAAAACAACAGTTTTGCATAATGTTTAACCCAGGCAATCTTAACAAAACGCTTGAAATGTCAGATCAAATAGCTTTTTCTCAAGAGCTTTAAAATGCTTCAACTTTAGTGGTTAGAGCACAAAATGAAAATATGAACTGAAGTGGGTCTTTTGGATCTGCAACAACAGAATCCAACAATCACAAATCCTTCCTATAAGTGTCTGATATCGTGGCTTTAAGTTCTGGTGGAAAATTCAGATCTGCTGTGCAATTAGCAAACTGTTTTCCAGCTGGGAAATGCTGATAAAACAACAGTTTTGCAGAGTTTCCTGAAACATTTCTGTCAAAACACTTGAAATATCACCCTCAAAATACACATATTTATCCAAGCCTGAAAGATTTAAAATCCTGGATTTATAACTACATCTCTAGTTTTCAAAGATCATTTAATAGATGGAAAAATATAAAAGAGAAACATTCAACTCCGCGTAGCGATGGCGTGCTGGTTCTGCTTAATACTTCACAATTATGGCACATAAAGGCTAACATAATGGCTTATAATCTTGTTAGGATTTTAATTTCTCACAAACAAGTACATTTTTAAGCCATCATCTGTCAGTAAAATGAGTTTGGAACAACATCCCCCAGAAAACACAAAAATTCTCAAGTGTCAAAAATAACTAACATTCAAAACTGATATAATGTTGAAGTTGAAGGAGTGACATGTTTTTATATTTTAGTTTTGACATGTCTTTTGTTTTTGCCCTAAACTCCACAAAATGTTGCTTCAGTTATCCATTCTGCTTATTTGTTAGCAACAGCAGCTTTACAAGGTGGTTCACAGAAGCAATCCTGACAAAATGCTTGCAAAACACAGAATCCACCTTCGCCCAAAGTGCTCAAAAGTTGTTTATAAAGTGTAAAACTTCAATCCTAAGAAAACACCTTAAAGCTGAAGGAGCTAGGATTAAAAACTGGAGCTGTGGAAGGTCTGTTGGTTTCCCTTAAGATGCCACAGAGTGATGAAGCATCAATTCTGCCCACGTCCGGCTGGTATATATTATCTGTCAACATTGATGATTTCTCACATCTACCACTCCTGCGTTGAACTTTTTAACCGTTCTATCTGTCAGTATCTACATCATCAATGTCGTGCATCCCTACACTCCCCAAATGTGAACATTATTTGACTTTTACGCACCATTCTGTGTCCTAAACTTCACATCATTTTGGTCCAAACTTCTCTAAAGTGCTCCTTTCTTGCCTTATCCAAATGACGTCCATGTGTTTGAATAGAGGGGGGCTGGCTGGGGAGGAGGGGGGTGTCTAATTGTGTTGGGATTGTCCGTCAGCGTGTTGTAATTAGCACATTAATGAGCGCCTAATGGCTCCTCTTTAAATAATGAGACTGTCAGCAGCAGAACAATGTACCTGGCACGGAGAACGCGGGGTCTTATCGGAGCTTAATTGAATGCGTGCAGCTGACAAGATCCCCCTTGTCGATAGGTTACATGGTATATCCGAGGCTCTGCTTTTCTCTCTCTCTCTTTTTCTTACTGTAAAGAACCGCCGTGTCTTAAACATTCAGATTCACAATAACACAGCTCTGCTTTGACGGGCTGTTTCCTCTAACAGATGATTTAGAAACTCAAATCAATGCCTTAAAACTGTCTCATACGGGTTGTAAGAGCGTGAAAATTGTATTTATATAATTATTGATGTACATACATTGTACATTTGTATATGAAAATTTACGAGATTGTAAATATGTATGATTTTTACTTTGATAGAAGATTTTATTTTGAGAATAAAACAACTTTTATTGAAATCTTCCTCGTGTCTGCATGTCCTTTTTCCTTTAACAATTTACCACAAGTCTGATTTTGTTCCAGTTAATAAGATCATATATGTTCTTTGAAATCTGTATTGATTTCTGTGTGCATTTTTCTCACATTTCGTGCGTAATTCTTCAACATCTGTGCGTAATTGTCTATTTCTCGCGTGAATGTTAAGACGTCCAATAAATTGACTGATTTTTTTTCTAGACAAATGCATTAGTATATAATTTAGGGCTGCTTTCTGCATGTTTTATCAACCCTCCCAGGTGTTGCAGATTCTCATGCTGTGAGATGCAGGGGGCAACATCGGCTTGGCATGGTGCGCACCACAGGTGGTCTTCTTCCTTTAACGCCCCCAGCGCTTGACGCTCGCAATTAACTTTTGGCTTTTGTCCTCCGTTAAACCGCTGATCCTGGATAAATATGGCAGGATTTACTTTATCCTCCCTTAACATTTACCAGCTTAAGTGCAAAACTTGACCTCCTTTTCTGGTTTTATTTACCTTTTAGTTTATATTTTTTAAACCACTTTCAGCCGGATGTATTTATTACTTCCTTTTGGTCAGGTAATCATCCAAAGATAACAGTAAATATGTCAAATACCTCGTGCTTTGTGCATGAAAGTGTTTGTTTTTAACATTAAAGTAGGCGGTTTGGATTACCCTCCAGAAGGCTGGAGATGCCCCAGGCTGAAGATTAGATGGTCAGAGAGGAAGGACAAACATTTTGACTGTGCGTAAAAAAGCCATTTTAGTTGTGAAGTGAGTGGTTCGTTTATGCAATACATAAAATAAGCTTTAAATTTCAGTGTAATTGCGGAAATATTTAGTATATTTGACAACAAAGGTGCGTAATGTTGCAAAGAGCGTATATCATTTTGTTTTACTTGATCTCATTCCTCACACATCAAGACGTAAATAACATATGGAGACATCAGCTGGAAAACGCTTATCTCAACTTCGGAAATGTATATCTGAAGAAAAATGTGATCATAAAAATGAAAGACGTAATGATGAGTTACAAAGTTTTCCTTCATTTTGTGATGCACTGACACAGACCAGGCTTTGAATTCAGTGAAATAAAACAGTTTTAGGTGCAAAGCATAGGCGCCAATCCGGGGGGGGGGGGGACGCAGGGGTCGTGTCCCCCCCTTCCATAAAGATGCCCCCGAAAAAAAACCCGTTGTAAACACAAATCAAAGTTTTCTTATAGTATAGTTACGTATGGTGACGGTACAATACAAGTCACGCTACTCATAAACACATTGTTTGACCATTTTAACTACTGAAATACTCCAACCCCCCTCCCCGCGATCCTCGCAGTGGTTTGGTCCAGTCTGTTTCTCCCTGCCGCTCACTCATGATCATTCACACACAAAGACGGAGCGCTGAGGATCGCGATAACGTAAGTATATTAAAACACTGTACAGTTAATAAGTTCTTTATCACTCCACTTGTTCAGCAAGCACACTCAGAATATGAAAAGCAACATTTCAGCTCCTTTGTCTGAAGTCTGCCGGCATGTTTTAAATAAACACTTCACGCTATCTAAGCTAATTAACAGGGTGTTAATTAAGCTAACGCGAAACAGCCTGTCTGCCTGATACAGGCTGTGACAGTCAGACTCTGACATCCTCATCCTCTCATTTATGACACAAATATGACACTGTTTTGGATTTCTCTCGTGAGATATTATTGCCCAGATTTATACATTCATTTATATGACTTAGATGTTCACTTGAACACATCTAATTACATTCTGAATGTTAATTTCCACTCCTTATTGTTTTTCAATTAAAATCCCCTCTGTTTACATTAATTTTTCAAGTCAGATGCTTTCCTACTGAATATTTAGTTCACAGTATTGTGGACTTGTAGCCTACACATTCATGCCAAAACATTTTTCATTTACTGAAGGACAATTAAATATTCACTAACTATGCATATTCAGTTGCACTTTGTAATTTAATTATGTAAAGGTTCGTACACTTGTAAGTTTTGTGACATATCCTGATGCTGCTTTGTTGCTGCTTGTTGACAGTTTGATAAAAACACATTTTTGAAGAACAGTTTGATGTAGTTTGGTTATTCATTAAAGTATTTATTCAAGCTTTAGAACTTGTGTTGAGCTTTCAGTTCTTGTAAAGCTGCTGTAGTGGTGATCAGACTGATGTTTATGGTGAGTGAAGAAATTCTGTAAGGTCACAATTGGTGTAATTGACACCGACCACCCAATACTGCTCTTGGAATTGCTGGTCGAGCATAAAAAACCTGTAAACAGGTAGGATATAGACTTTTAGGAAGCAATACAGTTATTGTTTGATATTACTATTTATGAAATTTGAGAAAGTATCAGACAATACAGGAAAAAAAAAAAAAATCATTTTTTATGACCCCCCCCAAGATTTACTCTCTGAAATTTCACTGTTTATTGCCCCCCCCCCCCCCAACAATGAAGAGGGATTTCACCCCTGGTGCAAAGCACAGATAAATCAACCCTCTTTCAAAATGGTTTGTTGTTACAGTTCCTTTAATTATTATTAATACTTAAATAGCATGAATGATTATAGTTTGGTTTGTCCATGGAGGCCTATGGGCTGAAGGTGAAGGGATGGTGGTTTAGCTTTACTGTGCTGTCGCCTTGTGGCCAAACTCTGAAACAGCAAAGATGTGATGTCTGTCATCCCATCTTCAGTTGAACATAATATAAAATCCAACAGTATTCAGTGACTTCCAGAACACAATACACTGTTCTGAGTTTCCAGTAGGCTTTTATGTTTGTGTGTTTTTTAGCCTGTTGTAGACATTGACCCGTTTTCCTCATTCCCCGTATAGAAACAGTGTTTGTTGAAGCTTCATCTGAATTCCTTTTGTTAAATAGGGCACAGTTAATGGCTGAACAGAGATCATAATTAAGTCTGTGAGCATTGTGTGATGCTGCTTAAGTGCACAAAGGTGAGGCCATCTTGTGTGTTTGAGCAAGAGTATTCGTCTTCTGTTCAGGGGTTCAACATAGGCTCTTTTTATTGTCATGGAGTCACATATTTGGAAAGGAAATTTACTTTTTGAGTATTGAAACAAGTCCTTTTACTTGAGTAATGTTCTGTTGGAAGTCTTTTAATTAATAGCTTTTTAAATAGGATTGGAGTATTTAGTAGAATGAAATGGACATTTAAATCAATTAGATGTCACATTACCAAAATTCTAACCTTGATGCTATAACCCCATTTAGCGTCATGATTCTCAGTACTCAAACAACACTGATTCACTTCTCAAAAGGATCAGGTACAGAAGTTCCAACAGTGTTTGTCACATTTTAAGAAATGACAAATTATGAACAATATGTAGTGTGAAAATATATATACAGTGTATAAAGCTACAATCATTTTTGGAAGGGATAAGATAAGATAGAACTTTATTTATCCCTTTGGGGGACTCCTTCAGGGAAATTATGATTCCAGAAGCATAGTACAGTACACAGGTATAAAAGAACACAGGATATCAAAAAGTAAAAAAACACAATTAGCAGATTGTCTATACACACATGTATTAAATAAATCCAAATAATAATAAAAAAAATCTTTAAAAAAGCATGCACAGTATCAGATTTTTGCAGATGTCCAATATGCTGACATTTCCAGACTCATTATCACCGATACTAGGGTTTTTTGTCGTATAAAACCTCCGCTTACCTAGAGTTGAGCTGTTTCTTTCACATTGACAGTCATTTTGTGTTAAAAAAAGACTTGATGAAGAAAAACATCCAGTGATGATGTTGCAACCAGTTAAGCTACATTTGTACATTAAGATCGAGCATCCCTAATTTTTGTTTGAATTCTAAGTATCTGGGCATATTGATCTATAGATTTAATTTGTCACAAACTATGCTTTTATTTTCTCTTTATTTCTCTTTTATTTTTGTTTTAATGTTTTTGTTTTCTTATGTATTATTCTGATGTTTTGTGTTCTCATGGATGGTGTGCATTAAAATGCTTTGAGTGCATTTTGAATTAGATACTTTTTACTTTACATCTGGTACATCTGTAGGTGGCTACTTTCAGAAGTATTTGTGTGTAATTTTATCAAAGTGACCGGACTTTAACTTTGTGCAGTTTCTTCATCTTCTTAGAATAGATTTCCTCTTTTCCATCCTTAAATGGATGGAGAGATGGATGGATGAAAGGAGGGTTGGACACTTTATGGATCCCACAGGAAATTTAAGAAAATTGTTCCTTGTGACCCACCTGCAGTTCCTCCACAGCCCACCAGGGTGCCACAGTGTTGTTACCTCTGCCAAGGATGTTATGTTTTGCTGGCATATGTTTGTTTGTCTGTCTGTTTGTTAGCAAGATTACACAATAACTACTGGACGGATTTTGCTAAAATTTTCAGGAGTTGTTGGTGATGTCCCAATTTAGAAATGATTAGATGTTGGTGGTGAACCAGGTAACTGCCATTAGTGAATCAAGCTCAATAACTGTCGAACTAATAATGATATCAACATGATTCAGAGTGCTAGGTGCGGGTTTTCAGGGTCAGTGAATCACATTATGATGGTAACTTTATCATGGAGCTATTGCTTATAGATGTAACAGCAATATGTGAGCTACCTGGGTGGGAGTTTATGCTTCGGACTGGGCAATATGACCTAAAAATAAAATCCCATTTTTTTCCCCCACAAAACTTGATTTACGATTTTAATCAAATTTTTCCAAGTGACACAAAAATTACATTAATCAAGTTTTGCCTTTATGTTATCAAAAAATATTCCAAAACTAAACAGACTTTCCCTCTTAAACTTAAAATGCATGCTGTAATTTATCATAAAATGTTAATTATGTAGTTGAAACATAGGGAGGCCTGTCTGCATAAACACTAAAGGATGAGCTATTTTCACAGTATAGTAACATGAAACCCTCTGATCAATATTTAATCCCATTTAAGAAACAAATTAAAGCCTAAACATGTGCTTGTGCAAGACCTGAAAAGGCCTCTCAATATAAAAACGGTACATTTTCAGTAATTAGATGTTAAAACATTGCAATAAACTCTGATTGGCGTAAGTGGAGAAAAAAAAAATCTTGATTTTTCATTTTTAAATCTTCTGCAGAAAATAATTCAAATTAGTCAATTTTAATTGATATATTGCCTATTTGCACTCTCTGAGTGCTTACTAGTTTGCAATGTAATTTACATTAGTGTAGTCTATTTTACCTTGAACAGTGATGTAAGACCCTTACTCCATTCTTCCATACACTTTTCCTGTGTTGCCCAAATGTCATTGCAATTGAGGCAGTGTTTGAAGATTAAAAACAAAAATTACCAATACAACATGTTCAGGACTTCTGTATTTGTCGCAGTCAAATTAAACAGGTATCAGTATAGCAAGATATTTACAAGAATTACTTTCCCTCTCAGTTAAAAATATGAAGATGCGATTTTTGTTCTGTATCTTTCAGCTCTAATATGCAGTAAACACATCATTATCCTCCATACAAAGTCTAACCATGACCACCCTGACATGTCAAATTAGCCTCCCTTAATAATCACATCTGTCAACATTAAGACACAGCCCTGAAGAATGAGGACAAATTACTCTGCAACTGCCTCACCGTGTGACAAGTTAGCTTCCTCTTCTGGCAGTGTGTTTGTATGTTTTTTGCATGCGTGTGTTTTTTGGCGGGGGGAGGTGCATTTCCCCTGAAGCCCAAATGCAAATGCTTGGAGGAAGTGGGTTGAAAGGTCATGCCCCATCCATCTACCTTGAACATAAACAAGGCCCTGACCTGCCCGTCCAGGAAGAGCTCTGTTATCTCTTTAGAATTAAGTCGAATAAAAATACAGTTTGACAAAAATAAATCATCACTAAATCTTGACAAAACAAAAATCATGATATTTAGAAACTATAAAACACACAATCAGGTACAGGTACAGATGGAGGGTGTAAACTTTGAGAGAGTAAATGAAAATAGATTCCTGGGAGTGATAATAGATGACAAAACTTGCTGGAAACCACACATTAAACATATCAAATCCAAACTGTCTTGCAGCATTTCAGTCCTGGCAAAAGCAAAGCATGATCCAGACCAGAAATCACTCCACATTCTGTTTAACTCATAAATTCTTCCTCATTTTGATTATTCTACAAAGGCATGGAAAACACTTACAAAGCTTTACCACAACTACTTTTCATTCTGCAAAAAAGAGGAATCAGAATCATTCGTAATGTTGGATTTCAGGTACACACGTGATTTCTTTTATAAATCCAAAACCCTACTTTTTTGGCTTGGTGAAGCACAAAACAGCTCAACTACTATACAAAGCAATGAGTAATACACTCCCCATTCAGAAAATGTTTTATGAAAGAGAAGGGGCTTATAATTTAAGAGAAAATTCAGATCTAAAGGTAAGAAGTGTGCTGTAAGCTGTGGAACAGATTGAGTACAGAACTAGAGCATAATTCTGTTTAAAAAGATGCACAGAGAAATGATTTTCCAAAGGTACATTGATGACTAAATACCACAAAGTGCTTGCTGATTATTTGGAGGAAAATTTTGCAGGATATGGTAAATACATTTGTAAAGAAGGCATAGGTATGGTTGTAATTTTTTGTAAATTTAAGACAGTGTTATGATTTCAGTTTGGAAGTAAAGTAAAATTTAAGGGGGTAGAATTCAATGAGGCTTAAAAAAATGCAGATTCTGATTCTGTCTTGTTTTATTTTATCATTATTATTTTTATTATCACTTATTTGTATTTTCAACTGTTTTCAGGTTGTCACTTACATGATCGAAATAAAGATATCAGTCAGTCATTGCTTTAAAAAAATGTCATATGCAGAAACTATATATAACTATATTTATTTATAAAGTTGTTGACTTACTTATTTACTTACTTATTTACTTACTTACCTACTTACTTACTTACCTACTTACTTACTTACTTACCTATTTACTTACTTACTTACTTTTTTACTTACCTATTTACTTACTTACATATTTACTTATATACTTACCTACTTACTTACTTACCGATTTACTTACTTACTTACTTACCTATTTACTTACTTACTTACTTTTTTACTTACCTATTTACTGACTTACTTTTTTACTTACCTATTTACTAACTTACTTATTTACTTACCTATTTACTTACTTTTCTTATTTACTTACTTACTTATTTACTTTCCTATTTACTTACCTATTTACTTACTTTTCTTATTTACTTACTTTTTTACTTACCTATTTACTTACTTTTCTTATTTACTTACTTACTTACTTACTTACCTATTTACTTACTTACTTACCTATTTACTTACTTACTTACTTTTTTACTTACCTATTTACTTACTTACATATTTACTTATATACTTACCTACTTACTTACTTACCTATTTACTTACTTACTTACCTATTTACTTACTTACTTACTTTTTTACTTACCTATTTACTTACTTACATATTTACTTATATACTTACCTACTTACTTACTTACCGATTTACTGACTTACTTACCTATTTACTTACGTACTTACTTTTTTACTTACCTATTTACTGACTTACTTTTTTACTTACCTATTTACTAACTTACTTATTTACTTACCTATTTACTTACTTTTCTTATTTACTTACTTACTTATTTACTTACCTATTTACTTACTTTTCTTATTTACTTACTTTTTTACTTACCTATTTAATTACTTTTCTTATTTACTTACTTACTTACTTACTTACCTATTTACTTACTTACTTACCTATTTACTTACTTACTTTTTTACTTACCTATTTACTTACTTACATATTTACTTATATACTTACCTACTTACTTACTTACCTATTTACTTACTTACCTATTTACTTACTTACTTACTTTTTTACTTACCTATTTAGTGACTTACTTATTTACTTACTATTTACTAACTTACTTATTTACTAACTTACTTATTTACTTACCTATTTACTTACTTTTCTTATTTACTTACTTACTTATTTACTTACCTATTTACTTACTTTTCTTATTTACTTACTTACTTATTTACTTACCAATTTAGTTACTTTTCTTATTTACTTATTTACTAATTTACTTAGCTACTTACTTACTTACTTTTTTACTTACCTATTTATCTACTTACTTATTTAATTATTTACTTACTTACCAATTTACTTACCTATTTATTTACTTACCGATTTACTTACTTACTTATTTATTTACTTACCTACTTACTTACTTATTTATTTACCTATTTACCTACTTACTTACTTATTTACTTACTTATCTATTTACTTACTTATTTACTTGCTTATTTATTTACCTATTTACTTACTTACTCATGTACTGACACACACCAAACCAAAGTGTGTGCATCATAATCCTTCCATCTTCAACATTCAGTAAAGACAGACTGGATTGTGTTTTCTGGGCTTATCCATCAGGGACACACACCTTACCCCCCTCTTCATCCAGATCATCCAAGCTGCTGCAGCAGAGGTGAAGAGGATGCTGGGTAATCAATATTTTTGATGCCTCTGACATCTCCTCTGATGTGCTGCTGTGGTCAATGTGGAGCTTTTCTCTTTACTTCTCAATCTCCTCCGTCTGTCACCCCTGAGATGGAGGTGTGTTATTGGACCTGAGGACAGGCCGACGTGTTTCCTTCAGCTGAGCGAGCGGTCGATTGCAGAAAGACACAAACTCTTCATATTCTGCTCAGTATTGATTTATAAACGCAGCTGTATGGCGCAGAGTGAGGATGTGTGACCATCTGCCTCTGAATGAGATAAATGCTAGACAAAGAGATTTTGGAAAAACAAAAGTAATGACTGACTTTGAATAAAAAGTTCAACATCATCTCCAAACAGGATCTGTTGAGACTATCAGTGCTCAGGACTTTGGCTTAAACACATAAACTTCTTTTCTAATAAAGTGATACTGCTAGGGATGCATGATACTGGATTTTTGCCGATATCCGATATGCTGATATTTTTCAATTAACTAACGCCATTACCAATATTTCTGGTCATGATCTCAAGCTCTGTACTTCACAAAAATGGGCTTGTTTCTTTTAGTATTACAGTATATTTTTGTGAGGAACAGATGTAAAGCAAGAAAAACAGCATTTAACTCTTGTAAAAACTTAACCCTTGATTTTTAAACGTACCAATGCAGTAATGAGAAGGTGCATCAATATTGTAGATTTGTGTAATTTAGGCTATTGGCCGATATCGATATCAAACCGATAATATGGTGAATTCCTAGATACTGCATATTTTTACATTTATTTTCACAGATGGGCTGTATAGTGAATTTTATTTTTGAATTGAAATATATTAAATAAGGGCGGCATGGTAGTACACG
The DNA here is from genome assembly GCA_037902135.1 of Cetoscarus ocellatus. NCBI lineage: Eukaryota > Metazoa > Chordata > Actinopteri > Labriformes > Labridae > Cetoscarus > Cetoscarus ocellatus. Next base: position 1,061,088 of record JBAMNC010000345.1, on the reverse strand, counting down.
TGCCTCACAGCAAGAAGGTTGCTGGTTCGATCCCGGAGTCGATCAGGGCCTTTCTGTGTGGAGTTTGCATGTCTCCCTGTGCATGTGTGGGTTCTCTCTGGGTACTCCGGCTTCCACCCACAGACCAGAAACATGCTCATTAGGTTGGTTATTGACTCTAAATTGCCCTTAGGTTTGAGTGCGAGCGTGAATGGTTGTCTGTCTCTCCATGTCAGAATCAGAATCAGAATCAGAATCAGAATCAGAAATACTTTATTAATCCCCAAGGGGAAATTCGGTTGTTTCAGTTGCTCTTATACACAGTATAGCAGTTGGAAACAACAGATGAGGACATTAGAGTAAACAGTAGCATTAAAAAAATAATAAAGATAAAATAAATAAAAATAAAACAAATGAAAAGAGCATAAAAATTACGTAAGTAGTTTGCAATGTGCAGAGTCTTTAAGCAGTATAAAACTTCCTTATGAAGGAAAATAAGTAGAATAAGTAAGTAAAATGAAGTGGACATGAGGCTCCGAATGAGGTGGAGGTATACACAGTATTAACAATTAACAATATTTACACTACGAATTTAAATGTATTAATGACAGCACCATTTGTCCGAAGATTTACTCATCAACAATATCACAGGAGTAAAAACAGTGAGAGTTTATTCTCCAGGACCTGAGGGAGCAGTGATTTTAGAGGGAGGAGTTATAAAGTCTGATGGCCACAGGCAGGAATGACTTCCTGTGGCGCTCTGTGGTGCATCGTGGGGGGATGAGTCTCGCACTGAATGTGCTCCTGTGTTTGTCCAGCACGCTGTGGAGGGGGTGGGAGGTGTTGTCCATGATGTCCTGCAGCCTGGACAGCATCCTCCTCTCTGACACCTCTGTTAGAGAGTCCAGCTGCACCCCGACAACATCACTGGCCTTTCGGATCAGTTTGTTGAGCTTGTTGGTGTCCGCTACCCTGAGCCTGCTGCCCCAGCGCACAACAGCGTACAGGATAGCACTGGCCACCACAGACTCGTAGAACATCCTCAGCATTGTCCTGCAAATGTTGAAGGACCTCAGCCTCCTCAGGAAGTAGAGCCGGCTCAGGCCCTTCTTGTAGACGGCCTCGGTGTTCCTGGTCCAGTCCAGTTTGTAATCCAAAAGTACTCCCAAGTATTTGTACTCCTCCACGATGTCCACCTGGACCCCTTGGATGGAAACAGGGGCCACTGGAGCCTTTGTCCTCCTCAGATCCACGACCAGCTCCTTGGTCTTTGTCACATTGAGCTGTAGGTGGTTCTGCTCACACCATGTGACAAAGTCCCCCACCACAGCCCTGTACTCCTCCTCATCACCCTTGCTAATACACCCCACAACAGCCGAGTCATCCGAAAATTTCTGAAGGTGGCAGGAGTCGGTGTTGTGGCTGAAATCCGTGGTGTACAGGGTGAAGAGGAAGGGGGACAGGACTGTCCCCTGGGGGGCCCCTGTATTGCTGACCACCCTGTCAGACACGCAGTGCTGCAGACGAACATACTGCGGTCTGCCAGTCAGGTAGTCATCAATCCAGGACACCAGAGGAGCCTCCATCCCCATCGCTGTCAGCTTCTCCCCCAGTATGGACGGTCTGATGGTGTCAAAGGCACTGGAGAAGTCAAAAAACATCACTCTCACAGTGCTGTCAGGCTTGTCCAGATGGGCGTAGACCCTGTTCAACATGAAGATGAGGGCGTCCTCAACACCAAGTCGGGGCTGGTAGGCAAACTGAAGTGGATCCAAGTGGGGCCTGACCTTAGGCCGGAGCTGCTCCAGAACATGTGGCCCTGCGATTGGCTGGTCAATGTCAGCTGGGATAGGCTCCAGCCCATAGACATAAGCGATAAAGATAATGGATGGATACTTCAAAAATCTATGGTCAGGACAGGTTTGTGTGCCGTTTTGATTCTTTTCCATCCCTTGTCCTTTGTCTTATAATCAGTTAAGTTTTCCATGGCGATCATCAGGACTTTTTTGTCAGACAGAAATAATAAGCACTCTCTTTCAGAATACCTGATTTTCCCTAAAAATGAATTTCCAATACTTATCAAACTGTATCAAACATCACAGTTAAAGGGTCATTTCAGTTCATGTTCTCAGTGTGCTGCAGCACCTACATTTGACCACAAGATGGCAGCAAAAGAATCGTTATTCTCAGGCTGTGACACTAATGCAGTTAAAGTTGAAACAATGATGTTCCAACATTAAAGGTACATTTGTAAATACTCTAACAACAAAACTGAGAAAAAGGTCAAAATCAGTTAGTTTTGAACATAACCGGGCATACATAAGAGTATTTGGCCCAACAGTGCTGAAATTATTTTGTATATCTATATATATATTTATATATATGTGTGTGTGTGTGTGTGTCAGTGTGTATGTATTAAAGTGTTGCATTGGTCGAAGTTATTAATTGCAGATAGGGCTGGGCGATATGGCCTAAAAATAAAATCCCAGATTTTTTTCCCTCAAAAAAAAAAAAAAAAGACAGTCTTTTATTTTTTAGTTTTCAGTAGTTTCTGGAGTTTGCTTCAGCTGCAGAATGGTGTTTGTTTAAAAGATGTCCACCTGTCATACTTTTGTTTTTGCACCCTGTATGTCTACAATTACACTCTAGATTTAGTGCAAGAGTTTTTTTCTACTTGAGCTTCTTTTAGATGACACACCAGAATGGTGTCTTCACCATGTCTGAAACACGACTGCACCGTGTGTTCACACTGACATGGCGGCTGGGATTCATCCAAGGACACACAGCAGACAGAGTAGCTCCTCTGTGTCCTGCTGACGACTTATAAGAAGGTCAGAAACAACAGCGGCACACTGTTACAGTGGAGACAATGGCTTATGTGAAAATGCGGGTTGACAAACATGTGGGGTCACTAGGTTTGCTAGCCTGACCCTTGACCCCCAGCAGTGACAGTTTAGGATCCTTTCTCTGCCTGAGCACCTGACCGACACACTGACCACCCTGCTAATGTTTCTGCATGTCTTAGCCGCTCCAAATACCACCACAGAAGAAGAATGAAGAGGGTCTGAGGCAGGTGTTTGGGTCAGGGCCACAGTGGAGGTAATGTGTCTGCAGGGCTGTGTCGCTGCATTCACTCCCATTCTCTCTACCAGACAGGAGGGTAAAATATTGGCTAAAGTTAAAGAGTGAACTCCAAATACTCTGGCAATTACTTCAGCTGAGTTGTGCGCTGTCCAAAGATTATTTAGTTTTCAAACTAAAAAGAGGCCCAACTGTGATTTCAATAAGCTGCAACACAAGTGATGGATTTTATTACACAAAATTGTATGCATGGGTACCTTAAACCAGCGAGCCACACAGTCTTAATTTAGATTACTCAGACTCCTTTTTTTTCAGTGTTATAGAAAACTTATACGTGTACACATATATCCACTGATAGAGGAATTTTCTATGCGAGATGTGAACTACAAACACTGTCTTCGTCTTTGTCATTTTACCTTTAAATGATTTTTCTTTGACTAAAACATTGTCCTACCATGTATTTTTTGGTACAGCTCATTTTCGTGACCCAAGTTTTTGAATCTCCATGTATGCTATCATCAAGTTTACAGGAACACTCCAACATTTTTGTTGTTTTCCTGTTTTGCCTCACTCCCGAGTCCACGACGAGCAGATAGACACCATTATTTCAACTTTGTATCCAGTAACAAGGAAGAGACAGACAGAGCTCACCCACCGCTAGTTAGCTTAGCTCAAACACTGGGAGTATATGGGTATTGTTAGCCTGCCCTCTGCCTACAGTCATCAGATAAACTCTTTAGCAACTTTAAACAGTCCTGTGTGCTTGTTGTGACTAATTCTTTACCCTTTTGTTACATTAGCTTCCACTATCATCATATTATCTTCTACTCCTAAACAGAGGCTTTGTTTTGTTGACTTACTTCTGCGATGGTTTTCAAGAGAGATGTGACATTTGCGAAAGAGTTGAGTCTTTGGAGCAGCTCTTTTCAGTGAAGATGAGAGCCGATTCACAGGTCTGAGTGAGCTGTTCATTTGCGGGCCATTATTAAATTCAAGTTGCCTGCAAATTTAAGAAATGAACGACTCACTCACAACTGCTAATCGGTTTTCATCGTTCATTTAAAAGAGCTGTTAACAAGACTGGTTCGTTCACTGACATCACATCTCTCGTGAAAACCACCGCCAAAGTAGGCCAACAAAACAAAGCCTCTGTTTAGGAGTAAAGGATGATGGGCTTCTCTTTCTAAAAAGCTGCTTGTGAAATTTACAAGCAAAGTCGCTTGTAATAAGACGACCTGGCAACTATGGGCTCAGCCCTTATTTGGGATTTGATGGTGTCTTGTGCCCATGTTCTTATCAGGTTCAGATTGATAAATACCGATCAGCGCACAGAAGTGACCTTTCACTTTCAACCCTTTTTAGTCGTCCCCACTTTTGATAAACGAGGGCCGGTATGTCTCTGATCATAAATCATCATAAATGTTGAATGATGGTGCTGAGAAGTTTGAAGGTCTGCTGTCATTTGAGCAGGTCTGTCTTCAGGCGGGTCATGGCTGGGTTGTTGTGTGGTCATGTGAGGGGTCAAAGGTCAGGTCAGTGTGTCTGTTGTGGTTGTTCTCGGCCGCTGAGACGACAGCTGAGCACTCCAACTACTGCTGCATCAAGGTCAGCACCAGTGTGCTGGGTTTGTGAGACTCATTTCATCACACTGAAACAGATCAGGTTTTTTTTTACTGTTTATTTAAGGCAGAATTCAGCTAGCATGCACTGAAAAAGATGCCATATAGATGTAGAAATATAGAAAATATGGCATAAAAATAAAATCTCCAACTTCACCAAACTTTCACAAAACTTGATTTATGATTTTTTTCCCCTTTCAATTAAAAAAAACTGCAAATGACAAAGAAATCATTTTGTCAAAGTATCTCATTAAAATAATCTGAATTTCCTTCGTAGAATTAAAGTACGGGCTGTAATTTTGCAATCAAAGGCACATTGTGTATTTTGTACGTAGGAAGGCTAAAAGCAACACTTCGATCACAAAGCATTAACAGTTTTTTGCAATATGAGTGACAGATAATGTCAAGTGAAAGAAAGATATGCTTTTATTTTACTCTCCTGCAACAAATGATTTTATTTAATCAATAAAACAATATATTTTCCAGACCTACCCTATTCTATCTCAAAAAGGATACAAATAAAGTGGCAATTAATACAGTTCTTACAAAACTCAAATAAAAGATTGAAGTTCAGCATCACAATATTAAGTTTTAAAAGTGATTTTCCACATAAACATAATGCAAAAGAAGCCAACAAAACTGTCATTACACATTAATTTTTTTTTTTTTACATAAATCCCACCTCTGACATCACAGGTAGCCAATAACAGTGAAGAATTCTGGATTGGCACATGGGGGTAGCCAACCAAAGCTCCTGGGGGCTCATGCCCCAGTTTGGCCACATCCTTGCCAAGACAAGTCGCACCACCCTAAGGTGTGGCCAAACCCCCCTTTGAGAGTCACGTTCCACTATTTGAGAAACACTGCTTTAAAATATTACAGTTTTTACTCATTCCTTCCCTTGATTAATAGCAATTAGCTACTCATTCCTTCCCTGTTAACTACCAGGTAGTGTCCCATTTGTTTGCTGGGTAACTCCAGATTTTAAGCTTTGTTAGTTAGACAATTCTTTCCATGTTAACTGGAAGTTAGTTACTAATTTAATCATCTTAACGTATAATTAGTTGCTTATTTGTTGCTTTATGACACTGCCAGTTTTTGTGATGCTGTGCACTTCCACTGATCATCACCCCAAGTGGAGTATATTGGTGTATACGCTAGGGCCGAAAGATTTGTTTTCTGATCGAAATCGCAATTTCAGACAACGCTATCATGTGATCGCCAAAGCTGCAAGTTTTTTGCAGCACTCCTGACTGACCCAGGATCTGTTGTGTCAACTATTTTACAAATTTGCAGGCAATTTGCATTTAAGAATGGCTCACAAATGAACGGCTTACTCACAACTGCAAATCAGCTAAAAGAGCAGTTCAAAAGAGTTGACTCGTTCGCAAACGTCACATCACCGCGAAAGTTCTGGAAAGCAGGTTTAGGAGGAGAAGTTGGAGTATCCCTTAAATCAGTGATTCCCAACCAGGGGTACGTGAGAACATTGCAGGGGATACAACGAAACATTTAATAATTTATTTCCAAAGTACTGAGAAAGTACTAAGATAAGCCCGTCAATAAAATGGTTTGTGTGAGCTACAGCTAGTTTTCCTGGGGAGACAATAACCTGTGGCACAGCCGAGCCAAAATCAAAACGGCTGCTTACCTGCAGCCAGGCAAATATGGTTATATGGCTAAAACATCTAGGTGCTCTGGATTTAGGAGAGGGTTCAGTGAATCCTGCCAAGAAACTCTTTTATTTAGTGTTTTGTGCCTGATTTTTAAAGCTTAAATGCCTGTTCAAAGGGGACTTATTTGAAGGAGCTCCAGTGTTTTGTGGTTGCATATAACAAAGGCAGGTTGATTATTCTGATTTGTGTCCATTTAATTACATTACTTATTTATTTTCATGGCAGCATATTATTTATTTCTTATGTTTAATTTGAGTTAAAAAGATGGACATTTCTGAGAATGAAATGTTTAAATTAAGGAGATAAAATAAAATATTTTCATTTAATAATCAGTTGTGTTACGTTCTACTTTTGAAGAATCAACACGTATGAGTGAGAGGGTACTCGTGATGACAAAAAGGCTCAGGAGGTACACAAGACAAAAAAAGGTTGAGAACCACTACCCTTAAATAAAGAAAACAGATTATTTATTATCAATATTAGATGATGAATAATGTGTTATGTGCTTTTGATTATTTATGTCCTTACTGTTATCTGTACTGTAAACATTGCGAATATTGCACTGTGGCTTGATTTAGAAAAATCGCAATTAGATCTTTTCCTGAAATCGTTCAGCTCTAATCTACGCTGCATCAACTCACTTCCCAGAAGCTTAAGAGCACCAGCTCTGACTGTTATTATCTCCTGATGGGTCCAGATTGGCCTAAAAGTACCGATGTTTACGGTTCATGGTTGTCACCGTTCATTGGTATAGCCACCAGCAGTCCTAGAGCAAACCTGCTTGAAATAAAAGCTTGAGGTAAACACATGTACCTTATTTTATTGGATTTAAATCAGTTTCTGTCCTCTGCAGTCAGTCACACCCATGCTCTTTTGTCCTGAGAGTCACTGCTGTCAGACTGTTGTCCAGAGTTTGCTGTGTTTGGAGGGAACTGGCCCACCTTTCTGACACCCATGGGTGTTGGTGCCCTTGGGATTGGTGGTGGTATCCTGTCAGGGCGAGGGGACATGGGAGGTCTTAGATGGCTGTGGTGGACAAAGTGAGTTGGTATAGGAGTGGTCATGGGCGACCTGTCTGCTTTCGCATCTTTGCTGTCTGGCTGATGGTCCCGGGTTGGTTCTCCAGGTCTTATTAAAGCTCCACCGTTCACCTTTGCATGATGATGTTCCCCAACGATGACAGAAGGCTGTTTGTCATCTCTCATGCCGTTCTTTGAGCTCCCACTCAGGCTGATCCTTCTGGTCAAAGGAGCATCGCTGTCCTCAGTCGTGGTCGTTGTGAACACACTGCTCTGCTCTCCTTTGCTCATCTCCTCTAACAGCATCTCCCTCTTCCTCCTCCATCTCACCATCGCCTTCATGGAGCTCATCAAGTCGAAGAAACTCAGCAGAACGGACAAAGAGGAAACACAGAGCATGAAGTTGAGCATTAGCGTCTTCTCTGTTGGTTTGGAGATGTAGCACTCCACCCCAGATGTGCAGGGCGCTTCATAACAGAGGAAGCTCTTAGGAATGGACAAACCAAAGAGGAAAAACTGCCCTGCACTGAAAAACACCTCCAGAAAGATCCGCAGGATGACAACCAGGAGGTAAGAGCAGTAAAATCGAGGAACAGCCCATTCACGGGGGAGTTCATGTAGTGGAGCTTTGTGAAGGGACAGTTCTCTGGAGGAGCTTGAGTTCTCAAAAGGTGAACCTCCTCGACTTCTGTCCCAGTAAAGACCTCCAAAGTTTGGATAAAACACTGATACCACTTTATGCATGACGTAGGTTGCAAACAGCACATGAGGAAGACAGAGGAGGATGAGAGTGAAGAGCCAAAGACGGAAAATGGACACAGGAGCGAACACGTCAAAACACACGTTGGAGCAGCCCGGCTGGATGGTGTTACAGATGAATCGCTCCTGTTCGTCGTTGTAGAGGGTGAAGCCGGCAAGAAGGAGGACAATGAATCGTAAAAACAGCATCAGCATCCACCAGATTTTACCTGTGATGGGAAAACAGATGATCAGCACGGAGCAGAAGTAGAGTCCAAATATTCAGACTATTTTCTAAGACTCAGGTCCTCCTCTCAAACATACACTCAAGTCAAATGAAATAGTAAAGAATATCTGCTCACTGATTTCCAGACTTTAAATATGACTTTGTCAACTTTTTTTACATCAAAAAATACATTGTCTGAGAAAATTGTTACAAAAGATGGTCAGGTTGTTGAGAAGGTACCTTCGTTTACGTAAGAGCCTAAATTCTGATGAAGTTGCGACGTTGTGTTAAACATAAATAAAAATAGAATACAATGATTTGCAAATCTTTTTCGACCTAAATTCAATTGAATTAGGGATGCATGATATTATGTGTTTGATATCGTATCGACTGATATTGAAATTTTTGCAGATATTTACAGGCGATATATTGGCCACACATATTGGCCATATATCGGCTGGAATATCAGAACTGAACTTGAAGCACACAATGGCAGTCACATTGCCATACAACACCATTCTGGGGAAGACTCTTGACTAGCTTTCCTCTCTGTTGGTCTTGTAGGATTGAATGCACAACCCTTGTTCATCGGCCGTTGCTCATTTTGTTGTTCTCAGTATGTGAACTGAGCCAGGAAAGAAGCTTTTAGGTTTTCTGCTCCTTTTGTTTGGAAGAATCTTCAGACTGATTTTACACTGCAAAGCTTTTTTATGCTGAACCTTTTGAAGTCTTTTGTTAAAAATCTTGAATCCAAGCTTTCAGTATGCAACTGTTTTAAGTGATGAAATATTATGATCCTAGTATTAGTTATGCTCATTATGGGTGTGAGTGTTTTTTACTGCCATCCTTGGTCAGATCTCCCTTGAAACTCTGATCTCAATGGGACTATCCGGCTACATAAAGGTTAAATAAAATGAAAATTACTAGGGATACGCAATATTGGATTTTCACTGATATCCAATATGTTGATATTTTTTTAATTAATTATCACCGATACCAATATTTCTGGTCAAGAGCACAAGCTCTGTACTTCACAAAAATGGACTTGTTTCTTCAGTGTTACAGTATATTTTTGTGAGGAACAGATGTAAAACAAGAAAAACAGCATTTAACTCTTGCAAAAATGAAACCCTTGGTTTATAAATGTACCCATGCAGTGATGAGAAGGTGCATCAATACTGTACGTTTGTGTAATTTGTCGATATGTGTGGCCGATATATTAGCTGTAAATATCTGCAAAAATGTCAATTTCATCCCATACTGACACTTCACTTTTTAGGCTGATACGTCTGATACTGATATCAAACTGATAATATCGTGCATCCCTAAAATTACAGTCTGTACCTGTTATTGTTTCAATGGCTTATTAATCCTCACTTAAGTAAATGACAATATGAGAAGCACCATGCAGGTAGTTTGGCTAATTGACTAAAAATGTTATGCGAGTACCCCAAAAAACAAACAAAAAAAACATAAACACATATATATCTTGGCTGAAAATAAACACTAACAAAAGTGAAACATACTCGGTTAAAATAAATAAAATAAACTTTGATTTGATATGGTCACAAATAAAAACTTACCTATAAAGGAGACATTTTGACTGACAGTGATGAAGAAAAGATCTGTTGCTCCCATCATTCTCATTTTCAACAAAATATGATTATATTTTCATGAGCAAACAAAAACTCCTAAGTGAACTTCTTAGTACAACTTGTATCAGAGAAAAGTATCTTGGTTGCTAGACAGGCACAGGCTGATTCTAAAAGCAGTCACCTCTGTTGTTTTCTTACCACCTCGCTCGCTCTCTCTCCCTCTCTCTTGTGTTCAGGACCTGTGCACCAGGCTATTCTTACCAGGCAGCCATCAAAGCATTGTTGGGATGTCGAAGGTAGCTGTCAACCTTACTGGAAGCTGTCGGTCATTCAAGCCTGAGCTGGTTATGGACAATAAGAAACTCCAGAGCAACACCAACATGGTGGTGAGTTAATCTGTGAATCCCATTCATGGAGTTATTAAGTACATGATGTCTACTCTTACACTCTAACAGGCATTTAAAGACCATAGCAGTTTTATTTTAATGTCTATGGTAGCCCATGAAGGCAGGGGATGAAAATAATTGTTGGTTATTTTATATTTATAATTGGTTATTTTCATTTTTATTTGAAAAACAACAAAGGAGGTAAGCTACAGTGTTTTAAAGTGATGTCTTTGTTTGACAGTTACAAAATGAAAACTTGGTAATTTCATCAAAATTCCCCGGATATTTTTTACTTCCTAAAATGTTTCTGACTCTCTTTAATTTTTGGAAGGAAAGTGCATTTGTGGGATGAGCAGCAGAGCTGAGTATATGGGTGGTGTTAATGAAAAAACTACCAAATCTTTCCTGCCAATGCCAAACTGTTATTTTTTATATTATAATGATGATTGTCCCTGGCCTTTTCTAGTTATCATTCAGTTTCTGACAGGTAGTGTAAAAAAGTGATTGTCATTATTATCAATGAAACCTAAATAAAAAAACAAATGCAATGATCTGAAAATCCTTTTTAACCACCTGTATTCAATTGAATACACTACAAAGATGAGACATTTAATGTTCAAACTGAAAAACTTTATTGTTTTTTAGGTTGTTTTTTTTGGCAAATATTTACTCATGTTGAATTTGATGCCTGCAACGTTGTCCAAGAAAACTGGAACTGAGACAGCAAAACACTGGAAAATTGAGGAGTGCTTAAATACACCAGTTAAAAACTTTCCACAGTTGAACAGATAAATCTGAAAAGGTGATTTAGGAACAACTGCATGAACAAATTATCTGACAGTTCAAGAACTTTCTCAATGTACAATTGCAAGGAATTTAAGGATTTCATCATCCACAGTCCATAATATCATCAAAAGATTCAAGCAAGGCTGAAAACCAGCATTGAATGCCTGTGACCTTCAATCCCTCTGGCAGCACTGCATTAAAAACCAAAATCATCCCATCATGGATATTACCATGTGGGCTCAAGAACCCTTAGAAAAGCCATTGTCACTTAAAATAGTTCATCCCTACATCTACAAGTTAAAACTCTACCATGAAAAGTGAAAGTCAAATATCAACAACACCCAGAAAGCTTCTGGGTGCAAGCTTCTGTGGTCCCGAGCTCATCTGAGATGGACTAAATGCAGAGTGGAAAAGTCTGCTGTGGTCTGACGAGTGTCCTCCGCGCTAAAGAGGAAAAGGACCATCCAGATTTTGAAGATTCAAAAACAAGGCAACTGGACTGTGTGGAGTTTGTTGGGAAGACGTTTCACTTCTCATCCAAGAAGCTTCTTGGTGTTAGCTTGCCTCTGCCTTCTTCCTCTTGAAGAAGCTTCTTGGATGAGAAGTGAAACGTCTTCCCAACAAACTCAACACAGTCCAGTTGCCTTGTTTTTGAATCTTCAAGATGACCATGACCTGGATGAATGAGAATCTACACAGACGACCATCCAGATTGTTGTCAGTGCAAAGTTCAAAAGCCGACATCTGTGATGGCATGGAAGTTGTTAGTCCCATTGCATGGGTAACTTGTACATCTGTGAAGGCACCATTAATGCTGAAAGGTACATACAGGTTTTGGAGCAACACATGCTGCCATCCAAGTGGCATCTCCTGCTTATTTCAGTGAGACAATGTCAAGCCACATCCTGAACATGTTTATAGTAAAAAAGTTGAGACACTAGATCGACCTGCCTGCAGTCCAAAACTGTCTCCTACTGAACATGAAGACCTCGGACTGTTGAGCAGCCGAAGTCACACATCATGTAAGAATTGGAAAAAACTCCACCTACAAAGCCTAAACAGTTAGCGTCCTCAGTTCCAAACTATTATAGAGTGTTGTTAAAATGAAAGGTGTTGAGACACAGAGGTGTACAAGCCCTTGTTACAGGGTTTTGCAAAGTGTTGCAGGCATCAAATTCAGAATGAGTGAGTGCTGGCAAAAAAAAAAAAATCAAATTTGTCAGTTTGAACATTAAATATATTGACTTGTTGTGCATTTACTTTAACACTGGTCAAAACAGGATTTGTAAATCATATTATGATTTTAGTTGTGTTTTACACAGGGTACCACCTTCATTAAGATTACTTTTTTCTCACACTTCTAATCATACTTGAGGTTTTCTTTGGTCTAAAACTGCTGAAGTTTTGAGGTTCTGTTCAAATTTCTCCTGAAAGCTTAGTTGTCGTGAGATAATCCAACAAAACCAGAAAGTACCTGAAGCATGAGTGTGTTGTATTCTACGATGGAGGATTAGGGCCACATAAAAAAAAAAAAGTAAAAGTTATGGGAATAAAGTCAAGAAATTAAGAGAATAATCCGATAAAGTTACGAGACTAAGGTTGAAAAGTTGCGAGAATAAGGTCAAAAAGTTACGAGAATAATCTCATAAAGTTACGAGAATAAAGTTGAAAAGTTACGAGAATAATCTCATAGAGCTACAGGAATAAAGTTTAAAAGTTACGAGAATAATCTCAAAGTTACGAAAACAAATTTGAAAAGTTACGAGAAAAAAGTCGAAAAGTTAAGTGACTAGAATAATCAAATAAAGTTACGAGAATAAAGTCCAAAAGTTACGGGAATAAAGTTTAAAAGTTAGAAGAATAATCTCAAAAAGTTACGAAAACAAATTTGAAAAGTTACGAGAAAAAAGTCGAAAAGTTACGAGAATAATCTCATAAAGTTACAAGAATAAAGTCAGAAAGTTACGAGAATAAAGTCAGAAAGTTACGAGGAAAACAGTCAAATTTATGAGAACAAACTTTTTATTTTAGTCTGTAGAGGCTTTCAATAGAGCTGCAGCTTTCTGTACAAAAATGAGGAACATCGAGCATCTAGTGAAACTGAGGCTTTTCCGAAGAAAGTGCCACACCAACTTGGAGGAAATTGTCTCCATTTTGGAAGAGGAAATGTGCGCTCTTCTAGTACAACCTTTCAGAATAAAGTTTGTTTTCTGTCTTAATATAAATAGATTTATAACTTTATTCTTGTAACTTTATGAGATTATTCTCGTAACTCTATGACGTTATTCTCAAAACTTGATGAGATTATTCTGGTAACTTTATGACTTTATTCTCGCAACTTCATGACTTTATTCTTGCAACTTTTCGACTTTATTCTCATAACTTTGACATTATTTTAGTAACTTTATGACTTTATTCTCGTAGTTTTTCAAGTTTATTCTCATAAATTTTCGACTTTATTCTCGTAACTTTACTTTCTTTTTTAAACATACTTTTCTTACGTGGCCCTAATCCTCTGTCGTAGTATTCTCCAAAAAGAAAAAAAAATTTCATGATGAAATAAAGACCACTGAGCATCAACTTACAGATATTTATATTATTTTTCTTCCATGTACCATCAACGAAACGTGTTTTACCTAACACAGCTTAGACAATAATGTTGATCATCTAAAGTCAACATGTCTCATCATGCAGGCTTCTTTTTAAAAGCTGGAAAAGGAGTTAAATATATCACCTTTCGGTAACAGTTTTACATTTTCATAACCTGCATTTTTCTGCAATACTCAAACATCCACCAGAGGTCAGCAGAGAGGTTTGTGCACATAATTAAAGCTTCTTTCTTTATTAATAAATGATTGTGTCAAAGAGAATCATGGAGGTTGTGTCCAGTTTTTAATTCTGTCCATGCTCCTGTAATATAGAAATAGTTAATAACTTATTCATGTCATTAATTTAAAGATTGGATAGTCCACCTGAGAGTTATACTTGAAATACTATAAACCTTGAATATAAAGACTTTCAAAGGAGAAAACTTGTTAATACTTTTATTATTCTGAGACATGTAAAAGGAAATAAATAACCAGTAGAAATTCCAGTGCTATGCTACGTTTTCTGAAATTCTGTAAGTACTTGTTCAGAAGTTCACATGTTGAAGTAAAATAAATAATACGCTCCAGTGTGAAGTTGAAAGGCAGGTCATGTCAGATTCAGTCTGGACAGAACCAGAAGAGGAAACAGTCCTGATACAAGTTCACAAAGCCAAGTCCTGGAGAGTTTTCAAGGCTTTTTTCAGGCTTTTCTAAGACTGTGTTCATTGGTCCATAGCTTAAGTTCTTTTCACAGATGATAAAACACCCTGAAACTTCCTTCTCTTTCATATTACTGAAAGAGTTGAGGCACTGTGAGGGCATCAGTGAGAAATCCCTCTCCTGAGACGTCAAAGTTTGGTTTCAGTTTTTCAACACTGTTCCTCCAACTTCCATACTCCTATATCCATCCTGGAGTTTCAACCACTTCAGTCTCTTCCCACCCAAGACGGTGTCTTCAGAGTTCTCTTGTGTGTAAATCCTGATACCAGTGTTTGTTACATGGCGTCTAGTTAGGAGAGAATCGCAGGAACCCATCTGATCCCACAAAGATTGTCTGTGCTGGCTGAGCGCTTCCTCGCCGCTCTCCGAACGTCCTTGTACTTGTCATCACACAGCCTGGAAATAGCCTGAGCATGAGAGAACAGGGAAAGGGTTTTATTATTGAAGGAAAAAAGGGCCCATGCTTCATCAAAAATAGATGTTTGTATTGTTTTTAGTTTTCTTTAAGAAAAATAAAGCAAGCTCTTAGAGGATTCTAACACACAGGCATTTTTTACCTCCCCCAAAGAGGTTATGTTTACGCGAAACCTACTGGACAGATTTTGCTGAAATTTTCAGGAGATGTTGGTAGTGGCCAAACTTAAAAATGATGGGATTTTGGTGGTGATCCAGATAACCGCCTTTGGCGAACAATCGTTTTTGCTCAACAACTGTCTAACTAATATGCCTGTACTCAAAATATCGACACAGCAAAATAACGTCGCACACTCCCTGGGGATACGTGTATCGTTACGGATTAGATGCGGCCTCATTGTTTTGACAGCTGTTGTCAATACTCTTTGGACAGTGTTAACAATGGCACAGTTCCAGTGTTTATTTTAACAACACTTTTTAATGGAGTTTTACTTAAAGTTTTCTTCCTAATATATATTTTTGTTTTGGTCGTAATATAGTTTTAGTTGATGACATTTCACATTTTAGTCAACAAAATCTACTGTAAATTTAGTCGACTAAAATATGAAGTGTAAAGGGTAAGGCATTTTTTTTAAGTTTTCTTGAATTTCTGAAGTCATGTTTTACACTTGGATAAAATGAAACATCTAATAACCCTTTACTGAATGCTAGTAAAGTTTGAATGTATAAATGAACAGAAACAAATTGAACTTTTGTGTGAAATGTAGTCACCTTTATTTAGGCTACCTGGCAGAGCATCTCAGTTACAATACCAGAACTGACAACAAACAGTGAACCTGCTCTACATGAATATATCAATTCATAAAGAGAGCAGCTCTGATTGGATCGCTCCCGAACTTATCCCGCCACCATGAAGCTAAGGCAGCTGTGATTGGATGTCCGTCTTAACTCATCCAACCTTTTCACAAAACCAAAGTAGCAGTGATTGGATATATTCCTAACTTGTCCTACTTTCTACATGACCAAATTAGGTCTGATTGGATTAAGTCTCTGTCAAACATTTTAGTCTAGTTTTTATTTGTTGATTAAAACATCAGTTAATTTAGTTTTTAGTTTTTGTCCATGTGCACTTGGTTTTATTAGTTACTGTCTAGTTTAAGTCAGGGGAAAAAAGGTTGTTGAAGAAAACTATGATGAAAATAATTAGTCAACAACAGCCTCTTTTTGACAAAATAAACAAGGGATGCACAGTATTGAATTTTTTGCTGATATCTGATATGCAGATATTTTGAAAACTATTACAGATGATACTGATATAAGGTAATCACTGAAACAGTTTTTTTGTATTTCACATACATTTTATGTAAAATATATTTTAATAGTACCAGTTAAATCAAGCTCTATCTGCCCTTTTAAGAGCTACAAACTGTTCTGTAACGAAGAGAATTGGCCCTTTGTATGGATCTTATACTCCACAGACTTAATGTGGATATATAAGGCTATATTATCTACATAAAAACTGGCATAACTTTTAATATCTGCCAGTGCCGATTATTGACTTTTGTGTGGCGTTTTGTGAATCACCTCCAGTTTTTGAGCTTTTTCTCTGCTGAGTGGCTCCAGGGGGAAGCTGAGGTTGTTGGACTCTGAAAGCGATCGCAGGTCGAAGTAATATTTGGCGTAGACGCTGGACGGCACGTTGATGTTAAATTGAAGCAGCTCCAGAAACTGCCTCTCCAACTCGTTCCTTGAAGGGAAAAGAGAGGGGATTCATTCATTAAAGTCAAACTCATGATTACTGGGTGCTCTCTTGCTTAAAGGAGTTTTGTATGCGTTGTTAGCTCCGCATGTTTAAACAGCAGTTCCAGAAAACTAGTTAAAGTTAGTTGGAAGACATTATTAACACAAACCTCTGTTTCTGCTCTGTTATGTGTTCTTGTAAATTTCCACTGGAATGGGAAATAATGTCACTGCAGCCTCAGTGTGTGTGCAACCTTTCTGCTAGGCTACCATCACCAGGCCAATTTAATTTCTTTTACAAAATTAAACAGACTTATGTGATCTCAACATGAATGTCCTCTGAGCCAAGTCCGATAAATAAAAGCATCTCTGTTTTTAAATAAATGAACTCACATGTCCTCCACAGTGATGTCCTTGAGGATCTGACAGTAGTCCACGTTCCAGACGGCCTGATCATCCCAGACTTTTGAGGCCAGCAGGATGGCTCCCAGGACAATCCGTTTCCAGTTACCAGGACAGATGTCGATCTCTGCGTAGGTAAGGAGCCTCTCCAGGTAGACCTGCACGACAACACAGAGAGAAGAAACATCACAGAAAAACCTGAATATAAACTGGTCAACAACAGGGATCTCCCTCAGTAAGAGGTAAAACATCTCACCAGTGTGACGATGGCACACTCAGATGTAAGCTGAGCGGCGCTGAACAACGTCCTGACAAATCGATAGATCTGCTTCTGTTCCGGGTCGTGTTGGTCGTAATCTGGAGGTACCTCCGATTTCTGGACAAGAGAGAGGAGGGACATGTTTTTCAGGGAAGAGGAAAAGCAGGTAAGAAGTTTAACCCTTTAACTCCCAGATCACCTGATGGTAGACCAAACTTAGAGTAACTTTATCTTATTCATAAATGCATCAAACTTCTTATACCTGATTAGGCCATCTATATTTCATGAGGCTTTAACATAATGCTTAAAGTCTTATTAATGTCTTATTAAAGAGGGGAATTTCTCTGATAGGTAAATCCAGCATTATAATAAAACTGGTCTTAAAAAACAAAAATGGCATACATGAAATGAATATGACATCCAAAAAGTTAAAAGTGTTTCTCAAAAAAGGATATTTTACCTCATTTTTGAGGTTAATGATTTATAAATATTTAGGGCATAAAATAAAAGTTTCATTAGTGCCCCAATTTGTCAAAAAAGACATTTTCATGGCTATTTTTTGTGAAGTTAAAGTAAAAGAATTTGACTAATTCTGATCAAGTAGAAGCAAAAGTAGAAGCAAAAGTAGCACTCAGTAAATTGAATTAGGGAAAGTAATAGAGGGTCATTCAAAATATACTTGATGTATTTAGCGCTTTACATCAGAATCTATATGTATATTTGGATAAATGTATGTATACATTACATAGTAAAAATGAGTCAAGAATGCATGTTTTGATGAACACAGAGGACCACTTAATGTTTTGAAGACAGCATATAAAGGATGAAATGTTAATGACTGATAAAGGTGTAGAATTAATATTTTGATAAGCATAATTTCTTTGTAATTAAATAACAATGTTGGTAAAAGTAAAAACACAAAACATAAGAATATGTCAAAGAATAGGAATGACTGTACATGTATGTGATAACAAGGAAGCAAGTTAGCTTTTATTATTCGCAGAGAAGAGGGGGTGAAATATGTTTTCACTTCCCACTCTCTGCAGAATATGTCAATTATATAAGTGTTTATTTTTTTTTCATTATATATATTTTTTTCCCCTTTTTACTATTCGACCAAATTTGTGTGAGGAATGTGTCTGTATTCTTCCTTCCATTTACACCTTCAAAGTACAATATTCAATGAATTAATCAATAAATATTTTAAGCACATTATCCTGTGTAATGCAAAATGGACAACAGCTGAAGTGTGATGGGACCTCCACTTATTTGTGTCAGTAAGAAATGAAGCTTTAATCTGTTTAGCTTTTCATGTTTTTCTCCTCAGTCCTCAGATAATATATAGTGAAGTACAGAATTCCAACAGACATGAAGGTAAAAGTCCTGTTTAACATTTATTTAAACAAGTATATAAAATCTTCTTGATTCCAGTAAAGTAACCAAATCTGATTTATTACTTTACATACCTGAAGAAGAACTTCAAAAAGGAGAAAAAATTAAATAAAGTCTCACTGAAAGAGGATGAAGCTTCTCGTCAAATATATCTAACAGCATCCCTCCGTCTGTGTCCCTGTATGAGAAGAAAAACAAATATATATAAATGTAATAAAATAATTAACCTGACATGTCAGATGGACAGTTTCACATATCCACCATGGAAATATTTCACTAGATTTGAGACGATGAATCAGGCAAGTCCGTCTGCTCTGCAAGGCTATAACAAAATTGAAATCTTAAAAAATGAGGAAAGCATTTTTGCTTCAAGGTACTCATGATGGTCAACATAACAACTAAACATTTAGATGGACAAATTGTAAAATAAATGTATTTATACTATTAGATTCTTGTTTTATTAAAAAAAAGTGAAGCACAGCAAACTGTGTGAAACTAAATTTACCCCTAATTTAAATTGCATGAATCTATATCTAATTTATATATTTGACTCAGAAAACATGAAGTTAATGTCAACAATTTAAAATAAAAGTAAAATTGATGTTTGATTTAAGTTTTGAATTAATTTAACAAAGATTGGCAAAAAAAAATCTATTTAAAACTGACTGAGTGTTGAAGTCCAATCATATTCTTAAGTTACTTTCATTTTCCTTGATCCCTGTTTACATTTTTTAATTTTACTGTTTTGTTGGATCCACAACAATAATTAAAAAATGTTTTTTTCCTGTATTCAAAAGACAAAGGAGCGCTTCCTGGATGTGAAAAAGAGCTTGTTTGACGGGATTCACAAAGTCATTGAAGCAAAAGACTCCAAGGCTCTCTCTTTAAACTATTAAAATGGCTTAAAAACAAGGGAGTGCCGTGGAGTCTCTTTGTCTGTATGTGAGCAAGATAACTCAAAAACGCTCTCAACAGATATTGAGGACAGTTTCAGAGGATGTAATGGCACAAGAAAGAAGTGTTTTGATGTGAATCCAGGATTCATTAAAGGATTTGTTAACATGGCAGGATAAGACAGTTTTCCACATTTTTCATGACGATTTGGCTAAGAATGTCAGAAACACCCGACAACAGCCTGGTTATGTCAAAACAAAGCATCTTGCAAGTGGAAAAGTAAGTCCATGTAAATAAACATATATGGTGTAATCACCTTTTGCTGTTTTGGTGGCTTGTTTTCACCCCGAATTCCTAAAATTATGCAAGCTTGGTGGCACCATTAGCAGCAATTTCTCGCCCTGGCCTTTGTCCCAAGCATTTCGGCACAGACTAAGAGCTGCTGTTTGTCAGTGTGGCGAGTGTTCAGGCTAATGCTACGTACCTCAAACAATCCCACATCAAAAATCCCAAACTAACGAAAAACTCTTTCTTCCCCACTGCCATCAGACTCCTGAACAGCGGACAGGAGTCTGCAATCTACCTCAACCACACAGCTCAATTTGCACAGAGACAACTGTTCTTTGCACTTTATGTCGGATCTTTGCACAATAAACATGTTTACAGAAATCTGTCCCATTCCTTTAATAGTGATATTTATCTTTTTGTACATGTATATAGTTAAAATTTATCTTTGTTTATATTTGTACAGTATGTTCTTGCTGCTTTTCTGAGTTCTATTTAAATCTTTTTTTTATTATTGTTATACCTCTTACCTGGCATTCGTTGTGGACAGCAGAGTACATTGTGAAGGGAAACATGTTTCTTAATGTGCAAATGACAATTTGAGTCCTGAATTAAAAATGAGAACTTCTCACCTGTTTTTTATGTGGTAGTAGATTGCCAGTGCTACGCTGCAGGGATTAAAACAAAATAAATGATCAAATGTATATTAACAACATTTCTGCAGTGCAAAGTGTCATAAAGTGTATATTCTCAAAGAAAAAAGACATTTAAATCACATTTTTACCATTTGATGGTGTATTTGAGGTTGGGCTGGCTGACCGTGTTGTCATCGAGGAAGATGGTCGAACAGGAGCTGTATTTCCTCCTTGATGTGCCATGCTGCACAAACACACACACACACACACACACACACACACGCAGTGACGTTATTGGACTGTACATGTTTTTGTCTGACCCACATAATGCATGCCAGGGTGTCGTGCTCAGGGGGGAAGAAGAATTAGGGACATGTGACCTACAATCTGCATTTCAAGTCCCCTTTGTGTTGTGTTGAACAGAGGTAGTGATGACTGACTGGTAAATCAGAGGATGAACTACACGTCAAGATAGAAGTCAAATTGTGAAGTAACAGATCAGAACAGTGGCAGTGGAAATAAAACAAATGCAGACACTTACATTATTGATGAAAAGGCTTTTCCGTTTGTCTCGAACTAAAAAAAGACAGACACGTTGATAAATTTCATGTCCTCTGCACTGACAGCAGCACAAACACAAAAACAAAAGCCAGCAGTTATCAAACACGAACACACGTGCTGTTAGCACAGGAGACAAAGCACGGCCAATAGTTTACGCCAGTGGCTCTCAAACGTTGCGGCGAGGACGAAAATCCAGGTGTGCCAAGAGGATTTGAGCATTAACCTTTTAACTACCCGCTCAACTGTTTGGCAGAGGTCATCAATAAATCCAGGGATATTTAATGTTTTAAATACCAAAACAAATCGAATCATTGTTTGATTCTGTTAACATTTTGGGGAACAGAGAAAACTACAAAGAAACCAAAAAACAAATATTTTCTTGGTGTGGGATTTAAAGGTTTAAAAAGCTAACAGTTGATTATGTGATGACATAAAAATGCGCAAACATTTGGGACAAAATCAATTAGAAAAGGCAGAAATGTTTGTAAATAAAATAGCAATCAAAAATAACTTAGATGGTATTGAGTTTAAAAACACGCAAAATAAATGTTTTGACGAATAAGAGATTATAAAATATAAGTCATCATATCAGTAAATAGTTAAGGATTTAAAATAATGATGGTAGAAATAATAATAGCTTTTAGCTTTTTATACCTTTAAATTCCACATAAAGAAAAAGTAAATTCTTTGGTTTGTTTGCAGTTTTTCTGTATCCTAAAACATCGACAGAAACAAACAATGACATACTAAGTTTTTTTTTTAACATATTAAATTTTCCTGAATTTATTGACCTCTGCCAAACAGCTGAGCTTGGATTTAAAGGGTTAAAAAGTCTTTTTAGGTGTGTTAGTTTCTTTATACAGCTGCAGAGTTATTAACTTTCAACAATCTCTATAAAGTATGGATGCACAATATTATGGAACCAGTATCAGTATCGGCAGATATTAACATTTTTGCTGATATTCACACACAATATTTTGACTGTACAAATTGCCTTAAAAATCCCATAAACTGTCGGTAATATTGGCAAAATGTGCCATGACGTTTTACACTCAGTATCACTCAATGTCCACTTTTATACATCAAAAGTATTAATTATTATAGAATAAAATCTTGTTTTTCTTGCTGTAAATCTGTTTCTAACACAAAGAGACTCAACCATGAAAGGCACTGGTTAATATGAGTAAAGTAGAGACTTTGTGTTCTTGAAACAAAATATTGGTATCAGTATCAATATGGTATGATGATGATAATGCCATTTATTGACAAAAATCCAATATTGTGCACCCCTGCTATAAAGCCTCCCAGGGGACAACATCTTTGGTCGTCCTAAAAATGAGAAAGTGAGAAAGTTCTCCCACTTATAAGCTCTCCAGATTTGATAAATTGTGGCCTGTTCAGTTTAAATGTGTGTTTATGATTTTTTTTGGAAAGTTTAAAATACATTTTTGCATAAACATTGCAAAAGAAATACGGCTTTCTCTCTGATTAATGCAATATTTGAAATGAATAAACATGTACAAACAATTAAGATGCTGCACAACATGTTACAGGTATGAATTTACATTTTTATGATCAGGTGTGCCTTGAGGTTTAGGCTTGAATTTGGTTTTGGCTTGGGCAAAAGATGTTTGAAAGTCACTGGCTTGCACCTGAACACAGACAAAGTTGTTGGTGAGGGGTCAGGGGTCATAATTAAATAGTGAGACAGTTGCAGGTTTGAGTTGAAAAAACTGAAAAGCAAAGTGCAGTTTCACCACTGGAGGGAGACAGAGTCACAGTCAGGACAACTCACCGTTTCTGTGGGGCAACTCTGGAAAAAAAATTAAAAAAATCAACCAAAACTTTATTCTTCTTGTAGCAGAGTCACTGATTTGGATACAGTGGAGTTGGCAGATTACTTTTTAACTTGTTGTATAACACAAACAACCAACTTGGTTTCTCAATATATGAATTTAAAGAAGATAGTCTAAATGTCAGACATCTCACTACCTCTGAAATCTCTTTTATGTTCAAAATTGGTCATAATTATTTGTTCTTCCTCCTGTTTTTATACAAAGTCAAAGTTATCATTATTAACCTTGAGTATGGCATAAATCTGCCATTTTTTAAAAACATTTTCTCTTTCCCTTCTACCCAAGGTTGCATTCGCCGCATTCGAGATTAACTGAAACCAAAATTCATCCAACAGACATGATATCAGTAAGTCTGTGTTCCTTGGGTTTGTGATTTCTCCCCCACAAAGTCACTAAAACCCCCAGAAATTAGTCAGCTTCACGCTCCACACTCACCAGTCACTTTGTTCAGTACATCTGCCTGACACAAATAGCTAATCAGCCAACCACATGGCAGTAACATTAAACTGAAAGTCATAAGGGGACAAAGGTGATTTAAGTGACTCTGAACATGGCGTGGTTGTTGGTGCTACATGGACTGGTCTGAGTGTTTCATAAAATGCTTATCTGCTGCAGTTTTTACACACACCAATCTTTAGGGTTAAAAGAGAATGGTCTAAAAAAGGGGAATCCAGTGAATGTCAGTTCTCTTGGTAAAAATGCCAAGGGATGCAGAACATATCTGAAAGCATAACATGTCAAATCTTTAAGCAGAGGTGCTACAGCAGCAGAAGACCAAACTGGGTGCAACACCTTTCAGCTAAGAACAGGAAACCGAGGCTTCAATTCACATGGGCTTACCAAAATTGAACAGAGGGTGGGTAAAAGCTTGGCATAAACAACATGAAAGCATGGATCCATCGTTCTTTGTATCAATTGTTAGGCTAGTGGGGTGTGATGGTGTCTGGGGGATTTTCCTGGCACACTTTGGGCACCTTAGGGTGGGTGTTGGTGCCACAGTCTGATAGCGCGCTTGGTTGGTAATTGGAAGGCTGCAGATTCGAGCCCAGCTCTGGCTGTCACATGGCAATGTGTCCTTGGGCAAGAGACTCAACCCCAAGTTGCTCCCACTGCTGCATCAGTGGCGTGTAAATGGGTATGAATGCGCTTAAAGTGTTTGATAATACTGATGGACAACTGACACAGAAACTCCAGCCATCAGTGAGTGAATGTGAGAGTGAATGGGTAGGTGTGACCTGCAGTGTAAAGCAGCTTTGTAATCAAAGACTACAAAAGCGCTATTTATGCTCAAGTCCATTTACCTTTTACCTTAGTGCAACCAGAGTATTGTTGCTGACAGTGGACATCCTTACATGAACACAGTGTAT
This sequence comes from Cetoscarus ocellatus, assembly GCA_037902135.1. Classification (NCBI taxonomy): domain Eukaryota; kingdom Metazoa; phylum Chordata; class Actinopteri; order Labriformes; family Labridae; genus Cetoscarus; species Cetoscarus ocellatus. The sequence goes on along the minus strand of JBAMNC010000345.1, from coordinate 1,036,870 downwards.
GCCAGCAGTTCAGTGTACTCCAGTGGCCTCCACAGTCACTAGATCTCCATCCAATAGAGCACCTTTGGGATGTGGTGGAATAAGAGACGGATGTGCAGCTGACAAATCTGCAGCAACTGCATGGTGCTATCATGTCAATATGACCAAAATCGCATAGGGATGTTTCCAGCAACTTGTAGAATCTATACCACGAAGAGTGAATGCAGTTTTGAATACAAACCAGAGTCCAGCACAGTACAAGGCGCACCTAATAAAGTGGCTGATGAGTGTATGTTGTCTCTTTTAGTGGTTTTCAACAAGTCCAGCTTCAGAGCCCGCCACTACCTCCATAAAGAGATGTTGCATTATCCTTTTCAACTAGACGTCAATTTGTTCATTTCTGAACATCAGTGTTTTAAATATTTGGAGATAAAAATGTGGCTCCAGCCAAAAGGCCAAACTAAAGGTTCCTTCTGTTCATCAAAAAAAACAAAAGCTATGACACTACGGCTACATCTGCTCTCTGTCATCTAATGGACAGTTATTGATTGAGTTTGTCTGATCTACTTACCATCGTTCTGTGATTTGCTGAGGAAGATGGTGCTGGCTCGAGGATGGTCTGATGGATTGTACTCCATATTCAACTCTGTAAAAACATAAAATGCAAGCGTCACTATGAATTACTTTAAGAATGATGGATGGCATTTCCTTTTGATGGACCTTTAACCGTTGAAGCTCCAGGCCATGTTTTTGCTGCCATGAGTCTTCCTGGCTTTTCTTTGTAAAAGTCCATGTAAAACCTTAATCCTTCCGAACAGAATCAGAATCAAGATGCTATTAATCTAAGGACAACCTGAGATATTAGAAAAATTATAATGTAGTTATATCAGATTAGTGTTTTATAAGTTGTTTGGCCATAGAGATGAAACAAAAAAAGCAAATGAAACTTAAATCTTAAGAACTTTATACAAATCACACATGATCAATGCTGAGCGAAGCATTTTCAAATCTGAACCTGGTTCTGCCCTGCTTTAGCTATTAGAGAAACAAAATTCAAGACTTTAATAAACTAATCAAAAGCTACTGACATACTTACATTTATGCTTCTATTCACTTTGTTATAGCTCCGATTAGTAATCTGTACCACTTTTGGAAGCAATTTTGATTCAGATGTTCAACAGGGCCACACAACATCACTCAAACTTTCTTTTTGAGTCTTTTGGAAAATGAACTCTCGCCTCTTGTTGACGTTGGCCGGCCCTGGTTGGACACCATCATCAAGAAAATGAGAAAATAAGACATGAGGCACATTTGATTGGTCAGTAGATGGACAGGAAGCTGCCACCTTCTCTTGGTAGACTTAAAACATTATTGCTACATTTATTTGGGATAAATACAATCACCAATTGATCACTGTGGATCTACAAATACAAAAATAAAAAAGCAAACACAAAAACGTAGACATCCATAGACATAAACCTTTTATAGACTGATAAAAGAGTGAGCTCTTAAATACATATGTCCCCATAAAGATCCACTGAAAGATTTCAATGATAGAATTAAACAAAGTGAGTGTTACAGCTTGGGATGGAGTTGGGAGGGTTAAAACAAGTATAGCAAAATGTTTTCTGTGTTTAAGAGCTGTAATATACAGCTTTAACAATTAAGGATGCACAATATGAGTCTGCACATCATTTTTATCAGGATATTATAGCTCATAAGGTTAAATATTGGTCTTGTCAGATATTGAAATTTCTTGCAACACAATACATATAGCTAATATTTTTATACATTCCATATATCAGCTGGAATATTAGCAGAATGTACACGTGCCATATTGCTTCACTTTATCATCACTTAACACAGTGACATTTATCTGTTTTTATTGTTTGCATCAGCTTCTCGCTTTATTGGACTGTCTCAACGGAGGAAACGGGTCAATTCTAATAGAGAAAATAATTGGTACTCCTCACAAAAAGCATATCAATCAGAATTGATATCACCTAAAAAAAATTAAATATTAGCATATCAGATAGCAATCCCAGTATTGGGCAATCACAACAACACAGAAAATGACCATGTTTAGCCTTACAGAGCTGTTAACAAGTTGCTTGTAACACCTCTCTTAAGTCAGTTCATGTCAGTGTTAATTTTGTTGACTAATTATTTTTGTCATAGTTTTCACCAACAACCTTTTTCCTCTGATGAAAACTGAACAGTAACTAATAAAAACAAGTGCACATGGACAAAAATTAAAACTAAATTAAGTGAAATTTTCATCAACAAATAAAAACTAGAGGAAAATGTTTGACAGAGACTTAGTCCAACCAGATCTAATTTGGTCATGTAGAAAGTAGAGACAAGTTAGGAATATATCCGATCACAGCTACTTTGGTTTTGTGGAAAGGTTGGATGAGTTAAGAGGGACATCCAATCACAACTGCCTTAGCTTGAAGCATGGCTATCTCTGTGATTTTTTTATGGGTCTGCTCGTGTAGCTTTAGCATATGAGAACGAGAAGGTGTCATTGGTGAGAATATTCTTAAAAACACATGAGACTCATTACAACAAAACTACTTTTTTTCAGACATGTTTTGGTCAAGTTAAGAAAGAAATATCTATTTTCCTTGTATCCCATGGTCAATTTGTCCAAATACAGCTTATGTAATCAGGATTCTTATAATGTGGCCCACGTCATAATATAAACAAACAAGCTAAAACGATAGTTCACAAACTCCTATACCAACAAAAACTGCTTAAACACACATTTAATCTGTTTACTGGGAGCCTTAGCTTGAAGCCAAGACTCCACCCAGTGTGCAACGCTGGAATTAAAGTCAAATAAAAGGCATTCAACAAATAAAATCAACATTTTGGTTCCAACACACATGCGACACAGAGCTACAGAGACTTTTAAGTGTTTTTTTTTTTTATAAATTACATAAAACAGAGCAAGGGAGCAGAAACCATGAAACTAAGCTGTCTCTGTAAAGACAAAGCTTTATGCTTGCTTATTGTTCCACATCCAGGCATGATTCATGTTCACATCCCAAGATAATCTGAACCATATCACTGCCCGAGGGCACGAGCCACTGATGCATGTGTGTGCTGCATCTAATAAAACAGGGAAGCACTCAAAATATGCAACCTACTCATCGGCGACATGATGGCTCAACTGCTCATACATTAAAACAACTTCTCTTTGTGTCTCTTTCTGCAGGGAGAGCTAGTTAATAACGTATTAAAACATTTACAGTGATTTACCTGTAAGACATTGTCTCCGCTAAAGTCTCCCTAAAGCTGCAGCATTAGAATAAATAAAGGAGGCCATCCTTGGGTTTATTGTACTTCACATGTGAATACTGCATTTTAAAAAGTGAACTCTATCAGTGCATTCCCACAAGTGAGTTACTCTCAGACTGTTGAAAATTGGTGAGATCAGCATCTAAAAATGCTTGGCATGCTGGATAACTGAGCATTCTGACTCCTACAATATGACTGCAGACCTCGTATGAAAGCTGGGCTACATGGCTGCTACTCAGGATGAGAACTGATAAGATACCATTGATATCAATGCCATTATTGTTCTTATTTATCCAATGTTTAATCAAATTCTCAATCAACTCGTGGATCTTCTGTGGGGAAACATGTTTGCTTACACAGTTTTCTGTCAAACAAAAAATAATTCAAACAAGATCAGAATTAAACACATGGCACTCCTAATATTTAATGTTCTGTTGTGTTGAAAGATACAGAACATGAATTAAACAAGTATTTAATGACACAGAACCATGAAGATCAGATGTATTGACTCCAACACAGCTGCTAGCATTTAGCATGAAGCTTACATAGATTTATCCTAATGTTCGGAAAGAAAAACAAAAGTATAGGATTATAAATGGTTGTCATTATGGATGCAAGATATTGGCTTTTATCCTTTTATTTTTTAATTCATTATTGCCGATACCGATATTTCTGGTCAAGAGCATAAGCTCTGTACTTAACAAAAATGGACTTGTTTCTTTCAGTGTTACAGTATATTTTTGCAAGAAACAAATTTAAAACAGCATTTAACTCTTTCAAAAATGAAACCCTTGGTTTTTAAATGTGCCTATGCAGTGATGAGAAGGTGCATCAATATTGTACATTTTGTAATTTGCCGATATTCCAGTTGATATATGGCCGATATGTGTGGTTAATATATCAGCTATAAATATCTGCCAAAATTTCAATATCGGCTGATATCAACACATTTAGGCTGATATTGGCTGATTTGCAAACCTATAATATCGTCTATCCCTAGTTGTCAAGCTTGTTAGCCAGGTCACTTCGCATTTTAATGGCTTCATGGTCACCTACTCTGACACACTAATCATCACAACTCTGACAATTAAATCATGTCGTCTGCCCTCAGCATTAGACAAAGCAGGTCAGGAACTGATGTCACATGTTAGGGGTTTGGTTTTTGACATACTAGTTTCATAAGCCTCACTCGAGGCTAGGTATTGATCTGAAATGCATTATGTTTTTGCGCAGATGCCACGAATAAGGACAATGCCAGGAGAAGCAAGACCCTGGAGACAATAAGAGTTAATGTCATTGGGCTTTCAACACATCAAGAGGGTTCATGCTGCCCCTACATCACCTGGACAACCACCAACTGAGTGTAAACTTAACAGGGAGGACAGCCACCACCAAAGGTAACAAACTGGTCAAGGTATGGACAAAGCTGGATGGTGGAATGTCAAACCTACACACAATACAGTTGACATTTAGACATTATTTTACCAAAGGGGCCCATCATTAAGTTTTGAGCTTTCTCATGTATTCTCTTGTTTTTAAAGATTATCAAGTCAGTATAGCACGTGTTAGAAGGCGAAACTGAAACATCTTTGTGTTCCACTTCACACAAAACCAGATTTTGCATACCAGAGTCTACCCTTTGGCTTGCACGCTGTTTATTTACTTGCTGAACTAAATTTAACCTAAATGCCACTTCCGCTGGCAGCTGACCCTCTGCTGGATGATCTGCGAGAGCTCGAACACAGTTTCCCCTTTTGACATTTTCAGAAGCACATCTGATTATTTCTGGTTGAAGGCCTCTGAGCGGACTGAGCTTGGATTAGCCTTGTGTCGGTTTAGCACCTTATGCAACAATAATCAGGGGTATCGCTGTATCCGGCCAATTTCAACACTCTCACATATGAGAGCTTAAACAGAAGCTGAGCTGGTGTTCATTGTGAGAGCGCATAAGCCCTGTGGGAATGAGAGCATAAAGCATGACAGATTTGACATTAGCAGCTCTATTGTCAAATGTTGGTACCTAATCTTGCACTGTTTCTATTGTTTAAATGTCAAGTCTCATAGAGATTTCTCGTGCCCATACTGCCTGAGTACAATTGAATTTATTTATTTGTGTTTGAAACATGTTTCTCCGGGAAACATTCAGTGAGTAACGTAAAACTAAAACATTTTTTTTTTTCTAACACAAAAGTTTCCAGCAGTTTTCTTTGACAAGTGTTCAGTTATGTCCCACACCAATCCCAGTCCTTCCTTCCTGGGATGTTTTAGTCAAGAACGTGTTGAATGTTGGTGGTGATTCGTTTTTCCAAGGGGAAGTGTAGATTTTTTTTGGCAAAGTATGTTATGATAATCAACTGTCTACATATCTTCAAGCCAAAGGGGGCAGTTCGTTACGTCATTTAATAAATATACACATGGGGATAACTCAAATTTTAGTTTTGAAACTGATTTTGTGAGTGAATGAATCATGTTCCAGAAACTATCTTGTTTATCACATTGCCAGAACAAATGCAAGAATTTTCCTTCTTTAATTTACCACTTGGGCAATTTGGAGATTTTTCTTTGGAAATTTTCTGCATTTTTACTGGGGTTAGGTAGAGGTTGTGAATAAACTTAAAATAGTTTCTTCAATTTTATAACTTTTAAAAGGAAAATATATTCTGCCAAGATGTTTTCCAGTATTTTTGTCTACACTTATAGTCACATCTGTCTCCCAATTCTTTAATAGAGTAACTAAACATTTTTAATGAAGTAAATTGATTGATTTCTGAATAAATCTGACAGAATGTGACCTACTCAGCCTGCCTCCTGGAAATCCCACAGAGCACAGCAGCTGGTGTCCAGTGTTGAAATGTGATCCTAACCACCTCAGGTAAACTTTAAAGAAGACTCGCGGTCGGCATCTGCACACTGAAACAGGAGAGGCTCTGCTAACCTATTAGCTAGCAAACCAAGCTGTCTGTCTCTCTGCTCTTACATAATGAATTAACAACAGACACACCTGCTCTGAATAGACAACACACCACACTTTACTCTTTAAAATATGATTTTGTTTCTTTTTCAAAAGTCTGATCGGTTTGTAACACATCCCTTTCCTCTCATTTTGATCAAAAACATCCCGAGCCGTTCTGTCAGTGTTTTGAGTAATTAAAATCTCAAAGCATCACAGAGGGGCTGCGGATGGATAAGTGTGAGCACTGGCAGTTTGAGGGTTTATGTGCTGTCGGCTTCTTTTTTAACATCTTGCTGTGTCAGTGTCTCACAGTAAACTGCAGAGCATCCTTAAATGTGACCGTGTCAGCAACACACTGCTGCTATCTGATAACAGAGTCTTCTCCCTTATGAGAAGACTACACTTATAAACATTTTCTCTTATTTTTTACTTGATCGATCAAAGAATCAAATTCCCATCACTTTGTTCACTTTTATACAATAAAGTCAAAATTAACAACAAAATTAAGAGAAGGTCCAATATTTTCCTTAAAAGCTGGCAGGATCAGATGGAAAATAATGCTTCAGGCTTCAAGATATTTTTTAAGTTTCACCCCTCAAACTGGGACCAAAAAGTTAAAAATGACCACCCTACATCTCCACAACAACAACAACAACAGCTTCAGCCGTCTACCAAGCAACATGTGTGCTGCTTATTGTGCTCAATTTGTTATCCAGACAAGAACATCCAGACAGATTTGTTGTCCAGACAAGAAACTCCGTGCGTCCACTCGCCATTGTTGTTTGTGGAAAGTTTGTCTTCACCAGAAGGCGTACGCGTGTTGTAACACCGTTGTTTCACTACAAACCTACATCGCCAACTACTGGACTGGCATGCACGCTACAGCATTTTCAGTCGTTCTCACGGATCCATGTGAACATGCATCATGGAGCGCTTATGAAAACGCAAAGGAAAAACCTTTCCATTTCTGGTGACAACGTTGTCATGTAAACAGGGCCTGAGACTGGTACTTTGCGAGCCATGAATGCTGTCTCTGCTGGAGCCCTTGCAGACCATCAAACTCAGTAGCCTTTTTCACATTCAGTTTATGTAAAAGTGCCACAACAAAGCTCTGTCAGACATTCACATCAATTCCAAGTAAAAAAATTATGAGTTTAATTAACTTTGGGATTAACTAGGCGCCACCAGTGATGGACAGTAACATCACTACAAATAGTGTTGTCATTAGCCTAAGTACGTTTTCCAGCACCTTTGTGGTAGCGTTGTTGTTTTCTGAGTCAAATAGCTTTTTTGTAGCTTAGTTGTTTTGTTGATCGTGTAGTGTGGTAACGTCTACACGTTACATCTCCCCACAGCATGAAAGAGAGTGGTGATGTACTGCACAGCAGCATGAGAGAGCACTGTCACAGTCCTAATTCAGACTATTTAAGGATGAATTTAAAAAAAAAAAAAAGGCATGAGCGGACACACCAAACACAGGATAAACCAGCAGGACATGACCTGACACACCAGATGGACTGTTCAACACATTTCACGAGTCTGTCTTGGAAAGAGCCAATAGAAAGTGTTAGGGAATTGGCAGAACCTTTCAATAGCAAATCTGTGGGTGACTGGACAATCATTCTATCAATCACATTTATTTACAGCCAATTAGATAATGTAGTAGGCGGGTGCTGCTGCTGCGGTGTAAAGAACAGAATGTAAGCCACTTCGTAAAACTAACCATCGTCAAAACATGTCAGAAGTGGAGCGAATTATCCTTTCTATAGAGAAGTTTGTAGTGTTATTTGTTTTTCATTTATAAAGAAACCTGGTCCAGATCTGATAAAACTGCCACTAAAGTTGTTAGCATCTATGCTAATCTCTGTACAAGCATCCACGTCCTGCTGTCGTCTCCCTTGTAGCTCCCAGATGGACATTGAATCAGGATGGGACAAGTATGCAACAGAAATATCAAATTTTAATATTAAGTTTAAGAGCAGGAGTGTAGTCTGTCCAGTCTTCCAGTTAATATTGGGCATAAAGGAGAGAAGAGGAACACAATTCATGAGGAAACAGTTATTTTTAGATTAGGGGAAACAGGAATAAGTGGAGCCAATGAGGTACGAATACCAACCTCATGTTGTTATTATTGGGCAACTTAACTTGTTTATTTTGTATATAGCTAACAGTGAAGGAAATGGTTATCAAAGTATTAACCCACAAAACATAATTATGGCAAAGGAGCTTCTGTTTATTTTACTATTATATGTTTGTCTTCTGGCAGGTAAACTAGAAAAGTTATGAATGAATTTTGATTTTGGTTAGATTTTGGTTGATCTGAAGCTGTATGTGGATCCAGTAACCTTTAGAAGGTTTTGTTGACATCACCAGATAGGGCAGTTTTCCACATTTTCGCTGATAAATTGTCTTGCAATGTCAAAAATGCCCTAGTTCTAAGCTTCTGTGTAAGTTTTCTGTTATGTTCACATCATATTTTTCCCTGAAATGCATTTTTGATTCACTATAACTCTTGTAGTGTCATTCGTAGTCTTCACTTTTATTGGTTTTGTAGAGTCAAGCAGCCGTGCCTCTGAAAACACTCTGAGTTAACCCTGTGTGCTCTACTGTGATATGATCCCACTGTTGTTGTTGGAGGCTGTGGAAGAGTGAGCCCTGATCCGCTCCCATGCAGTCAGTGAACATGTTCACTGTTCAGTCATGCTTATTAATCTTTAACCATTTAAACTGACCACTAACATATTTCTGCTACCCTGAGTGCACACTGGGATAAAATATATGACCTTAAAGAAATTATTACCAGTGTTAATTTGACGCTGTATTGGATTATGAGTGACAGGGATGAATTATATTTGGTCTATCATGTTGGTCAATTTAAATCACTGAATTACAATCAATAAAAACTGCAGTACTGTTAAATGTAAACGAGTGGTAAGGATTTGGTCTACTATTTGGTGGATAGAATATTCCAATGTCACACATTTAGAAAATGTAAAATAAAGATTTGCATACTGTTAAGATCTATTTCCAGTGTTTCAAATGTGTTCCATCTTCATTATCACTTCAGCCGTCAAACAACAGGAGGATGTTATCCTAACCTCCCTGATACTGTTACAACACACGTTCAACCACACACACACACACACACACACACACACACAAGCAAACACACACACTGACCAAAGGCCAGTGAGTGCAACCAACCCAGCTTAAACAAACAAAACTGACCTGCACACACATGCACAAGCCAATTTCAAGGAACTCTAGGAACATTCACCACCATCACTACACCAGTACCACCAAATACAAGTACATACAGTATGTCAGGTATGTTTTATAGTCTAATCGTGACGAGAGAACACAGAAAAACTTGACTGTTAAAGCTGAAAGATAGGTTTGATCTCACCCAGGGTTGCATTTGGAAACTTTTCATGGGAATAAATGTGAATAAACCTGGAAATGACAAAATTGAAGGTTGGGCCTTAACAGAGATTTTAAATATAGCTGGGGACAATGGTTTTTATTTTATTTTTTTGTTTAACCTTTATTTAACCAGATAAATCCCATTGAGATCAGGATCTCATTTACAAGGGCGACCTGGCCAAGAGGTCAGCAGCACACGTCAAAGAGTATTATCATAATCTTGAGTAAACAGATTTCATGCAAGTATACTTAATAATTTCTATGCTATCCCTCAGTTTCATTTTGTAGATCGTAGCTTACTGCAGGGGTATTTAGGCCACATTTTTTTAACCCAGAGCACAAGACAACTGAAGCCAAACATTTGAGCATGTGGACTATATACAGTGAGGTTGGAATTAATTGTTCAGTTAACAAAAATCAAACTAGCTAAAGTTCTTCTTACAAATAAATCTGTTGAAATGTAATGTTTTGTCATGTTGGTTTTTATGTTTTTAATTTTTATCTTGTTTGCCCTAAGCCTTTGTGCTTTCTTGTCCCATTTAGCTATTTTAGTTTACTTTATGCCACATGGTGGTTCTGATTGCTGATTTTCTATCTTGTCTCTTTGTGGTTGCGCAGCACTTTGGTCAAAAACTGTTGTTTTTAAAAGTGCTATATAGAAACAATTTGACTTGACTTTATATGAAACAGCTCATTCCCCTGGCCCCCTGAATAGACCTACCAGTGTGATATCATATCGTTGCTTTGTTGGCAGTTTAAGCCCATTGGCTTAGAGTGGCAAGCCCAGTGCAGAGCAGAGACGTAGAGTGAATGCAGATTTATTGACAGCATGGCCTAGAGCAGTGTGAACTAACCAACTACGACATCGTTGACATGTCAACCAATCAGAGAAGACTGGGAAGGGGACTGAGAATACAGCTGGATCAGGGGTACTCAGTCTGTGAACACTGGCAGGTTTTTTTAACATTAGTGACTGTGAACATACTCAAGCAGTCATAAAAAAAACAATATATGAACCAGATTTGAGGCAAAATATGATCTCTTTAAAACCAAAAACAAAGACTGAATAAAATTACACTCAGAGTAAACCACATACTTCTTTGAAACAGTGGTAATGTTAGCTATTTTGAAGTATGATCCATACTGTGGGGATTAAGTTATATGGCAGGGCTCAGCTAAAAAAGCAGAATATAACAGTTTCTTTCCACTGCCAAGCAACACATCAAGTCTCAGTGCTATTTATACAGCAGCAGCAGCAGCATGTGTTTCACCAGAGGCTGACGACTGCATCAGCCCAAAATGTTGGTGGGAGGTAATAGCTCTATTTTAGGGTCAGATATGGAAAATAGCCCAAAAAAGCAGCAACTTATCCAAAGAAACCAAAAGTAACAGGAGCTTAGTCTGTTATTTTCCATTTATAGATGAGGAATTATTCCCTTCAGGCTCAGAGTACTTACAGAGGAGAGGGTCCTGATTTGATTTATTGACTGTCAATGAGAGATTAATTTACTCTCTAGCATACAAACACCTCCTCCTCTCACTTATTATCACTTCTGAAAGGCTGAGAGCTTTGAGCCTCAGGGAGAGAACACACTTAAAAGACAATCTGATTTACATTTTCATAGACTAGATCCATCCTGTTCCTGGTCCTAACACCAAATTTACTGTCAGACTGACAGTGCTGATGATACAACACCTGAATTGGCTTTTTGAATCTTTCTGCTATTTATGAAACAATCACAATAATTTAATGTGTATGGATTCTCAATTGTCTTTCACTATTTTCTTGTTAGGGCTTGTTTTTAAACTTACATAAGCAGTTTAGACCAAAGATTTGCGTCAGAACAAGTTTATGAGGAGCTACTATGCAATGCTCTGAATGTCTGTCAGTTCTGCTGAAAATGAGGAGGTTAATTTCAATAAATATGATGGTCTCTCACCTTCAAGGAGTGTATATTGAAGCTATTTCACAATAAATCTGCCTCTACAAGAAGAGTAGCACTGAACATTCATCCTGCCCAGAGACAACAGATTCAGATTTGCTATTAGTTTTTTTTTTTTTTTTACTTATTTATTTTTTATTCATCTCAAACTTAAAAAAAAAAAAAAATCGAACAATTTAGTCAAGGCATCATAATATATATGTACAGTGGACAACTGTACATGTCCATTAACTAAACTTATACATGTGAATACATACACATATATGTCTGTTTGAGAAGGGACAGAATGAAGCTAAGAGCTTATGTAGTCCTGCCCCTTTCTTACAAATCAGATCCATTAAGGAAACAAAAACATAATAATAATAATTATTATTATTAATTAATAATTCGCAAGCACCTCAGAAAACTATTTATGTATATATTAAATATATATCTATACAGATCTACACATCATACACATTTTATATATATTATAATCTTATATACTTACATATCATCTGTAGTGTTTGTACACAAATACTTATTTAAATGCACACTTTTGTATTCATAATCATATATCTCATTATTAAGTATATACAAACAATAAGCTTCTCCACAAAATATTTGTTCTAAACTACATTTCATGTTGTTTACTATAATTAGTTGCATATGGTAATAATGATCAGTGTTAATATATGTACTTAAAATTAATTATAAGGTCACAAATTGTTTTGGGATAAAACCAAGTTATCGTTAAGTTACTTGTATGAATCTAATAATACTTGTCTATAATGTAATTTAAATATTTGATTATTATTGCACATTTTCAAAGTGACAAGCTATCTCAGGTGCAGTTATATTTAACTGTGCACTGCCCCTGTAGTCGTAGTGCTGGTAGCTGATTATAGTGTTCAAGGCTCAGAATGGATAAGGTCCTTTTGTAAATGCTTCACTGAATGGACATGTCTTACACAGCTGTTTCCCTGTTCACTTCAAGCAGGAGGATGAGGATGTGCTTCAACTGCCATGGCAACATCTGCTTTAGCTTCTCTCTTTCCATTCAGATCAGATGTTTGTTTGTTTTTTTCTGTCACCTGTGTTAAGTCTGTAAGACACATTCATAACACAGACCTATCAGATGTTTTGGTCATGCTAGAACAAACTACCAAGAACAGATTGTGTTCAGATAAGTGCAGTAAGAGGCCTTTAAAGAGAGTAACAGAGGCTGTAAGGAAACTGGAGAGACGGATAAATATGAGTTATCAGTTACCATTTCTTTACGGCTGTACTGTTCTTTATCTGTTACACAAAGTTCACAAAGATAACCTGTGTCAGAAACACCGTGCATCTGTTCTACTTCAAAACCAGTGAAGGTGGTCAAAGTTATGAAATGTGAAGCCATTGTTAAAATGATTGACAAGAGACATGCACTGATTATTCGTCATGTCCATGTTGCAGATCCATTTTGACATTTAAAAAACCTCAGTCCAGTCCAAATAAACAACACATGGTCCACAGAACAAACCAAGTTCTGCTCTCTAACATTGGGAAAGCTTGTTACTCCTAAATTCCTCCAAACTCTGTATCTAAATGTTCGACATCAGCTGATGCATGATGCCTCACACAAACAGTCGTCTTAAGAGAGAAACACAGTGAGCTTTGTCAAAGAGAAGAGGATCAGATGACGCCTTTGTCCGTCTCTCTCTGTCCATGAACTTCCACCTCCAGGGAGGGGAGAGGGTTTCACGGGTGTGTCTACATAAACAGTGTTTGTCCTCTTAAATCAAGGATAATATTAATGGCTTATTGTCAACATTTATTTTTATGTCTGCTTAATCGACACACTTTGACCTGAGAGACACCCGAAGAAGAGAAAAATCACGTCATTTTGTCTTGATAATGAAGCTTCATACCAACCACAGAGCTGGCCCGCCTGATCAGTTTTTAATGTTCAAAATAATGGTGTTAAGAGCATTAATCCTCTGTGACTTCATGTGCTGTTTGTAGTTAAATCAGTGAGTAGCAGTGTTTTATAATCTTAATGTCTATCGAAATAATCTAAATTATGATTTTTGCAGTACTAGAGCGGTCCTGGTGGAGAGGTTATTTAGGTTGACTTTCAGGGAAACTTGGACAGACGATATACAGCCAATGGAAGTGCACATGTGGTCCATCACCAGCACCATAAAACATGGATGAGATACAGAAACAGAACAGACGCTTTTTGTAGTACTTTCCTTTTCCTTTATGTGACAGTCTCTGAAAAACATCCAGTGTGTCCACTGCAATCATGTTGTGTCCGTCATGGTGGACAAAATATGTTTGTCCAAAACGCAACTGCCTATCCAACCAGCTTTGAGAGACATGGATCAATTACAGGGGCTTTATTTTTGTCATGGTTTTCATCAACAACATTTTTCCCCTGATGAAACTAGACAGTAACTAATAAAAACAAGTGCACATGGACAAAAACTAAAACTAAATTAACTGACATGTTCGTCAACAAATAAAAACTAGACTAAAATGTTTGACAGAGACTTAATCCAATCAGACCTAATTTGGTCATGTAGAAAATTGGGGCAAGTTAGGAATATATCCAATCACAGCTACTTTGGTTGTGTGGAAAGGTTGGATGGGTTAAGATGGACATCCAATCACAGCTGCCTTAGCTTGGTGGTGGTGGGATAAGTTGGGGAGCGATATAATCAGAGCTCCTCTCTTTATGAATTGATATATTCATGTAGAGCAGGTTCACTGTTTGTTGTCAGTTCTGGTATTGTAACTGAGATGCTCTGCCAGGTAGCCTAAATAAAGGTGACTGCTTTTCACACAAAAGTTCAATTTGTTTCTGTTCATTTATACATTCAAACTTTACTAACATTCAGTAAAGGGTTGTTAGATGTTTTATTTTATCCAAGTGTAAAACATGACTTCAGAAATCCAAGGAAACATAAAAAATGCCTTACTCTTTACACTTCATATTTTAGTCGACTAACTTTACAGTAGATTTTGTCAGCTAAAATTAGACTAAATTTAAACAATTTAGATGACTGAATTATGACTAAAACTGAAAGATATTTTATAAACAACAGACTAGGGTTCAGGAAACTGGGATACACTTCAGAGAAGCCATTGTGTTGACTAGCAAATCAATGAGTATGTTTGTTTGGCAACTGTGATGTAAATATCAACAAATAAACTGTGCCTATGATTCTTTTATTATGAATATTGAGCAGCCGTTATCTCAAACCTCGGCCACATTCAATTTCCTGTGCACACCTGCAAGAAATGGTCTGACCTCACACTGGATCCCTTTAACTCTAAAATTGAATATTTCTCAGCACAATAGCATTCAATGAGGAAACAGATGATGTCTCAGAGAGCAGCACGTCACGCTCCTAATTGAGGCGTTAATACTTGGCAGCCACTTGTCCCTGGCGGCCTCCCCTATCTGCTCTGACACAGGCTCACAGCTGCCTCTCTGGGCTTGTTTGTGGACATGGGGAGGGCAGTTTTTTCTGAAGTCCACTAATCTCCACGGCATTGTCTGTGAACTCATAATAAAGAAAACACATTATGCACGCTCCTGTTTCGGTCAACGTGCTGCTGAGACAGACGGCGTCTCAGCACGAGTCTTCTTTATCCCCGTCAAGAGGCGCAGGATGATAGTCAGTTTTCTGTCACTGAACTGCCTTTGGGTCACTTTTTCTACTGTGTCATGGAAGAAACTGTCTTAATGCTCCATTGATTTAAGCTGATCCAAAATATTTCACTGCTCTGTTGGCCACCCCTTCCAGGTATATCTATTTTTGACTGCAATATGGTTGGCCAATGTTCTCATCTGTTGTTGCCCCGTCCTAAATATGTCACATCAGAGCACATTTTCCAGTATTTTACAGGACCAGAATATTTACTTTACTATACCCTCACACTATCATTCTTCAAACAACAATATTTCAAAAACCCCATTAGAGAAAATCTGCAAACTTTACACAATTCAAAGTTGCATCAATACCAATGTTGGCCTAAAAATTCTAGGACTGGACAGGCTCTAATTCTTTGGATGCCACTGAACACATTCACAAAAACACCCACTTTACAGAGCACTCAAGTTAAAAGCCATCGCAAAAGGCCATTCACTGTTTGAGAAGCATACGCCTCAAGATTACAAGAGGAAATTGTAGAGGATGATGTCAATTCAAGGGAAACACTCAGTCAGAGAGCTTCCTGACAGCAAAGTGCACCAGCTGAAATAACTCCTCATGAGGTTTGTTACTCATTGTTTTCCCAAAAGAAGATCAGATGGGCTAAAAATAAAGACATAAACCCCGTTCAGGCTCACAAAAATAACCTGAAATTATCCAGACTTTGTCCAGGTGAGCCATATGAGTGAAACAACAGTTTTTCAGGATAATTTTCCTGTGCCCCCCAATCATTTTTCCATGTACAGTCTGGGTGAGGCAAAGTGTGAATGCTGCAGCAGATAATCAGGGTAAATTGCAAAGGGTCAGTGGGTTGGGCTGATGACATCATCCTGTGAGACCAGCAACGAAAACTGGAAAAAGGAAATGGATGAAGGATGGACAAAAACATCTGCTGTTGGGGATGCTCAGAACTGGACCAATTTTGGTCCTCCTTTTTTAAAGGTGCAGTGTGTAGAAGTTGGCAGCATTTCGCAGAACAGAAACGTTGAATATAGGATATAATGTTTCTATTTGTATGTAAAGTCCGTCAAAATAGCAGCACAATCATCCCCATAAAACATTTGTTTTATTTTTATTTAGTTAGAAAAAGCTTCAAAAAATGTACATTACCACAGGCCGCGTTCATAACGATCCGCCATGTTGTCTACGGGTGGATTTTAGGGACAAAAAGAACAAAACGTGAATCTGCCCGCCAGTTCTGATCTGATTAGCATTAATGCGCTAATGTTTGATTGTGTTACTACAAGTTTACAAAACCTACAATCAGCAGCTAACAACTGACCTATGATCTATAAAAATAATGGTTACAAACCTTGTCACTTTAGTAAATGATGCCGTGTTCATGATCCCTTTTGGTCTTCACAGGCTTCCGTTGCTCAGCGATTTGACGTTTTGGTTACGGTTGGGCTCATTCTAGAATCTGAACGATAGATGTAGCTCAAATGCCAAATTCTACACACTGCACCTTTAAATTGGTTTTCTAAAATATGCAAGAAAAACATTCCCCTCTGCCCTCTCACTGCTATCTTCGGTGTACCCCCAGCAAACATATCCACACTTTCCAAACAGAACAAGGCTCTTGCTTTCTCCCTTTTAGCACGGAGGTTGATATTACTGAACTGGAAGAATGCTGCTCCACCCACTCACGCTCATCTCATCCATAACATTATGCCTAATCTTTAATTAGAAAAGATCCGATACAGTGTTAATGGCGTCCTCCAGAACTTCCACAGCACTTGGGATGGTTTTATGAACTTTATCAGGGATCTTGATGGTCTGTAGTTGGACTGATTAACATCCAGCAGATTTGATATATTATTGAAATACTCTGGCTGGCAACACTTCACCTATGTGTGCAACTGGAGCAGCCGAGCTTGTAGCACCTTTCCTGGTGCTTTTATTTAGTAATTTGACTGTTTTTAGCAGCAGTAATCTAAAAACAATTCTCCAATTCTGTTCATGAGAAGTAGGGATGCATACATTTTTGGTATGATATCTGTTTTGGTAGATAAATTGCTTTTAAAGATATATATCGATGTCTGCAGATATATCCTGCTGATATTTTAGCCTAAATATAAACACACTTTTGTTTATTCTTTACATTTTAGTTTTAATATTAAATTAACCAATCCAAAAGGGGCTAATCTTCTGTCAGGAAGTTGATGAACCAGTGACTTGTAAAGATACACTTTGTACTGATGTAAGTGTAATAAAAGCTTTGAAAACATTGGCATATCAGATATCAACAAAAGATCCAAAACCATGAATCCATAATAAGCCAAGTTAAACTGTGTACATAAGGAAGTGGTTTAAAAGTGTAAACTTTAGATATAATTGAACCAAATCTTGTAAAACCTTCTTTGCTCAAAGCATCTCGGACACATTAAATTGTAAATATGATATTTTATTCATGGACTGTGGATATAGCCTCATTGTTTTGTAAGTGATGTTAATATAAATGAGCCTTGAACTAGGGCTGAACGATATGGACAAAATTTCATATCTCCATATTCATGCCAGATACCTCGATATCGATACGATACGATACGACTACGGGTTCGTTGAAAACCAAGCATTTTTCAGACAAATAAAAACATCATAATACAAAAGAATGTGGAAAGTGCAGTTTTAGCGCGGGGGATATATTGTTTATACCGTTACTTTTCGATATTAATATCTTGAACGTTCATATCTTGATATCGATACGATAACAATATATTGTTCAGCCCTACCTTCAACCTGTTTTATTATCAATAACCAGCAGGCAATTTTCCAGATGTTTCAAACTATGTCAAAAGGAGTTGACAGAGACAAATAATCTTCCCGTCCAGTTTATTTGCTGCCTCAATAACTACCTTCATAAAGACAGCTATCCGTCATCCATTCAGTTTACCTTGTTAGGGCTCATGAGAGGGCTGTAGCCTATACCAGCTGTCCCTGAGCAATAAGCTGGCTACACCCTGAACTGGTGGCCAGTCAATGACAGGGCTGACATATTGAGTCAATCAACCAGTCACTCACATTCACACTTACTGAGAGAACCCACCACATGCAGCACAGAGGCTGAGAGTGCAACACAAATCCGGCACCTTCTCTCCATGAGGCAGCAGCACCAACCACTGCCCCACGATGCAGAACTTTTAGACATTTAAGAGCAAAGGAGAAAAGCAGTGTATGCTTTTGGAAATGAGAAGGTTTTAATTGACAAATAATGGCAATACAATCTAAATTTCCAGCTGCTTTGTAATGTATATTCACTGTTTCATCCAAGTATAGCCACTTCTTCTCAGATATGGATGTACGCCTTAGTTTATTAGCTTCATGCTTATGCATCAGTTTGCATCAATCACAAAAACATTAAGTTCATAAATAAGTTTTTATTGCTACTGTTTTTCAGTTTGTCAATCAGTTAAATAAATAAATAGAATGGCTTAAAGTTTTGCAGCTGTATTTATAGTGTTTATGTGTTAATGGTACTTATTAGAAATATTGTCAACCACATTAAAACAATCCCAAGTCGAAGTGTGCAGAGGGCTGCCGCTGCGGTGATATTTAATGAGACAGAAGCCTCATGTCATCACACTGACAGAAGTTTAAGGACTTACAAACAGTTTCATTGATTGGCACAGTGTTTGCAGAGGGTGGCACCTCATGTGTGACAAACTGCTACTTAGCCTGACAACACAGCAGCCATATCTATTTCTTAAATACAGACTTCATTTTAAGTGCTTAATTGTTCAACATAGCAAGACAGATGATCATCAGCTGACTGATTATAGACTACAGAGGTGTTTGCCCACTCTTTAATTTATGCCATTATGCTTTCAAACAAGCCCAGAAACAAAACTGATATTAGTATTTAAACAGCTGCAGACAAAAGAATCACACAGAGTTCATATTATTTTTGCCAGTTAATTCATTAATAGGTCTGTCATCAGTGCAAACTCTTTCATGAATTGGATATGCCAACATTTTTTTTTTTGTTTTCGTGTCTTGCCTCACTCCTAAGTTCATGACAAGCAGATAGACACCATTCTTTGACTGTGTGTGCAGTAACAAGGAAGAGACGGGCAGAGCTCGCCACCGCTAATTAGCTTAGCTCAAACACTGGGAGTCAGTGGGAAGTGTTAGCCTTCCTCTGCCTACAGTCATCAGATGAACAACTCTAAACGATCCTGTGTGCTTGTTATGACTCATTTTTTTACCATGTTATGTCATGCTGTCTATTTTTAGACTAAGATTAGCACTTTATGTAATTTTCCAAAGAAATACACATGAAACTAAACCACACGGTGCATGCACAAACCACCGCAGAGGTGTTTGTAAGTGGGTAGGTCAACAAAAAAAAGCACGTTGTCTACAAGTAGATAACGTAACATGACGCAGTAAAAAAAAAAAAAAAAAAGACACAACAAGCACATTGCAGCGTTTAGAATTGCTAAAGAGTTTATCTGATGACTGTAGGCAGAGGCAGGCTAACACTACCCACTGATTCCCAGTGTCTGAGCTAAGCTAGTTAGCGGTGGGTGAGTTCTTCATGCACAGTGGAAAGATTGGGTCTATCTGCTTGTCATGGACTCCGGAGTGAGGCAAGACATAAAAACAAAATAAAATGTTGGAATACCCCTGTAAAGGGACATAAAATCTCACTGTATCCCTAGAAACCACTCATTTTTAGGCTTCTATGGATATGAACAAGACTTGAGACATATTTAGAGGGTGGGTTGACAGTTTTTCCTGGAATTATTGGCCCTAATGTTTATGTATGCAGACTTACTGATGTCATGCAAAATAAAATGTCATCATGCCTGCATGTGAAAAAGTCTGTTTTTAATTTCTTGAATAAATAAAAATGGTCTTACAGTTTCAGTGAAGACCTTTTTTGTTTGTCATAGTTTGGCTGCTGGCTGCAAATAGACAGCCCATTTAGTAGACACTCGGCAGTGTGAATGGGCCAATTGTAATGCATATTAGCATGTGTCAGTGGAGGGGGAGCTGCGTTCCATAGTTTGCAGTGTGTTTCATGCACAGGCTGAAAACAAAGAGCGGCACAAAGGAGTCTGCTGCCCTCATGAACAGGATGTTGTCTGCGGCTCCATCTCTCTGTGAGGACTCATGGGAGCGGACACTAACACATGACTCTTGCCATGTGCCTGGCCGAACTCACAGCTATAATATCTGTCAGTCACTCAATATTACAGGCTGTGAGAGGGGGCAGCAGCAGGATATCAGACAGGTGAAGTTTTTATGAAGGGGCGAAAGGTGATCATCCAAGATTAGAAAAAATACTCTCAGGTCTTATTTTGAAGGCAATACTGGGCCTTGTGGGTAATATTTTTCAGACCTTATTGTGTCAACATGCCTCAATTTTTAAAATTCCACAAGGTTTTGAGCTGTATCTGGTTCATTTTTAAATAAAATAGTTCTTGTTGTTCTTGTTTTATGCTAAAGCCTTTCTCTTATTCTATCATGATCTCAATCAATCTTTATTTGTATACCACCAATTCAAAAGGCACTATTTAAAGGCACTTTACAATAGAGCATGCTGAAGACAAACTCTTCAGTTTATAGATACATATGTGCATATATACAAATACATATAAATATATAGATTTGTATATACAGTGCTCAGCATAAATGAGTACACCTCTTCAGATTTGTCAGAAAACCTTTAGTTTCCTTTCAAAATCAACATTTTCTATGGCATTATATACCACAAAATACTCCCCCAAATGTGGGCCATTGATTGCAAACAAGATTTTTTAAGTTGCACACAAAAAAGTATTTTTCTCAATTTAAGATCAGGATGCAAAAATGAGTACACCCCAGTCAAGGGGAGGGAGCAAAGCTAAATTTTATTTATCAAAAAACCCTTATTTTCATCTTATGGTAAAAAATAAAATGTTATGTTAAACTCAGCTTTGTCAAAACTTTGGAAATTGTTCTTCTGTTCATTTAGATATTGATTAATACATTACTTTAATAGGTGGTGTACTCATTTATGCTGGGCACTGTACACATACATACATCCAGAGATGTATCCAGGCAGAGACAAAGGGACTAAAAATAAGAATTTATGACAAACCCATGGAAGCCCAGACTATAAATCTGTCCTCATCATGTTTATCTGCTAAATATAGATAGATGTATTGACTGTTCACTAATGTATGGGTTAATGCAGGACGAGGCAATATTGAGAAAAAACTCATAATTCAGTATTTCTTACCTGAATGCTAATCCTTAAGAATATCTTCATATATTTTTAATGTAAAGAAATTGCAGAAATAAAGCCAGATCTATGCGAAATCTACCTTGGCCAAATACGTCTACAATGTCAACATGTTTGTATAAAACCACACAAAATCTCTCTTTGGAAAAATATAATTGTAAACAAGAAGTCCAATGAGAAGTGATTCACAGTTGTGAGTAAGCCGTTTATTTGCGAGCCATTCTTAAATGCAAATTGTCTGCAAATTTGTAAAATAGTATAAAATAGTTGACACAACAGATCCTGGGTCAGTCAGGAACGCTGCAAAAAACTGCAGCTTTGGCGATCACATGATTGCGTTGTCTGAAATTGCGATTTCGATCCGAAAAACGATAAATCTTTCCGCCCTACTGTGGGGTAGGAGTAGAGTGAACTCACCAGTTAGAGATGGTCTGAGCTTTGTGACATGGTTTGTCCACCTGAGGGTGGATACACCGTGGTCATAAAGAGATGGACTTGGTAAGCAGAAAATATGACCTGTTATTCACATGCTGCTCTTCCTGTCATCTCATAAACTCACAGTTACCTTGTGAAGTTGTGGATTGTTTTGCCTCAGAATCATAATGGATGATCCAAGTTTCATTGCATTTAATCTTCCATAAAAACGTGTGTTTCCTTCAATTTGTTCCAAAATGTCTCCCTTCATTTTTTTTTGCATTATTTCCCTTTGATCAGGACTCAGAGGTTTTGGAACAACATTGACACACAAGTTAACTGTCCCTTTATCAATGTAGAGCATTTCTGTTTTCATTCTGACACTGAGTCCTCGATCATTGCCAGGTTGTTCAATATGTTGATTGTTTTCAGAAGTTTTCGATGTGCACAGGCACCCAGGATGTCCATCGTCTTGAACATCCTCTCTTGCTTTAAAAAAACTTTTGTGCCATTCAACGCACATGACATGCAGTATTCTCCATACACCTCGGTTAATATATAAAAAGATTTGGCTGCTGTTTTTCTTTTAAATTTCACTGTTACTTAACTTTAAAGCTAATCATTTTCTGATGTCTTAGCAAAACGGGTGCACTTCAATCAGTATCTAGCAGTGAAATTAAGACGTCACTTATTGAAAACTAACAGCAGTTTTGTGTGAAAATCCAAGTGTGACTGTGAACGAGTGTTTTATCCTCATAAGCAGGGATGCTGCTTGAAATTTGGGGCCCCATGACAAGATATCACACTGAGCCCTGTCCTGAATGAATAAATGTAATTAATTTTTACAATAGACCGCACATAATTATTACAGCCAGACAAGATGTTCTGCTTAAAGGAACACTCCAACATTTTTTGTTTTCGTGTCTTGCCTCACTCCAGAGTCCATGACAAGCAGATAGACACCATTCTTTCGACTGTGCGTGCAGTGACAAGGAAGAGAAAGACAAAGCTGGCCCACCGCTAGTTAGCTTAGCTCTAAAAGTCACAACAAGCACACTGGACTGTTTAGATTAGCTGAAGAGTTTATCTGATGACTGTAGGCAGAGGCAGACTAACACTTTATTTTTTTTTTGTTTAATCAAGGTTAAATAAAAGATAAATGAAGTGTTAGCCTGCCTCTGCCTACAGTCATCAGAAAAATTCTTCAGCAAACCTAAACAGTCCATTGTGCTTGTTGTGACTTGTTCTTTACTTCTTTATGTTACGTTATCTTTTATCTTCTTCTACTCCTAAACAGAGGCCTTGTTTTGTTGACCTACTTCAGCTGTGGTTTTTGCGAGAGATGTGACAGCCGCGAACGAGTAGAGTCGTTTGAACAACTCTTTTATTTTAACAACAATAGATGATTCCCAGTTGTGAGTGAGCCGTGAGCTGAAGAGGCACCCCATAAATGAGAAAACTTAAGATCTGCATGTTCAATTTTATCTTTTTACCTCCGCCAAGGAGGTTAGGTTTTCGCCAGGGTCTGTCTGTTTGTTTGTTTGTCTGTTAGCAAGATAACGCAAAAAGTACTAGATGGATTTTCATGAAAATTTTACCAGAGGTGTGGTTTGGTCCAAGGAAGAAGCCAATGCATTTTGATGCCGATCCGATCCAGATTGACATCACAAAAAACAGTAAAGTTTATAATGGCAAATCCCATTCATTTATGCCATTATGGGAATTGTAGTTTATTCAAGTAGTGCGTTTTTCGAACCTGTGTCACTACATTTCCTAGCTTCCCTTGCAATGCCAGCGGAGGAGTTCTGCTAACACAACGGCTAACAATAGCCTGGTAGATCAGCATGTTTTTCCGACTTTGAAACTAGAACGCTAATAACGCAAGATTCTCCACATGGACAGACATGAGCGGAGACTCGGCTGTCCATGTGTAGTGGAAAAGCCACTGCCGTAACTGAGCTGCTTGGCGGAGGTCTGCGCTCTCGGAGTGCTTTTCTAGTTGCTAATGTTGTTAGCATAAATGACATTCAACCTGGCTTAATTAGCATTACAGCGATCAATCAGTCAATATTTTGCAACTTTCAAACAAATCAAATTCAAATCAGGTTCATACAAGTGGAAAAAAAAATAGAAACGCACTCCGACAGCGCAGGCCTCCGCCAAGCAGCTCAGTTACGGTAGGGGCTTTTCCACTCCACATGGACAGCCGAGTCTCCGCTCATGTCTGTCTATGTGGAGAATTCTGTGTATCAGCGTTCTAGTTATAAAGTTGGAAAAAACATGCCGATCTACCAGGCTAATGTTAGCCGTTGTGTTAGCAGAACTCCTCCGCTGGCATTGCAAGGGAAGCTAGGAAATGTAGTGACACAGGCTCGAAAAATGCACTACTTGAATGAACTACAATTCCCATAATGGCATAAATGAATGGGGTTTGCCATTATAAACTTTACTGTATTTTTTTTTATGTCAATCTGGATCGGATCAGCACCAAAATGTAATGGCTTCTTCCTTGGACCAAACCACACCTCTGGTAAATTTTTCATGAAAATCCATCCAGTAGTTTTTTGCGTTATCTTGCTAACAGACAAACAAACAAACAAACAGACAGACCCTGGTGAAAACATAAGCCCCTTGGCGGAGGTAACAAACATAGGAAATGAAGTAAAAATGTGACAAGATCTTCTGGAAAAGTCCTGGAAAATAATTTCTAGAACCCTGCAATAGCCATACTTTGCATGAAGCTATTCTGTATCACCATGTAGAAAGAAGAAGAGAGGTGTAATTTTGGTAAATGTTGCCCGGCCCAGCCCTTTGAATCTAAACTGTATTTTGCAGCAGCCCCCCTTATCTCTGTGTGCCCCTCACTCTCAGGACCACCATAGAAGTTTATGCATGGTCTTTATGGTCTCCCAGTCTCCCTGTAATATACTGAGGATGTTTACCGTCGACGTTCTCCCGGTCGCTGATGTGCTGCAGGTTGCACGCCGTCTCCTCCCTGCTCAGATCAGACTCCTGGTGGTAGGACTCCAGCCTGGAGTGCGCGTTTCTGCGGAGCTTGGGGCTGGCAGACACGCAGCAAGAGGTCGTACTCCCCATCTTTGACTCCAGAGGTCTGAGTGTGCGTTAATAATCCTTAAAGGTGAAGCTTTAAACGAGGCGAGCCGGCCGGTCACCACAGAGCCGCGGAGCGCCGACGGTGCATCCGTACATCGGCGGCAGCGGCGCCCATGGGTGCTGTCTGTCCACGGTCTGGTGTCCACGGAGACGAGTCTGTGTGTCAGGCAGGATGAATGGATGTCAGTCCCAGCGGCAGCAGCGGATGTGTGTTACATGGTGCATGGTAAATGAGGACGCAGCCCGCTCCAGGCAGCAGGAGGAGGAGGAGGAGGAGGAGGAGGAGGAGAGGAGCTGTAGCTGCTCCCTGCTCAGAGAGACACAGACCGACACAGAGCTGTACACCAGGAGAGGTTCCGGTTCAAGTGGGAGGGTATTATAAGACAGAATTATCAGTATTTTATATCAAAGCAGGAACATGGTGTCTGAATGCAATTTTCGGATCAACATCAGTGTTTATATGTGAAGAATTTCTGTTTGTGTTTGACAATGTCTGCCTAGAAACTGTATCTTTACATTTTTAGTGCAAAACATGTCGGTTATCAGGTAACAACTTGTTTATTTATTGAGCCAAATAGGGGAGATTGGGGTCAGTTGGAACATCTCTGTGAATTTTTTTGTCAAAATATAATTTTTGATGTGTCAATTTATTTTTTAAACTTTCTTTATTGCTGTTACATATTAATCACAGTATTAAACACTAATTTCCATACCCATGTGTGTTTTTTAAATAAGAAGAACATACAGATACAAACAAACAATTAAACCCCACGCTAGGGATGGGAATTGATAAGATTTTATCGATACCAGTGCTATTAACGATCCTGCTAATTGATCAATTCTTTAACGAGTCCCTTATTGACTCCTGCAGATTTTGCATGTGGGCAAAAGTTGGCCTGTAGATTTTCAGTGGCAACAATGTCAAACACACATATCACAGCGTAGATAACTGCTTCTGCAAGTCGCTGGTGTTTCCACTCACTTAAGGTTGTGCAGTCGGCGCCTTTTGTAAAAAATTAAGCCACAGTTCTGACCGTTTCTGAACCCTGTCAGTGGAAGGAATTGATAAGGGAATTGATTAGCAAAAAGACTCATTATATCAATACTTTGATGGAGCTGTTAACGATTCTCAACTGGAATTGGTTTTCGATTCCCATCCCTACCCCATGCCCCCACTCATACCCCTCCCCTGGCACATATCCCTTTAAGTAAAATTAAAAAAAAAAAAACCAAAAAAAAAAACGGGTTAATAATAATACAAAGCAAGTGAAATATCACATGGATTATCAGACAAGGTTCTCAGTCCAGATTAAAATGACATTCTGTGTTTTTGATATATGACAAAAACGAGGTCCAAGTGTTTCCAAAGGTCCTCTATTTTTTCCAGTTCAAGAAAATGCAGCACCGTTTTAATCCAGTTCACATACGGCGGTGGGGCTGAGCAAAATCAGCCTCCTGGCCACCAAGTCCTTTTTATTTGAGGGAAGACAAAGTGCAGGGGGCACACCAAACAAAGCAGTTAAAACATTCGGTGCAGTATCTTCCCCTGTGACCTTGGACAACACCACAGAAATTCCAGACCAATATGTATTTAAAGAAGGAGAGCGGTGTCAGTTTAATTAACAAAATGTCTACCTAGAAACTGTATATTTAGATTTTTAGTTGCAAAATATGTCAGTTTTCAGGCAACAACTTGTTTATTTACTGGGATGAAAAGGGGAGGATGGGGTGAAACAGAAGACATCACACTTTTCTTCATAACCCATGTATAAATAAATTATTATTTATGTTTTTGCTGGCATTTGCTTTTTTTTGTTGTTGTTTGTTAGTTTATAAACAGGATAACTCAAGAAGTAAAGAACAGATTTTGATGAAATGTTCAAGGAATATGACACAAGGAAGAACTGAAAAGATCTTGTTAATGATTTGAATCTGGATGTGGATCCAAGAGTTTTTCCAGGGCTTTGTTAACTGTGCAGATAGGACAGTTTTCTACATTTTTATCAAGGTCTGTGAACAGGATAAAGTTCTGAAGAGATTTTGATGACGTTGTGAGGGAATATGAGTCTTGCACAGTGAAGGAGTAACAGGATTTTGGTGGTGATCAGAAATTAGACGCAGACCTTGGAATTTTTTTTTAAGGATTTGCCAAAATTACAAGATGGGGCAGTTTTCTACATTTTCTCAAATAACTTAGTAATTTCTTCACAGGGATTTATGTCATTTTCAGGGAATGTTGGTTGTGGTCCAATAAAGAAGCAATAAGATTTTGGTTGTGATCTGAATCTGCGTGTGGATCCAAGAGTTTTCCAGAGATAAGTTAACTGCGCAAGATAGAACAGTTTCCACATTTTTCTCAATAGCTTTCTCGTTAGTGTTGGTAATACCTTGGCGGAGGTTTGTGCTTTCGGAGAACTTTCAGATGTTTGTGAACAGGATAACTCAAGTAGTTATGAAGAGATTTTGATGACATTGTGAGGGAATGTGGGTTATTGCACAAGGAAGGAGTTATAGGATTTTGGTGATGATCAGAAATTAGAAGCTGACCTTGGAATTTATCTGAGAAAGAGGTGTGCTGGTGGAGTGGGACGTTTCCCAACAGCCCCCTGACTAATTGTAGAGTGATTATAAAATTTCACCAATGTAGACATTTTACAATGTACATTTTACAAAATAATGTATTGTGACATCACTTAATAAACGCCATATAAAGGGAACCTTAATGCCATTTCACCACGTGCAGCTGCTGCTGGTCTCATTTCACAACCATACCTTCAGGACAAAGTCAGGCTGTCCCTCTAGTCATGCAACAGGAGTCCAGTCCTTAAAGGGAAGCAGCTGAAGCCAACAGAGATCGACGCAGCTGTAACTGAGGGTAGCAAAGGCAAGTGGAGGTTAACTCTTGCTGGCATTTAAAAGCCTGTTGGATCAAACGCTGTAATGGACGATGCCATTGAAGGTGGGGCAAAAATTGATGCCCTATAATATCAAGATATTTGGCACGGCGATATTGTACCAATGTATCAATATTCTTTTTGTATTAATTTCCAATATTTGAAAGAGTTTTTGGTTCAAAATAAATAAAATCAGTTACTCGTTAAGTCCACATGATGGTGCTGTGGAGACCATCCAGACAGGTGACGTTCACTGTGCAGGAGAGAGTTAGTAAACTAACATGACTGCACAGGAGAGACAAAAGGAATGCAGCATCTGCATTTAAATCGGTTGTGTGGATTTATTTTGGACTTTGAAAGCGGCATATGGACATGACACATGGTTTGTATGGAGGGATGCATGACAGTTAAACAGAGTGGAGTAACAGAAGGCCTCACATTTGTTACATGCTGGTTGGAGCCCGGATATGTGCCATCTCCCTCTTCAATGACAGCAGCACTGAAGCTCTTCAGAGCGGTGAAACTCAAAGTTCAAGAGAGGCTGAGCACAGCAGAGCAGGCTGCATGAACTGGCCACATGTGGACTAGGGCTGGGTATTTCCAGCATCCTCACGATATGATGCATATCCCGACACTGAGGTCACGATACAATATGTACCCTGATACACATAAATTGTGAACATTGACTACGCTCTTAACAGAATTCCAAGTTTTGTTTTTTATTACAAGAGGAAAAGGACAGCGGATGAATTTTAAAAGATTCTATAATTTAAGAAACTTTGATTCAGGTCTTCAAAGATTGTAGATCTAAATTCATATTTTGAAGCTGCTTCATCATGTAGCTTGGCTTCTACTTTTTTTGGGGGGAGAGTATTTTTAAGTATTTGTTTTATTTTATTTTATTTATCATTATCATTTTTTAATGTTTGAGTTATGTTTCCATGTATTTTTACTTATTTTCTCATCATGTAATTATGCTCATGCACATGATGTTGTTAGAAACTAAAAGAGCAGAGGAACATGGCACCTTTTCACTTTGCCTCTTTAAAGAAAATGCCTCCAAAATGCTCTGATTTTTACTTCCTGGGGTTAATTATGTCATAGCTATACAGCCTCCACCAATATGTCTGTTTTCTGTTCCTCACAGGCAGACGCCATGACTGTTTTGAAAGCCTGTAACCCGTCTTCCCTCCACCCATCAGATATCGTTTGGACTTCCAATCAGTGCAGAGCTCATTATCGTAGCCTGAAAGCATTTCCAAAGGGAAGGGAAAAAGGGTTGCATCTGATCCTCTTCAGAGATTAAGATTTTCATTTTTTATTCAGCTTTAATCAAACGTGTGCTTAATAGACACCTGAGACATGATGTAAATGATCAAACACCAGGTACTGAGTGTTTTTTGTGTTGTTTAAAAGTATAACGGTGTGAATGCGATGAATCAACCAGGTATTTGTTTCAGTATATAAATACAGTAAATGAAAACATTTGACAAACAATATAATGTTCTGGAAAGGCAGCCACTTTTTCTGATATGTAATGTGATATTAGAATATCAGTGAAAATGTGCTTTAGATGTTTTACAGAAGCAAACTGATGACACTCCCAGTCTCAAAATATGACCACCCTACATGAGCTATCTGTCTCTTATCTAGGTGTTGAATACTGAAACAGTATTATTTCCATTTTAAGCACTGTTACATTATTTATTACCATAGTGAACCTTGTATCAGTGTTAAAGGTAAATGTGTTGGTATAGTGACAACACTAACTGTTGTAAAGCTTTGATTGGCAGAGCTTCAGATTTTATGACCTCTACCAATGAGGTTATGTGAATGAAGCATGGTAAAATTTTCAGGATCCATACATGGATCCAGATTTTTTTTAAGGATTTGTTAAAATTGCTTGTTGTTTTCCACATTTTTGCTAATAACTCTAAGTTCTGTACAGATTTTGATATAATTTGAGGGGATGTTGGTGAAGGAACAAGGGA
This sequence comes from Cetoscarus ocellatus, assembly GCA_037902135.1. NCBI lineage: Eukaryota > Metazoa > Chordata > Actinopteri > Labriformes > Labridae > Cetoscarus > Cetoscarus ocellatus. The sequence goes on along the minus strand of JBAMNC010000345.1, from coordinate 1,006,944 downwards.
CAAGTGATGAGATTTTGGTGGTGATCTAAATCTGGATGTGGTTCAAGGAATTTTTTCAATAGTATGTTAGATAGGGCATTTTCATGCATTTTTGACAATAACTCACCAACAATGTTGCAAATGCCTCAGTGGAGGTTATTACTCAGATATTATGTGAAAGTATCTCAGTATATCACATCCAACACGTCCTACTTATGTGAAATTGAAGGAACTAACTTCAAAAATTACCCAAAAAGCCCAGGTACATACAAAAGGTACTTACTCACGATAGTGTAGGTAAATTTATTGAGTTACTTTTGACCCCTGATTGACAAGAGTCTTCACTGAACTCAAGTGACAAGATTTTCCACCTACAGGAGATTAAACAAGTATTACATTGGACTGAAATGTCAGTTTTAGTCAATGAACTCAAACATCTTGTTTTGCTGTGGCTTTCTGCTGTAGTGCATGCTGACCAGCAGGGGGCCTCCTTCACCACCACAGTGGAGCACTGATGGTGTTGTAAAGGTATCTCTGTGCTTGTAGGCGGTTATTTTTGAGGTGGAAATTTCCACTCCAGCCACTGTGGACCCAAGGCCGAGGAGATGTTTGTAAGGCAACAAAATGAAATATTAAAAAGCTTCCTTCGCCTGATCTTTTCCAATTGAGTTTGTTTTTTGATGAAGTTGCACGGAAAAAATATTGAATCGAGTGAATGAAAAATCTTAAATGAACACTGCAGAAAGTTGAATTATGAACAAAATTGTCCTCACAACTGAGTTCTGTTGTGTGTATTTGTTTTGCGTTTCATATTTTATACTGATGAATAATACTTGACTCACACAGGTTAACACTGGCAAAATATTGTAGAAAATAAGATTTATTAGAGAAAATGAACAATTATTTTGACAGTATGAAAAGGAGACGTGCTGTTGCATTGAAGAGTGCCAAGGTTCTCTGTTCATAAGCTGCAGTTTCAAGGTTTTCTTTTCATTTCAACGACTTGTTCAACATCATGAGTGTTCACGTGTTTAACAAAGAGAGAGAGAGTGTGTGTCTTGAAATGATAAAGAGATAAAAGTCAGTATTTCTGGGCGTGTAGTCATTTCTGAGGTTAAATAGTTGTGAATGTATGCATCAGGATCAGAGAGTGTATGTGCATGTATGACAGAGGAATTGCGTAAAAATATGCAGAAATGAGTACAACCCCCGAAGAAAAAGCATCTAGCGATTGCAGCTTTCAACACCACCAACCCCTCCGAGGTCAATATTGCTAGGGGTTGCCATGGAAACTAACCATTTTCATTCACATTGCCTTTTTAAAAAGTTATTTCAATTTCCTGGCTCCTCAAACCCAAGCAACCTTAAAAAATGTCCTTGTGATGTTGTTGCTTTCACATTTCCTGACATGCTTTTTATGTCTTATTTACATTCCAAACAGTGACTGGTGTTTCTTAGTTTTAAGCTTGAAACTTAAATCAATGATAAGATTTAAACACATTTTAAAACTTATGAATACCATATACAATTTTAACAGGAATTATAACATTCTGCTTTACCAGTATGCCATTAAAACTCTCAGAGAAATACAAAGCAATGAAAAAGCACATAACAAAGAAGATGATAACAAAAGTCAATATCTCCTGCTGCAACTTAGACTTACCTGAAGAAGCTGAACTCCATGCATTTATATAAGGTATTATGGGATTTAAGAGCTTGGTACACTAACATCTTATTGTATCCTTTGGGTAAATTACTTCATATGATTTATCATCAGGTAGTGTAATGCCTTTGTTCAGTTTAGACTTTATTTATCCCACAAGGGCCAATTCATTTGTAGCTTTCCAGTGTCCATTCATGCATACAGTCAGTCAGCAACATAAATAAATAATCAATCAATCTGTCAAGAAGACATATTTAAGCATGGGACAGAGGGAGACGTCTGGACATTGTAAGTAGCCTGCGTATACAAATCGTACAAGCATCTGACCATGAAAATACAGTGAAAGATCATGTACTCTTTAAGAACTGGCCAATTAATCAATCAAGCAATCTTTATCTGAATAGTGCCAAATTATAACAAATGTTATCCCAAGATACTTACCAAAAAGTATGTCAAAGCCACACTCTTATTTCTTTTTTTCTTTTTTTTAATTTCAAATTCTATTCTATTTTATTTTTTGTAGCATTGTTTTTTACTGATACAGAAACAACATTAATCACCCATGAGTGCAGCTCTTTGCCAGATTTAGCAAAAGTAACAGCTGTAATAAAAAAGGCTTGTGATGTTGGTGTGTTGTTTGTGGTTGCATGGCTTGTAGATATCTGCAAAGAAATCGAAGAACATGGGGTACAAGCACCTTGATTTATTAACCTAATGTTCTTATAATGTCCCCCCTAGCCCCCTTGAATAGACCTACCAGGGTGATGTCCTTGATGTCCTGCCTTCGTTTTGTCCTCATTTGCTTATGGTAGTTAAGCCCAGTACAGAGCAGACACGGTAGGACGAATACAGATTTGCTTACGACGTGGCGCCAAGCAGCGCTGAATGGATCAATTACTTCAGATTTCATTTGTCAACCAATCAGCATGGACTGGGCCAATGTGAAAAGGGGAGCTGTAAATGGGCTGGAGCTCCAACAGAGCAGACAGAGAGAGAATTACAGCTGGATCAGGCCTGCTCAGTTTATGAAAACTAGAAGGTTTTTTTTATCAGTTATTGTGTGCATACACTAGCAGTTATCAAAAATAAAAATACAAACTAGAGTTTAGGCAAAATATACTCTTTAACTTAGATGATATTTGTGCACCCTTTAAAAATCCGTCATAGTGTCCTTGAGATATTGAGTTCACAAGAAGTGGCCTGACAAATGTCAGAACAACCTTCAAAACACAGTCCCTCCGGCCTTGACTGGCACTGGCAGTGAGGCATAAAAAAACCAGTCTTGTTTGACACAAAGTAGTTAATCTGTTTTCTATACTTGTGAACTTTCCCCTCAGCACTGATGTATTGTTAAAGAGTAAAAGGTGTGAATGAGGAGCCATCCGTGCAACATAGATCACTAAACTGTAGATGATGTTTTCACAGAGTAACAAAAACATTTGTAGATGCTTCAGAGAGATATGGCTGTGATTGCTGTATGTCTGCAATTCAGCCGTGTCTCTCTCACAACATGTCTGCACAGCCAGATATGAACAGCTGAAAGTACGAAGAAACAACGCCGAACACTTCAGCCTTGACATCATGGCATGTACACTTCATATCTATTGTCACTGTGACCTCATTTCTTTAGGGATATTTAACTCTGTGTTTTCAGTAAGTCTTTCACAAAAAGACTTAAGTTGATTAAATAAATTAAATTAAACAAAATTTAACCGTAGGTCTATTTGGGGGCCTGTGGGACTGAGGCATTTTTGGCAGCAACTGTAAGGGAGAGGAAGAAGTCCTGATGATGCAGGCTTTTTGTCTTGTGTATAGAATTAATTATTTACATGGAGGACAGATGTAACCACACTAAGAGGCATTTATTTTTATTTATATTTTATTTATAGTTATTTTTTATTTTATATTATTTTGATTAATATTTTATTTTATATCATTTTTTCATTTTTTTTTATTTTATATTTATTTTTTGTTTATAACTATCTTTTTTTATATATCTTTTTATCTACTTTTTGAAACTGCTCTTGGAATCCTAATTTCTGTGACAAATACTTCTATCTAATCTAATCTAATGAAAGTGTATGAAAGGCACTGACAGGAGGATTAATGAACAGTTTCTATCTCTTCCCTGACATATTCTATCACTGTGGACAGACAGTCCATACCAGCTGGGTTAAGGTAAACACGGCTCTCTATTTTTCATTGTTCTGACTGTTTTGGCCAAGATACATGCACGTCTCATGGAAAAAACAGATGAACCTTATATTCTCAAGATTCGAGACGCCTGCAAGATGTGCTCCTCATGATGGCAATCTAAAATCTCTGACTTGATAACTTCCTCTCCGAAATGAAAACACACAAGCACTGCTGCTGTCACACAAGTGAAACGGCCCTAACAGTACGTGCTAAACATGTTATACACATGTTAATGCTGTTTGCTAACCACCATGGGCTCTAATTTCATAGACCAGGAGCAGGTGCAGCGCAAGGCAGGTGCGTTGCACCAACGGGGTGTGTCCAGGGCATTTTGCAAGTTTCGTGTACGGCGAGGCGCACCCAAGCCTCCGTCCCTCCCACCGGCGCAAATGGCAGAGAGGGCAGAGAGGAGGCATGAGTGGGTTTAACACAGCCGAGTGTAATCTTCACCAATCAAATGAACGCCTCTCCTCGCCTTTAAATGTGCCGCAGGAGAGCGCAGTGACAATTTTACCTCAGTGGCGAAGAAGGTCAGAGCCGCTGTCACTTTTACAGCAACTGGGAAAGCGCAGGGGCCACAGGCCGCGCATTGGAGGCTACGATGTCCGTCACCGTGTGGACCACCTCGCGGGACAGATGTAATCTGTTCCTGTGTCATAAATAGGAGTACAAAATTAAGTGATAATTACATTTAAACACAGCAGCAGGCTAATCCATTCATCATCATTCATCATGCTTGTGATCCACCTGCATTCCTGGTCATCGCCAAATAGCAGAACCTTTGGTGAAATATTCTCTCTGGGTATCTCCTCCTCATCCTCCTTGCTATAATATACTCCATCTTTTTAGATCACGTGAAGAATAAAGATTAAAACAGAGAAAGATGGGCAATCACAGGTAAATCCTTAAGACACCGAGTGACTTACATTTATTCAGCGAGCGTCTCTCTCTTTTTTCTTTTCTTTTGAATTTCATGAGATGAGAGAAGTCGGATACTCCGTATCAGATGATGTGGCTGTTTGTGGTTGGCTGAGAGATGTGAACTCGTTAGTTTGCGTCATTCTTCCAGCTGCCGTCAGGTTGAGTTTCCATTATGACAAACGTCTCTGATCTGACATCAGATGTGACGGGACAATTAATATAGATACAAATGTATGTGCTGGTTCAGACGGTTACATTAAATAGTGGTTTCTGTGATTGTTTATAGCATTGAAATGTGCCTGACACTCTGGATACCTGCCTGTGAGGTTTTGGTGACGTGTGCGCACTGTGCGCCTGTCAGCCAAGTTACCACTCCACCGGGTGCGCTTCGCCTGCGCCGAGAATAGACCAGGTTGGAGCTGGCGAGCTTTCAGCACACCTTCCACTCAGTTTTTTGGCACGAAATTGTCACAGCGCCGAGCTGAATCTGTCGACACCTCCCCCTGGTGCGCTGTCACTCCCCTCTCGGCGCAGCTGGTCTACCAAATTGCCAAATTGGCTGCGCATGGCAGCGCGTCAGTTGAAATAACCACTGCACGGGGTGCGCCAGGCTCAGCCACCCAGCGCCACCCTGCGCTGCACCAGGAAATTAGGGCCCCATATGTTAATAAAACAATACTTCACTTCACTGAGATGAAGATGTTACACATTTTTCTGGAGATTTATTGACTTGAATGGGATTTTGAAACAAGCAAACTTGTTTTATGCACTTCAAACTGTGTATGCATAATGGTCGACTTCATCCCTGAAAATCAGGAAGCATTGTAAGAAAGGTAAGACTCTAAGCCGCAATGATTTAGGCATTTAAATATTTTATTTGATAAACAAAAATAGTTTGGTTTACAATACAAACATGAAAGTACACCGAAAAGAAAACAGCAGGTAAAAGGAGCCATTCTGAAACAGCAGTAAAACAACGTGCAGAGAAAACTAAACTAAGTCGATATCAGAGAGAAACTGAATCACCTTTTTTGAAAGAATTAAACAGAACAGGCATTCCTTAGAGAAAACAAACCATGATGATGAGTTTGAACTGCCATGAGTTACAACTTTATGTTGTTAGTTACATAAACACAAGTTCAATACCCGACTTCTACCGAAGAAACTTTGGCAGCCATAAGAGGGGGTGTAACACACTTTTATTTTCTCCAAACAATAAAAGCTATTCAAGAGAACAAACTCAACAACTACAGAAACAAGAGAAAGCAAGCAGGTTTCAAAATCACCAGACATGAACACAACATGATATATTAATATTCAAATAAAACGCCTTTCCACGCACATACAAAAGAAATTGGCATCACCCTTTAAACAGAGCATTTTTAAATATCTAGCAATAATGAAATAGTCTTATACCACAATGGATATCCATCATTTGATAAACAAAACACATGACAGTAAAGCACAACAACTTTGAGTTATGAGTTATGATGGTGTTGGTTAACAAAACGTAAGTGTTTAAGGAAGTAAACAATTAACAGAATCAACAGCTAGCTAACAGGTTACAATTACATTGTAGAATATATTAATGTGTGGAGTGAAACACTTCAATGAAATATTATCTTAGATTACCTTTAAGATGAAACTTTGGTTTTTTTCTGTGCTTTAAATCATTTTAAATACTACATTCAATTTACTTTTCTCAAAATAAAATACATCTTTTAAGACCAGAAGAGGGCAACTTTGGTTCGCAAGAGGGCTACAGTGTCACTGTACAGGGCAATTATTTTTAAGTTAAAGTAACTCTAAATCAGAAAATCATAATAACTTGTAATTTATAAGAATGGGTTGAATATTTAAAAGCCATTTTATACTCTTTAACTTTATTTTAAAAATTATATTTAATAATCTGTAACTTTAAAATAAATACTTTTATAATGAATAAAATATTTCAGTCATTTTCAACAAGTTAACTCCAGTCCTTGATGTCCTTTTTTCAAGTTTCTTGTCTGACAATCCACTCATATCTTGGATTCTGGCATGCCCATAAACCCCTCTGTTTCAGCCCTTCTCAGAACTTACTGTTTTAGTGTAAATCTCCATAAGCTCTGTCTAACCGTGCCCCTTTCAGGAAGTAATTTTAGCACTCTGGTGCTGTGCTCTAATGTTTGCTGTGTCTGCTTTGATATTTTCTTTTTCACTGGAGCCGCCTGTGGGATGAACAAACACCTGACTCAGAAAGTGTCTCCCATCTGGAGGGGGTGGGACATCCCTTTGTGACATCATTAGGAGGAATTTTGATGGTTTGGGCACATATTTTTGGAGAAGTAGAGCAGACAACATTAGAGAGGAGGATATTTTCTTTTATTATGGTGGTTTTAGACAAGCCGTGGACCATATTTTGTATGTGAGCCTTTAAGATGTGTTTTCATATTATATAGGACCCTTAACCTTTGTCAGAATTTATAATATCACTGGAATCTTTTTTTAAAAAAGCACATTTTAAAAAGCTAAACAAAGAATTAAAGTAATTTAAATTATTTTTTCAAACACAGTATCACCCAGTTTTTTCACGTGCAGTTCTTTTCTTTGTAGCAATTAAATCTTCACATAGACTAATACCATCCATTTATATCTTTAATTATGTAGAAATTTTCTGCTTCATCTTCAAATGATTTTGGTCTTTTTGCGTTATTTTGTATCAGTAACCCCGGTTTATTTATTCATTAACTTTTGGCCAATGTTTTGAACAAGTTTACTAAGTTTGAACTGAACTCAAAAGGGCCACATATGGGCCTCCAGCCACCAGTTGCCCACCCCTGTTCTACACTTTCCCTCCAAAGTTTGCTCCTGATAATTCTCCTAAGCACAGGCTTAAATTATATATTTGAATTCTATGCATAAAATGCTAAACAAAATAGATTATCTTGTATTTGTCTGTTATTTCTTCAAAATTCATTTGAAAATATGAAGTTCTGCACAAACGGAAAACTGCTGAACCAAATTTAGGAAATCACGCTCAAAGTTATTTCTCTCCAAACTGTGTTTTTGCATGAAGGAATGCATGAAACAACCAAGAATGAAAGCATTAAACACAAATGACAGGATCAGGTAAACACTTTTTGAGTTGCCTTGTTACAGCTGGTGGTGGATCTTGTGTGCACCTCCCTCGACCTCAGAGAGACACATTTTTCCATTTTCAGGAAGCACCTGTATTTCCTCTTCCTGTTCCTCTTCAGCTGGCTCTCATTGGCTAGCTTTCACCATGTGCACTTATCGCAACAGCAAGCAAAGTGTGTGCGACACCTAAGTCTCAACATGCAGAGAGCACAAGATAAGAACAAGAGCGATACCGGCAAGCTCGAGCTGTTCGAATTCCTCGGGACACTTGTGTCTTCAGCGTAAACCAGGCCTGAGTGAGCAGAGAAACAAAGACGGTCGAAGCAGTTTTTGTTCCAGAGTCTTTCTTTTTTTTTTTTGTTTGGCTGTAGCAGTTTGTAAACGGGCTCCGTCTTCAGCCCGCAACCACAAGCAGTCGCTGCTACTCGGCTTTGTGGCAGTAAATGTCCTTCAGAGCTTTCAGCTCTTCAATCAGGGTCTTGTTTTGGTTTTCCAACACAGCCACGCGGTTTTCCAGACATTTGACATACTCTTTCTTTTTCCTGCGGCACTCGCGGGCAGCCTCCCTGAAGAGGAAAAGAAGAGGGGAAATATGTTTGAGTCACTTGATGAAAAATGTGATTGTGGCAGCACACAAAATGCAAGCTTTGCAAAATCTGAGGGAGAAGATGTGTTGAAATTTCCCCTGGAAACAGATCGTATTTCTCCTGCAGCATTTTCACATCAACCATCAGCTAATCAGGGACATAGAGAGTATGCACATTGATGAAAGCTGTGTGCTGCAATATTTAATGTATCACACAGGTGGTTTTTACACTGATAGCACTGTAGCTTTTAGGGATGCACGATATTGGATTTTTGCCAATATCCAATATGCTGATATTTTTTAATTCATTAACAATACAGATATTTCTGGTCAAGAGCACAAGCTCTGTACTTCACAAAAATGGACTTGTTTCTTCAGTGTTACAGTATATTTTTGCAAGGAACAGATGTAAAACAAGAAAAACGGCATTTAACTCTTGCAAAAATTAAACTCTTGATTTTCAAATGCACCCATGCAATGATGAGAAGGTGCATCAATATTGTACATTTGTGTAATTTGCAGATATTCCAGCCGATATACGTGTGGCTGATATAAGGGCTATAAATATCTGCAAAAAATTCAATATCAGCCGATTCAGATACTTTACTTTTAAGGCTGATACCGGCCAATATCAATATCAAACCGATAATATCATTCATCCCTAGCAGCTTTGTTCTTGTTCAGTTGAAAAGAAAGACACACATTTGCTGATTTTCCTGGATCAGTTTATGTTTTCACTCTGCTGCATTGTGAAGTGAGCCTAATCACAGTCAGTCACACAATCACATGTCATTGCATCAGTAGCCTGCCCCTATGTAAGTGTTATTATGACTATCAGTGGTGCTCTGCATCATAGGAAGGAAGTTAGCAGGCTAAGCCACCCACAAAACCAGTCTTTGTTTAAGATAAAACTCCTGATGTCTCAGATGAGTTTATTCATTTATGTTTGACAAACCTTTTAATATGAATGTAAAAAAAACTGAGCTAAAAGAAGAAAGAGGGGCTTAAAACACTCGCTGGTGTCTACAGCAGACCAGTTTGCATGATATCTTTCTACACTGTCACACATGCAGAAGTATCTGCAGAGATACTGCTTTACCTCGTGTGTTCATCATTACTGTTTATTTATCTACTGCACAGCACCTTAATGACTGAATGCACTTTATGGGTTTTGTCTGATTCTTTCGCCTTTGGCATTTTGTGGTTCAAGTGCCTTCCTTTTTCACTTGTGCTCAGTATTTTTCTGGATTTTTCCTGATTTCCCTAATGCCTGTATGTTTTATGTTTTATCATGTACTGGTGTTGATGCCTGCTGCTGAAAAACAGTTTTACCACAGGATAATAATAAAGTTGAAGTTGAAGAGAAACTGTCAGTGATGCACAAAAGTAGGAGCAGCTTTGTAAAAATGAAGGTTTGAGTGATTTCTTCTGCTTCAGTGAGCTAGACTTAAATCTGGGAAACTAAACAGTTTATTAATAGTTTTTTAATTATATATTAGTACTTTGTTATCAGTTGAGACTGACGCTGCCTAGTAGCCTTAATGCTTTTATAATTACTACTCCTGGCACACCAGATGGACTGGTGAATATATTTCATCAGTCAATCTATGAAAGAAAGTGTTTGGGAATAGGCAGAACCTTTCAGGCAGGTGATTGGACAATTGTTCAGTAAATCACATTCATTACAGGCCACTTAGATACTGTAGCAAGTGAACGCTACCGCTGGGTTCTTAAAGACAGAATGTGAATCACTTCATTGAACAAACTCTCTGCAAAACATGTCAGAAGTGGAGCGAAAATATTTTTTATAGAGAAGTTTGTAGTGTTGATCTTTGTTTTTTATTTAATAAAGCAATGCAGTCCAGATCTGATCAAACTTCTACTGAAGCTGTTAGCATCTATGCTAGTCCCTGTATGAACAGTCACTTCCTGCTGTCGTCTCCCTTGTAACTCCCACCTCTTCCTGCTGTAAATGAGGCTGATGGGGCTGCTCACAATTGTTGTTGGCAAGATGGATCTGGCCATGTATCTGCACTGCAAGGTTACTATCAAACTGCTCCACAGGTCACCTGGAGGCTAGCTGAGACCACCTCTCTTAAGCAAGCTTGGTCTTGTTGTTTGTACTGAAAGAATTCTGTTGCTGTGCTCTAAAATAAACAAATAAGCTGTGCCAAAGGGGGAACGCTCGCTTGTTTCAAGACAACTCTACTGAACAATCTCAGTGGGAAGGCTTCCTTAGGTTAACTAGTACCTTTTAGCAGTAGGCATAGTTGAAAGGTTTTGTGACTAACATATAAAACTGACATTACATTTTAGGATCTGTGATCAGTTCAGGAGTAGTGATGTGGAGCTGTACTGTGGGGACTTGAAATGATGAGGGACTGAGTTAACCATATTAGTTTTTCAACACATCAATATGTAACAGATTTATGCTGTACTTCTTCATCCAAAAGGCCAAAAACTGAGCAGGAGCTGGCAGAGGACAACGATCATCATCAATCACACACATACCCTTCATCAGGGTAGCTCTGCACTCATTCAGGGAAGCTTGAGTAACACTTCAATACTGAATGCATCACATAGAGAGAAGCATTGAGTTACAAGATCACTGCTCCCAGAGTTAGGCCGTACTTTAGCAATACTGTAGAAGAGTAATTACTGCCTCATATTTTTAACCTATTCTAATCTGACACATAAGATTCAACATAAACTATACAGGATATATTTCACTAGTTCTTCTGAACAACAGCCCATAGAAAGTGTTTGGGGTGTTTTTTGACAGTGTTTTCTGTCAATCAGATGACGTAGTAAGCAGAGAATATCTTACATGAGATATGGAAAAAGGATAGAAATCCTTATGCTACATGACAGTCTTTTGCTTTGGTACCATCTCTTACCTGTTTTTCATCAGTCGCACCTCCCTCTTGCGGGTGATCTCCTCGGCGTGCTGCGATGACGGACTCTGCATTGAGCCCGGCGATGCAGCCATCACGATGCTCTGGGCCAGGCCAGAGTTCGGGGAACGTAGCTGGTAGGCAGGGATGTCTCCTGTGGCAGCTGTGGGAGCAGATAAATAAAAGAAAATGACCTTTATTTGAATGTTCTTCATTTTTCATCACGCAGTAGTCCTCTTCTCTTTATACAAACATACAATCTCTACAGATGATGTTAAAAACAAGCATCAGTCAAGGGTCCACATCCACTTTTTTATTTATTTTAAAAGAGGTTTCCTTTGACTGTTGGTTCATCTGAAGAAAAGTCTTCTCATTTTTTATGTACCTGAACTGTTGACCTTAAGGCATTAACTTTTATCAACAAAGTCCTTAAACATTTTAACATTTTAACAGTACTGTTAAAGTGTCTTTATTAGATTTTTCAGTTTTTTTTTTTTAATGGATAGGAAATGACCATAATTCACTTTAAAACAACTGTTTTTATTCAAGTTTCTCACCAAAAGCCAAATTTTCTTTTTCTAGATGCAGCAGTTAACATCATGTTAACCATCCTCACATTTGTCATTATTGGAAGCAGACCTTGAACGTATCATGACAAAACTGTATGTTGTTCATTAAGCTGACTAGTTGACTAATTTACTCTCACTTTCCATGCAGATTTTATTACTTGATAGATTAACCAGCAAAGTGTGGGAGCACATGTCAAAGACTGTTAGAGCGAATGAGGAGGATCTCTGTCCTGCTGCAGCAGTGTTCTGTGTGTGCGTGCTGCAACTGCAAAGTTATGAACCTTTTTTTTTTTCTCAAGCTGACGGTTAAAAGTAGACCATGGCCCTTTGTTTTAGGCTCAGTGCTGATTTGTGTTGACCTTATCCCTCATGAACATCCATTTTACACAGCTGCATAAATCAAGTTTAAAAAAAAAAAAGATTAAAAACTTGATTATTTTGTTCACATAAGCAAACAGGAGCTCAGCAAATTATTTGAACTTCTTACTAGACTTTTTTCCTTTCTCTAAATTTGGTGGCAATTCCTGCAATATTTATCCAACCAAAATTATCACCAACATAAAAATCTATGACAGTTTTTTCCAGCTGTTTTTTGACAATTACATCAACAAGTCCAGAAAAAATACTTAATAATCCAACCAGACAGCTAACGTCTACACTGATAAGTGTGCTTACAAGAAGATTTCAAATTGGAATTTAATTTTTAAAATGTTGTTTCATGTTAAAGTGATATCACTGGAATCTTACAAGCTGACCAAAAAAACACTTCTTTAGTCATTTAACTTTTTTTTTAGTCATTTTACTAACTTTTACTCGTTGGCTTTTATTCAGAATGGTTGTGTGGTCTCTGTTTTTGTGCTTTTTTATACTCTTTAGTTTGCTTTTAATTTTTATTTTGAAACGTTGCCTGTATATATTTTTATAGTACTTTCTTATTTTATTAGTCTTTTAAGTTTTTTTTCTACCTTGTTGTCATTATGCACCCCTTTGGTAAACTTGATTGTTTTATTTTTGTTATAAATTAAGTGGACTGGATTGGACTTATATGAGATCCTTTATTGTAAAGATTTTGCTATTAGCTTTTTTGCTGTTTCACATTTTAAGAAGTTAGCTTTGTTGCCTCAGGGTTATAAAGTCAGGGTGACAAATTAGCCTTTATTCTGCTTTATTTTATATTTAATGGCTCCATAATGTGGATGTAACTATTTTATGATCTGTTTATCCTTGTGCATTATTATCTTACTTATTCAAGGAGGAATCCATGCTTTGTTTAATGTCTTTTACAGTCTTGAATAGGTGTTTTTAAGGTGATGTTGTGTTGACCGCAGTCGTAACCACGGTGTTCTCCTGATAACTGCAGGTTCATTGTGTTTGTCAGTAAAGTGACATTAATTATGGAAAAAGCAGCCTTGTGCATGTGGTGAACAGCGCCGTGTTTGAGTTGAGTCACCAAACAGATGAGTCAACTGTTGACTGCTCGGCCTGCTGTCTCTATCTGACACCCATTCACTTTCTTTGTCACTTTAGTTCCTAGGAACTTTCAGATCCCTCCTCCTCTTTCTACAACACACGTTCTCCTTTAAGTCGAGACACAAAACACACACTAATAAAACACACAAGAGCGTCTCTCTCTTTTTTTCTCTCTTGCTGTGATAACAGCTCGCGCAGTGCTGACGTCAGTGCGTGCGTCTCACTCGGCCGTTTTGCATTCCCTCTTCCATGCCTGGCCTCTGTTCCAGGAAACCGGAGTGACGTCAAACAGACGACTATCTTATCCCCCCCTCCCCTCCTCGCTGACACCCGCCCCTTCGTTTCTTACCCCTCCCCTTTTCGCCTTTCTGCCTGACAACCAATAGGGTGGCTTAAATGGGACTGCATGCCTATAAGAGTGTGTTGGAGCGAGTGTGAGCGTGAGTGTGTACCAGCAGGAAACAGACTGACAGGAACAGAGCTGAGCAAACTGACCAAACACTTTCTGACCTGTTGGAGCTGTTCTCTCCCTTTTTTTTTACAACACAGCCGTCATCTGTCACTGGGCTTTTCCTGTGTTGAAATAGGAAGGGCTGCTGACAAATATGTGGCATTTTTCTTCTTCAAATTCCACAACACATGAAGTCAAAGGCCTTCAAAGTACTCAGCAATAATTCAGATTCTTCACTGCACTGTTTCTTATGTTTCTGTGAAGTACTGTGTGGAGGAAGAATCATTTGGTTAAGGTTGTATATATCTGTATACGTCTTTTTGTGATATCCTGCTTCATTTTTAGGGGATATTTGAAAACAGTGCTGCTGCCTGTTTAGCGAACACGCCCTTGGAAAAAGAGTTTAAAATAAGACATGTTTTTAGGTTTTATCAGGACTATCACATTGTGCTTTTTGATTGTGTCAAATCATACCATATCGTATAGCCTGGAATCATATCCTGCTGCATTATATTCTATTGTATTGTATCAGAGTGTATTATAGAAATGGGACAAGATGCCACTATTGGAAATACTGTCACATGAGCAATACAATTATCAGTGTGCTCGCCCTAAGTATCAACATTATATAAAAAAATATCTGTGCCTTGTTTACAGGTGAGATGATTATGTCAGTCAAATACTTTTATATTTATTTAATGTCTTAATAAGAAGTGTTTTTTAACCCTAACATGTTCATAATGTTGTATTGTGTTGGAAATCTGATTTTAAAATAAAAATATGAACATTGTTTCTTCTCAGTCTTTGTCTAATTCTGTAAATATGAATAAGATTGCTGAGTAAGCTCATAAATCCATCAATTTAGTGTATTAGTCATTTTATATTTCTCAGTTTATAAGATATGGTAATATATTCTTGCTTTATATAGATCATCACAGGATTGTATTGTTACATGGCTGATATTATAAACCATGCATCACGTATTGTGGTGTATTATATTGTATTTTTTCATATTGAATCATATTGTTTGGTATCTTGGGCTACCCTGTATTATATGACTTTGAATGGTTTTCCAGTGTGCATGTCTTCTTCTGTTTTATTATATTGCATTTTACCTCATTGTATCATATTGAAATAGATTCTATTGTATGGTATTGTAATGTATCACATCAACATGTATGATATTGCATTGTACTGTATCAAAACTTTTATATCGTTACCATTATGTACCATATCATACAGTGTATTGTAGCGTATGTATATCGCACCTTAACATATTGTTTCACATGCTGCTGTATTGTGTGGTATTTCATTACTGTATCATATCATATTTTATCTAATTGTATTGTACTATATGGTATTTATTGCATTGTATTGTGCCCTGTTGTATCTTACCATTTATAGTTTAGTATTATATTGTATTGTATTGCATTTTAAAGTCATATTGTGACTGAATCATTTGTGTTGTATTGCATTATACTCTGTTGTATGACACTGTAATCCTTTGTACTGTGTTGTGACATATTATATTATTCAATACTGTGTTGGATCAAATTCTTTTGTGTAATAATGTAGTGTACCATATTGTACCACATACCAGATTGTACTGTATTTTATTCCATTGTTGTATATCATCCATATCATATTGTCTCATATTGTATTCTGTTGTCTCAGGTCTTATTCTGTCGTGTAATAACCCGTCAATTTGTGTTGTACCATCTCATATTTGATTCTATCCTAAACATTTCACATGTATAGTTTTGTATTATGTGTATTTTACTGCACTGGAGTGTGTCATATCTTATCAAATCATTAGTCATATAGTGTTGTACTATTAAAACGTATTTCTCTCTTTAACAGTTGTATCAATGTAAGATCTGCTCGGGCTGTTGGACACTTTCTGCAAGTGTCACCAAAGAAAATCACGATCATACTGTAATGTATTGCAGTGTAGTGTGTGAATCTAGTGTTATCACTTTGTGTTGTTCAGTATCATAATGTGTCCTCTCATGTCAAATCATATCGTACTGTAATGTGGCATTATAATGTATTGTCATTTATTGAATCATGTCCTAAAGAGTTGTTTTTACTCTGTTTGAAAACTGTATGCAAAAGCAACAAAAGTGTTTCACTCCTTTCAAAAATTAGACTTATTACACCTTGATAAATGTATTTTGCTCTCTCAAATAGACAAACTTTATACAAAACACTTCATTTTACATATCTGCAAGAGTCACTTTGTACAAACTTTAAATTATTGAAACAAAGCTGACAACACATGCAACATGCAACTGAAAAGCAGCAAGTATTACTGAAACATATTTGCACTAAACACTTAGGCATAAGTTTGAAAGAAAGTCTACCTGACTCTGTCTCGTCCCCTGTGACAGCCATCTCGTGTCTCCAATAATCCAGCACCACGGCAGTGTAAAACCACAACAAAAACAAAAAAGCTGCTCCTCTACCCTTTAATTCTTCTGTCTCTGTCAAACCTTCTCCTTCTCTCTTTTCTCTCTCAGCTCTCTCTGAAGCGGTGTGGTCACTCGTCAACTTTGCAGCCCGATTACAATTACAGGCATTGACATCACAATGACATCACTCCTGCCCGCTGAAGTCAGTAAAACACCCCGGATTAGAGTTCCTCCCACCCGCTCCTCCCTCTCTCCCGCTCCCTCCCCCCTGCTGATCAGACGCTGAAGGAGAGAAGCACAGCGGCAGGCAGGGAGAGGGAGGGAGAGAGGGAGGCGGCGGCGGCGGTGGTGGAGGGGGGAGTATTTTTAGCACCAGTGACGCAACTAGAGAGACGCTCAACAAACAAGAGGATATTGTGTCCCAAGTGGCTGCCGTGCAAACTGTTGAGCACCCTGATTGAAGCTGGGTTTTTGTCTGTTTGTGTCTTAGGAGACCTGAGGGTGTGTGACGTCACTGAGTTAATTGAGGTTTTACCACTCTTACTGCCTAATTTCATGGTTTGATGCTTGTTTAACAGGGCCTGTGAAAAGATAATATTTGCTCTTTTAAAGTCGCAGCTGAATGACAGATTGCTGGGAAAATCCAGAGCCACACAGGAAGTCATGTTTTCTGCATTTTCGGTAACTTCAGTGGCAGTTTGTTCTACAGAAGTAGGTGAATGGCCTGGAGGTTTTTGGGTTTGGTGGCTGATACCATTTAGAAAGAAGTCTGACCTACAGAAACTCAGAAATTTGAGGGGACTGTTGTGAGAAAGTCACCTCATACTGAACCAAAGCCCAGGTGCAAGGATGCAGTTGTTCGTTTTTTGGTTGATGTAACTAGATTTCAATTTCAGTTTAGTTTGTAACACTGAATAGCCGGTTAAGTGTAGTTTTAATCATGAAAATGTTTAACTTTTGTGTTAGTTTAACTCAGTCTTAATGTTTGTTTTAGGTTTTTTGTAGGGATGCACGATATCATCAGTTTGATATTGGCCGATATTGAAATTTTTGCAGATACTTACAGCCGATATATGGGCCACACATATCGGCTGGAATATCTGCAAATTACACAAATGTACAACATTGATGCACCTTCTAATCTCTGCATGGGTATATTTAAAAATGATGGGTTTCATTTCTGCAAGAATTAAATGCTCTTTTTCTAGTTTTACATCTGTTCCTTGCAAAAATGTACTGTAACACTGAAAGAAACAAGTCCATTTTTGTTAAGTACAGAGCTTGTGCTCTTGACCAGAAATATCAGTATCAGTATCGGTATTGGTGATAATGAATCAAAAAATATCTGCATATCAGATATCGGCATAAATCCAATATCGTGCATCCCTAGTTTCTTGTCTCCATAATGTAAATGATTCAAAGTAAGATCAACTTTTTTAAGGTCATCCTATTAAATACTGTAATGAAATAAAAATAACAGGACTCCCGCAATTAAAAGTAAGACAATAACTAAGGACAATAATTTATCCATTTTTTAGGTGATGTCCTCACAGAGACAAATTCAGGCATATACACACAAGTTCTGAATGGTATCGGTGTTTCGTCCACATGGATTTGCCGTTTTGTGAGCCCCAAAATACACATTTTTAAAAATAGGTCCCAGAGTGGATAAATCTGAAAACCCCGGCCTTGCGTGTCCATGATTCAACAACAAATACAGAAGTTTTTCAGAAACAATGACGCCACAGCCCCACCTCTCCCTTAAACCGCATGTGCAAACCCTGACAACAGAAACAATGGTGTAATGCAGTGTCTTGTTCGTGCTGCAGAAGCTACTGAACTTGTTTTGGCTTTAACAGAAAAATCTACGACCACCGTAAGCAACAAGAGGACATGGACACATTTATTAAAACAATGCCTTCTTCAGGAAAGTGTTTTAAAAATGAAACATTTTCTTCTCCACATGGACAGGGCCTTAACTAGTTTTGTAAACTAGTGTTTCACGTACAGTTTGATGCTTAATATGATGACAATGACGTGATGATGATATAGAATTGATGATTTGATGACATTGGGGTGATTTTAAATGGTTTTCTGCCAATTTCGTGGTTAGAAAAATATAAAAACATATAAAATAAATAAAATTAGGCACTGCCTCGAGCTCTACATGGCAGCACGTGTCCAATCAGACTTGAAGCAGTTTGTTGTTCTTATTAATGTTTTCCCTCCAGCAGAGCTTCTCACTTGAGTTGTACTTATTTTCAGAAGTATGTCGCTTTGGACAAAAGCATCTGCCAAATGAAATTGCAACAATTTAAGTTGGTGTTATCTTTTTAATTAATCATCATTTCATTTTTATTACAGTAAACATTTTTTTTACATTGGAGTTACTTAGTTTCTCGTTGGGTGCTCAAAAGCTTTGCCACCAACAATAGATATCGATGGAAACTTACATTTGCAGTTCCCAAATCTTCATTTATTCAAAAAGTATCACATACAGCATGTGAAACCAAAGGGGCCCAAAGAAAACAAGCCTTCAGCAATGGATTTCTGACATTGTTAGCCGAGTTATTAGTGAAAATGTGGAAAACACAAAACTAAAAGATCACCAAATTCTTCTCACTTCTTCCTTGTGCCATGACCAACACTCCCTGAAAATGTCATGAAAATCCACTGAGACCTTTTTAAGTTATTTACTCACAGATGGACCTACTGACAAACAAACACCATCAAAATCAGAACCTCCTTGTCCGAGATAATACAAGAAAGACTTTGAGGGTTTTCTGATAATAAATCTGATAATAAGAAGTTAAATAAAAAGTAAATATGCATACTCCTTATTTTCATTCAAGAATTAAAAAGTGGAGTGTGAGGCCTAAGTAGTTTCATTTTTTGTTTAAGATAATGTAATATATGTATGGACTATTTATATGCATCGATTGTAGACAGAGGCTGCACAGTTGGACAGTTGGTAGAGCTTGGGCCTTAAAGCAAGAGGGTTGTTGGTTTGACTCCCCAGTCAGGCAACGGCATCTTCTGCGTGGAGTTTGTATGTTCTCTATTTGCATGTGTGGGTTTTCAAGATACTACAGTTGCAAGATAATAGAGCAGGGCTAAGACTGGAGCAATAGTGTAATTTGTGCACTATTCCCTCTTATACTATCATTTTTCATTTAGTAATAATAATCTCTATTTATATATCACCTTTTCAAAATCAAGTGACAAAGTGACAAGGACAGAAATATATAAAACAATATAAAACATGCAACACAACAGGCAGGTTACAAAATCCGAGGCAGGGTCAAACACTTTACAATATAGGGATTATTTAAAATAACTAAATTATTTTAAAGAAGCTCTAAAAACTAAAACTAATTTGACACAGATAAAAACTACAATAAATAAAAACTGAACAAAAATCTAGTAAAATCGGGAAATGCTTGCTGATAAAATTATGTCTTCAGAAAGGTTTTTTAAGACATCACTGACTCAGCTGACTTGATCCCCTCGGGCAGATCGTTGCACGGCCCTCACTGAGAAAGCCCTGTCCCCTTTAGTTTTTAATCTGCTGTGAGGAACGACCAGGAGACCTCTGTCTGAGGATCTCAGTGTACGAGTTTGCTCATATGGTACTAAAATGTCAGAGATGTAGCCAGGAGAAAGGCCATGAAGGGCTTTAAAAGTACACAGTGAAGTCGGAAAATCAATTCTAAAACATACAGGGAGCCCGTGGAGAGAGGCTAAAACAGGAGTTATGCAGTCAAATTTTCTTGTTCTGGTTAAAACAGTGTTGCTATGGAGCACTTAAACCATCTTTAGACACAAACCACATGAGAAAACATCATTACACATACATTACCAGCACACCATTATGCCACTAGCATGTACGTCAGCAATCAAAAACATCCGCTTTAAACACCGGCTTAAGCTTGTCATCATTTTAAGACATACAATTATCTACAAAGGTGTGCAGATAACTAGGGCATGTAATACTTAGTCCAACACCAAATGTAGGGTTAGTTTGAATATAACCTCACATTATTTTTTTAAGCTGCAACCTGATGTATGAAATTTCCTTTTCTGTAAACTGAGTGTAAAGGCACATGTCTATTCATCCTCTGTATCATCTGTATCTGTATTAGCTTACTTTGTCTTCTCATATTGTTTCTGTTTCCATGATTTAAGATGCTAAAATTGTATACAGTCTTTTTTAACTTTCAGTGAATACTTTCTTCTGCAAAGAAAACCATCACCAAGAACTGGCTAAAATCACAAACAGTGGCTGTTAATCATAAATAACATCCTTGTAGTGAAGAAGCTTTCCTATAAGCTGAAACTGAAGAAAAAAGGACTTTGTAAAAGGCTAGGGGAAATACTTGGCATATGCAAAAGACTTATAGAATAGACAAACATACAGTATAAAAATGAAATCAGGCGTGACGTGTTCGCAGCTATTTTTATTTTATATGTTATATGTTTATGTCGTCAATTTCTTTTTGGATTGTTTGGATTATGGAGTTTCTAGTATATGTATAGCTTCTCATATAAAAGAAAAAAGCTCCAGCTTGAAAGGGTGATCCATAGAGAAAAACAAAAACACAGGGTCAATTATCTATTACATGTAAATTATTCATTCCTCATTACAGGCAGTGGAACAGGGTGACCATTAGTCTGTTTCACAGCCTTTGAGAATGCTGTCCTCATGGTGATGACAAGGTGACGGTAATGAATGGGCCAAATGTTTGAGTCACTGGTATGCATGCCTGGCTGTTTTTTTCCATAACGGTATACCATAAACAGTTTTAAATGAAATAAGATGATAATACACATGGTTTAAAATGCCTCGAAGACCATTTATTGAAAGAATTGTGTTGGTGTAAGGTTTTGTGCAATATTTTTATTCTTTTGTGCATCCTTTTTTCAACTTTCAACGACAACATCTTTTGTAGGGTGTGCTTGAGGCCTATCTATACCTTAATGGTGTGTTTTTAATGGACTTGAGGTTATAGAGTGCTTTTGTAGTCATTCTGACAACTCAAATCACTTTAACACCACAGGTCACATTTACCAATTAATACCCACCTGCGCTCACGTTCAGTCAGTGTTTGCTGATTTCTTTATTTAAGTTGTCCATCAGTATCAACTTACACATCCTTGTCCTTTCGTACCTTTTCACACACCACTGATGCAGCAGTGCAACCTCAGGGTTAAGTGTCTTACCCCAGGACACACTGACACGTGATTGTTGGTACAGCATAACACCAGTCTGATACCACTATGAGGTATCAGCTTGACTCGCCTTGACTGTACATGTTTCTTTTCATTCTCTGTGGTGAATATAAGGTACTTGGGACTTTTTAAAATCTCCTGTGGTGGGCACTCTGAGCTATTATCCACATCTGACATTGGACACTGGCAACTACTTAACCGTCAGTAAGTATCATTACCAAAAGCAACACAAGAAATGATTATTCACGCCTTTGTTTCATCAAGGCTCCATTGTTGTAATTCTCTGTTTACTTGTCTCTGGCAACTCATCATTGAGCCGCTTTCAAGTGGTTGAAAATGTGGCTGCCAAGCTTTTGATGAAATCCCCTAACAGGTCTCATGTTACCCATATCCTAATGCCTTTGCAATGGCTTCATGTAAACTTCAGAATCCTGTTTAAATTTCTTGTGATTGTGTGTTCAGTGCTGCATGGTTAAGCACCCGATCATATCAAAGAACTTTTGAAGACGTACGGGTCTGCTGGTTATTCCTCGCACTAAACTTAAAACAAAGAGGACAGGGCATTGGCTCCTAAACTCTGCCTCCTACAAGAGCTAAGAAGTGTCGACTCTATGGACATTTTTAAACAGCAGTTAAAGGCCCTGTTTACACAACAACAAAAACAACCGAAAACAGAGAGTTTTCATGGTGTTTGCGGCTTCCGTTCACATGAGAACTGTGCCTGCGGTGCCTGAGTCAGCAAACTTTGGAAACCAGGATCCAGAGTGAAAAGTTTTGAAAGCGCTTAGGTATCTGTCTCTGTGTAAATAGGAATCAGCGTTTTCAGGGAAAATGATGGCGCACGGCACATGCGCAGTACTCTTTCAGATGACGGTTGCGCGCGCACCAAGGAACAACAACATCAGCAGCTTCTGCCGTCTACCGAGCAACATGTGTGCTGTTTGCTCTGCTCGGTTTGTTATCTAGACAAAAATATCCAGACAGACTTTCTGTCCAGACAAGAAACTCCTGCGTCTTCATGCGTCCACTCGCTATTTTTGTTTGTGAAAAGTTTGTCTTCACCGGAAAGCATATGTGTTATAACACAGCTGTGTCACTACAAACCTACATCGTTAACTACTGGCCTGACATGCACGCTACAGTGTTTTCATTTGTTCTTGTGTATCCGTGTGAACGTGCAACGTTTTCACACCGTCTCTGTGTGAATGTGAAGCACTTTTGAAAATGCAAAGGAAAAACCTTTCTAGTTTCTAGTGTCAACTCTGTCGTGTAAACGGGGCCAAAGACCTGTTAAGAATTCTGACACGAGAATCTAACCCCTCTTGTTTTTGGCTCCGCACACCCATATGATTTCCCAAACTTGCCTGTTCTTGCTGCCCTTTACTATTGCAGTTTGGATCAGCCTCATTTACTTGCTGTAACAAAAAGGCGCAGACTGAGAGCAAGCTACACTTTCTCACCGAATGTCCTCCATTGTTGCTTTGGTTGGACATTACAGCAGTGTTACATAGTTGCACTTTGATTGCTCTGCCTATTTTAAGAGAGTTTATCCAAAGTATATATTGTAATGAAAACAAAGTGCCTTGTACAAGAACAGGGTTCAGCTGAATTGAGACAGTGCATCATATGGAAAAGCACAGAAACCTAGTGAGAAACTGCTAATAGCATTAGTATTGGGCTAGTGTATCATTCATAATATTTAAATCGGGAAATTAATTTTGATAAGTTCGTTACTTAAACCGGCAAGCAGCTCTAAAATGCAAACACTGCAGGATATTTGACCTTAACAAGCCCATATTTTGTCTTAACTGGGGTTAAAACTCACTGTTTAAGACAACTAGAGTATGTTCACATTCATTAATGTTCATAAATAATATTAGTTTCATAAACTAAGTACTCCTGATCCACCTCTACTCTTGCTCTGTCTGAGAAGCTCTGGTCTATTCTGTTGTAACTGGTTAATTTAGCACTGCTTGGCACCATGTTGTCAGTGACTCTGCATCTGCAATGCTCTGTACTGGGCTTGCTACCTTGAGCCAACAGGCTTAAACTGACAAAGAAACAATACTGGAGGTCACATGGGTGGGTCCACACGAGGGGAAGGGGGCAGGGGAGAAAGAAGTCATGATGCCTCTGATTTTGTCTTGTGCACAGAAGTACTCCATCATGCAGAAGAGACATAAAACCCAATAAGGGATAATATGGGCTCTTCAGTTCATTACCTTGTATGAGCACTTGTCCTCCCTGTATGTAGAACGGCTGCGGGGAGTCCCCGGTCTGAGCAGCACACTGCAGGACTGGGGTGGTAGAGCCGACTGTCAGGGCTTCGACTCCAGGGCTGGTCAGCTGGACGGCTCGTCCCTGGGTGAATGTGACTGTGTGTGGAAAAGAAAAGATGAAACACACAATGCAAGGGACGAAATCAGAACTCCAACTATATTAATACTTGATTACAGTCTGATGGAGTAGCTGGGAGGGAGGACTTGCGGTGTTCTGGGTTAACAAGCAAGACTTTTATTATGCTTCTCAGAGAAAATGTGAAGTTAACAATAGTTTGTGGACTTCTAAGTTTTCATAGGAGATAAAAACTTGCCACTGAATATATCTAAAGATTTGGATGTGTACCATGAATCCTTCATGGTTTTTGACCTTCATGTTGGGTTTTTTTTCTTAACAAAATTTTTCTGTTGGCTTATTTTCAGGATGGCATAAATTACAGGGAACTAACTATAACATCTGCCCCTCTATTATCAAACTTACTACTGCATGAGACAGGTTTATGCTGAATGTGAAAGGCACTTGGACATATTTAATTATGTTTCAATAGCAGTGTTAGGACTTCATCCTTGTACCATTTTCCACATTTCCTGAAAACGTCATGAAATCCATTGAGAACTTACTGAGTTATTAATGAAAATGTGGAAAACTGCCCTGTCTTGCACTGTTAAAGAGTCCTTTGGAAAATCCTTGGATCTGGATCTGAATTCTTATCACCACCAAAAAGGGTAATATAAGTGGTAGGATCAAATACGTTTGTACTTCTTCCGACTCCTTTTCGAGCATGTAAACTTTCTGCACATGTAAAGTATTGTCAACAGTTTACCTTCTTTGTTTTTTTTGTTTTTGTTTTGCATGTATTTTTTAACCACTCGTGTTTGTTTCCTTTTCCTACCTGTTCAAAATAAAATTTAATTCAAAATCTAATCACCTCTTCCTTGTACAATGGCTACCATTCTCTAAAAATATCATCCGAATCTGTTGATAACTTTTTTGAGTTATCCCGTTCACAACAACAAACAAACACCAGCAAAAACACAAGGTCCTTGGCAGAGGAGATAAAATAGAATTCCACTTCCAACACTTTGACAGTAAGTGTTGTCACCACAGATACTTAACTATAGAGATACCGAAAATGTTCACTGTTTTTTAATATGGTGGGGCTGGACAGAGTGCACAGGCACATTTTTGTCTATATTTGTATTAGATTTGCAAGACGATGGGCGTTTCATGTTAATGTTTTGTGTAAATAGTGCAGTTTTCAGTGTTAATGTTGAGAAGTCTACCATCATCCGAACTTCATCGTGTGCCTTCGACAGCAAAATTACAACATGCACTTTAATCCAAACAGAGAAATTCAGGTTACTGCTGTGACATATTTTGATGGAATTTAGGTATAACTTGGTTTGTGCAATTTTGTTTTAGTCTTTTTTTCATGTGAATACAATGGGGAATTGAGTTTTGTGTGGAAAACTTGTATTTTTAGTGTTGTGAGAAAAGGAGATGATAGGACACAGATGTTAATATGCTCCCGTCCCTACTGTTCTGTAATAAGTGACCTAATCGAATCACTGCATTCTGTTTTGTTTACATTTTAGACAATGTCTCAACTGTATTAGAATTGATGTTTTGAGCACAAAAAAAACAGCAATTACTGCCTACATCACACTATAAAGCAGTGATTCTCAACTGGTGGGTCGTGGCCTTTTTTTCAGAGGGTCACGAGTCTTTGCCTGGGCAAAATAAATGTGAGGCATAAAATCCTGTGCTTTTGTTTTGAAGGGGATTTTCATGCAGTGGAGTGCCATCTATACACTACGTTTTAATGATTTTTTTGTAACAATTCCTCAGTATTTGCACTTTTTATTTCACGTTTGTGCATGAAAGTACTGTTCAGTCTGTTTAAAAAGGCTGAAGTTACATAAGTATTTTGTGTAACGTCCTCATGATTCTCTTAAACAGCCACACTAATGCACTGATTATTTTCGCCATTCGCCCCAATTAACTGACAGAAAACACAATTTATTATTCAGTGCAAATCGGTATTTAAGCTGTTATAACACCCATGATTCTTTGGGCATTACAGCATGATGATTTAGAGGAAAAATGCTTCCAGAGCTCAGTGTTCTGTCCACTTTGTTTCCCAAACCAAACATGAAATATTAACATCCATGTGTACACTGACTGTATTGTCCTGGGCTGGTCTGGTAGATTGACGTTGGAACTGTTTCTGAGGCCTCGCTCAAGACCTGCACCTCCTCCTCCGTCTTCTCCTCCTCGATTTTGGGAACTGCAGGAGAATCTGATGAGAGCTCGCTGAGTATTTTCCTATGGGAGAGGAGAATTGCTTTGCTAATTTCACACAGTCAGCTCCACATCATTACACATGACACACCACCTGCTGTTTAACCCGCTGCTGACGTCTTCGTACCGATATGATGGTCGCCTGGAGAGAATCTCTCGCCTCTTCTGTGTGTCTGCGGCTGACTCTTCATCCTCCAGCTCAGCTACAGCGGCAACCTGTGTAAAAGAAGACTTATTTTAGATGATGTGAGTAATCTGAAATACTGTTTTCATTTGGAAATTAAATGTTGTGTTAAATATTATCACTGAGGGGGCGTGATGTTGTGAGGCTTTATGAGTAAACTGAGATATGTTTTGAAAGGACAGGGATGACGTCAAAGGAGCCATAATCTCTTTTTTCTTTTTACACATCATGTCTCAGTACAGATTCTATGACACAGAGATGGTGTCACACATCTTGATTCCATCTATTTCAACAACATGTTCTGAAACTGCTTCAACCGCAACTCAGTTGACCAGAACTGAAAAAACTGAATCATATCCTTCCTGTTTGGTATCTCTTGGGAGATTAACAGAATCTTTGAGAATCGATATTAAGGTGTCATGAAAAATGAAACTCCTAGGCAGTCTCTTAAAACAATTAAAATTAAAAGGTACAGGGATGAGAATGTATAAAGATCACAGAAGGTTGATGTAGTTTCTCTCCTTCCTTTTCTTTATTTCTTTATTTTTCTCTGATTACTATTTGTGCTGTTATATTATTAATATTTGGTTGATTTTGTTTATGTGTGAGTATTTGATTATTATTATGATTAGGGATGATGGATATTATCGGTTTGATATCGGTATCGGCCGATATCAGGATATAAAGTTAAATATCAGTATCGGCCAATGTTGAAATTTTTGCAGATATTTAGAGCCAATATATCGGCCAGACATATTGGCCATATATCAGCTGGAATATCTGCAAATTACACAAATGTAGAATATTGTTTCACCCTCTCATCACTGCATGGGTACATTTAAAAATCAAGAGTTTAATTTTTCAAGAGTTAAATGCTGTTTTTCTTGTTTTACATCTGTTCCTCGCAAAAATATACTGTAACACTGAAAGAAACAAGTCCATTTTTTAAGTACAGAGCTTGTGCTCTTGACCAGAAATATCGGTATCGGTCATAATTATCATTATTATTTGGAGGTGGGTTAATTACTGACTACTTGTGTAAGGTGAAGGGGTGGGACCTACTCCTTGGTGAACATGCAAATGACAATTTTATTTTGCGCTTTGGTTGTTTTTTTGTTCTATGTTTAATTATTTGTTCTGTTCAAAATAAAAAACGGAGAGAAAGAAAGAAAATACATTCATCTTCTTGGCATGGCTCTATAAGACTTAAAATTCAACACTTTTTTGCAGTCATACAAGAAAGCCTAATGCTGAAATGTGACCTAGTGTGTTCTTAAATGCCCCATTTGACAAGTTTACACGAATCCCAAATGTCCCCAGAAAATATGTCAAAGCCTCTAGCCTGAAAATCTATTTAGATATTGGATTCTAGCGTGTCTATAAACCCCTTTGTTTCAGCCCTGTTCAAACATGATGCTTATGTGTAAATCCTCATGAGCTGTGTCCAGCCGCTCCCCTCTCAAGAAGTGGATGTGGCCTCCCCTTTCCGGCATTGTGCTCTAATGTTTACTGTAATCGAAAAGACATGCCTGGACATGTTCCCTTATCAGCCATCTGTGGGGTAAAGAAACGTCTGGCACAGAGAGTGTCTCCTGAATAGCATAATTAGGGGAACTTTTTCAAGCAATAACTTGAGGTTAAAGACAAGCCATGAACACACATGCACTTCAGAGGAAATTCTTCACTTTCCACAGATGCACACTTTGACTCGAGGATGATCTAAATACAAATTAGGGGCATTTTTCAAGGTTATTGACAAATAATGTTGCAAAACATGCACCTACACCTTCAAATATGTGAGTTTTTTTACCATTACACAAAGACAAAAATTACAAACTGCCTCTTGTTTCTTCCATTATTTCAATATCACCGTCTGGAAAATGTATATCTTGCAAAGGCATGTTATCTCCAGGAAGAGGTTTTGTTTTTGTCGTAACAGGGCACTGACCTCTTTGTTATCTAAACAGAGAAATCTACTCAGAGCATTTTCTGCCAAGGTCCCTAAAGATGCTAAAGAATCCACCCGAAGCAAAACATTTTTGCTTTGTTCAATCACTAATAAAGCAATTCTTAGTTTTACTTAATATTTTAACATCAATTTTTTTCTTTCTTTGTCTTCACCCTATTTTGTTTCCTTTTTGCTGTATGTCTGAGCGGCAAAAACTTCAAAACTAAGCAAAAGATTTGTCTGATTTCTCCCCAAAATATCAAAGTTATTTCAAGACATTCATACGATTTTTCTAAACATTCATATTTTTTAGAGAATAAAAATAGGGTCTATGTTGCCTTAATAACTTTGCAGGGTATGGTAAAAACTTTAGTAGAGAAGGTATAGTTATGATTATATTTTTTTGGTAAATTTAAGACAGTGTTATGATTTCAGTTAGGAAGTAGGCTAAAGCAAACTTTAAGGGGGTAGGATTAGATATGTGTACACTTCTTCCTACCTCTTTTTCGCTCATGGAAGCTGAGAGGCTTAAAAAAATAATAAAATAAAATAAAATAATAAGAAAAATTAAGATTCAGCTATTGACTTGTTTTATTTTCCCTTTTTTTGATTATCACTAATTTGTATTTTAACAGTTTTTAAGTTGTCATTTACATGATCAAAATAAAGACATCAATCAATCAATCAAACAATAAGTAAAATAATATAATTTTAACAGTATTGATAATTAGAATGAAACACCTGCCAAGACAGATGAAAAGTTGTGATGGTATAGTGCCTTGAAATGAGACCTAACATCTAATTCATACATTAAATCTTATTTCAAGAGACTCAAAAAGCTGCATTATTATGTTTTTTGCTGCATAAAGTACCTCTTATATGTTACGCCCTTTATGAAGCTTTTTGTGAATTGGACTGTAAAACGTTTTATACAAGGATATGAAAGAATAAAATTATTCACGCCATAAATCATGTTTTTACATCATGATGAGTGTGTCAGTCATCACTATCCCTTCTTGTTTTCCATTTTGTCAGCATTTATTACTTTGGATACAATAGCATCATGTGTTTGACCTACATGCACATCATTAATCAGTAAGCTTTTATGACTGTCTGAGGCATTACCTCCACAGACTGCTTTGGTATTGTTAGAAAAGAGCCAAAGCAAGTCAAGCAGAGGTCAGCTGATAAGTTTTCAGGTGGAGGCAACACCAGTGTGTTGGATTCATTGTCCAAAAGTCTTTAAGAGCCCCTAATCTGCCTTAGCTTGGGTTCATATAGTCATTTTTGATGAGTGCTGGAGTATATCACAACCACTAATGTACAAAATCCCCTGATCCAGCTGTATTCTCAGTCAGCTGGAGCTCCTGTCACTTTAAGAGAGTCTGCTCTGATAGGGTGACAGGTCAACTCTGTGGTAGCGCTCCTTAGTGCCATGTTACCCCTGATCCAGCTGTATTCTCGGTCTGTCTAATACCACTTTCACACTAAAGCTGGTAAACGCAGGTTTTTTCAAGGCGGGTTAACCTGCTAACAATCAGCAAGTGAGCCCTTTCCCACTGCCAGCAGAGCCAGGTCTAATCGGCAGCAGACGGGCTGCGTGGCTGTTTTTTTTCCTTTGGTGCATCAAGCTGATGTCATCACGTAGATGACATGATCAGCGCGATGAAACAAGACCATGTAAACAATGGAATGGAGCATGGACACGGTGGCCAAATGTTTTCTGTACCTTGTACTTTTGTCCCTCTTTAAAAATGTACTAACTCGGTGCAGACTGAAAGACATTCAAGGGCTGATGATACAAAGGCGGATGGAATTTGTTGCTGTGACAGCAAAGAGTCACATAAGTTACAGAGGGAGGGGACGGGCGCGATATTATGCCGATGTCATCTGTAAATTAGTGGGGTTGACCCTGGTGTGACGTTCCCACTGAAGCTGATCAGAGGCGATCCGATAAAAACCTGTGTCGCTTGCTGGGTCAGTCGACCCGGGTCGAAATGCTGATTAGTTCGGTTCAAACTGCCGACAGGAGTCGATTGTTACACAGTTTAAACAGGTTTTTTGGCCAGTCTGAAAGGGGTGTTAGATGTTCCTTTTCCCATGTAAGAACAGTCCATTCTGATTGGTCAACCCATCGATATGGCTTTTTAAAGAATTGCTAAATCCTCAAATGCTCTGACAGAGATTGTCATACACGTTTTGCAATATCAACCGTGGTGAAGTTCACAAAAATCCAGCCTATAAGTCTTAACACACACAAAACCCCTCAGGCTTTATGTGTGAACGTAAGCCTCCCAAGTGAAAGTTCAGAAAATATGAGAGTGGTCTTCATAATGTCAAACCTTCAAATTGATTCCCTGAAAGTTGCATTTTTGGGTTCTGTTTGTTTCATACCACTTAACTCAGCAGGCGAGTGCAGTCTAATGCGTCTACAGAGTGTGAAGCTTTCCTCCTGCACAGACACAATAGCACAGTTTACTGGAAAGTGAAGGTTACACTGATGAGCTTAAAGCTCAGCTGTCTCCACTCACCTCAATCCTATTAACAGATGCACTGCACTGGACGGTCAGCTTTCTGTAGTAGCTCCTACACAAAGTACTTCATTCATCAACATTCACTCACTCTGACGTCACAACCTTTACACGACTGCTCAAACCCACAGCAGGAGACTTGAGACTTTCTTCCTTTACAACTTTCTCTGGAGGACTTAACTTGGAGTGTGGCCTGGTTTTTTTTCTTCGAAGAACTGAGCCTTAAATCAAAGTTGTCTCTTATGAATAATTACTCGACTTAAGAGTTAATCTGACAACTACAAATCTGGCCAATGTTTAACTTTCTCTGGCCAACTGAGAATTCATTTGCTGAATTGCTTCATTATTTAAAGAGACTTGAATTGCAAATGTTTGAATCAAGTGAAAACACTGTTGAATAGCAAAGGACTTTGCATGGACTTTTCTGAATTAATTTTGACTTGACCAGGATTTTATTCCAATAGCAGGAGATTTTGCTTGGACTGATCTTACTTGCGTTATTACTGAAGACATGTTCTCACAGACTAAAGACCAGGCTCTGACTTGACTGAAGAACTCTCCCCTTTTCACTGACAGATTTGATTGAATTGACTTGAAAGAGGTGTTTTTGAGCTTTTAAGATTTAAAACATTAATAAGGTTTTAGTAACAATCAAACGACATTGATTCCTGTTTTGCTACCCTGGCAACAAAAATACAGGTCCTAGGTATGAAATATGTCACAACAATAAACCAAATTTCTCTGTAGATTAAAGTACATGTTGTAATTTTGTTGTCAAAGGCACACTATGAAGTTTGGATGATGGTAGACTTCTTAAAATTAACACTGAAAACTGCACTATTAACACAAAACATTAACATTAAACTCCCATCGTCTTGTAAATCTTATTTAAATATAGACAGAAAATGTGTCTGAGCACTCTGTCAGGGCCCACCATCATAAAAAACAGTGTACATTTTTGGTTTCTCTATTTTCAAAATATTTAACGACTTTCAAGTAGTTGTGTCTCTACTGGAAGCAAACATGGTGGAGAGCGAACTTTGAAAGCTCAAGGGGAGCAAATTAAGGGAAAATATGGATTTTTTTCTTTTCAAATCTTTAACAAAAAATAATTCAAAACAATCAATGCAATCTACATACCACCCCGGCCTAGCCCTAAGTGATCAACCTTAAGACATTTCTTGTCTTTAATTTTCTTTGATTTGATTTGAATGACATTTATCATGCCTTCTAAGAACACCTTGGTTGCCGAGATCATTTTCAAGAAGTACAAACTGCTTTACGGCACACATTCACACTCAGCTACAAGAAGCCATTTAGCCAAGAGAAGAGGTAGTTTGCCCGTCTCTGTACTGTGTTTCACAATGGCAGAGGCTTAGAGATAAAGGAGGACAGTGACAGGTTAGGCTAGGAAAATAAAAAAAGAGAGAGAATGAACCAGAAGCCTAACAAGAGTAAATATTGGACAGGCTTTTGCATGTTGGCAAAAGCTTTAAGAAATGACAAGCTGTGAGTCAGACACCGAGCTGGCTATTTTACCAGTGAAGAGGTGAATGCAGTGGTCATTTAAAGCTTTTTGTCCTGTTTGATGGATCTGTGATCAAACAATCAGTTATCTTTTTTATTTTAAAACATTCAACCTGTCTCCTCTGTAATAAATATGCCTCTCCAAAGTGACCCTGTAGTCACTGACGGTTGCTGTTGGAACAGTTAAATACGTATATTCTATACAAAAACTGTTTGCAAACAATGGACGGTTGATGCAAGGAAAATCATTTTCACATATGAAAATAATAACTCAGTCCCTTGTGAGTCGATATTGTTCACTGGTCTTTGTTTGTTTGTTGGTCAGCAGACAACAGTTTGTGAGCCATTTGTAAATGCAAATTGCCTGCAAATTTAAGAAACAAGTGCCTCACTCACAACTGGGAATCATTTCTCATCGTTCATTTAACAGAGCTGTTCAAAAGACTCGACTCGTTCGCAAACGTCACATCTCTTTCGAAAACCATCGCGTAAGTAGGTCAACAAAGCAAAGCCTCTTTTTAGAAGTAGAAGAAGATAATATGATGATAGTAGAAGATAATGTAACATAAAGGGGGAAAAAACGAGTAACAAGAAGTTCACAGGACCGTTTAGAGTTGCTGAATAGTTTATCTGATGACTGGAGGCAGAGGCAGGCTAACACAACCCATTGACTCCAAGTGTTTGAGCTAAGCTAATTAGCAGTGGGACAGTTTTGCCCATCTCTTTCTTGTTACTGCACGCACAGTCAAAAGAATGGTGTCTATCTGCTTGTCATGGACTCGGGAGTGAGGCAAGACACAAAAGCAAAAACATGTAGGAGTGTTTTTTTTTAAGGTTAAATACATAATAAACATGTCACAGTGAACACCTCGCTCTCACCTGTACTGTCTGGACTTGTGGTGACTGTATGACGGAGGTCTGAGGAGCCTGGATGACACCCCACACCTCTTCTGTGTCACCATCAGATGGTAGGGTCTGATGTAGGAGTGTTTTTTTAAAGGTTAAAAACATGATAAACATGTCACAGTGAACACCTCGCTCTCACCTGTACTGTCTGGACTTGTGGTGACTGTATGACGGAGGTCTGAGGGGCCTGGATGACACCCGACACCTCTTCTGTGTCACCATCAGATGTTAGGGTCTCAGTCGTACCTGAAGATTCAACTGCAACCAACCCCTGTGGACAAAAATCAAGAAATTAAACTTAAATCCACACATGAGGACGGGACTCAGCAGGAGTAACAGAGGGAAATATGTACCTGAGGCTCCACAGGAGTTGGACTGGCATCACTTTGTTTGTCCTCTCCATTTGGCACAGCGCCCCTGAAACTGTTGCTCAAATCAGGGGAGATTTGGGCTTCCATAGTCTGTCACCAAACCTGAGAGACGGATAATCAATACATCTGTAGTTTCTAGAATAAGGTTTTGTTGAACATTTCATTCCCCATTACATTTGCAGAGACAATAAAAACTAAAGGCTAAAAGGTGTTGCTTCAAAGAAGAGTTGCTGCACTCTATTTAAAATCAAATTTAAGACTTGAAAGAGATTTTTAGGATCAACATAAATATATTTACACCCTATTGTGTTTATGATTCAGAGATTTAATTTAAGATTCAGCAACTATGATTTCAGCTGTTTCAGATTTACTGTCTTGCTTGTTGCCTGTAATTATTACCTGCATTTTTCATCATTATGTTTTTAGTATTCAGAAATGATTCTGTTAAGGTGCCATCTAAAAAAGACCACTAACAATTAAAAGTAAGACTTTTGAGTTTTTTATGGGCTAAAATGTTAAAAGTCTAGTTTTGGACCTCTTCTTATTCACACGAAGCCTTCTTCAATGAGCTCATCAAGTTCTACTTTTCAGGATTTACCTGAGGAAAACTACACAGTAAACCTGATAAAACCACACAACAGACTTTACTTTTCATAGAAGCAACTTTTATTGATTAATGTCTACTTTAACAGATCATTAGAGTCTTGTTTAAAGGTTTAACACTGTTTTCAAAGTTGAAAAGCTCTCACTTTTCAATTCTAAAGTTGAAGCAGGAAGGGACACAAAGTTCTTCAGGACTGTTAATAATGAAAGTAAAATATAAACTATGTACCACGAGTCAAATTTCAGTTGTTCTTTTCTTGACGTTTCTGTTTACCAACATCATTTTATTACAAACTTTTGATTTAATCCCGAAAATAATATTGATAGGTTGGATTACTATGTTTTGATTGATCAGCTGTTTTCACACAAGAGTGGAAATGGTCTGTGAAAAATAACCCTGTCAAGAGTCTCTGTTTACCTAACTTCCGACCACTCATCGTTACATAACTTCTATTTGTAAAGCTCATTATGTGTGCCAGACAGTGGGTGGGGTTGTTAACATCAACTTCAGGACCTTTTTTTCAAAATCCAGGTACTGATGAAACGTAACAGAGGTCCGGGATTTTCTATTTTATATCATTTAATGAACAAATTAAAAAATGAATAACAGAGAGTAAAAAATGTTTTGGTTTTAATATCAATATAAAATTGTACATAATTTGCAGATATCACTGAGAATAAAGGCAAATGATTTAAAAAAAGCACTTTTTATTCACTGAATGTTGGTCTCGGTAACACATGATCAGAGAAAGGGCAGTTGTGACAAATGGCATGTCCAAATGGATGGCAAATTCCAGATCATTGCCTGGCTGCCTTTTCTTGGACTTCGCTACCTGATCAAAGTTGTTTGGCAGGCTGCTAGTGGTTTTCTCTGCACTAATAAGCCGTAACTTACACGTGATTAATCCTTAAATATGGCAAGAAAATAATTTGCACATCTTTTGTTCATGCAGCACGTGTCTTGGATAGAAAATAGTTCACTGCAGTTTGAAAAACAGCAGTAAAACTCTTCCTTTAGTTTTTGTTGTTTACCAAAATGCAGATGTTTTTGAGATGTATTGGTCGTTTTACAAATTACAAAAATGTATTTTATTGATTAATGCCTAATCTTCAAGACCATCACCATTAAAGCTTGTATTGGATTAAATTAATGTTATATAAATCTTTCAGCTTAGTCTGACATGGGTGAGTGCATTGTTACCTAAAGGAGCCAAGGAGGTTATGTTTTTGTCATGGCTCAAGGGAGTAGTGATAAGATTTCAATGGTGTTCTGAATCCAGATCCAGGAACTTTCTGAAGGACTTGATAACAGAAGGATATTTTTTAATGACTTGATTTATTCTCTTCCCTGCTCCTTTTTAGACATGTAATGTGAAGAAATGATTCATTTTATTATTATAATAACTATTATTATATCCTTCTATCATTTGCTTTTTCTTATGAAGAAATGTGAGTATCATCATGACCAGAATAAATACAAAATTAAATTAAATTAAATTAAATTAAACTTGAATAAGGATGTCAGAAATGCCTTGGAGGAGGGTTGAACTCTATGAGCACTTCTGGTTGAATAAATTCATTAAAAATAAGTAGAAGATGCCCGAACCAATGATGACAATAATGACAACACCAAATAGGCCAATTAAATGCTTTTTGACCTCACAATAACACATGTAATCTATTTAATTCTGTTATATGCATTTTTGTTGTAATATTTAGTGCTGACTAAAACTACCATGAAAACTACTATGAGAAAAGACTTTAACCATATTGTCTGGCCAATAATAGCCAAAATGTGTCTACTAAAGAGTCTATTTACCACATACAAGAGTCTGTTTGTCTGTTAGCAAAATAACACATAATGTTTTTTACTGATTCTGATAAAATTTTCAGGGATTGTTGGTCATGGCACAAGGAAGAAGTAATAAGACTTTGGTGGTTATCTGAATCTAGATCCAGGAATTTATTAAACATAAAAAGGTCAGTCTTTCCTAATTTTGCTTGGCTTAAGAATTTTAGAAATACCTTGGAGGAGGGTTATGCCATGAGCACTTCTAGAGTTCAGGATGATGACAACAGCAAATAGGTCAAATAAAATGCTTACTGGCAAAAATAGCTCAATTGATTTTTAATGTAGTTTTTCATGGACGTGCTAACTTTGTGTTCAGGCTACATGTGCCTATGTGATACAGCACATTTTCACCACAGTTAATTGACTTAGAACTGGCTTTTTATTTTTTGTTCTGTTGTATCCTTGCTTTAAGAATATCAAGATAAACCTTTATGATAAATTTCACATAAAACTACCAAGAAATAATGACCCATAACACCCAGCCCTTATAGCGTTCCTAACACCAGAGTCCACATAACAGCAAAGTTAAGTGTTGAACTTTACAAGAACGGTTGGCTCTAAAAGTCAGAAAATATCGCTATCTGGATGTTAAATTAAAACATAAAAAGTCCCTACTCTATTTGTTACTGACAGTAAACCCCAACTATGATGAAAAAGCTTTTAAGTTAGCAAATAAAGCAATATGTGCGGACAACTTCAATTTTCAGTGTCGCGGTATTGACGAACATGGTGGCATTTGAACGTTTCCGTTCAGGCGCAAAACAAAGTAAAAGCACGTTGTTGTTTATCAAGACGCTCTCGTTTCAATAGCATCTGCAGTGCCCATTTTAATCTAACAATACAATATCGCTTCTAAAATTAATTTGCTTCAACTAGAGCCATAGTCTACATGTTTTAATTTCTGTATCTCTTTTATTTTGAAGGGCCGTCTTTCGCCCAGCATCCGTTTCCCGCCTAACGCCGTCGTACTTGACAGCGCTCAGTAAACTTGAGCAGAAAGGAGCCGCTGCCAGCTTTACCGACCGGGAACATTTTTGAAACTCCATGTTGATCGAATAAATAATGAACCAAAGCAAAGTTTTAATGAAGAGTTTCTCACAGCAGACATGTTTGCACACTGTCCTCAGACCGCCGGCCCGCCGCTGAGCGAAAATGTGACAGCTTTGTTGTGACTTACCGATGTTTTACGTAGTCTGACTCGTCACTAATTACAGTATGGGTGGACGGCCTTCGCCTTCGCTCACGTAGTTTCACGTCAGCACTGATGATGCTGTGCCGAAAATGTCGACCGACGAGTCAGTTCGACGTCGAAGACTGTCGAGGCGGAGCGAGAGTATTCACTGCTGTACACTTCCGCGTTCGCTATGCCGGAGAAGAACTGGTCCCGAAAGACTCCTATTTAATTACGTATTTAGGAATTGAGTTGAGTTCTAAACGTCAAAAAACAGAAAATATTAACCCAAATCTAGTTAAAGACGTTATTGAGCAAATTAAGTCACGAAAGTCACTCTTCTTGCTGTCCAGCCGACCAACATTGAAAATCGAAAAAGTAGCCGATTAAATTTAAGTTCATCCTCTGTTTATGTTAATATTTAAATGAGAACATGGCGGTTATTAAGGGGAAACAGAAAAAAATCCAAATTCTTTCACAGGAATATCTATAATAAGGGCAGGTAACTTTAAAGATAAAATTCTCAAGTAAATATTGCAACAAATTGCTCTGAAGTATAAAATAAAAACGGAAGACATGATCCAGCTTTTCCAAGTTTAAGGCTGGTCGGTAATAAAATGAGACTTCATGTGAATTTTTGGATCATTTTTTGATCGTGTCTTCGTGGTGACCTACATGTTTACTAACCGGGGTAATGTTGCCATCTACTGGCCGTGAAGTAATGAAGTGAAACATAACAGTTTCAGGAGAAAGTCACAGGTACAGATATGAAATTGATACAGTTGAAGAGGCTGCCTTTTAAACAATTATGCAATTTAATTGAAATAACGTAGATGTTGTTCAGGTAATGTACGAGATACCTTATAGTGAAATCTAGATTAACTGCAAGTCTTAAAAAGTCATGAATGTGAAAACAAACGGTGAGAAATGACATCCGTTCTTCCATCCTCTTTATCGCAAATCCTTTTAGGGCAGGGGTGGGCAATTGGACGCCTTGGGGCCACATGCGGCCCTTCACCTCACTTAATGTGGCCCACCAATCATTTCCAAAAAAAATCCCAAACAAATTGGAAATATGAAGAAAATACAGCAACAATTGCTAACTATGATTCATCATGAGTAACAAGTACTACATAATGCACAAATTAGGATAGGTGATAAAATATTTTAATATATGTTAGTGAAAACTATATTCGTAAACCACAGTAAAGGTAATATATTCGTTCATTTAAATTAGTAAAAATTAATAATTTTATTGCTTAAAAAGGAAGCTTAAATTGGCTTTAGTTCTGTGTTATACCCATTAAATCATGATTTTTTAATTGTGTTTGAGTTAAAATATAATAATGTTGGCATAATCCTGTTTTGAAACTTAGTATTTGCTATTTTTAGTTTGTATATTTTTCCTCTTTGAGAGTGCCTGAAAGAATACAACAGTGTGGCCCTCAGGCACTGAAAAAAAAAAAAAAAAAAAAAAGTTATGTGGCCCTCTCGGTAATCAAAGTTGCCCACCTCTTATTTAGGGGTTTCTGGGGCTGGTGCCTATCCCAGCTGGTATTGGGTGATAGGCAGGGCACACCCTGGACCAGTCACCAGCTGATCACAGGGCCACACATCTATAAATATGAGAAATTATTATTATTATTATTTTAGTTAGTATGTAAATAAAGAAAAAATATATGCATATTTTTTATTACACAAAGTTGTGAACAAAGCAATATGGGATATTTGTAGCAAGGCAGAAATTTTGTTATCATGACAGAAGAGTGAATTACCCACATTCAATATTCAATAAGCTTCTGTTAGGTAGAAAAAAATAGAATAATTTTTACACTTTGAATAATTTAGAAATATAATTACAGGCCTATAAAGAAATGCACTGTATTGTATCATGGTAGCATTTCCATATTCCATGCATTCCTTTATTTAACTCAGACTCTGGCTGACCTCAGAGCCTCCATCTGTCCCGCTGCATGCTGAGAGAGGTCGTACCGTTCGACCAGCAGACCCCGCTGTCATCAAAGAGGATGGCTCTGCATCGCCAGGTCTCATCCCGTCATCCCTGACAGTGTGGCACAAAAGAGTACCGTGTCCAAATCGCCAGATTATAATAAGATGCTTTTGGTGTTGTATACTGTTACCTGCTGCAAGATAAACTCATATTGTGATGCATGAAATAAATTAACCCCACAAATTAGTCTTGGTAGCCTGACAGATTTTTTTTTTAATTAAATGATGATGGCAAAACCAATAAAAAAGTAATTTAGGCCCACGCCCATTTGGCCCCCACTCTCTAATCCCTCTTTCTAACTCTTTCCATTGTCTATCATCTGTCTAAAAGCACAAAATCCCCCCAAATCCTTAAAAGTGTATATTCATTTATTACCTGTGAAATGATGCCTCACATACAGTTAAAAATGGATACAAATATGCATCCATCCTCTATGTCTTTATCTGCTTTTGGTTTGCAGGGGGCTGGAGCTTGTCCCTGCTGTAAATGGGCCAGAGGCAGGGTATCCTCAAGATTAGTTGCTGGTCAATCACAGGGCAGACACTTGGAGACACACAACCACTTTCCCACATGCTTATGCACCTAAGGGCAAGTAAAGGTCGCTAAGTAAGCTAATGAGGATTTTTTTGTTTGTCATGTCTACTCCACACTGAAAGGCCCTGTCTGAGTGGGGTCGATCCATCAACCTTCCTGCTGTGAGGTAACAGTACTACCAGCTGCACCACCGTAAGTATAAACAGTTTAAACTGATTTGCCAACAATATGGTAAATGGACTTGAGCTTTTACAGCCCTGTCACCACAGGTCACATCTATCCAAGGTTCTAAAGTTGTAAAGATTTAAAAATAAAACAAATATTAATAGTAAAATAAATAATAATAATAAATAATTAATAAAATAATAATAATTGTAAATAGTTATAATAAAATAAATAAAATAACATAAATAACAAATAATAAAAAGTAAATAAATAGAACAGCAATGTATGTTTCCCCCTCACAGTAGCCATATTTCTATTTCTATTTTTATTTTCATTTATATTTATTTATATCTCTGTTTATGTCTATCTCTTTTTTTATATATCTTCTTATCTGCTATAAAGCGTGATGCTGGAATCTTAATTTTCCTGAGAGAATCTCCCAAAGGGACAAATAAAGTTTTATCTAATCTAATCTAATATATTATCTGATTTTGAAAATATTAGTAGGGCTGGATGGAAAGCTGTGGGTTGCCTCAGGGGCCTCCAGTTGATGACTGCTGCTACAGAGAGTAGGGATGTGTATTGGCAAGAGTGTGGCAATACATTGGTAACAAAATGATATATCACAGTGTATCTCCATACTTTTAACAGGGCTATGTGTCGTGATTTTTTTCATTAAATGTATTTATTTATTCATTTATAAGAACCCACAGTATTGTATGCATAAAAATAAAGTTTATAATCAGTATTTCATACATATATACATATATATATATAAGAAAATAAAAACAGGCAGAAATAAAAACAGTAAATGTGACAGAGACAAGGGTCAAATGGGTGGATGTCAGCTGCTCACTTGTGGCTCGAGACTGAAGTAACATACAAAACATCCATCCATTATTTTGCCCCTTATCCCTAGCTCAAGTCTATCCCAGCTTATGTTGGGCGAGGGCCGGAAACGCAAATCACAAGGCCGACATAGAGAGATAGATCGCCATTCATACTCACACCTAAGAGCAATTTAGAGTCACCATGTCATACTGAGCATGTTTTTTAATCTGTGGGGGAAACCAGAGTACGCAGAGAAAACCCAAGCATGCACCGTGTGACAATACAAGACAAGCATTATAGATTTCTTTAAATTATTGAAAAATGAAATATCACAAGAGTGCACTAAGTATTGATATAGTATTGCGTGGCAAAATTTTTGCATTATCTTGGTGTATTGATACTTTCCTATAGTAATAGCAAAAAATTCAATGTAAATAGAGTTTAAAAAGTATTGAAATACAAAAAACAAACTCTGCAAAGTGTCCAAACTAAAGTTACTTTATTGTACTTTAAAATGGCTCATTATAAGCCGCCACCAAGTGCTCAAAAAGGACTTTAAATACTGAAATTTCCCAAATGCAGGTAATAGATATTGTAACATTGTATTAGTCATTCTGGCCTTTGTCCCATTCACCCCACTGTTTCCCCTCTGCGCCCTTCTCTCCCTCATCCTCCATTTTCCTCCTCCTGGCACTGTCCCGCGGTCAGGCGATGGAGGCTCCAGATGGTCGAGTACCCGCAGCAGAAGGAGGACCTCAGGGGGGCACAAAGGCCTGACAGCAGGGGTCCGATATGACCTGAGCCAGACAGCTCTTTAGCACAAAATTAGCCTGGGATGAACACGCAACACAATTACATGCTGTTAATACCATCAAAGAGGTATTAGTGCCACCATTGTTGCTCTTGCAGCTTAAGATCAAGCTGCTCAATTTTTGCCACACAAAATTACTACAATGATCTGACTGCTGCTTGTCTCATTTTATGACATCCAGGATTAAAACAGGTTTTCAGATGTTTGCTTCAGAGTCAGTGTCTCACACAAAGGAGGAAGCTGCGGATGATGAGTCTGTCAGAACACAATGAGGGTTTTTTTTGGTGTGATTGTTGTGGTAGAAGAGCCACATCCTCACTTCAAAACCTCCACATAACTGAAAACAAACCAAACCACCAAGTCATATTTTCTATTTTTGAAGTTCCTGCTTTAAATTGGATTGGTCCAGTAATACTATCTAGAGTAGGGGTGGGAAACTTTTGGCCTGGTGGTCACATGCAGCCCTACTCTCCAAATGTAGCCTACCATTCAGTTTGAGTTTTCAATAAAAAGTATACATGAAGAAAAAAAAATCTGACCTGAAAACATTGCAAATAGTCATGATTCCAAGTAGGGATGGGGATCAAAAACCAATTCCAGATGAGAATCGATAACAGCTCCCTCAAGGAATCAATATCATTTGTCTTTTTTCTTATCAGTTCCCTTATCAATTCCTTCCACTTGCAGGGGTCAGAAGTGATCAAAATTCTGGCTGAATTTTTGGTGTTACTGCACAACTTTAAGAAAGTGGAAACATCAGGAGTGTCATGCATTTGTAATCGTTGTCACTGAAAACCTACATGTATGTTGGCCAATTTTTGCCCACAGAGAAAATCAGCAGGAATTGATAAGGGAATCGTAAAGAATTGAATCATTAAGAAGAATCATTAATGGCATTTTGGGCATTGGCATCTGTAAAATCTTATCAATTCTCATCTCTACTTTTGAGTAGTCAGAGCTATTATTTATCTGTATTTGTTTCCGTAAGACATCGTTTTAGACTTAACATAATGCATTTGTAAAAATAAAAAGCAATACTGTTTTAAAATATACTTGAATGTGCAATTAATATTCTGAAACTTCTGTTGACAAAGAAGCTGAAACTCACTTTAATTGTGTATTCAGCTCATCGTGTTATTCTGTCTATTTTCCTTTGAGTTTTAATATAAAGTATATAAACATTGATAAAAAAAAATAGCCTATAATTATATATCATCATTATAACCTCTTATCTACAGAAGCAACTTTTCAGCACATTAAAAAAGCTGCTATAAATAAAAAATCCAAATTAGAAATGTTAGTGTTTAGCAGTGACATTAATGAAAATATAGATTTTATTCTTTTAAAATGTTGATTTCAGACCCTTTCTGTAGGTGTGCGCATGGTCACATATTAACACAATGTTTGTAATTTACAAAACTTCCATTAAGGCTCCCACTAGATATAGCTCCTAATTAATTACTGCCTGTGAGAGAACATTAGCAGCAGCAGAATGTCCCCTAAACACCACAAGATGTCACCGCTGACTTATAAGATCTAAATGTCCAATATGCATATTAATGTGCATATCATCTGGCACAAAATTGCTACTTTTCAGGAAATTGAAAAAAAAAATGCTCTACCGTGAGTTAATGGATATTGAATTGTCCTGAAAACATTTTTTTGTGTGCTTTTATTTGGTTAAAAGTTGATAAAACACACTTACCAACATGAGAGGTGACCAAAAGCACTGTTTTATAAAAAAAAAATGAAAATGGAGAGAGGAGGTTTGTGCCAGACAGCAGTGATATTCAGATTTTGGTGGATGCCTCAAATACATTAAAAAAAATGTCATTGAGATTTTTTATTATTTACAATATTTACAATTTACATTAACAACTTACATTTCCATCCATGGCTCTCTTCTTCTTAAGAAACTGTATCAAACACACCATACAACACAAAAGGAAGACATTACAAACTAGAAAGCACTCAGAGAGTACAAACCTCCTCCAAGTTAGCTCACATATAAAAGGATTCCTGGACCCTGGAAACCCACACCTAGCACTCAGAATTATGTTGATATCATTATTAGTTAGACAGTTACTGAGCAAAAACGATTATTTGCTAATGGTGGTTGTAATATAGTTGGGCCATTACCAACATCTCCTGAAAATTTCATCAAAGTCTGTCCGGTAGTTTTTGCGTAGTCTTGCAAACAAACAAATAGACAAACAGACGGGGCCAAAAACACAACCTTCTAGGTAATAATGCCTCTTTCTAATGATGTCATACATCACTCACGACCAGCAACAAATCTGAAGCTACCCCATATTGCATTGTATTTTGACACAGTGTCTTTTAATTTAGCTGACATCAGTTCATATGAAGCTGTAATAGTCATGAGCTCAATCCGGTCCTTATTACTGATCATCCTTGTGTTTTTCCAGTTCTTTCGTACCACTCCTCCGTTGCCCTCACCACTTGGGACCAGAATGGAGAGACCAGAGGGCACTCCCACTTCAGGTGTAACAAAGTACACAAGGAGCCTTTACATTTCCAGCACACATTACTCTCAACCAGGCCAAG
The DNA here is from genome assembly GCA_037902135.1 of Cetoscarus ocellatus. Lineage (NCBI taxonomy): Eukaryota > Metazoa > Chordata > Actinopteri > Labriformes > Labridae > Cetoscarus > Cetoscarus ocellatus. Next base: position 962,861 of record JBAMNC010000345.1, on the reverse strand, counting down.
CTTGCTAAGTTTAACTGGGGTCCAGAAGTATCTATGGATTATTTTATAATGTACAAATGTACTGATACTGTCCCTTATCGATCAGGCTGGATCAAAAGCTTTCTCCTGTATTTAAAACAGTTTTGAAACTTTGTTAGGACTCATCATTTCCATAAGAAGAAATCATACTTCATCAATCCCTCACATAAAATTAAATACTTTACACTGTTGTTTCATGCTACACACACATAGGCTGAAACACACAAATATCTCAGACGATCGAGCATTTATGGAGAAATGTCAGAGTGATGGCTTGCTGCTCCTGAGGAGGCGCAGCAGAGCAGTTTTTGGATTAGGTAACAAACATTTCACTTCCAAGTGCGCTTCGGCAGTGACCAGGAAGTTGACTTCCAAACATGGTTTACCAGGGACTTGAGACCCTCATTTTTCAGACTTCAAAATAGGTCCCATCATGGCCTTAGATGAGGGGGCACCCGGATTTGAACCGGGGACCTCTTGATCTGCAGTCAAATGCTCTACCACTGAGCTATACCCCCTTGTGGTTTCCATCAGCTGATTGATTGTATCAAATCTGTGGAATAGGTAGGTATATCTCCAGCCCTGAAACACCTATATGTCATTAAAAATTAGATTAGTCAAATAACACAGAAAAGAACAAAAACTGCTGTCAAGACATAGTTTTAATTCTGAACCTCCAATAAATGCACTTTTGGATGTTAAAGTGTATGGGACTTACCTTTTCCTTGAGAGCTGACCCTTGACCCCGTATTTCAATGACTTACCATGCAGCCGCACCAAGGCAGTATCCTCTCTTAGTCGTAACATCTGCTAATTAATAAATCAAAATGTATTTGTACAGCACTTTTTATTTTAAATTACAGTAAAAAAAAATTGAGAACAATACAAACTATGAACTACATGTATAAACCAGTAAACAAATATGACTGGGATAATAAAACACTAAGAAATTTGATAATAACATGTTAAATGTTTCACAAAATTAATAGGTTGATATGAATAATAAGAAAAGAAACAGCTAAAGTATACAATTCAATAAAAACTAAATAAGATAAATAAATATAATTGCCTTCAGTTCTTTCAAAGTAAGATTAAAACGGTAAATCTTGAGTTTGCTTTTAAAAATAGTCAAAATTATAAAGTTTTAAAAAATGGGAGTGAATTAGAGAGCTACAACTCGTTCCATCGTCTGCTTCACTAAAGGAAATGTAATACTATTCGTTGTATATTGCCTGTGTGATTGTGCATTTCCTCTTTTGCTTTCTATTTAAAATAAAGTACCAGAGCTTATATTAGTCTGACGAGGTGATGCTGTTTAATCCGCGGTGACAGCTGCTGTGGCTGTGGTTGGTGGCCTGTGAGTGCTCCAGCTGTTTTAAGAGTTAAAATAGTCTCACAGCTGCATGCAGGCACGAGATGAGGCCCTCATTTAACCAGTAACCCTTTTAACAACACACACTTTCCACATACTTGACATTCAGTGGCTCTCATCTCTTTCCGTGTTGTCACTAAACCAGCACAATATTCAGCCGGGGCGAAGGGCGAGGATGTTCTGATGCAGATGTCACAGATCCAAAGTGTGCTTCTCCTTAATATTTGCATGGATTGATTTGATTGTAATGTCAGAAGCTACGAAAAACTTCCTTGTTCTAGAGAAGCAGAGTTGAAATGTAATGTGATACCAGCTCAGGTGGGCATCGTTGTATTTTTTTAATACAGTAGTTGGTCCCTTTGGTGCAGACGTGTTCAGTGGAAACAAGTCGGTCCATGTGCTGGAGCAGCTGTTCCTGAGAGCTCCCCAGATGGATTCAGTCTGTTTTTTTATTTAGGGGTTTGGTTCAGTTTCAAACCTGGGAGGAATGATTGACTAAAATAAGAAAGGAGCAGGTGCGCAAGAGGCCCCGTGGCTTTTAACAAGTGATGATGTATTATTAAGTGCAGTTATAAAAATATATAAAACACTGCCTGGATATAAAAAGGATGTAGGCCTCAGAGGGAAACAAGCATGCTCATAAAAAAATGATCTTAACCTTCTCCCTGTCATAATGTCAGCTATCAATCTGAACTCAAACCCTGTCAACAAACCTGTAAAGTTGATAAGCTGCTGCATTTATCTGAAACGCCATTAATCAGTGCTTTATTAATGATGTTAATCACTGTTATGAGTGCTATGTTTTATCACTGGACACCAAACATTTCACATTCTGGCCACAGAGCGGAGACAAACTGCAACTTCTCAGTTCCTCTGCTGCCTTCGAGGTCAGCAAGTTAATCCAAGCTTCATACATTTGATGTCCCATGAGCTTTTTTGTAGTTGTTGATGCATGATCAGACCAGTTTTGTTTTATGAAAGTGCTTGTTCCTCATAAGGGTTAGCAGAGTTAAAAATATAACTGGAGGAATATCTTAAACAAGTTTAAATGGACATTAATGTTATTTGTTTGTGCCTACTAGCATCAGGCTGTTTTATGCTGTCCTCTCCACCTAAATATGAATTGAGACGGTGCTAGAAGGCTTTTGTTTGGTGAAAAATAACCAAACTTGCCATCTACACTCCAGGTAAGTGGTTTCTAACTTCTTACTGTGTGCACACCCTGATAAACCATAGAAATCTAAAATATACCAAGATTTTGCAATTTTTTAGCTGCTAGAAATAATCATAATGCCTATAAAATCCTGATGGTAAATTTAAACTGACATATTAACCAATAATTAACTTAATTAGATGTATTTTTTTAATCATGCTTAATTTGAAATTAAAGCAAATACATAAACTAAAAATGCTTACAATAACCTGAACTAATGATCAATGTGAGGCAATAATGAATTATCTTTAACATCCATTCATTATTTATAGCACTTAATCCTTTTGGGGTCACGAGGGGCTGGAGCCAATCTCAGCAGACACTGGGCGAGAAGCAAGGCACACCCTGAACTGGTCACCAGCCAATCACAGAGCCACAAAGAGAGACATACAACCATTCACACACTCACCCACACCTAAGGGCAAGTTGGAGTCACCAATTATACTAACAAGCATGTGTTTTGGTCTACAGGAGGAAGCTAAATTGCCTGGAGAGAAGACACAGATGCACGGGGAGAACATGCAAACTCCACACAGAAAGGCCCTGACAGACACTGGCTTTGAACCAACAACCTTCTTGCTGTAAGGCACACTACCTGCCACGCTACCATGCTGCCCTGCCTTTAACGTGTCACTGTTATACTATAACTATTTTGTGTAACTAGAAAAGTCAGGAAGGTCAGTTAACAGAGAGACCACAGAGGTGGTCCAGGGTTGGCCACTCTGTATGGTTTGGGGAATATGGTGGGCCTTTGATTTGTGAGGTTGGTGACTGTGGGGATTGTCGCTGCACTCTGGGAGGGAGGTGTGGTGATTTTAGCCCTATGGGTTGAGAGCCTTTTGAGTTGTTGTTCTGTGTTGGGTGCTTGGGCCTGGATTGTTGCACCCACTTTTTTGGGTCTTGGGTTTTCTTCATGTTCTGTGAAATTTTTCCTTCCATGAGCACCTTTTGTCTGAAGGACACCAGAAGTGTTCATGCCCTCTCTTCTTATCATGTTTGGGTCTGTATGCTATTTGTATGTGTTTGTAAGACTTCTTTGATTTAAGGCCTGTTTACACGACAACATTGTCACCAGAAACAGAGAGGTTTTTCCTTTGCATTTTCGAAAGCGCTCTGCCTTCACACACAGATGGTGTGATAACGATGCACATTCACACGGATCCACAAGAACGACCAAAAACGCAATAGCGTGGCCAGTAGTTGGCAATGTAAGTTTGTAGTGTTCTTGGCAAATATAACAAATGCGTCTCCACCAGTCAGAGTATTGACATCGCAAATCCACATTTTGTTGGAAGAGCGATAACAAACTGAACACAGTTAGCAGCACACATGTTGCTCAGTAGTTGGCCATAATTGTTGTTGGAGTTGTTCCTAGGTGCGTGCACTACTGTTATCTGAAAGAGTACAATTCCTGTTTGCACAGAGACGACAATAAAAACATTTTCAAAACTTCTCACTCTGGACCCTGGTTTCAAAAGTTTATGGATTCAGGTGCAAATGCAACGAAAACTCACCGTTTTCGTCTGTTTTCATTGTCGTGTAGACGGGCCCTTAAATTGTGCTTTTTGTTGGTTAGTTCGTTTTGTTCTTAAGCTCTTGTGCTTAGTCTTCTGCATGTACTTTGTAAACTGATGTTTTAAAAAGTGCTATATAAATCAAATCGTTATTATTAAAGTTATTATAGCTAAAGTCGAGCTTAGTAATTACCATCTGTCCTAGGTGGATCGTGATGACATATATGAGCAGGAACTTTTAACAACTTTATCATTTTAATGATGCAAAGGTCATTGTTGAGGTTGTAAACTTTGTTTTGAGCCTGATGTAGAAAAGATTAGAAAGAGAGAAAATACTTGACCGTCTTGAAATTGACATCAGAGTTACGTTACAGCAGATGCACATGCATACTGGTGACAATAACATGGTGTAAATGAATGGAGATAAATACTGAGGCACTTTAGAGAACTGATAAAAGGGAAAAAGTTAATTAGTTTTTCACAAGATGTCAGTGTAAGAGTGTCTAAAAACACTCCTTAAAGCAAAATACTGACGTTATGACCGTGTCAAGAGTAGTAGCCAAAGTAGTGCATACTAATGGTGTCTAACAATGTTATGACATTCTTAAAACAATTCATTGCATGATTAACAAAGAGTTAATGCTCATATTCCTGTACAAGGTCAGTGTACCTTCAGTTTGTCATTGTTTGACAGGTTTATAGCCCAGGTCTTGTAAAGCTGTGTTTCATATCCCTGTCAGTATTTAAGTGTTACTGTTTCAGGAGAGATTGTGTACACTGTAACTTTCAGCTGAGATTCAGAGGTTGCAATGGACTGTTTTACAAAAATTGTCCTTTTGTTCAGTTTTCATTAAAGTCACTACATTGACCACCAGTTACTTTAAAATTAGATTTTGAGATTCTGTTACTGGTCTATAAATCTCTTTATGGTCTTGATGGTCTAAATCACACAAACACATGCACACACACACACACACACACACACACACACGAGAAGATTGCTATGTTACGGACTTCTGTTTGTGATTAATTCTTGAAATTCTTGATACTTGAAAATTGATATAATAGGCCTATTTAATGTTATTATTCATGAATTATTTTAAAGTTGCTATAATGTTATGTCATATTGTGTTATATGTGTGTTAGAATAAAAGGTTATGAGGTTGTTATATCAGAAATGACTGCAATTTGAGTGGCTCATTTTAGCTGATCAGTGGCTCATATAAACTGATCACGTGGCCCATTTTACCTGAACTCTGCTTACTTAAAAAAATGTGGGACAGCTGATGTTTCAAAAGCTGTAGGACCTGAACAATTATATTTTTTATATCAATTCAACACAAAAATATTAAAAACAGTCCTTGTTAACTATAAAAGCACAATTTAATGTCATACAATGCTTTTTCTTGGTTTCATAAGTGATTTACCAAAAAGTGGCCCAAATAAGCTGATGTCACCCTACAGTAAAATGCAAGAGGTAGGATTAGATAAGTTTATACTTCTTTTCGCTCTTGTAAGCTGAGAGGCTTAAACAATGCAGTATTCAGCTTCTGTCTTGTTTTCTTTTCTTTTTTTATTATCACTTATTTGTATTTTTTAAACTGCTTTAAGTAATGCTTTCTCTATCAGCATCGCAGTAAGAAAAGGTTGGTGACCACGGCTCTGAAGTTGCCTCCCTCGGCCATGTAGTCTAAATTCCCACCCTCCTGCGCGTCCCTGAACGCACCGAGTATTAGCCGAGCACAGACAGAGGATTGGGATAGAGTGAGAGGGAAGGAAGGAGAGAGAGAGAGGAGCTAAACAGGTGGTCTGAAAACACAGAAAACAATGTCGTCCGGCGGGGAGAAGCGGAAACACTTCTAGCCCTCGTTTGACGAAAGGAATACCGACACAACCGAGGAGCCGAAACACCAACAAAACCCCCTCCATGGTCCTTTTTTATTCTCACACGGATTGGTCTTCCTCCTCTTCTCCCAATCTGGACGAGGATCTCGGATACTAAAACCATGAAAGTCACGGTGTGCTTTGGCAGGACCCGGGTGGTGGTGCCGTGCGGGGATGGGAATATTAAAGTCCACACGCTCATCCAGCAGGCTGTCATGAGATACAAAAAGGCGATAGCGAAGGTAAGTGGAGGCGGCGGATACTTTCTTTTCCTGCGGCTTTTGTTTTCCTGGAAACAATGTTGCGACGTCCGGGGGGCACTGAACGCGCACTCAGTATGGCGCAAACTTGAAACAAATGCACCGAAGAGGGGAAATGTGGACACTTTCTGCTCTTTCTACCCTTTAGCTTTGACCATTTAGTCCAGCAGTACTCTTTGGTTGCACATGCGTGTGTTCAATGCCGTGTGTTGCTGCTTTCAAAGAAAGGCTCACCGCCATTGTGGTTCCTCTGTATGGGAGACCCACAAAACTTCCTCTAGGATCCAAACAATGGCTCCTAACCAATGAGTCCGTTACTTTTCAGCTTTAAGCATCAAATAGAGGACTCTTCGGCGCATTTTGGCAACTTTTAGACTCCATTCTCTGCTGGAAAGACTTCAGTTCATGTCTTTGGAAGTTCCCAGCAAAGTTAGCCTCCTAGCAAGTTAGCCAACAGGCTGCAGAAGTAGCAGTGCATTTGAGGGCTTCAGAGCAATGTGTGCAATTAAAGACAAGTACTAGCTTAGAAGTTAAGCTTCTGTTAGCATTTTTGGCTTAAACAATATCGGAAAATCCTTAATTCATTGTCTTATAATAAACACAGTGAGCTGTGTTTGCTGGGAAGATTAGTTGCAAAGTAAAGACAGGTGATAGTGGCACAGATAAATCACTGATGATTCAAATGCATCAAGCATAAAAGAGAAAACACATTTTTTGATAATGCATTACATCCTTGGACTAAATGCAGATATGCAGCAGAGCAGGCATGCACCAGGCCCTGCAGGATTGGGAGGGAAACTGCTATGGGTGCCAAGCTCCAGCTGACTGCTGCAGGCGTGGGTCCTGGCTCATAAATCTTTGCAGATAAAAGTCAACCTAAGAAAACTTGCAGCATGATGTTTGGGTAGCAGCTGATAACCTTTGAACCAGCTGGGTGCTTCATGTTGGTGCTAGCCCCCCCCCCCCCTTGGTCAGATCAGATAAAGTGACACATGTATAAACGCCATTATTTGATCACATCTTCAGCCAAATCCTAGAAATTGTGCTTCTTGATGAGCCTAAATTTGGCCCACAGCTACGCTGCGATGCATAATTCATTCTCACATTTGCAATTCAGACTTTTTGGGCTGTAAAGTATGAAAATTTAGGTCAGTAATAGAGACTTGACTTGGTTTATGGTACAGATGTGTAAAAGCAGAAGGACCCAAATGTCTTTAATGATTAATGCTTTGGCCTTACATGCTCGGACTTGAAGTCAGTCTCTTTTTGTTGTAGTGATAGTGACCCAGAAGTCACACTGCATCCTCCTCTCCTCTGAATAATTCAGCGTGAGCAGGCATAGGAGTGCATGAGAATATTTAAGCGCAGCTGAAGAGGAAGGTAACGTGAACCCAACTGATCTGACTTGTCTAAGAAGATGCTCACTTTTGAACCTCTTCACATTTGGGGTTTTTGCTCTTAAAGTGAAAGAAAATAAGGACTTCTGATTTCATTTCAGTATTTATTAGGAAAGTTAAGTCACAAAACAAAGAGTGTCTTCTTTAAAATGGCTGTATAGCATCCAAAAAAATCAACATGTACAGTTAAAACATGGATGAGCAATTTTGAACCATGAGGACCACATTAATGTTCTTTCTTTTAGACGGCCAAATTAAATGGAAGCAGGTGACTAATATGACATTAATAAATAACTTCAATCCAACTAAAGAATTAATAACAACCTTAAATCTGCTTTTATCATTGTTTCTTTCTCCTAAATCAATGCTCTTGATCCACCGTCATGGCTGTGAGTGTGTTTTAAAAATTCTAAACACATAAAGAGAGTAATAATAATCTTCGAATATGGCAATACAGTTTTTATTTATCTAAAAATAAAAGTTTATTTGGCAAGCAGAGAAAAAAGTGATTTTGAGGATGCAGCAGTAATGATATGAATATAAAAGTATATTATTCGAAGCTATGATAGTGACCTTAAGGTATCAGAATCAGAAATACTTTACTAATGCCAAGGGGAAATTCTGTCATTTCAGTTGCTCTTATACACAATATAGCAATAGGAAATATCAAATAAAGACATTAAAAAGTAGTTAAGAACATAAAATTAAAATAAAATGAAAATAAATAAATGAAATGAAAATTAAGAAGGCAGGTTGCAACATGCAGATATCTTAAAGCAATATCAACTTCCTTATGAAGGAAAGGAGTCAATTAAGTAGAAGTGAGACTATAAATAAGGCAAAGGACTTCACACTGTTCACCTTAACAACATTTACAATGTGAACATAAATATGACAGCACTGTTTGTCCAAAAGGCAAAGTTGTAAAGCTGTATTAGTAAGTTAAGCATTGAATTAAAGCCAATTAAAGGTATTTTTCAATGCAATGAAAAACTAGTTATGGAAGTGTTTGAGGTATTTCAAAAGACATTCACAGAAACCATAACAACAAATTGATTGGGAAGTGCATTAAGTGAGGAGGAGGGTTGCATGTGGCTCCTGGGTTTCCAGTTGCCCACCCCTTGAAATAATCCAAAGTGAGCTGTATTGACAAATGAATTCTTAAATGTTGAAGCAGACATGTGTGATTCTGTTAGTGAATGTGATTTGTTACTCAGGGTGATCTCTTGTAATCAAAGAAATATGAAAGAGTTATTCATAATCTTTCTGTCATTCAAAATTCTTGAACAGCACAGTTTTTTCCCTCTAATGTTTGCATAATAATGCAGAGCTGAGGCAGTGTAATATACTGATTTGGACTGTTAAATATAATGTAGTGGTGTCTTACCCTGATCAATTCTCAAGTTCTTTACATCAGCGTTGTCTGTGCTTTAATAAGTTTCAAAGCAGATTAACTGTGCATCAACTGACAAAAAGTTTGTCTTTTTTGTGTAATAAATTTGTAGTGATCAATAACCAAGTCAAAAATTTCTGCCATTATCAGACTAGTAGAGTAGTTAGCAAGAACATTCTTTAAAGAGCGCTGTGTAAATGACATGAGTTCAGGTTGGGGATGCTATTAGAACCGTATTGATATGGCAGATATGAAGATTTTTACCAGTATCTACAGCTGGTATTTTAGTTGTTCAATTTGGCCATAAATGCCCCTTGTATTGGCTGAAATATTGACAGAATGTTCACATGCACCATAATGGTTTACCCCATCATCATGTCCACTCATATAAATCAAAAGAATAGTTTATTAAGGAAAAAAAATAATTTTTCTTGCTTCACATCTCTTTCCAACACAAATAGATTATAACCAAGAGAGGAACAGGTTCATTTGAGTTAGTGGAAATTATGTGCTCTTGACCAAAAAAAAAATCAATATTGATATCGATGTCATGCATCCTTAGTTCTGCTCTGTTGTTCAATCATGCATCTTTCCGATATCCTGCAGCCAGCCTCAAGGAACTGTAGTTTTTGCTTGGCATATACCTCTGCGATGTTAAACCCCTTCTAACAACATTTCTTTCAATTTGCATTTGTGCACTTTTAGGTAGGGCTTGATCTTTCCAGCAACCTCACAATATGATGCATATCCTGATACAGAAGCCACTACATGATATGAATCACCTTAGCTGTGGCCATTGGCGAAGCCTTTTACAGAATTACTGACAGTTTTTGTCCTTTTTGTGGAATCAACAACAGGAAAGGTGAGGTTTAAATGATCATACAATTCAAGAAAGTTAAATGTCAGGTCTTAAGTGATCTTAAAAGTAATTTAAAATTTTGAGCATGCATTGCATCATGTGGTGTAGCGTCTTCCTTTTTCACCTTTTGAACTGCACCATAGTTGTGCTGTTTCAGTTGCTGCTGTCACAGCATTTGGCTTCTCTGTAAAGTCTGTATTACGGCTGACAGATTTATCGTTTTTGGATCGAAATCGCAATTTCAGACAACACAACCTTGTGATTGCAAAAGCTGCAATTTTTTGCAATCTCCTGACTGGCCTAGAATCTGTTGTGTCAACTATTTTACAAATACAGTTTTTACAAATTTGCAGGGAATTTGCATTTACAGAAGTGCTGGTAAGCAGGTTGACAACACAAAGCCTCTGTTTAGGAGAACAAGTTGGAGTATCCCTTAAATAATGAAAATAGATTATTTATCATCAATATTAGATGATTAATAATGTGCTTTTGATCTTTGATTTCCTTACTGTTGTCTAAGTAGCACCTGTGTCACTATTATATGTATTAGGACTAGCAAGTTCGATGTAAATTCTTTAATTTATGTCTACACAATATGACATAGATATTGGAAATAGGCTAGATCAGAAGACAAGGAAACGCTCACGGAGGGAGTGGACAAGAGACTGAGGTTGTGTTTTGATGGTACCATGTATTAATGAAAAGCAATTGACATACAAGAAATATAGTGCGCATTATTTACAGATGCCAGGAATGGCCATTAAATCTAGAAAAATACTCCAATTTCAATTCATTCACAAATACAAAGAAATAACAATTGAACCTCTAGAACAGAGAAAAAGTTCAATAATTCTCACACCCAGAACAAAATCACAAACTGAAACTCAGCAGCCTGCCCACAGTCCATAAACCCACGTCTGGGTTTGCATTGAGTCCAGGGGGAAAGAAGTGACGGGAAAGTCTGTGGGGGAAATGTGTGTTGCAGGGGGCTGTGGCCGAAGTGAGTGGGGTACGAGTTTGTCTTGGGCTACAGAGAGCCCCCTACCAGCCTGGCAGGAGGGGAGAAATTACTGTTAATGCTTTCAGTGTTTTTGATGTTTTCATAGATACATGCTGTTCCTTCACACCATTTTAGCTTCTGACCTGTTGGTGCTTGCATTGGGAACAGTACTCAAGAAAGACTGATGGTTGTAACTGCCTTAATTCTTAATTAATAAAACATCTGAGTATTTTTGGCACACTGCAATTCTTGTGATTACATTTTGGCAAAATCATTGTACTGTCATTATAGTGGGCAGCTTTTTTCATGGTCAAGCTTGAAGGAAAATGTTGTCATACATCAAATCCAATATCCTTACTAACACAGAACTTGATCAATAAATAACAATATGATGTTGACTCAAGAAGTCTCGCTTGAATTGTATCTGATTCCTGTGAGGCGGCCATGAAGGTGTTAATTTAGCATAATTTAAAATAAAGACAGTTTAAAGTAAGGCTTGGCAATTGTCACCAAACACCAAACTGTCTCCTCCCAGAACAGCTGACAATGAATGCACTCATTCATTAAGTTCTCATTCTGTCTTCTCCCATCCTTGATCTCAAATACTGAGCTCTAACATTAGAAACTTGGAGCTCCCATGAAACTTCTCACCCACAATTAAACATCCCAACACACAGAACAACACCCCTCTCATTTTATCACCTCTGATCTGTTTATTGCTTTCCTCTCGTCCCGCCCTGCCCTCACTTCATCTGACCAACATTGGGCATGTCTTGTTGCTGCTCACGTCCCTGAAAGTCTTCAGCTCACATATGTTGTGTTGAAGATCACAGCTTCTCTCTGGCCAGGCTTCCTTAATAAGAGGCCCAAATTTAGGCTGGTTTTCCTGCTTACTGTTTGCATGGTCCTTCATGCAACTTCCCCTGTCATTAGAGAGGAATGCTTCCTGCTGAAAGGAAAAAAGCATCGACTTCTGAAGGCTTGAAGCCATCTCATAACTGTGGAATTAGAAAGATCTGACAGCAGGATGAGTGTGTACAGCAGATATCTCACTGGACTTAGAGTGTCACCGTTTTGCCAGCTTCAGATTTTCCAGAAGTGAAAAATGACTGCTTTCACTCCTGCCACAGATCATAGGGTAGATCCTTGCTAATCTTAGGGCATTTAACTAAGTGTGGCAAGCGTTTAAAATGACACCCTTGACTGGAAACCGTCTGGTGGTTTTAAAGCTCCAAATCCTCATGTGACATAAGCTTTGGCGATGATGAACCATGAGTTTGTCTCTTTTTGACTTTCCGAATGCTCTGTGACCTCCAAGGGGGTATCAGGTGTCGCAGGATGTTGTGGCCATATTGCCACATGACATATTTCCATTCTGTGCTGAACACATCTGGAGTTCCCCTCGGTGGAGACAAGGCCATTGTGAAAGCAGCTGACAGTTGGGGCAGACAGATTTAACGTGAGTTTGAGTTGTTGTAGACAATAGGAGCAGGTGTCCAGTGCTGGGACAGTCACTTTGCTGCTTTCTACTTATATGTAGCTCCAAGAAGCAATATCTGCTTTCCCAGGAGATAAGCATTAATTCCATAAGGACATAATATCTGTGTCAGTTTACGGTAGGCCTGTGCTCAAAATATTGTCATGCACTCCTTGGGGATAGGTGTATCGATACAGATTCTCTGAATCTATATGGCCTCAGTACTTTGACAGTTGTCGACAATACTCTTTGGGTAATGTTCACAATGGCACAGTTCAAAGGAGAAGCCAATTGACATGATGAAGCACATGTAACAATTTGAACTTAGGTCTATCATCTTGAATTTAAGTTTCTTAAGTTGTAGAATCTTTCAAAACTCATACTTGTTCTTTTTCTTCTTGTAATAAAAAAACAAAACTTGTCAGGAATTGTTTTAAAAATATAGTCAATTTTCACAATTTACGTGTATCGGATACATATTGTGTCATGCCCTCAGTGTCAGGATATGTATTGTATAGTGAAGTTGCTGAAAAAACCCAGCCCTAGTTCATGGTGCAATGTGGCTTGGGTGCACACGACACAGCACATTTGCTCCCCATTCTCTAATAGTGCTCCTGTGTCCCACCGAGTCTGCGTGGACCCCCCAACCTCCAATACTCATCGATAATGGAGCTGTACATGCAGCAACGATCATTGAGTGTACAGAGATGTTGTGTTTTCAGCCACTCCTTTGACCATGATCAGAGCCTCAGCCTACTTCTTAACAGGAGCCAGGTCTAGATTTAAGCATTTCTAAGCAGATGTAAGGCTGTTATGAGGACTGAGGCCCTGTCTGCCTGGAGGCAAAAACGGCATTGTTTCAAGAAATGTATCTATCCACGCAAAAACACTGAAAATGCCATTGTAAATATGCCAGGCCTGTGAGTAGCACTGCAGCGCTGCTGCAGGTAAACATCAAAACCAGAGAAGAAGACATGGAGCCTGCACATACATCATGAGAAAGATATATATAGAGAGATATATAATATAAAGAAATTTCAGTCCATACGTGTTAAGTTGCTCAAATGTTTTATTGTGAAACCTAATACCTAATCATTTTACAACTATTTATAGATAATTGGTTAGTATGTTAAACGCCAAGATGAGGTTTAATCACCTTGTAAGTGAACCAAAGTAAGGAAAGGGGGAAAAGACCTTTAATTAAAACCAGCCAAACCTTGAATTAAAATCAGGACAGAAATCATCCATGTTTGAGACTGCAGTTGTCGACTTGCTCCGATCCGTCTGCCTGTTTTTAATCTTTTCCTGATGTCTCCAGATATTAGTCTATTCATTACTCAAATGGCCGTTATTAATTAGTGTGCAGTTATTAATTAGTGTGCAGTGATGCCTGGAGATGAGCAGCCGACGTGCTGGGAGAGTTGACTGCAGCTGTAACCGTCACACGGATTAACATGCTCATCAGATCTCAGGGGAAAAGCCCACTCTTTTGAAGTTTGTCCCATTTCGTACAAAAAGAAAATCATGTGTGCATGTAAGAGACATTAAGCTTACCAGAGCAATAACTGCTGTTGTCCATGAATGAAAATAAGCAATAATTAAGATGTTTTCACATGAAGCATGGTTATATCAGTCCAAACGTTCCTTTCCCCCCAAAGGCCTTCCTGTTAATTTCAAGAAATATCGGGGACATTCTGCCCCTGAAGACTTTCTGAGGTGCTGGTTCACACACATCCCCCACAACATGAAGTTTCCCCTGCAGGATAGGAGGCGGTTGGGGTTTTAGGAGGCAAAACATTATGTAAAAACGGGACTACAGAAAAAAGTCTAAGGTTTACAACATATTCAAGGTGGCACCCAGTGCCGGGTGATGACAGGTTGTTTTCTGGAGTCGCAGTAGTGTTGGGAAAAGAACATTCTGACAAGCAGGAAAAAATGATCCATTGTCTTTGATTAAACTGGTTGTGATTTCTCTCATTTATGTGTATTTTCCTGATCATTACATGTTGCACACACATTGTCTAGCATCCAAAGCTTGTGGAAATTTTAGCGAGATCTTTTCTGGACTGATATTGGCTGATGCCAGTGTGAAACCAATGCAGCTATGCATAGCTTGTGGTGTTTTCCGACGTTGGACAAAAAAAAAAAAAAGTATATTTCTAATGATTACTTTTGTATGCATTATACTGACAGTGTCACATCGTTACCTGCAAATTGCCTCAAAAGTAGGGGTGTTATGGTGGACAAAAACTTCCTTTAAAGCCCCATCAGTCTTTAATCCTGCTTTGAACCAATATATGTCAGCATCAAGTTTAAAAAACAGGAGCAATCACCTAACTGATTCAGAGAGAAATGGCAGCACAACGGACCAACTCTTAACATAAGTGAAAAGTCTGTCTTATGGGAGAATAATTTAAAAATAATAATAAATAAATATTGGCATATCTTTGTGGAATTGGCTCCTTCTAACACAGGGGGCCACATGCGGCCCTTCACCTCACTAAATGCAACCCACCAATCATTTCCAAAAAAAAAAAAGTGAATTCAACTGCTAAATATGATTCATCTTGAGTTATCAGTTCTACGAAATGCACAAATTACGATAGGTGATAAAACACTTCAAATAACTCTAGATTGTTGGTGCATGCTTTGTTTTTAACGAGTCATTAAAGACCTTACCTTGCTATGAATGTATTTCTAAATATCTTATATGAGGCATTAAAATATAATATATAGTACTGGTAAAAACTGTACTTGAAAACAATGATAAAGCTAATATGTTTGTGCTTGCATTGTTTATTTAATATATTTTTTCTCAATGATACTGCCCAACAATATGTAATAGTACGGCCTTCAGGCGCTGAAAAAAGATTTATGCGTCCCTCTTGGTAATCAAAGTTGCCCACCCCTGTTCTAACGTGTTGGCACATTGGCACTAATTTTGTCCATTTCTATCAGAAACCTAAACTTTGATGAAACACTGCCTTTGTAGGCCTGGGGTGGGCAACTGGCAGCCTGAGGGCCACATGCGGCCCATTAGCCAGTTCAACCAGGAAAATGTATGAAGAATATCTGATAAATCAACCGCGTCAACATTCTGAAATAGCAACTGTTCTCAGGAAACAGTGCTATAACTAACTGTAATTGTAATTTTTTAATAATTTTCAGTAAAGATATTAAAATGTAAGCCCTCTGACAATGAGGAGAACTTCAATGTGACCTCTTGGCAACTGAAGTTGTCCATCCCTGTTGTAGGCCACTGATTGATTTTAAAAAGAGGTATTGTAAATGTATGTATTTCTTCAAATCCCATTTAGACATTGTGATATTCCTTGCTTTGTCCAGGCATATTCATAGCCCCTTAATCAAAATATATCTATTTTTCTTGTTAAATTTGAACCTGTTTTGTCAAGGTGTATGTCGACAAATGATTTCAGCAAAACCAAAATCCAAGATACAAGGCTAGCCTTCCTTCTACCTCCTATTTCACTGATGTTTGGGGCCGTAGAAGCTTCAAATGTGATTACAGCGTCTGTTCAGGTGCAGCAGACATACCCCATGTCAGGTCATAAGCCCCAAATAATTTTACAGTTGATGTGTTTGATCCCCATGTCACCGGGCTGTACCAGCAGACGGGGGTTCCTGCTTCCAAATTGAGCACACTGCAGGATTAAAAGCTTCACTGATGATCCCCGGGCCGCTGACTTTGCCCTTGACCAAACTACTGTGAAAAATGTCCTAAAACATGACCTGGCACAGCATTTCATTTCCTAAAGGAGTCTGATATAGATGCACTGGAGTGAACTAGACAGAATTAGCCATGCAGAGGTAAATTGCAGGGCACAGGGGTTTTATGCATCCTTTCAGAACAGATGCACAATGATGGATTATTGTCAGTCCTGTTGAATATTTCTTTATTTTTAATTGCTGGAGAGTATTAGGTTCAAGCATCAGACAGACAAATGGAGAGGAGGAATGTTTCTTTATAAGGCAACCTGAGAAAGAGTTGATAATTATTTCAGTTATTTTCCCTCAGCATTTTAACTCGATTCACAAAACGTGGACATAAATTTATATTTCAGCATAATTATTAATATTTAGATTTTTCTCTCTGAGCTCGTGACGGATAAGGCTGGGGGGGTATGTGTTGGATGTCTGTGTATCTGTCTTTACATCCCTACATCCGGCCAATTATTGTGAAATCTTGAAAAAAATGTTTTAGGAATTTTCCTTGAACTTTGCGCAGATGAATTAATTCCAAAGGCCAGGGTTACTGATTGGTCAGAGAATGTCGTCACCGATGAGTAATGAGTGCGACAAGCGAGCTAACATGCTAGCGGGAGCTACCATTAGCTTACCCTCATACGTCTTTTCTTTGCAGCTCCATTGCTCTCGTCCTTGGTATTTCTTCTTGCCGCCTGCAGCCTTCTTCAGCTTTCCTCTTTCATTCGGTTTGTGACAAAAAGCCTAAAGCCTTGTTTTGATTGTTGCGTCGCGCTCAAAATGACATGAACGCAGTGTCGCCCAGCTGTTTTTTGGCCACCTCGCCCCTGCTGGGCAGGGAACCGGGCTGGTGGAA
Source organism: Cetoscarus ocellatus (assembly GCA_037902135.1). Classification (NCBI taxonomy): domain Eukaryota; kingdom Metazoa; phylum Chordata; class Actinopteri; order Labriformes; family Labridae; genus Cetoscarus; species Cetoscarus ocellatus. The sequence goes on along the minus strand of JBAMNC010000345.1, from coordinate 945,895 downwards.
AAGCAGCACAATGTGAGTAGAGTAGAGCCGGGTAGAGTCGGGTAGAGTCGGGGAAAGCCGAGCCGAGTAGAGTAGGGCTAAGACGTGCTGATGGAAAAGGGCCATTAGAGACAATTTTCCTGAATTTTGGCAGAATGTTTACTCTGACTGGTGGAGGTCGGTTTTGATTTGGTAGTCAAGGGTCGAGGCCATGGAGCTTCATATTCATCCCTTGGTTGTGAAAGCAATATCTCAAAATTGATGATTGATCTGATTATTGATCTTGATTCTTTAACAGTTCCATTATCGATTCTTGCTGATTTTCTGTATTGGCAGCAAAAGTTGGCCTGTACAGGGTTTCAGTGGCAACAATGTCAAACACATGACACTCCTAATATTTGATGCTGTGCTGCTTAGATGAATGCTTCTGCAAGTTGCTTGCATTTCTACTAACTGAAGTTTGTGCAATGAGTGTCTTTTTGTCAAAATTAAGATGAAATTTTGACCAGTTCTTCGCCCCGTCTGCCGTGATGTTTAACATCTTCTTTTTATTTATTTCTGCTGACTGCCTCTGATGATAGTGTGGTGTCTTTGATTTCAAGGCAGAACAAAGTGAAAGAAGTTGGTAAAGGAATTGATGAGCAAAACGGCTAACAGTATCACTTCTTTGATGGAGTTGTTATCGATTCTCACTTAGAATTGGTTTAGGATTCCCATCCCTACTCCTCACTGTCATTCACTTGTTAAGCTCGTGGAGCAAAAAAACCACCTGACTGTAGTTTGAGTTTCTTGTTTAGACTTTTCTCTCAAAGCTCATAATGACTGAAAACCTTCCTCCTGTCTGACCTTAATACTCTTCTGTGAGAACTGAAGTTATAAAATCATGAAAATTACATATGAAATTGCTCATATTACATAACAGGCTTAAAACAACAGGAAACATGAGTGCAATCAGCAGCTGCAAAGCCCCTGTTCTTTTTAAAGACACGTCACATTGTGTTTTCTCCCTCTGTCATTTGATGATGCAGGTATTTCTGTCTTTCCCACACTGCCTCTTTGCTGCGCTGTGCTTTTGAAATGACTTCTTTTCATAAACTCAGTGGCCCTGCTTCACTGTACGAATATTTACATAAGTCTGCTGTCATCCTTCAGAGTGTTAGACGTGGTGATGTTGATGTGATAATAAGAAAATGGCACTTCAGTGGGTTGCCGGCGGGTTTTCCCAGGAGGACGGTGAATATTGTAGAGGATGATTAGCAGAGTGGAGCAGCTGTTTGGGCCTGCTAATACACTGAGGGAGACGGAGGCAGACAAGAAGAGGGGGCTGGAAAACGCTGACTGCAGAGTTCAGATGGTGGGAAGACCGGTTCTCTTATTTTTCATTTACATTAAAGAAATTGAACTCATGCTCTGACTAAGAGGTGTTTACTGGAAGAGTAACGACTGAAGTAAGAGGCCTTCCTCAGGTTGTGGAGGATCAAGGAAAGCTGTGATCCAAGATGCTCTTTTTAGCCTGACAGGAGAACTCCAAACAGATTTTGACTGAATTTGAATCGCAGCACTGGTGACCAAAGATTTGGGTAGATTTCCCACCTAAAGCTCAGTTGCTTTGTTCCGATTCAGTTAGAAAAAATGCCACAAATTTGCATATTTCCTTTGGATTGTTTCATGCTGAAAAAAGCAGAGCTGGTCTTACATCAGAACATCACAGCCAGCATTGCTTTGACTACAAGTCACGCTCTGCTTTATGGGAAGGAAGCTAGCAGACTAGCTAGCAGACGTCAGATAGTTTGGTAACTTATTACAATGTAACACTTGTAATTCAACTACTTCTCCTGAAATCTTATTGGCCTTAATTCTGTTAAGGTTTGTTGTTTTGGTGCTGCAGCCTTTCCCCTTTCCTCTGTGCCTTCACTACAGGCTCCGTTTTCCATTGTATGTTTCGTTTTTGGATGTCATTTCACATTGTTAGCATTAAAAGCAGTTCTAGTACTACCTTCATGTAAAAGAGTAATATTACAAATGGTAAGTGGCCATTGGACTGCTTTCATTGTCTGATTTAAAGTATTTCCACATAGTTAACATGTTACTGCACACTACTCTCACACATTTAAGGCCTGCCGTAAAGTGTGCTCAACTGACGTAAACAATTAGGGTGAGATGATCAGTAGAAATTCCAATCCTGGATCAATTTAAAAAATGCTGATATCTGTATCATCCAATACTTTTGATCGGTATCAGGACATCCCTGGCATCCAAACTTCGTAGCAGAGATAAACGCTTGTAATCAAATATTGCAAATTAATGTAGAAATCAACTGGATCCAAGCTAGAAAGTTGAGAAAATGATGTAACGTAGAATAAGATTGTTCCAGCAGTGGACCATTTTATCTTAATCCCATAGTCATTTTTTTACCTTGTTTTTGCTATCTTTTTTTATTTACAGGTTTAATCCAATTAAATTTAACCCCTGTGTTGTCTCTGGGTCCCTAACGATGTGCCATTGAATCCCTCTGCAGTTGAAGTTCATATGGGCCACACTGTGGTTTGATTTGGAGCTTAATCGATCCAATTTGCTTTGCTTTGTAGCTTATGTATGTATTTAATCTGAAAAACTGCTTCTCTTTTGCTGTTGTAATGTTATTAAATTAGATTAGATTAGATTATATAGAACTTTATTAATCACTTAGGTTTAATAAGGGTATCAAAAATTGAAAAAAAAAAGTAAAAACAACTTGCATATTAAAATACATTTATAAATAAATGATAATAGTAAGAAATATAAAAATATATGGCTACTGGCTGGCTACTATTGTCAATGCATTTTTTTCTCTTTCTTTTCTTACAACTTTTTTATGTATATAATTTCAACAGCCTTCTGTTTACAAGTGTTGCGAACTAGCACATGGTTTGTCCAATGTAATTGGGATGTCCACATCAAATAATCAATAAATTAATAAAAATTAGTGACTTAAGGCTTACTTTTTGGGGTGCTTTATATGGCTTAAGACTTTAACTTAGCTTTTTTGTTGAAGTAATATTCTTTAGGTTTTAGGATTTTTTTGATTTATTTTTTTACTGACTACTGTTAATCTGTTGATTGAGACATCAGACAAATCCCAAATGCTCAACACATATGCTTTTGTTCTTGATCCTTCCATTAACAAAAGCTCAGTAGATAAACTTTAATGGGTGCAAACTGAGCTCTTGGTTGTTTAAAAGGAAATTAATAAACTATTAAGACTCCAGATCTGGACACTTAATAACATAGTGAGATTATGGGGTTTACAGAGTGCTATGAAAACAGATTACTTGAGCCCTGGCATTGATCCATACAGCAGAGCATTGGCACCCAAACCATGTGCACCCGAGCTGGCTACATATGGCTCTACACGTCCCCCCCTCCATCAGTCCCTACATACAGACCAAAAGAACTAGAAACTAAGTGACAGCGGCCTGTTTTAGGTGATGGATTCTTTAAAAATTATCACCAGCACTTGAAGTGCTTTGATGCTTCACAGGGTGGTGTTTTGAGGTCAAGTCACTTTCCACCCCCTTTGGCCCCGCTGTAGACCTTCTCCCATAAACAGAGGAAGCTCCTGAATGTAAACTAGAGCGAGGAAAAGGGATCAGGAAGCTTATAGAAGAGTTTTAAGATCTCTGCACTGCTCATGTTTTTTGTCCATCTAAGTGATACAGGCCTTTCAGCTGGATCCCATCGTTTATTTATGAAAGAGATTCTTAGCGTGTCTTCCCAGGGGGAGCCAGGATTGCATGCTGAGAAAGCTTGTGTTTTTAGAAGCTGGACACAAGTTTGAGATCTTTGCGTAGCTAAATCAGAAAATGGTCTCTGAGCACACTATTTATCAGGGTCCTCATATGTCCTGGAAAACCTGGAAAATGATTGACCAATTTTCCAGTCATGGAAAACATATGGAAGATGAGGAGACTTGTCCTGGAAAAGCTTGAATTGTCCTGGAAAATTATTTATCTTCCTTCTACCTTGTTAGTGAACAAAAATCAAACATAGGAAGTGAAGTAAAAATGTACTCAGTAACTAATGCACACTTAGCCATTAAATATGAGCAGATAAAATAATGAATAAAATATAAAAACACAAAACAATGGTGGCAAAAATAAATAATAGAAAATGGCAAAATAAAACTTAGACTACTTGAACAGTAAATCAACAAAACCTATTTATAAATAAGCAGGGTAAATAAAGATAAAAAATAAGTGTAAGTCATACATATATGATAGTAGGGAACTACATAAAGGCCAGACTAAAAAGATAGCTAGCAGATAATGTTCATGCCCAAGAGTTAGAAATAAATAAATATTAAGGGTGGGTGAAAACATCCTGGAAAAGTCCTGGAAAATGATTTCCAGGAAAGAATGGGAACCCTGTTTATGTTGTTTTCATGTCTTGCCTCACTCCCGAGTCCACGACAAGCATATAGACACCATTCTTTGACTGTGTGTGCAGTAACAAGAAAGAGACGGCCAAAGCTCGCCCATCACTAGTTTGCTTAGCTCACACTAACTTTAAATGCATGTCTTCTGTTGCTTGCAGCAACGGTCCACTGTAAGATTTCATTGCAGAAGAATTAAATGCGAATCCTGTTAAAGCAGAGCTGTGCGATTTTTTTTTTTTTTTAAGATAAAGCTATGCTGTGTTCATTGTAGAAACCCCATAAATTACCTGGCATGAACCGAAAACAAAGCAGTCCCTGTTATTCAAGCTATTAGCAATTTGAATGATTGCTTACAGAGCAGTGTCTTGACCTGGGTTAAGAACATTGTGTTGCACTCATTTTTGTTCGTATACTCAATCCAGTCGTGTTGAATTTACTCCTTAGTTTAGTGGTTTTAGCTAAAGTATCATTGAAGTAATCAGAAATGATAGTTATTGTAAGATGGCCAAGCAAAGCAAGGTAGTCAGAGCTTTCTCCCATAATAAACACGGAGGCTACAAAGCCCAGACTTATTCTCCTAAACCTGCAGTGCTCTTTTTAAACTGTGAGACATTTGGATATTTTGTATCAGCAGCCTGAGAAGATAAAATATTCAACATTTCAGTCACCCATTGTGGTGCATAAACCTAAGTTTGTTTGGGAGAAACTTGACGCTCCAAAACACTGCTTACAATGACTTTACCTCAGACTAGGACTGAACAATTTGGACCTGTAAAGTGAAGCCACAGCAAACAAGTGGTTGAGAAAATACGAGAATTATAAACATTCATTTGAATAAAGTCAAAATCAAATGATACTTGTGTAGGTTTGATATCGCCGCAACAAAACTAGAGGTTTTAGACAGCCAATGTTGGGCTATATTTTGTAATTTGTAAAAAAAACAAAACAAAAGGAAACACAAATTTCTACACACAATCTTACTTGTACAAAAAACATGCAACATTTTTGTATTTTTGGTTTGACAAACATTCAGTAAGCTTTGAATGACAGCAGTAAACCTAACCTAAGCTGCTGATGACATGCTCTTCTGACACTATTTACAGTTTTAGTTTCACTTTTACTGTTAAATACTTCATCTAATATGCTTCAGCTGTCTTTACAAGCTGCAGGAATGTTATCATCTGGTTACATCATGCTATGTTGTCACCGTCCCTACATGGACTGAAACTGTTTAGTGATTGAGGCAGTATCTGTTTTGACTTCCCTCTCTGTTGGACGTGGGTATCCAGTTTACATTTATGTTAATATGAACAGCTATTGTTCTTTTGAGGTCTTATATTCTGCTCTTTTCCAAAAAAAACCAACACATTGGTCCCAGATGTCCCCTGAACATGTGTTTACAAGTTTCTTGCCCATGAATTCACTCAGATGTTAGATTTAGGCATGCCCACAAACCCCTCAGTTTCAGCCCTGCTCAGAACAGGCTGTTCTTGTGAAAATCTTCGTGAACTAAATCTAACCACATCTGTCTTAGAAAGTGGATGTAGCTTCGACTATCCAGGGCGGTGCTTTAACTCTGTGGTTGCAGAGTCTTGTCTAGATTTGTTCCCACCTTAGGAGCCAAAAGTAGGCCAATAAAAACCTGTTCAGAAGGTGTGGCACATTTGGGGAAAATAGCATATGCTGTAATGGCATCATCAGGGAAATGTTTCAAAGAAACTGTTAGAGCACTCATATTTTGGAAAGAGGGCAACAGAGGGAAAGGAGGGTGGGATTGTTGTGTTTGGGTGGTTTGCCGATCGGCCATGGATGTATATTTTTGTATTTTTACCGAGGGCATGGCGATGTTGTGTTTTTGAAAGATAGCAACATATTTTCGGACAGTATACAAGGTTAGACCGTTTTGTTTGCATCTATACAGTTGTTGTTGGGCCACCATTTTGAGTGTTTTACTTGACTTTGCTTTTTTGGCCCTCCCCACCTTTCTTCCTCTCCATGAAAGTAAAATAAAAGTACTGAACATAAATCAGTCGGTCTGAGGCCCCGTGACCACGACAATGCTGTCACCAGAAAAGGTTTTTCCTTTGTGTTTTCAAAAGTGCTCCATGTTCACACGGAGACGATGTGAAAACTATGCGCGTTCCGCGAGAATGACTGAAGACATCGTAGCATGCATGCCAGGCCACTAGTTGGCTATGTAGGTTTGTAGAGAAACAGCGGTGTTACAACATGCGTATGCTTTCCAGTGAAGATAAACTTTTCACAACAACAATGGCGAGTGGATGCACAAAGACACAGGAGTTTCTTGTCTGGACGACAAATCTGTCTGGATATCTTTGTCCGGATACAAAACCAAGCACAGTAAGCAGCACACGTGTTGGTCGGTAGACGGTTGAAGCTGCTGTTGTTTTTGTTGTTGTTCCTGGGTGTGCGCGCAACCTTCATCTGAAAGAGTACTCGTTTCCCTGAAAACACTTATTCCTGTTTATATGGAGATGGATACCAAAACGTTTTCGAAACTTTTCACTCTGGACCCTGGTTTCGGAAGTTTCCGCATTCAGGTACTCTGGGCACCGTTCTCGTGTAAACAGAAGGCGCAAACTCAAAGAAAACTGACCGTTTTTGTTGTTGTGTAAACGGGGCCTGAAATAATAGCAAAACTACACAGAAAAGACATATTTAATGGCAAACCTTAAAGAATGTGATTTTGTAATGTAGTACTTCATTCACACTGTAGAAAAGAGGACAGATGTTACCGTCTACAATGACCAGGCTGTGGCCATAAAATGACTAAACAACTCACCGAGGGGACTTTGAGTAAAACCACTGACTGTCCCGTCCGCCCTCCCCCATCTGCTCCCTCAGTGCGAGTTACTTTGGAGCAGAGCATCAGCTAAAAGTAAAATGAATGTGAGCTTGTTTCCAAATGGCAGACCGGCCTTGTTCATGGGCCCGAGTGTCCCTTGTCTTTCCAGCGGACAGACACCAGCTGAAATGTCAAGGACCGAGTGTGTGGAGCGTGGGGCACAGGGAGAGGATTGTCTCTGAGGAATGTGAGGACACTGAACAAACAACAGGGTGGCTCAGATATACTGTATCATTCAGTTCAGCTCCAAAGAACAGGGTTCATGCAGGGTGCTTGAAATTCTGGAAAATGCTTGGATTTAATGTTGATATATCAATGTAAGGAAAGTGCTAGGACTTCGGATAAAGTGCTTAAATGTAGTGAAAAGTATATTTTTATTGATGGTTAGCTTAAAAAAATGTTTTATTTTGACTTATGCAGTTTAAATAAAATACAAAGTGAATCAACAGGGGACAGGTTTTGAAAAAAAGAAACTTTTGGCCCTTTATTACATGAAAATCTTTGGGTAATTGTAGGGCAATACTAGACGAGAAACCTTGTTACTTTGACACATGCATCTTTTTCATGTGTTCTGCCCTTGGCACATGTAGCTCAACTTCATAAATTCAGGATATGTTCAGGACTTTTTGGTCATGTTAATGCCCTTTTCACACACGCAACCATGAAAATTTCCTGAAAATCCCCTGACTTGAGTGAATACAGAATGTTCCTGCTTTTTCTAGTCTGTCAAATAGGCCTGTGCTCAAAATATCGATACGGAAAAATATCGTCATACACTTCTTGCTGATATGTGTCACGATACAGTTTCTACAGCATTGATACGGCCTCAGATACTGTGACAGCTGTTGCTGATACACTTTGGGTGATGTTTTCAATGGTACAGTTCAAAGTTGAATCAAACTACATGATGAAGCATATGTTTGAAATTTTAGCTTAAGTCTAAAATCTTTAAGGACCTAAATTTAAGTGTCTTGAGTTGTAGAACTATCTTTTTATTGTTGCAATGAAAAGACAAAATTACAGGTGTTGGGAATTCTGATAAAGGTGTAATAAATGTCCATAATTTGCGCTTATCGGGATATGTATCGCATCGTGGCTTCAGTATCAGGATACGAATCATGCCGTGCGGTTACTGGAAATACCCAGCCCTACTGTCAATTTGGGTTTGTGGGAATTTCAGGGTGGAGTCTGGGTGTAAATCCTAACCTTTACATCCTTACATACAGCTCACTCATGTTTTAAGATTTTCTTAGGGTTTTGCGTGTGTGAATGTGGTTCTTACATTGAGTTCTTTTTTCCCTATGACTGCTGCGATGAAACACAATGTATTGCAGTACAACATCATTTGATTTTATAGGATATTAAGTAAAATACTCATTTAAAGTATAAAAACTCACAATTCATTACTTGCAGCAGCTGCAAGGTGCTAGAAAATTTCAAGTGCTCATGCAAAGTGCTTTAAAAGTGCTTGAATTCGTCTTAAAATAAGCTCAACAAACCCTGGAAGACAGGCCAGTCTTCACAATCCTACTGATTTTTCTCTCTATTTTCTTTGACAGTGGCCCAGATTTTGTGTTTCTTCTTTTGTTTCACATCCTCATTGTTTAGATGCGTCTTATTGTTTTCTTCCTCTGAAATTCCTGTGAGATCTCTTTATGCCCGAGTCTAAAAATTTAATTTTTATTTCCCTGCCTCACAACAGAACCCACGGTTTCTCACACAGCTGTTAATTGCCGTGAGCCAAATAAGAAACCCCAAATGTTTTGTGATGCAAAGAAACAAAGTGCAGCCTCGGGCCACCAAACAAGTTCTCCATGGAGACTCTGCTACATTTCAGAGAGATGGACGTCCTGTGTTGGCATAGTCTGAATGTTTGTTACGTGGTGATGCTCGCGGATGAGTGTGAGGTTCAGCTTGGACACTAAAAAGCACATGCTGCTCAGAGGATAAAGAGCCCACATTAGCATAACCCAAATGATTTATGAGTGTAGATTAATGATGTCTCTTGAAATTGAATTCAGTACTTAGGCTGATGAGGCTTTGTCTGCTAAATATAGGACAGGCCAGGCTGAAGCTCTTCCTTTTGACAGATAGATGATTATTGGCCTTTGGGCAGAGCAGAGGTATGAGGGAGCTTGAACTTCATTCTTCATTGGTGTGATTGCTCACCCCACTGTCTGCTGGGCTGTTTATCCTGTGGTTTAACAGGCCAACTAGATGTAGGTCGCTTGATCCAGTGGTTAAAATCTGAGGTAGCAGCCTTAAAATACCAACAGTGCTTCACTGACACCAACATTTGTTTGTTGTATTTATACTGAATGTAAAAAGTAGTAGCTATTTTTCAACAGATATTTTTGTGTTTGTAAAATCCCAGATTTTTTCCACAACACTCATTTTATGATTTTAATAGCCTTTTTCCCCCTAAGAAAAAGAAAACAAACAAACCTCCAACTGACACAAAAATGACATAAATGAAGTTTTACATTTATGTTGTCAAAATATATTCCCAAACCAAACAGAATTTCCCTCTTAAAGTTAAAGTGTTTATCATAAAATGTTGATTATGTAGTTGAAATGTAGGCAGATTTGTCTACATAAACACTGGAAGCTGAGCTATTTTCACAGAATATAAACATGAAACAAAATTTAATCTCATCAAAAAAAAAACATAAAAACAAATACAAGCCTATAAAAGTGCTTGTGCAAAACCTGACAGGGCCTACCATCATGAACACTGTAAACCTTCAGTATTTATATTTTCAAACATTGCAACAACTTAGCATTGGAGTAAGTCAAGAAATAAAATCTCGATTTTTATATGAAAAATGGTTGAGGATTGGTTGCAGATCAGATAGGGCATCTCTACTAAGTAAAACAGAGTGAAGCCCTCATAGTGGACTCAATCATTGGAATCAACCACAATAATGAACATGCAACAATGCTTTTTAGCCTCTCTTGGGTTGACAAACAAATAAATAGTATTATAAACACTTTCACATATTCAATTTAGTGGAAAGAACAGTTTTAAAGCCAAACATTAAGACTGTCTTTAACATCCTTTTTATGCTTAAACACCACAGCAAACACAAAGTGCAGGAAGTTTATGGAGTCCAACAAACTGACACAAGTTCTTTTATAATGTATGATGATTTAAGATGGCCTTTGTCATGTTTAATCATGAATTGACGCGGTGGGATTGAATGTGTTTTTCTGCCCATTCAGGCAGATTCCCTCTTATATATAATAGATGAAAGAGCCTCTTTGATTCGTTGCTGCTGCCTCCTTGATCCCAGGCCTCCTCTCTCTCCTGGGTGTGTTTTTGACACGGCTGGTCTGCACATGTCAGAATGAAGCCTGCACAGTGTTTTGATATTCACCTCACGCTGAGAAGCTGGGCAACAATCACAAAATCAGAGATTCACAACACCTGATGTGTTCTTAAACCTGTTTGTGAAGAGATGTCAGCTGAACAGAGGGGACACACATGTAATTCACTTCTAAGATTATTATATTTAGATGGAAAATTGTTGTGTACAAGCTGAGGTTAATATCAGAGTAGATCTATATTTTGAAACACTATTAGATTGTATTTCATTGAAAGTGGTTTCCCTTAGTATCTGTCAGCTGGAGGTAACATACAGTATGTTAGATACTTTATATTCAGCACATGTTGCTCAGCTGGAAGAACAGCTTTCTGACTGACCAGCTGATGATGCATCATTATCCCGTATCCCTGTCCTGTCTGGACTTGAACCATCAATAAGACCAGAACCTGTTTTTGACAGAACAGATGATGATGCAAAAACTTCTTACCTGACCTTGGTCGTGCATCTGCATGCTTGTGTTGCAAAAATTTTGCTCATCAGACTTGTTAAGAAAAGCAAAGCATCTACCTTTGTACAGCTTGGGCATTATAGTGATTAAATCGATTAATTTGAATTACTTTCTGCAGAAGAATTACAAAAATTAAAAACCGAGATTTTTTTTTTCTTACCTGAATTGTAAGTTGTTGCAATGTTTGAAAAAAAAGTACAGTTTTCATGATGGTAGGCCCTGTCAGGTTTTGCACAAGCACTTTTATAGGCTTGTATTTGTTTTTTAAATGAGATTAAATATTGAACAGAGTTTCTAGTTAATATACTGTGAAAATACCTCAGCCTTTTGTGTTTATGTAGACAAACCTGCCTACGTTTGATCAACATTTTGTGACACACTTTAACTTTAAGAGGGAAATTCTGTTGGTTTGGGAACATATTTTGAAAACATAAAATCAAAACTTGATTTATGTCATTTCTGTGTCATTGTGATTTTATTTTTAGACCATATCGCCCAGCCTTAGTTCAGATTGATTGTGAATTCACCAAAAGTGCATTTTGTGTGTGCAGAAATCATGTAAAATAGGACAGTGGATCACCTAACAATCACAACGATCCTTCATATTTTGACACTCTGCCAGGCAGCCAGCCCAGGATGTAAACTGTTTCTTACCCAGGGTCACAGGGGATTGAGTCCTAAACCCTGCAACCCTGAAGAGGACAAGGGGTACTGGATGATAGAAGTGTAGCATTATCACTATTTTCAGACTAAGAAGAAGCTCTATCATTTGAGCACTTACTAAGTACAAACATAAATGCTCAATAATACCACTAATGTTCATAAATTAACCTAAAAAGTCATTTTTATTCATCAGATGGTCTTCGCTGGACAGTTTAACAGAGTTTGTACTCTGCCTCCATTTTTGTTATTTACATTTATGTTAAGATATCACCAAACTGTACATATGACTTTATTTTACCTAATCAAATATTGGCTGGCTCACATGCCTGGAATCGAGGAGATGGCTCCAATGTTTACATTATACATGTCACCAATTAATGCTTCAAGCTGCTGCTCTTTATGATGTGGAAGGGAAAGGTACAAACGGTCACATGAGGAGTCAAATAAAAAAATATATTAATGTGTGACAATGTAAATAAAACAGTGATATTTAATCTTATATGCTGTACCATGCTAACAAGTACAGCATCTGCAATGTTTGATGAGTACAGGTACTTGGCTTGGTATGGGCACCAGTAATCAATACTGATATTGGGATTAGTTCATCCATACTAAAGTTACTGATCCGTAAATTAATTGGTAATCGCTAAATAGCTGATCATGTAACTTATTAATCACATTGTGAAAAAAAAGTAGTTCCATTTAAGATTTGAAAGCAATTTTTCTTGTTGGTAATATTTCATATCATCAATTTCTCTCATACTCTTCTTTAACCCATAACTGTCAAACTGTAATGCCAGTTTTTTGCTGATTGTTGAAGGCTTTTCTGGTTATCCAGCTGCAGATATTGATTTAAAAACATTTTCCTCAAAGATATCGAGATGGACTGCACAAAATATGTAGAAACATAGGGATGTTCATATTATCCGTTTGATATCGTCATTGGCCAATATCTACAAAAAGTTAAGTGTGGGTATCGAATGATATTGAATTTTTTGCAGATATTTACCGCTGATATATCGGCCACATATCGGCTGGAATATCAGCAAATTACACAAATGTACAATACTGATGCACCTTCTCATCACTGCATGGGTACATTTAAAATCAAGGGTTTCATTTTTGAAAGAGTTAAATGCTGTTTTTCTTGTTTTACATCTGTTCCTCACAAAAATATACTGTAACACTGAAAGAAACAAGTCCATTTTTGTTAAGAACAGAGCTTGTTCTCTTGACCAGAAATATCAGTATCGGTGTCTGCATCAGTGAATTAAAATATATCGGCATATCAGATATTGGCAGAAATCCCTAGGAACATTTGATTGTTTCTGAATTTGCTGCATTAGATGTCACTTTCTATAAATAATTTCACTCATCATGTCAGGCAGCATCTTACCTGTTGGACTGAGTCCTCAGTGTCATGTTATGCCCACAGACCATTTAAATGCAGATAAAAGTAGGAAAAGAAGTTATTAAAATACCATTTGTCATGTGCAGACCAAAGATACAACACTGTAACAACAATTTTCTGATTTTTCTGGTATGATTCAGCATCTAGTTGCTGATGATTCATCCTACTTAAACTCACCATATTAGTCTTACAGAATCAGAATACAGAATAAAACCTCCCTTATTTTTCATGTAGCTGTAGAAATACATTGCAGGAAGAATGTTGTCTCACGTCCTGTGGCTTTATTCAAAGCAACATCCTCTGATTTTGCTTTCCGGTAATGCTGTTCGTTGCTGAAGGAGGACACTTGAGTTCAGGCGGGATCGATTAAGAAGCAGGAGGAAGTCAAAGAGGACTTTCCTTTTCCTGTCCCTTGACATCAGTATGCAGAGAGTCTGTAGGGAGGAAGTGCATGGACTCACAGGACCAGCTGGGCTGTTGGGAGGACCAGAATACTTTAAATGTGTCTTATAGCAAAACTGAACTTTCACCTTGATTTGTGAAGTTTATCTGACAAACAGCCAGATTCAGAGCAGGTGAGAACTTGTGTCATTGCTCGCAGACGGAGGTGAGAGAGTGCACTTGATTCCCACAGAGAAAATAAATAAATCATCAGACAGATTGAGGAGTAAATTCTGTTTTAACCAGTAAGACAACATTTAAAGTGAGACTGTCTGAATGATCATCTTTAGTTTTTGAAACATGAAGCCTTAACCTGTTGAAACCAGAATAAGTGTCAACACATGGGAAAGAGGGGCTGCGGGTGCTTTGCTGAAAGGACAGGGTTCCCACATGTCCTGGAAAACCTTGAAAACCTGGAAAATGATTGACCAGTGATCCGATCATGGAAAACATATGGAAAATGAGGAAAAAAAATCAAATGTCCTGGAAAAGCTTGAATTGTCCTGGAAAATCACTTACCTTCCTTCTACCTTGTTAGTGAAAAAGAAAACCAAACATAGGAAATTAAATAAAAATGTTTTTGGAAACTAATGCACAATGAGCCATAAAACACGAGTAGATAAAATAATACAAGTTAGGAATAAAGTATAAAAACTCAAAGTAATGGTGACAAAAAGAAATAATGAAAAATGGCAAAATAAAATGTAGGTTACTTAAACAGTAAATCAACAAAATGTATTTATAAAAAGCAGAGTAAATGAAGATAAAAAAATAGGTATGAACCATAGTTTTATAATAGTAAGACACTACATAAAAGCCAGACCAAAAAGATAGCTGGCAATGTTCATGCCCAAGAGTTAGAAATAAATAAATCTTAAGTTCAATAAGATACGATTAGAGATATTGGTCATTAACCTAGATTAACCTGAGAATTGCCCACACCAATATTGTAACTTCAGTTGGTTATGTGACACTGGAATCTGTGGCTGTCATTGTGCTATTCTATGATAAATTTGTCATAATTTCTAAGTATGAAAACGTCCTGGAAAAGTCCTGGAAAATGATTTCTAGAAAAGACTGGCAACCCTGAAGGACTCACTCTCGATGTAAAAACAGAAGAACTGCATACAAAGACATCCAGCGCCAAGAAACAGAGATAAAGGGGAAGAAAACACAAACTCAGGCATTATATTTCTATGTTTTAGAGCAATATCACATTTTAACTCATTCAGCACAACTGTTGGCTTCAGGGAGCCTGTTCCTACTGCAAATCCTAAACCAACATGGAGCTTGGATATTTGTAGTGTTTTGGCAAAGATGATGTTTTGTCTGTAAGAGTCTTGCTGCTACAAGTACCCTTTGTTACTTATGACACAGAATCTCCCAGTACACTCGATATAAACAGGTCTGTTATTGTCCCATAAAGAATAGTTATAGTACTGAATCTCAAGTTCAGTTCATTTAACAAAAAGACAAAGATCCCTTTGTGCACGGTTACACTCAAGAACTTCACTGTCAGCTTTAGGGACCAGCAGGTAGACTGACGCTCCAGTGGGAGACGGAGTGTGTTTGTTTTGTGGCTTTGGTGAAACCGAGATGGAAATTCATTTGTGTTTTACTGTTCTCCCTGTGATAATATAAGATGTTGTCCATTGAAGACAAGCTGAATCTTGTTGAACATTAGAAGAGAGGAGCCTTTTTCTGTGCATCTTGGCAAAGAAAACACAGTACAGTACTTGTTTTTCCAAAGCATGAATCATAGGGATGCACGATATATACCGTAATATCTCGATTATAACACACACATTTTTGTTTTTAAATAAGCCCTAATTTTTCGGGTGCGTATTATGCACAAGTACAAGCAAAATTCTTACCGTATTCCGTCCTTCCAACACCGTGATTGCAACACATCTGATACAAAAAGCCAAAATATCCTCTTTCTCTGCGAAAACACATGCAAACACAGGGCGCTGCCATCTTGTGAGCAAGGGGGCGCAAAATAGCTGCGCCTTGATTCGTCGTAGACATCGGCATGTTGATAGCTGCTCTCTGATAGGTCTATACACTACGACTGAGCATGCTCGGGCAGAAATCGAGTAATTGAGCATGCATGAAGCTAAAGGTGTTTCTGCATCCGTTTGAGAGAGAACATCGTGTACGGTATTTGTTATGAAAATACTGAAATCTCATTGATTAAAACTTTGAATAAGGTAATTTTGAGTTGTCTGAGAGGGTAAGATTTGGGCAAAATTTGGATGCGTGTTATATTGGAGTACAGTGTTTTTCAGGCAAAAATTGTGATAATATGGGGTGCGTGTTATAATCAAGTGCAGAGTATAATGGAGAAGTAATGGTGTATATACATATATGTAATATAAGTTTGGCTTCAGCCTGCTGTATTGTGAAGTGTCTTGAGACAACACTTGTTATCAACTGGCACTATACAAATAAAGATACACTGACTGATTGAAAATGTGAAGATATGCCATTTGGTCCGTTTCGCCCAGCCCTACTACTGTAAGAATATTGCTTAAGTGAGCTCATGGTTCTTCCTTTATGTGAAAATAAATTTCCATTTCAGAATTGTTGCATAAATAAACTACAAATTAAAAAAAATGGATTACAGCTCTCCATCCTGAAATTCTTAAACATTTGTGTAAGAAAGTGTTGCTTGTTCAGGCACAGACTCTGTTTTGTTCAGTATGAAGGACTCAAACTTGTAGAAGTCATCTTTTGTAACAAACAGTGATTTATTCTGGATGTGACGTGAATGCAGCTCATAACAGCGGTGTCAGTTGAAGCAGAAAAAGGCCTTGGCTGGATAAAAAGCTCACTGTGTGAATAAACTGTGTCAGGTTTGGCCTGGGACTGCAGCCTCTTTTGACATGATCAGACAAGATTGTGTGCGTGTACGTGTGTGCGTGCGTGCGTGTGTGTTCAGCTCTCGCACACATGAATTAGGACACCAAACCCAACACGCCTGGCATTTCAAAGAGGAGGCCATTTGTTGGAAACAAGTGCCCCATTTAGACTACTTGATCCTCGTATTGAACTGTGCCCAGAATTTCTCCCCATCACCCCCGAGGCCCGGACCCGCTCCCTCGTCTATTGAGCTGATTTTACCTGAAGTAAATGTACACGTATCCACTAATGAAAGCTAAGACTGCAAGGATTGTACAGCTGTCTGCTCCGAGGCTCCTTTTGTCAGTTTTATGAATAAGCTGACTGTTCTGTTCTCCAAAAAAAATGGCACCCAAGCTTAAAAAACTGGCAAGATACATACTGACGACGATCTGCACAAGAATACAATCAAGTTAGCCTGTGTGCCACACTCAGGGTTGCCAGGTTTGCTAATTATATGCGATTTCAGGGTGTTTTTCTTTAATGTTACATACTAATGCCATCATTGGGTGTCTATTGCCTTTCCCTGGGCTTCCCTCTGATTTGTGGTTGCCTACACGGGCTTGCTTTTCTCCCTTTTGAACCTCTCCTGTTTTGTTTCCAGCTTTCCCTGATAAAGGAGTTGTCTGTATCAGAGTTGTCCCAAAGATTGTCAGAAATAGAAAGAATTACAGGAATTAATCATCTTATTTGGATCTTATTTTTTGTAGTTTGTTCCAAGGAGTCTTACAAGATATTTTTTAATTCAGATCGCTTCAAGTGCACAACATACCAGTTGTTTTATGCATTCAATGTGGAAAAAGGAAAATGAAAAAAATATTTGTGTTGCTCAGGATCACAGGGATGCAAAAATAAGTTCATATATTTGTACTGTAATCAAGAGGCCTGTCCCTTTTACAAAGCAGTGGGTAGGGTTGATTATTTTTGGATCCTTTTTTATTCATTTATCTAAAGAGCTATGCACATCCATTTAGATGGCCACTGCTAGTAATTAAAGTGAGTAACACTAGGGAGAGGGCAGATTTGTGAAAGTTTATAGACCAATAAAGTCCGTTTAGGGTGACATTTATAGTTGATGGATAGTTAAAAAGATAAAAAATAGTGACTTAGGAACCCTTGGGGTCAACTTTGTTAAAGCCTTAAGTTACATAGGAGTGGCATTTGGTTGTCTTTTTAGTCTTGTCAATAAAATGTGGTTGTGAATCCCAAACAAACTGTCTTTCTTGTGTCATTTTTATCTGGTTGCCTCTACTGTGAGGCTGTAAGATGAATTTGTGCTAATTTACCTAATATGCCTATTTGTTGTTATATTAGAGCAAGTGCTACTCCTTTTTTCAGCCTATAACTCTCAGTATAATAGTGCTGGGGCACCTGCTGTGTCCCTGTTGAAGTATGTAATGCTGTGCAAAAGTGTAGATTAGGTTAGATAGAACTTTATAGAGAAGAAAAAATAATTAGAATTCTGAAAAAGGTGTTGCCAGTGCCCACTATTTCCATGCATCATGACACATATGAGGTTGCTGGAAATACCCAGCCCTTTTTTTACTTACCTTTTTAATTTGTTGATCAACTATGGCAGCGGGATGCAAGAATCTGAATCTTCTACCGTCTGTCTGATCAGCTTTTGTTCTCCCTGCCAAAGAGACTTGGAGATTATTCCTCAGCAAGTTAGGAAGAACATGTTGCCCTCTTTCACTTTGTAAAAAGAGTCACTTGTGGTTGAAGAAATAGGATAAAAGCCTTTGGGTCTTTCATGACAAATGCACTGAAACTAACAAGAAAACACTTGTACTGATTTAAAAAACAATCATGTTTTTATGGGTGCTTGGTTTAAATGTTGGGTGTTCCAGGGTGTGACTTTTTCCCTGTCTTAAAGTCGGGCTTTGGTGAAAAACATTTGCCCATAAATGTTTCTTCAAACATCTAGGAGTGGTAGGAATGCAGTCTGTAGGGACTCGGATGAGCCTTTAGGCTGTCAGCACAAGCTCAGTAAAGATCAAATGTAAAAATCAGTCTCATTTCTGGACATGTGCAAGTTTATTTCCCAAACACTGCGCAGTCACACTCAAGCACAGAGCCCCCAACTGTTCAATCACAATTCAGTGTGACATGTTTCCTTTTGTATGTATACATTTCACTACATTTTTTAAGAAAACTTTATTCATACATTTCCAGTTTAATACAGACATACAAAATTTGCATATGGGCGATATGGCCTAAATATTAAATCCCCGATTTTTTTCTACAAAACCCGATTTTCAATTTTAATCGATTTTTTTCCCTCTCCAAGTGTCACAAAAGTTACATGAATCGAGTTTTGTCTTCATGTTATCAAAATATGTTCCAAAACTCAACAGACTGCATGCTGTAATTTTTACCTCCGCCAAGGAGGTTATGTTTTTGCTGGTGTTTATCTGTCTGTCTGTTTGTTTGTTTGTTTGTGTTCAAAATAACTTAAAAAGTTCTGAACGGATTTGGATGAATTTTCAGGAATTGTTGGAAATGGGATATGGAAGAACTGATTACATTTTGGGACTGATCCGGATCACCTTGGCGGAGGTCTGCGCTCTCTGAGTGCTTTTCTAGGTTTGTCATAAAATGTTGATTATGTAGTTTGAACGGAGGGAGGCCTGTCTACACAAACGCTGAAGGATGAACTACTTTCACAGTGCAGTGACATGGAAACATCTGTTCAATATTTAATCTCATTTAAAAACAAATAAAAGCCTAAACATGCTTGTGAAAAACCTGACAAGGTGTATCACTATGAAAACTGTACATTTTCAGTAATTATATTTTCAAACATTGCAGCAACTTATGATTGGAGTAAATTGAGAACAAAGGCAATCAGGAATAGCAATAGGAATTCACACACCAAGAAATGTCAATTTTCGACATATTTAAGAAAGTATGATGTCTTATAGTATCTTATATGAGAGTCCTCTAAACTTTACCTTAAGTTCTCCATCTGTAAGCACATCATCACTTCTCTCCCCCACTGAATGAAAGAAGGAGGCCGTGCATCTGCATTACTTTTTTGAACTTGGATTTGTGGATTTCAACTTGTTGAGTTTGTTTTTTTCTGCGGTTGAAGATGCCATCAACATGCCTTCATGCCATTACAGTGTTTGTTTGCTGAAATACCAGCCCTGCTTCTGTGTTTTTAATCAGCGTTACAACATTTTGCTCTTAACCCATAAAAACTTCCATATAGCAAAGCCAAATGTTTCAAGCTTGTCTCTCTTGATTTACATTTGAAGTGGCTGCAGTTTCAAAGTCACACGCCCCACTTATTTCCCAATTAAATGCGTGCTGTAGAAAACTCGGTCTGCTGCGTCACAACAGGAAAACCTTCAGGGCATTCTCATGGCTGTTGTCTGGTCATCTCAGGAATTAAATAAAAAGAAGGCCATCTTTCTCTCTGACCCGTGTGTCAAGTCACAGATGACATGAATACTTTCCATCATGGGCAAAACCACTGAACAAGTCTCTTTAGACATTTCAAGCCCCAGCAGTGATTACTCAGGAGGTCTTTAGTATTTTTGTCTCTGTTGAATGACGTTTTTGTTTTGTTAAGAATGATATGTGATCACAAATCACTTTCTGATAAATTGCTGCAGTCATCGTCTTTTGCCCTTTTGTCTTTCCTCCCTTCTCCTCAGTTTGAAGCTTCGTCAAAAACTCAGTGTCTGGCGAGGCTTTGTGAAGTCTTGGAAAGAACACAGAGATTCAGCAAATACCTCTATCTTCACCATCCAGACCCGATGGATGGAAAACAGCCCCTCTCCTGCCAAAGATTGTGACGGCTTGTGCCTGAGTCCAGCTGGTTCTCTATAAACAGCGCATGAATTATTGTCTGCCTGTTTTGTTTTGATTTACTCCCATATCTTATTTTTAGAAAGGATTATTCAGCCATTAGAGACACACAAGGATAGGCTTGGACCGATTTTGACATAACTGCTTTTAAATTCACACGCACATTCTTCTGCAGCGTTTTCTAAACAATGAACAGCGTGAATCATTCCTGCAGAAAACATGCTTCAGTTATTATTTGACATCTATGGGAAGCTTTTTGCTGACACTGTTAGAAAAAGACCTAGAAAACAACCTTTTACTTGCATGATATTAAAGATAAATAATGAAGAATAATGCACTAGGCTCCACTTTTTTCCACTTTTTTTGTTTTGAGCTGTTTCCTGCTTTTTTCTGGCGTCATTCATACCCATGTTGTCGTCTCATTGGACCAGACAGCGTCCTCCTGACCCCTCGCTTTATCCTCTTACATCACTGCTGTCAGGATTCTCAGAAGCTTCATGAGTGCCTGCACTGTTCGCGTCCACGTTTTTGCACATGTAGCACTTTGCGAGCTTGTAATGCACTTAGATCTAAAGTGGAATTTAAATGTCTTCTTTTGCGTAGAGAGGAGATCAGGAGTGCTCTGCCTGTAAGCGCTCGCACGATCCCGAACAGCAACAAGGACGCATTTCTTTAATCATGGTGTGAACTTGTCTGTTAGGCTGGTGCCCTGGTCTCACCTCACTTGGCTTCATCAGGACAAAGCTTTTTTTGTTTTGGATTTCTTGGTTCATTTAGCTTTTTATTAAGTAAGAAATTCATTGCTGTTGGGCAAAAATATATCTCATTTTTATGATTATGAGTGCCATTTGTCACCCTCCATGCTGGAAAGTGGGTTTGATAGAATTATAAACCAATATGAAACTAGGGCTGGGCGATATGGCCTAAAAATAGTATCCCAGATTTTTTCCCACAACACTCAATTTACAATTTAAACATTTTTTCCTCTCTCAATAAATGATTAAAATAACCCACAGAAAAATGACATGAATCAAATTTTGCCTCTCGTCAAAATATTTTCCCAACCAAATTAGAATTTCCCTCTTAAAGTTAAAGTGCATGTCATAAAATGTTGATTATGTAGCTTGTCTACATAAACACTGAAGGCTGAGCTATTTTCACAGTATATTAACATGAACTCTCTGAACAAATGTGTGCTTGTAGAAAAACCTGACAGGGCATTACATCAAAAGAAATTGTACATTGTCAGTATTTATATTTTCAAACATTGCAACAACTTACAATTGGAGTAGGTCAAGAAAAAAATCTTGATTTTTGATTTTTAAATCTACAGAAAATAATTCAAAGTAATTGATTTAATCGCTATATTACCCAGCCCTCATAATAACACGATAGTACAAAATTCATTCATTCAGTAGTAGAGTGTTTTTTTCTCCGTTTCCTGTGAAGAAGCTGTTTTGGAGATAAAAGGTTTGTGCACGACATTGACAGTATGTTAGAAACTTAAATCACAGAGATGGATATGATTATACCAGATAACTAGAAAGCACTCCGATTTTGCTGTTACGTCTATAAACAATCGTTCTGTGATTAAGTTACCGTCACAATATGATCCCCTGACCCTGAAAACCCACACCTGGCTCTCAGAATCATGTTGATATTATTATTAGTTAGACAGTTATTGAGCAAAAACAATTGCTCGCTAATGGCGGTTATCTGGATGACCACCAAAATCTAATCCTTTTTTAAGTTTTAAGGCCAAAACCGACATCTCCTGAAAAATTTCAGAAAAATCCATCAAGTAGTTTTTGTGTAATCTTGAGACAAACAGACAAATGGGGCCAAAACATGGAGGAGATGATTATATATATCTTCCTCCGAAATACATCAGTTAAATCCATTAATGTGAATTATTTTCTGCAGAAGATGTAAAAAATGAAAAATCAAGATTTTTTCACAACTTTCTCCAATCAGAAGTTGTTGCTATGTTTGAAATGTAAACACTGAAAATGCACAGTTTTCATGATGATAGGCCTCGTCAAGTTTTGCACAAACACATGTTTAGGCTTTTATTTGTTTCTTAAATGAGATTAAATATTGATCAGATGGTCCAGTGTTACTGTACTGTGAAAGTAGCTCATCCTTCAGTGTTTGTAGACAGGTCTACCCTCATTTGACTTACATAATCAGCATTTTATGACAAAATTACAGCATGCATTTTAACTACAAGAGGGAAAGTCTGTTACCCTTAGTTTTGGAATATATTTCGATAACATAAAGGCAAAACTTGAATCACGTAACTTTTGTGTCAATTGAACTTTTTTTTATTTAAGAGGGAAAAAGTCGATTAAAATCGGAAATCGAGTTTTGGGAAAAAACAAAGAGGGAATTTTATTTATTAGGCCATATTGCCCTGCTCTAATGTATACTGCCCGTCTCCCTGGCTGCAACACATGCCAGGCATTTCCTTCAAATCATTTTAATATTTACCTCTGCAGAGGCCACAACATTGGGCCACATGTTCTTGGGTGTGAAGCTTGCAGTCTTGTCCAATATGGCCCTCTTCCACGTCTCTGGTGGGAGGGCCTGCTGAGTGGGACTCAGAAGCACTGAGACGATTGCTTGACAAGGCACCGCTGGACTGTGGTGGGGAAAGGCTGTCAAGTGGGCTCATGGATTTGTCGTAGTGGGCAAGTGACTTTGCACTTAATCGACACACAGAGGAGCCCAAAGTGCTTCCACATTGGAAAGTCAAGACTAGGGCTGAACGATTTTAAGAAAGAATAATTGCAATTTTTCTGGCAGATATTGCGTTTTCAATTGAATTCTACATTTTCATCAATTCACTATGTTTACAGTATAGACAACAGTAAGGAAATCAGTGATCTAAAGCACATAACACATTATTCATCATCTAATATTGATGGTGAATAATGTGTTTTCATTATTTAAGGGATACTCCAACTTCTACTCCTAAACAGAGGCTTTGTGTTGTTGACCTGTTTACCAGCACTTCTGTAAATGCAAATTGCCTGCAAATTTGTAAAGTAGTTTGTGTAAAATAGTTGACACAACAGATCCTGGGTAAGTTAGGAGTGCTGCAAAATGATTGATCACATGGTTGCGTTGTCAGATATTGCAATTTTGATCCAAAAACACTTTATCTTTCAGCCCGAGCCAAGGCCATTACAGATGTTCCCTTTCTGTTGGATTAGAACAATGCAGTGACAAACATTCCATTAATCAAGTGTTAAGTGCCTGTTTTGCCACGTTGACACTTCCAGTAAATATCAAGGGAAACACTGACTCAAAGTTAAGTTTGGACAGATTGAGACATTTTACTTTGTTTGCTTCAAGACATATTTTTAGCACCATGATTCATCTTCATCGGCAGGGGGGCTCCTGAATGAATTTTGTCAGTCCCTGCGTGCACTTTTGAACCAAACACCAGATGGATCCTGCACACTTCTGGGATTATGGTGCGTGATTTCCTCACACCTCACAGAGAGCCAAGAGAAACTCATCTGCTCTCTTGCTGTAACTAACACCCCCTTAGTTCCTCTCAAGGCTCCAGAGGAGGACGCAACTGCAATCTGCATCTCCATCTCCATCTCCATCTCCCAACGCTCCCACCTCATCCCTACACCCCCCAACATCTATGCAACCCACTTTTCGAGACAAGCCTCCCTCCTCTCCTGTCTCTGTCTCTGCAGCTTTGATCAACACACGGCTCTTCTTGAGCTTTGAAGCACACGGTTTCTCCGTTTTTTCAGGGTTCACTTGCATGCATTCAGAAACGTTCATGAAGGATGAAGCTGTTTGTTGATAAAGTCTCTTGCAGCATCATATCAGTTATTTTTCTCCCTTTTTATACAGACATAAATTAATACATTGCACATATACTCTGTTCTCAGTGTGTTTTCAACTCTTTACAAGTCTCAGGTCAAGACAAAACTGAAGTCACCATGAAGTTATGATGATTTTGTGGTTCTTTAACTCTTGGAAAAGAACAAAAAACACAGGTCACTCCACACCTCATGGAGACCTTCACATATTTAGATTATTTACTCAAGCTCATACATCGCAGCACTGTGCCAAGTACTACAAAAGCCAATGAGAAAGAAAGAATGCATCTTATCAGCTTTGTCTCTCTGCTTTATGTGGGTTAAAGTGTCTGTGTTTGTCTTTATCTGTGGTGAAAATCTACAGAATGAACACAACATGGTGTTAAAATGAAGGTTTGGCGTGCAAGGCGGAGAGATAAAGGAAATTACGTCTGTTAGTCGACCACAGCTCCACAGATAACTTCTAAGGATGTGACAAAAACATAGACAGAAGTTTTAGAGTTGGTGTGCAAACTTCTTTAAGATCGTACTTCTTAATCAGAGATTGTTACCAAGGTGCGAGGGAAGAGTGTCCAATGTTAATGATCAGGATATATGGCACATCATCACCTTCCATGTGGGAGACAAACATACTTTAGCTGAAGTCATCCTCTAGTTTTTTTTTTTTTTTTTTTTCTTAAAGATTATTTTAGGGCATTTTGGGCCTTCATTGACAGGAGAGAGAGATAGTGGATAGCCTTGTGAAAGGGGGCGAGAGAGAGTAAGTGAGGACACCGCAAATCCTGTCAAGCTTTCCCTCCTAGAATGAGAAATATGGAGCTTTTAGTGGTACCGGTGAGTGATATTCCTAAGGAAATATCAGCAAAATGTTGGACAAATTCTTCAGAGATATCAGGAGCAGACAGAAAGGTCTCCAGTATGCTTTTGAGAGATACATTCACCAAATCAAACGTTGTTGGAGTTCAAATGAAGACGACGTTAAAATAGAGACGAAAGAGTACGGATCTCAAAGCAAGCGTCGAGCACCACATTTGTTGACACTTCATGTTAAAAACAATCACATACAAGAACAACGGTGTTCTGGTACAGCAGGGTAAGTCGATATATATTGTTTAAACTGAAATTAATGTTAAGTTAGCTTTCATTATTGTTGTGTTTGCCCATTTTTAGGGCGTCCGTACATGAAATGCAAAGAGATATTACCCAGCAGCTCAAGGTTTAACAACAGTAACCTACTATTGAGACGCCTTTGTTTGCTAACGTTATCTTACCTAACAACTATGGTTAGGTAACGTTAGCTAGCACCTTACTTTAGAACAAATGTAGGTGGTCTTGTGCTTTATCTACAACCGGCATCTTTCTTCTTGTGTCTTGGACTTTAGGAAGGCAAAAAAAATCAACACCACCCTCCAAACTTCTCAGATATTGACTGTCAGACTTGCTAGTCCCGTATGCATAT
The DNA here is from genome assembly GCA_037902135.1 of Cetoscarus ocellatus. NCBI lineage: Eukaryota > Metazoa > Chordata > Actinopteri > Labriformes > Labridae > Cetoscarus > Cetoscarus ocellatus. The sequence goes on along the minus strand of JBAMNC010000345.1, from coordinate 920,266 downwards.
TTTTTCTGCTGAAAGCTCGACAGCCCTCTTGTGCATAGTTGTGGTTGCTAACGTAGGATTGTGGGAGGGGCTTGGCAAAGGGTCAGTTGAGCTTTACTTGTCGATCAACTTAAGTACTGCATCCGTCCAGGTTTTAATTTTTTGGGCTTCACTTTTTTATGCAACTGAGATTTTATTGATGGAGATGCAAACAAAACTTCCCCAAAATGTTACAGAAACTTCCAGATTTTTGGAACAGCAGAGAAGCAGGCATGTAAAAGCACACTGTCTTTGTCATAGTCTTGTATATTGGCACACTCCAGCTGCTGCAGCATGCCATCTTTCTTGCAGGACATGTATTGTGTTGTCTCTGCTGCCCCACACATGCAGGTTCAAGTATTTGGACCTCTTTAAAGTTTCTTCAGCTGCTTTTCAATAACATGGTTACATGATCTTTTCACCAGAGTCCTTTCTCTCTGATTTGTGTCCACAAACATTACACAACAGAGTCTGTGAGCCATCAGTGACTCTACAGTACCGCGTTCACTGCCTGTCAGGACACGTACGTCTGTCAGTCTGTCCTGGCCTCTGTAGTCCAGGTAGTACACACACCACACCTTTTCATGAGAGCTGTGTTACTGCAGATTTTTTTAAATATTATTTTATTTCTTTCAATTAGATCATACATATTCCATTTTACAAAGGATAGATGCATAAATCATCACACACAAGGACATAATGGCTATGGAAAAGAAGAACAATGCTCGATTGAGACATCACTCTGTCTAAGCAGAGCTTTTTTCCAGCTAGTACTCTCCCTTACTTTTTTTTTTTTTAGAAAACAGAAACAACTCAGCCATGAACAAAGGATGTTGCACTCACTCGTCAGATCTGAATCCTCTCACACCACAGTTTCTCCAGTACTCATAGGAAAACAGAAATGTGGCAGTTGTTAAAGCAAATCTGGTCTCCGTCAGCCAACGTATTTAACCCTCTTTGACCAAAATCCCTTGAATTTCTCTGACTGCATTTTTAGAAAAAAATTGGTCTCTCCATAATGTAAATTTTATGAATGATATTAAACCAGTCCTCTATTGTTGAAGCATTTGGTTGCCACTTTCTAGCCATAGATTTCTTCCCTCAGGGAGTAGTACTCTGTGTTACTGTAGATTAATGTAGTTCTGTGACTCTGCTTTAGTCATGTTTAAAGCTCTAATGATATTCGTATATCAGGACTTCATCAGCCTGTTCAGGAAGTCCAGTTAAGCCAACTGTAATGTGTAAGACCTTAAGAATAATGCTGAGATTTATGCTGAAGCACTTTCACCATTAGTTTTTAATGCTTTTGATCAGAAGAATAGATTATAAATGATACTCAAGTCAGAAGGTCTCATATTGTGATTTATTGAGGATGAACTTTGGTGGAAATATACTTACTGTAGCTCCTAACTCCTCTGGCGTGGTCTGTCCCGGCAGAGTTGTGATTTTTGAGTCCTGGCAGGCCCCCTCTGTTTCACTCTGCTCGCTCAGTTTTGTGTAATAGGACGTATCTGGACCCATTACAAATAAGCCTCCTTATTTTTGCCTTTTCCATTTGCCGAGCTGTAATCTGATACGGCTCGGGCTGCTGGCAGCGGTTCCTCCGCGCTGTGGAGCTGTCACATGATGCTGGCAGACGCAGCGCAGTTTCTGACTCTGTGTGTGTGAGTCCATGTTTTACAGAATAATCCCATGCTTTGCTGTCTGCCCATTGACCAATGGTCCCTACTACTTCTTTCCCCGCAAATCCTGTTGTACAACATCTCCCAATCCCAGGGATAACATTTGGCTTCATAACTAGATCACGAGGGCTACGTGCGTAAGTCCTTTTTATTCAGAGACGTTTGGGTTTTAGGTGTCACCAGATGTTTTCATAGAAGCCGTAGATTTAGTCGTGACTCACATCCTGAAAGACTTCTTTTTATCTGGGATTGGACGAAGAAAGGCCAGGGTGTGTTTGGACTTAGGTGCAACATGTTCGGACCTGAAGTGACAGCAGCGCCTTAAGCTTCATGAAATAGATTGTGTTTGTTTAAGGTTTTTGTGTGTGATTATTAAGAAGGCTTTGTATGATAGATTAATCCATCAGTTTGCAGTAACTGAACATTTTGCTTTGCTTGAAGATTTTCTGGCAGCTTCAGGACCATTTTTTATTTTTATTTTGCATTAATTAATAAAAAGGGCAATGATAATCAAACCATGAGACTAGTGAGCATGCACAGCTTAAATGTTTTTCAAGAATCTGTTGAGAATATGTGCTGAAATCTCCTGAGAGACATTTAGAGCTAAATGAGGTTTTATAAAGTCATGATGATCATGCAGGTTCAAGCTCCGTCTGTCACATGGCAATGGGCAAGACACTTAACCCCAAGTTTCTGCCACTGCTGCAACAGTGGGTATGAATAGGCATGAATGTTTTAGCAAATACTGATGGATAGCTGTCATAGAAACTCTGAACCATCAGTGAGTGAAAAGGTAGATGTGACCTGCAGTGTAAAGATGCGTGGAGTAGTCACAGAGACTAGAACCGCACTGAGCTCAAGCCCATTTACCATTTAACAAGTGGCTACTTGAGTTTCTACTGCCTTTGGATCATCTCAAACAACTCTGCCCAATCAGGCATCAAAAGGCAATTTCACCAAGAGACGCCACAACTGTACAACATTCCTACAATCATTGATTATGAATGACTGAGCCCTTCAATAACCAGCCATAGCTTTATCACCAGTTATGGAGTAACCATCTTACCTGTGGATGTGTTTTTTTATCAACTCACAACTACCCCAGTCTTCTCTTGCCCCTGTGCCAACTCTATTAGAAATATGTTGTGGATATTAATTTTAGAATGTGTGCATTTGCAAGAAAAAACTATATTGAATTGAAGTATCTTGTAATTATGCTATATTCAGTTGAACATGGATTATTTTGTAAACGGGTTTAGCATCCTCAGAGAAAACAAAAGGAAAAAAAGTCATGATAATCATAAATGCATCTCTGCTTTTTGACACCTCATAGTTTAAAGGTATACAATATATTTTGATAGACAGTAGTGCTAAAAGTACAATATGATGTCTATATTGGACAATGATGGCCTAACAAGTTAAGTATCATATTGGTAATCAGCTGTGGGACATTTGAGAATAAAGACTCCCCTTTTTCTGTGGTATTTAACCAGGATTTTGTGCCTGAATAGATATAAAATAGGAAGAATCAGATATACTGATTTGGGAAGGACGGCGGTGCATGAGGTATGAGTGTGGGAGTGATAATGGTTGTCTGTCTCTGTCTATGTGGCCCTGTGATTGGCTGGCGACCAGTTCAGGGTCGCCTCTTGCTGGATGTCAGCTGGGATAGGCTCCAGCCCCCTGCGACCCCCAAAGGGATAAGCAGTATAGATGATAGATGGATGGGGGATAAACCAATTTCTAAATCTGGTGCTCCCTATTTAGTTATCTGCCTCAGTCCTTCCTGTAACTGAATCCCTTGTTTTTAGATATTCTCTCGTTTAATTCGTCATATTTTCCTCATAATCACTCGTCAGTCTTTGTTATCTAGTTCTTATCACATGACCCCAGTATTACCTGTCTCCCTCTAAGTTTAATCTGGAGGACATTTTAATGAAACACATGCAATACTTCAAGTTCAGACATCTCCCACTCCCTCATCGCCCCCCCTCAGGAGCAGCATCCTCCTCACACTCCTTATTTCCTCCTCTGATTGGCTGAGCAGAGAGAACTCCCAGTGACCCCCGGGAGTGATGTCAGCTTGTCTCCATGGCGGTGGTTTGTGTTTGCCGTCCGAGGGGGGGACAGGCTGGGATGTGTCACTGTTTTCACCGAGGACCAGAGCTCCCCTTGGCTCCGCTTCTGTCAGCGCTGGTGGGAGCAGAGCCAAGTTTAGAGCCGCGTTAACACACATCTGAGCGGGAGGCTTTAGTGTTGGTCCGGACTTATCTGCTGGATGTGGGGGAGTGACTGAACACATGGACACAGCTGGGCTCTTATTGTCCTGTGTGGATTGTAGCTGTGGGGTTTACCATGTGAGATAGAGGCTAAAAATGAAGGTGTCACTATTTGTTGAGGAAGCTGCTTACTAATTACCTACCATGATTTTATCCCAACTCATCCAGGTGGTTTTAGTGCCTGAATCCAACAATAAAGCTGAGCCTGGTAGTGTTAAAGCCCCAGTCTGGCTCAGCTGGGTAGGAAAGATTGTGGAGATTTTGCTGAATAAAAAAATATGAAGGATACAGCCGATTCATCAGCCACAAATATCAGCCATATATTGGCTGGAATTACACAAATGTACAATACTGATGCACCTTGTCATCACTTGATGGTTCATTGAAAAATTAAGGGTTTCATTTTTGCAAGAGGTAAATGCTGTTTTTCTTGTTTTACATCTGTTCCTCACAAAAATATACTGTAACACTGAAACAAACAAATCCACTTTCCTTAAGTACAGAGCTTGTGCTCTTGAGCAGAAATATCGGTATCAGAACCGGCAATAATGAATTAAAAAATATCAGCATAGTGGATATTGGCAAAAATCCAATTTGGTGCATCCTTAGAAGGAATCATTGGAAGAAACTGGGCATGTTTTAATTGAGTGTACGCTACCAGCAACTGGAGAAGATATGCACATTCAGGGTTGAGTAGGGCTGAAAGATTTATTGTTTTGGGATCGAAATCGCAGTTTCAGACAATGCAATCATGTGATCGCCAAAGCTGCAATTTTTTGCAGCGCTTCTGACTGACCCAGGATCTGTTGTGTCGACTATTTCACACATACTATTTTGCAAATTTGCAGGCAATTTGCATTTCAGAATAGCTTGTAAATGAGCCACTGAAAACATGATGGTGAGCAGAATTGGACTGACCAATTACCACAGAAAACACAGATCAACCAATCAGAGTGGAGGGGGCCCATGTGGGGAAGGGATCCTTAAAGTGGGAGGAGCTTGAGCAGACAGACAGTGAGAATACAGATTGAACATGGGTACACAGTATGTAAATACTAGCGATGTCTTTTACCTCCGCCAAGTAGGTTATGTTTTTGCTCTCGTACATTCGTTTGTTTGTTTGTTTGTTAGCAAGATTACGCAAAAACTACTGGACAGATTTTGCTCAAATTTCCTGGAGATGTTGATGTTCCAACTTAAAAATGATTAGATTTTGGTGGTGATCTGAAAAACAATCATTTTTGCTCAATAACTGTCTAACTAATAAGATATCAACATGATTCTGAGTGCTAGGTGTGGATTTTCAAGGTCGAGGAATCATATTATGATGCTAACTTTATCATGGAGCTGTTGCTTTTAGATGTAACAGCAATATGTGAGCTATCTTGGTGGAGGTTTGCGCTCTTCGAGTGCTTTCTAGTTTATATTAGCAATTGCAAAAAAAGTACTTTGCAGTCATGGAAATGAAATATATCAACCTTAGTTAGGGCAATATAGGAGCTCTTTTAGCAAAAACCAGACTTTAGAGCAAGTTAATCAAGGTCAAATACATCTAAAAAAGTAAAGATAATCAATACAGGTTGGCAGTTCTGGACGAATGCATTGTGCAAACTGTACTGTAACTGCCACACAATCGCCAGTTAATGCTACTTCCTTGCTGCTAAAATGCCATTCAGCACAGACGCAAACAAAAAATATTGATGTATGGATTGCATCAGTAGCACAACATAGAAATAACATGATTAAGCGGATGAACGTGATCTGTGTCAGGTTATCTGGCATATACCTTCAAGCTGAGGCAATGAATAACCATTTAATGCAAAGACAGGTCACTTTTATTTCATCGAAAACCACAGTTGGAACACACACTGTTTAGCCAGTTGTCCAGCAATCAGAGTTGTTCCGATTCCGATACCAGTATCGGAAATTGCTCTGATAATGCTGGTATCGAAACGGTGACTACTGGAGTCCAGGCACCGTCTGATAGCACGTAATTTATTAAATTAGTAATCTATTTACTGTTTAGCACCATTAAACTCTGGCACAGTTCTTCTTCGCCTCTCTTAAACAGTAGCGCTGGGCTTGAATTTACTGTATTTCAGTTCAGTTCAGAGCTTTTATTGTCCCTCCAGGGTAAATTTTGTCTGCAGTGACAGCACATCCAACAACAACTACAAACAAATAAATAACATTTACACAAAACAACATCACAGTGTACAGCATTGCCAAACTTGACATGAACAACCCCCAATGAAGTACGAAATAATCAAAGAGTTTAAAAGAGTAATAAAGGAGTGAGGACGTGGGTGGAACTTGTTGTCTATATAAAACAAGGATTAAATAGGTCGTGCCACCTGGGCAGTGCAATTAAGAATTTATGTTTTACAAAGGGTTTAACCTGAGCCAGGCCTTACCACAATGATAATCATATCACAGTCATGAAGGCGTACAATGATATTTTTTTATAACATACTGGTGTCGGATCAGTACTCGGTATCAGCCGATACCCACAGCACAAGTATGGGTATCAGTATTGAGAGGGAAGAAATAGTATCGGAACATCTCTGCCAGCAATTGTGCCAAATGAAGTGTTGAAGTAATGAGGTGCCCTCATGCAGTCTGGGTATTTTTTTGTAAGTTGTTGGTGCTTTGATTGTTTTGATGTGAGATATTTACTGAAAAAAAAAAAAAATCAGGTCACAGTACAGGTTACTAAAAAGGAGGAGGAAGTCTCTGTGGTGTAACCGGCTCTTTAAAGCAGTTTGGTGTTTTGTCTGTAGGACTTCCCCCTCTGACAGATGGGATATGCTCCTGTCACACTTCTGCCACAAACCAGATGAGAGTAACCACAAGATTGTCTCCTGATAGCAGTCAATCATCGTTCTACAATAAGTGCCTCAAGTGACAGTTATGTAATGTGATATCACCCTGACCACAGTCAGACTCAATCTGAATCCCACACTACTTTGATAAATGCATTGTTTGTTGCGTTAAAGTGGTTCGAGCCAGCACTGAAGACTCCACGACTTTAAAGAGTTTTTTTTTTTTGTCAGAGAATCCGGACGTTTCTGTCCTTTTTAACATCTCCCATCCCAAACTGAAGTGTCGTATTGGACAGTCATGTATGTGCTTTCATGTCAATAACTCTCATATTTATAGCTTTAAAAAGAAACTCACATAAAGCTGGAAGAGTAAAAAGGAAGATGATCTATAGAGAGGAATTTGAGGCCTAGAGTCCTGTAATGCGACAGCTGTGACAGCCTTTCAGCTGCAGACTGTACGAGTCTGATGGATTTGCTTTGTTCATTTTCAATAGATTGTTCATCTGATCTGAGCCAGCTGCCTGTACAGTCTCTGCACCTGTTTGACTCTTATTTCTGCTCCACCCTACACATCTGACACTATATGTCTGCCTTTGTATGACTGTCAAAATGCACAATACTGGAATACCTTGTGACACCATATTGCATGTTGAAAATGCAGTCTCTTTCTATAATCATCCAAAAATATCAAAAAGCACAATTAAAATCAGGAAATATCTGTATGAGGAATGAGTCTGTTAAATGTTGTAAGAAAACTCTTAGCCTTTAGTTTCTACGGTAACCAAAATCAAGACATTTCACGACGTTCCCAGGACATTTATCTTTGTTGCTGTAGCTGTTAAACAGTGTTGTGCTGCCACACTAACTCCAGCAAGAGAACAGCCGAACTCCAGGGCCAGTAAGACTGAATCTCAGCTCCTGTACCCGTGCGACTCATAAAGGGAACAATGTTACCTCGGCTTCCCTGCACAAGTGCAAAGCTATCCTGTCTGTGAGGGTTTGTGTGGATGGATAACTTACTGCCTGTTTTCTGACAAAGCTGGGTTGGCAGTATTTCCTCATCCTCATACTCTGTTGAGGTTAAGAGGGTGCAACCTAACATTTATGAGGAGAACACTAATGCTGGCTCAGTCTGTCACTGGCTGCACTGTAACAGACTTTTGTAAACATGACAGTATTTTACCATAAAATCTTAATTTACCTACTGTAAAATGTCTACAGTAAGTAACTTAAAAGGGCAATGAATCAAGAGAAAACTTAATGTTGCCCACAAAAACTGACCAACAGCAGACAAGATTTCTTTGAGTAAATGTTTCACATTTTTTGGTGAAACACATGTTTGAGTACATGTATTTTATTGGATAGAATTTGTGTTTTTTATTATTTTATTTTTTACAAACTGATATATTGCTAATAAATGAGCTGTAAAATCATTAAAGATATTGTAATGCAAACTAAAATACAGCAAGTTCACTCGAATTTAAACACATTAAAAAAAGTTGTAAAATAAAGTACAGCAATCATGCAGTAAATGAAAAAAACAGTAAGGATGTTGTTTTTTAAAATACAGTAATGATTTTATAGATTGAAACAAAGTAATGATACGTTGAATGAAAATACAGTAGTAAAACATAATAGAAAATACAGTAATAATGCTGTAAATTGAAATAGACAATTTGGCCCTTGTCAGACTCGAGCTTCAAACTTTGAAAATTCACTGAATTTTGCAGCCCTTGTCAAATAGACTTTGTCTAGCCTTTTTTTGTTTTGTTATCTGATCATGATTTTAAAATTACTGTAAAAAATCATATAAAGTGAATATATATAACCAAAGAAACATTAGTTTGACACTTGTGTACATAAAAAGATGTAATTTATTTAGAAATTGATGTTAAAATGGCGTAAGATGCTGCAGGGGAAAAAAATATATATCGCAACATCAATTTTGCCCAGTATCGTTCAGCTCTAGAAGGCCTGATTTGCATTTTTTCCCCTTTTGTTCAGAATGGAGATTACTCACTGGTATTTTGACATACTGCTAATATCTCAAATATTTGCTGTATGCACACTGTATTTAGGCTAAATCAATATGCTCTGCTAGTGCAGGAGGCTCTTTCAAATGCAGCCATCCCCTCCAGTGTCTTGGTGTCCTCTCCTTGTGGGAGACAGCGCTGTCGAATACAGTGAGGTGGAGCTCATAACGGCTCAATTCACACAACACTCCTAATTAGGGAAATATGTCAATTAAATTGATTAATTCAAATTATTTTCTGCAGAAGATTTAAAAATTAAAAATCGAGATTTTTTTTTCTTGACTTACTCATATTGTAAGTTGCAGCAATGTTTGAAAATATAAATACTGAAAATTTACAGTTTTTATGATGGAAGGCCATGGCAGATTATGCCCAAGCACATGTTTATTTGTTTTTTTAAACAAGATTAAATATTGATCAGAGAATTTCATGTTAATATAATTTGAAAATAGCTCAGCTTTCAGTGTCTATGTAGACAAACTACATAATCAAAATTCTATGACATGCACTATAACTTGAAGAGGGAAATTCTGATTGGTCTGAGAATATATTTTGACAACATAAAGGCAAACTTGATAATGTAATTTTTGTGTCACTTGGAGATTTTTCTTGAGAGGGAAAAAAAATCAAATAAAATTATAAATCAAGTGTTGTGGAAAAAAAAAGGGGATTTCATTTTTAGGCCATATCACCCAGCCCTACTCCTTATATGTGACATGAGTGCTAAAGTCAAACCTTAAATTGTAAGGGGTAGGGATGCACAATATTGAATTTTTCCAATATCCAATTTGCCGATATTTTTTGTAATTTATTATCGCCGATACCGATTTTTCAGGTCAAAAGCTCAAAGCTCTGTTCTTAACAAAAATGGACTTGTTTCTTTCAGTGTTAAATTATATTATCACATGAACAGATGTAAAACAAGAAAAACAGCATGTAACTCTTGCAAAAATGAAACCCTCGATATTTAAATGTACCCATGCAGTGATGAGAAGGTGCATCAGTATTTTACATTTGTATAATTTCAATCAACAGCACAGCTCAAAGTCGAAGCCACACTTCATGAATGAAGCACATGTTCAAAATTTTAACTTAAGTCTAAAATCTTTGAGGAGTTAATTTTAAGTGTCTTAAGTTGTCGAACAATCTTTTTCTTTTTGCAATGAAAAAAAGGAATTTAAAGTTGTCAGGAATTCTGATAAAGGCTTAGTGCATGTCCATTATTTACACTTAACAGGATACGTATTGCATCGTAGCCTCAGTATCGGGATACGTATGGTATCTTGAGGTTGCATGAAATACCCAGCCTACTGTGGCCAGTGTGCAGAGTGTCCTCCCCTACTCTCCATCTCAACCCTCTCAAAAGCCTGTCCACTGTCTCTTTCTCACCTGTTAATAAAGACACAAAATGCCCAACAAACATTAGGAAAACCTTAAACTGTATTAATGATCTATTATCTGCGTAGAATTTATATTAAAAGAGCTACAAAAAGTCATTAATATCACACTAGATGAATTTTACTGTGCCTAAATATGTGAAAATGTACTTGTTAAAACACACAAACTTAACACATGGCTAAAATATCAGGTCTAATTACCATTATTATACTCATATTCATGCGTCATTAAAATATCATTTACTACATGACACAACTGTCAAAATATGCAATCTAAATGCTAATTGAGTGCTGCTGCAGGAGCTCAAGTATCAACACATTTTCTCCCTCTGGAAACTGCGAGGGTCGAGTTGAGTATCAGGACCCAAAAGGCAACCTGATACTCTCCGTCTTGTGTTGCAGCGCGTCTCATTTCAGGTCTGTTTTAAAAGCCTGACTCACATCCGCAGACATGTTACGTGCATAAATGTCACATGAACAAACACTTGCATGTTCAGTCGCACACACACTCGCGTCTTGACACAAGCAGCCTCCATGTTGAGAGGGCAGGAGCAGTGTGTTTAGTGTGAGGGACAGCTGACATGCTGAAATACCGCTTTACATCGAGAAGGAGACTTCGAGAGAAGTCTGGTCAAGGTAGCCATGTTCAGGTATTTCTAAAGTCTGCTCTGCTGATACTTTTTCGTTTTTTGGTTTTAACTTGTGACTGATGTGCTGCAGAATTCTGCCTCTAATGGGTTAGGATCAGGTCACAGCTTTATCTGCTAACTTGTGTTTTTTATTCAGCTCTGCAGACTCACCACTGCAGTCATGTTTCATATACACACTTTCATGCTCACCGGGAATGACCTAAGCTGTTTGGGGATCAGATCTGAACTGATGCTGGTTATTTTGTGGTGGTTTGGCAGATTGGAGACTGATTCTTTTCCCATCACATCTGTTTTTAACAAAGTGCAATTGTCTTTTTGAGCAACAGTGAGAGACTCATGAATGGAGCGTGGTGTGCTCAGTATAAATACACAAGGGTTGATGTTTAAACCATGGCAGTGAAGGATGTGAGCAGAGCTGCGTTAGGGACAACAAATGATGAAACTTCTGCTCTCTGGTGGCTTTTTCAAATGTGAACTCACTGTCATTAGCTTTAATTGAAAACTGCTCATATCATCACAGATACTCCAAAATGCAGTTGGATGATATGGCATGCTATAATGCTGAGACATGACAGTAATTGTGTTTTTGCTGTGATTTTGAGAGGCCAGGAAGTGAGTAAAGTAGGAAATCTGAAGAGAGAGTTCCCTTTTTAATGGGATAGATGGAGAGACTTGAATGAAAAAACTTGAGTTCTTTAAAGTCTAGACTTTTGTTATGTAGCAGAATGCAGATAGCTCTTTGCCAACAAGAGATGACTTCATTTTTAGGTATGTTTCATGACATAATTTTACTAGGATCAACATCCTATAAGCCAGAGGTCCCCGACTACTGGGCTGTAGTCCAATACGGGGCCATACATAAATTTGTTCTGGGCCGTAGTAAAGTAGTAGTAAAGTCCAACCTGAGATAACTCTCCACTATACCTTGTGCTCATACCCTCTCTACTTGTGCTCTGGACATGGTTGTAAACATATTTGACTCTGCACAATGTGTGTACACGAGCGCTCAACTTATGTATGTATAAGGATTTCACTAAGAGGTCAGACCTCATGAAATACTAGGACTGGACGATATTGCCTAATCTCAATATCACGATTAATTGAAGCTCTTACCTCGATTAGGGTTAATGAACGATTTTTTTATGCCTTGCTGGAACAAATTGGTGGTGTTACCGACGGTTGTCAAAACAATCTTCCTGCAGTATTTACACTTAACTGCCTTCTACTCGATGTCCTCTGCACAGAATCCAAAATGTGCCCAAACAATGGAGACGGCATTTTTCATGGCTACAAGGTCCTCTGATAGATTGGTGCTTGTCTCCTCCATGTTGGCAGTGTGTCCTTTGCTCGTGGTGAAAGTCAACGCAGACTGTATGGAGGGGGCGCGGTCACATGACTTACTCAGGAAAATAATCAAAATTATCGACATGCGTAAAATTACTTTGGTTAGAGGGTCTAAATGTCGGTTTTGATTATTTTTTTAATTAATTGCCCAGCCCTACAAAATACCCATCAGCATTAAATCAGCAGAATCAGCAGGTTAGATTGATGACAGCTGGATAAAACACACATATGTCAACAGGTGATTTTCAGCCAACTGTGTTAAGCAGCTGATGAGTCTCTTTATTTGGGTGTAGAATAGGGATGCACAATATTGGATATTTGCTGCTATCCAATATATTTTAATTCATTATCGCCAAGACCGATATTTCTGGTCAAGAGCTCAAGCTCTGTACTTAACAAAAATGGACTTGTTTCTTCAGTGTTACAGTACATTTTGTGAGGAACAGATGTAAAACAAGAAAAACAGCATTTAACTCTAGCAAAAATGAAACCCATGACTTTTAAATGTACCCATGCAGCGATGAGAAAGTGCATCAATGTTATATATTTGTGTAATTTGCTTATGTTTCAGCCGATGTGTGTGACCGATGTATCGGCTGCAAATATCTGCAAGAATTTCAATATCGGCCGATAACGATGCTTAACTTTTTCGGCTGATATTGGCCGATACCGATATCAAACCGATAATATCATGCACCCCTACTAAATAATACTTCTGAAGCTCCCTCTTTCTAGCTCTTTTCAAAAGCAGTTGTCAGTCCAGCTACCTGCGGCAGGTTAGCTATATCATCACTCAGAGGATGCTTTGTCCAAGGTCAAATTCACCTTGACCTCTGAATCAGCCCCCCTCCTCTCTCTCTCTCTTTGTCCTCATGTCTCCTTCTGTGTTGAATGAATTACCTCCCACTTCATGTATTTTTCCTCAAGCAGGGATAAAGCTTCGTCTTTGCTTTCTCCGAACTCTCGGTGTAGTAATCTCTCCATAATCTTCCTCAGCTGTCTTGTCGTCTCTCTCCGTCTCTCCCTCTCTTCTGTTTAAGTCTCTTCTCATGCAAAGAAACGCTTAAATCTTAGAAAATGGTTTACAACACATCACTGCATAATCATTTGTTTCCTCTCCCTCTGTTGGGAAGTTTCAGTCCTTCTGTATTCATTTGTGGCCTAAATAGAGTATTACGGAGTATTTATTGACTCAAGCTCATGAAATCTTGCCAGGTTTGGTTCTTTACTTGGATTTTTGAGAAATGATCCCTAAGAGCGTAATGGTTTTTGTATTCTTGATCTGATTATGTTGTTGGAGAAATCAGAAGCAGTAGGACCAAGGGGCGAGTGTTGGCAGGCTGACAGCTGGTGTAACTGGAGAAGCCTCGAAGACGTGTGTCTTTAATTTACTCCTCCATTTTCTCTGAGGCTGACCCAAACTCAACTGTAATCTGGTTTACCCTGTTTACTAGGAGTCTTTACATTGTGTCCTGGGACCAGTTTGAGGTTTTTCTATGGTGTACAATACAAAACATCTCAAGTTGGCTTCTAATTATTTTGATCTACTTCCTGGGATTTTCCTTTTAGGCAGACTTGATGGATCTCTTTTACTCACGAAACTGTTGCATAAATTGACAATAAACTCATAATAAACAACAGATTTTGTCTTGAATAAATCTGTTTAATTTTTAGAAGCTTCTAGTCTTTTACATGTTCTTGGCTTCTTGAAGCAGCAGGTTTGAGTGAATTTGTTTTCTTGAACTTTGGTGTATTGTAGGCCATTTTTACAAGACAAGGATCCACAGCAAACAATTTTTATGTTCAGAAAATATCATTTATTCATTTTGAGAACAACCCCAATGCTCAAGGATCTGGAAAATAAGTAAACATAGTGTAGGATGCATGCCAGGCCAGGAGTTGGCTACTTTCCACAGACCTGAAAGTAGGATCTGGTGTAGGGTTGGACAATACCTATGGATATCACCATTGTTATCTAGAAAAAAATCACATGATTTTTGCACAATGCACATCTAAATGCTGCTTACCTGCTACTTGCTGATCTCCCCCTCCTTCCTCTTCTGAGGATATCAGATGAACCACATCTTGGTGGTTTTCTCAGTAATGGGAACAGAGCAGTTTTTAAAATTTTGCGCTAATGAACTCTATCTTTATGCACCATGACATGATTTGTTGGAATCAGTAGCCAAATAATTAAGTTAAAAACATGGTTTGACCTAAACAAGTTATCATCAAATGAAAACCAAAGAGAAATTATGGTGTTTGGTGGCACACAATCCAACTGTGATGCAAGGCTTGATCTCAGTGGTGTGGAAATTGAAAGAGTCCATGAAACAAAGTTCCAAGGAGTGATCATAGACCATAAACGTAGTTGGAAAGCACATATAGAACACATTAAATGTTAATTATCCAAATCTGTTGCTATTCTTTAAAACTGCCTTAAGATTTTGGACTATTTACTCGCAATACTTTAGAAGTTATACTGTGTCGAAACCTGGGGAAATACAGTCTAAAACAAATTTAGACCCAATAATCAAACTGCAGAAAAAAACCATCAGAATAATCAATAAAGTTGGATATCTGGAACTCACTAATCACTTTTTCATTGGTTCTTCTATGTTCAAATGTAAAGACATTGTCTATTTAGAAACACTGGAGGTAGTTTTTTGTGCAGTAAATAATGCTCCTGCTGCTTGTATTCAAACATTTATTAAACTAAGAGAAGGAAAATATAATTTACAAGGTGTGCATATGTTTGAAACAAGGAAAGTTAAAATAAATATTAAATACAGATGTGTTTTGGGGATAAAACTTTGTGATGAACTTGGTGATGACTTAAAATTATGTTAAACTATATTTACCTTAAAGCAGAAATCAATTAATGCTTATAATGAAAATGATTTTACAGTATTATGATATAAAGAAGGATGTCTTATATGTTTTTCCCTTACATGTCAAATTTATCTTGGATTGTACAGTAAAGGCAAAAATAAGCCACAAGCTTCAGCCTTTACCTTTTTTGGTTATTGATGAGTTTGTGTTGAATGATTACCTCCACCAAGGAGGTTATGTTTTTTGGGAGGGTTTGTTTGTCTGTCTATCTGTTAGTTAGTTAGCAACATTACTCAAAAAGTTATGGACGGATATTGATGAAATTTTCAGGGACTGTCCGGATTGGGATAAGGAATAAATGATTAGATTTTGATCCAGATCTCTGTCTGGATCCAGGAATATTTTAAAGGATTCTTTAACATTGGGTGATAGGGCCATTTTCGACATTTCTGCATATAACTCCACAAATAATGGTCAGGGCACTTGGGAAAAAAATACAGGACAAGTTTCTAACATGCTCTACAGTATATCAAAGACTGATCCGGATAAAGGAATAATTCCGGATATTATTCCGGATGTGGCGCTTGGCGGAGGTCTGCACTCTCCCAGTGCTTTCTAGTTTATTCTTTGTTTGTTCTTAACATTTATGTAACTGAAATAACAATATTCATTAATTTATTCATTCATTCATTCATTTATTTTTGTGTAAACAGACAGTCTAAATCGGACAAAAATGATGAGCTCAAGCTAAATGTGTCTTATTCTCTCAGCCGATACTGTAATTTTTGGTGTCACTCATGAAACAATGTATTACTTGTGACACTGTAATAAACAGACATGTCATTTTTTTTGACAGAACTATCAGTTTAGACAGTTATAAAACAGTTCTCTGATTACCAACATGTCTGCCTGTCTGTTTGAATTGCTCAGAACTTTCCCACCCTGGCAGAGTTTCAGCTGTGGCCAGAGAATACAGTAAACATGAGTCAGAGGTGGCCCGCGTTTACCAAATGATGACTATAACATGATCAGGTTGCTGTTTGAAGAAGTTAAACTCGACTAATATTTCAGCAGCATTGAACCAGAACCACAGACTGCTCCTTTTTCAGAGGTTTCAGTGTTTTAAATATATTTCATTGAAGGCCCGTTTCTGGTGAATCATGGGAGAAAAAACTGTGGTGGCCCATGGAGCTGATGAAACTTTAGGGCAACAGTTGCTGAGCTACATCCAGACTCCTGCAGCAGTCTGAGGAGAGAAGTTGTCAGCCATAACACATTCTGGAAGTTGCTTTAGGTCTGTTGCCACTTGTCTTTTTAAAGTGGGCGTAAGCAATTAAGGGTAATCAGTGCATTTGTTACCTCTGCCAAGAAATGCGTGTTTTTGCCAGTGTTTTTCAGTTTGTCTGTTTGCAAGATAACTTGAAGTTGTGAATGGATTTCGATGACATTTTCTGGGAATATCGGTCACGGCAAAAGGAAGAAGTACTTAGATTTTGTTGGTGATCTGGATCCAGGAATGTCTTCAAGGATTGTTATAGTGTGAAACAGGGCGATTTTCCATATTTGTTGGAAATGCCTTGGTGAAGGTTTGCACTCTCTGAGCACTTCTATTTAGGAACTAAGATTCTTTCTCACACTGAGCAAATTCCCACCCTCTCCTTTGATGCTATTGATTTTTAGCATCAGCCAGTTAACTTATAACCCGTGCGAAGGTCACTGCGGTGTTACACGATGACAATGCATTCAACTGTTGATACAAAAGCTTTTATTCTGCGGGACTCTGTTAAGCTGCTTAGTGCTGTTTTGGGGAATATGGACTGATTGAATGCAGACTGATTAATGGAGGTCGTTGATTGTGTGTCAGTTTCATACAGGTATGGGTTATAGTGTGGTTTGTTTCCTTTAATTTAAGTATTTAATACTTCATTAGTGGTGGCCTGGCAACTCAAAATACTATTTATATCACATAAAGCACTTATCCATTCACACTTGATTTACTAGGCCGGGGTACCCATTTGGGGTTAGGTCTAAGATTCCTTGAAGCAGGAATGCATGTAGTTTTGCTTCCACTCTTTGGTTTTCTAACAGATAATTAAATCCCTAGTGAGAAAACTTCCATCCATAAAAGTTTACATACTTTGAAGAACCTGTGGTGTTAGTGTTATCACACCATTTGTGACGTAGCATGTAAACAAAGTAATGAGAAGAAGATCATGGTTTGAAAGTTTGGCTAAGTTATACACGAGAGATAATCACAGCACTGCACTAAAGACATTTACACATGTTAAAATCCAATATAGTGCACATGTGAAGGACTGGACTGTATTCAATGTTAAAGACTCCCTGTCCTGTTGATATTAAGCCTCTGTATTAGTCCAAAAATCAAATCCAAATGGATTTCAAGCATAGCCGCAGTATTTGAATGTATGCTTACAGTTTGAGTACAGTTTTTTTTCCCCCCAAAGTTCAATCAAATACTCAAATATCGAGTATACGGTGACAGCACTACCCTGTATCCCTAGTCACAAGTAGTGGTAGCAGCTGCAGCAACCTCTCATTACCCACAGGTAAAAACACAGATGCCCTCACTATTATTTCTGTTTAAGTAAACTAAGCTTGTTAACAAAAACTTCAAATATTTATATGTTTCAGATACAATTTTAGAGACCCTAAAGAGCAGAAACTCTGTTCACTTTAGCAGTAAATGAATGAAGAGGGAGGAGAAGTGACGTTGTCCTGCTGTCAGTAATAAGATTTGTAATGACCAGGTTACACCTCTTTTTGGCCATCAGCAGCCTTAATGTATGCTAAATACATAACTAATATCTTGAAATCCAGGTTATGTTTGTAGAATATTCATAATATTTTACTCTCAAAAAGGGAGGAATCCAGATGGAGAACCATGAAGATACAAAAAGCAGAACCAGCATTGCAATCGGAAATCAGTAAAGTCACAACAGGTTGTGTACTTAAGGTTGTCCCTGTGCATGCGTGAGTTTCCTCTGGGCACTCTGGTTTCCTTCCACACACCTACTCTTAAGGTCTTAAGTTAATATCCAGTAATTCTACCACTGAAACACGGACACATAAAAAAAGTATTTGTTAGGGCTGAACAATTTTAGGAAAAGATCTAATTGCAATTTTTCTGGCAGATATTGCGATTTCAATTTGATTCACGATTTTCTTCAAATCAAGCTTCAGTGCAATATTTACTATGTTTTCAGTATAGACAACAGTAAGGAAAGCAATGATAAAGTAGTATGTGTAAAATACTTGACACAACAGATCCTGGGTCAGTCAGGACTCTGCAAAAAATTGCAGCTTTGGCGATCACATGATTGTGTTGTCTGAAACTGCGATTTTGATCTGAAAACGATAACTCGTTCAGCCCTGATGACATTATTTTTGGTACTTTGCTCCTGTACTTTAGAAGTATTATTGCACCATTGTATGTTAGTCGATATTTACCGCCGCCAAGGAGGTTATGTTTTTGCCGGCGTTGGTTAGTTTGTCTGTTTGTCTGTTTGTTGTGTTCAAGATAACTTGAAAAGTTATGAACGGATTTGGATGAAATTTTCAGGAAATGTGTGGAATGGGATAAGGAAGAAATGATTATATTTTGGGACTGATCCGAATCACCATCCGGATACAGAAATTGTTTAAAGGATTATTTAACATTGCCAGATAGGACCATTTTCACCAAAGTGGACTGAAGCTGCTTGGCGGAGGTCTGCGCACTCTGAGTGCTTTTCTAGTTGTTTAGGACTTTATTTCATTCTGTCATTAAGTAAAACATTCAATACAAACAAAAAATGTCAAACGTGAATGAATGGAGCAGGAAGAAGAAAAATCTTATAGAATCTGCCCCTCATTGTGATGAATGCAACGAAGAAGAAAACTGACAAAATAGAAATATTTCATTGTTAGTTCTGCTCAGAGAAAACAGAGATCCATAAAGAAATAATAAAGAAAAATAGTGAGAGTTTGATCTCCATTAGCAGCCCTTCAAAGTCTCTAGAGAACCCAAATTACTGTAAATTAATCATGTTTTCAGTGCAAAATGATAGCCGCTCAGTAGTGAAAAAGAGCAGAGAAGAGGCAGTGTCTGCCTTATGAAATATCCATCAGGATGAGTCAGTTTGTTTGGAGGCAAAACTGCCAGCTCATGAGTTTGTTCCTTTCTTTCTTCCTCACTTCCATGCCCTACGGACTACCCCAATACATCCTCTCAATATCTCTCCATCCTCTCTTCCTCTCAGGCTACCACTGGTCTGTTTCTACCTTAGAATTTAAGGGCTTGAGTCTTGCTGTGTGACTGTTTATTATTCATTATGTTAATCAGGCTACAGGCGAGATTCTCCTCTTTCTGTCCCTTCGCTCCGTGTGTGGGATCTGCTTGTTCTTTTACATTTGGCTCGCTGTATCTTTGCGTTAGCCTGGTTCGATTCTTCAGAAGATGAGAAATTTATGTGACAAGGAGCCTGTACTCCAAATGCTGAAGCTCTCCCATGCTGGACTCCAGAGTCCCCTGTGTGGGCCATTTGAAGCTGAACACTGAATAAACATTGCTGATTAATGGCCTTGGTTTAATTTCTACTTGTTGGCGGTGTAAATTTGACTATTTTTAGAGCTGAATGGTCAAGCGGCTGCCTGTTTCGATCAGATACAAGGCTGTCTTTGAATAGGAACATTGTACTGCGAGCTGCTCCATGCCGTTGAGGTGTTTGCTTTTGCCAGTGTTTCTCTCTGGTTTGTGTCTCAGTTTTCTGAGAACCCCTTCTTCCAGTTATTTTCTGAGATAAATGCTCCATGATTACTCGAGTCAAATGGTTCAGTGGAAGGACACAAGAGTGAAACAAGGATGAATGATGGAGAGATGTGGCCTTGAAGACTGAACTTTATGCTGTGGTTTTAATGGTCAGGGAAGACAGTATTAGTTACTAATGGAGCTTCATAAATTTGAGGGTGCTTTTACTCCAGGGGAGAGTAAAGAAACAAGTGAAAGCTCTCCATTGGCACATTGCATTTGGAAAACATATGGCACCAGTTCATAACAAGTGTTATCTCACTTTACAACAGAGCAGGCTGAAGACAAATTCTTCATTTTATAGATACAAATACATGCATATATACAAAGACATATACATGTTTATACACATGCATACATACATCCAGGCAGAGACAAAGACTAAAAATATGAATTTATTATAGCCACAAACCCATGGACTCCCAGATCATAAATCTGTCCTCATCACATTTGTATCTGTTGAATAGAGTCAGTCAATCATTATTTGTACAGCATGTTACATTCATTCATGTACATCTGTGTTAGAATTCTGACTTTGGGGACGTTCCTGTTCATTTCCAGGATCATAGGATTACATGAAAATATGACAAATTTAGCTTTTAGGGAACAAAAAACGTTCTAAGGTATTTGAATGTGTCTTTTTCATTTATATCTGCAAAGGAGGTATATGTTTTTGCCAGTATTCGTTGGTTTCTTTGACCAGGGGCAAGCTAACACAAAGTTTTCAACTGATTTAGATGAGATGGTTGGGGAATGTTGGTCTTGGCACAAGGAAGACTTGGTTTTGGTGGTGGTCTTGGATCTGGATCTTATATGGATGCAGATCGATATATTTTGTCCTGATAGCTTCATATTTCTATTTTTTCTTAAATCAAAGATATTTTCAGATGTCTTGTTGAATGTGTTGGTCTGAAGAATTTGTTCCCCTGGTGAAAGAATAGTATAGATGTTGCTTCTTTACAAAAGTTGCCCATCCCTGATTTAAAATAAATAATAAGACATTTTGGGAAGACGGACAGAGACGCTCCTTTAATTTGGATGCATCTCCTCTCTCCTCAGTGTTTTTGTGGCCTGGAGCCTTTATGAATCGTCTGGGCCCTCTCTCACCCGTCCAGTCTGAATGTTTATGGCAGAGCAGCGCAGCCTTTCACCCACACGCATACACACTCTGCCCGGCACAGCAGGACGGGACAGTTGTTAATTCTACCGAGTAAATGGCAAGCAGTGAGAGTGGCAGCGCTCCAAACCCTTCAGTTCCACTTGGCACTGACATGGGGAGGAATGTTTGGCGCTGGAATGAGGCTGGACAGTGATGTAAACGCTGACGTACTGTACAAAACAAACAGATGAAGGCAGACATGTTCCTGCAGACCTCTGGCCTTTAAATCAGAACATTTCTAAATCAGCCTGTAGGTTCATGGACATCTAAATCTTTATCAAATACATGCCTTATATTGGTAGTGAAATGAGCATGTGTTTCACGTGGTTGCTGTCAAATCAGAAATAACTCAGGTAATTGTGACCCAAGGATTTGAAACTAGGGCTTGGCAGTATATCGATTAGATTAGATTATTTTAATTAGATAAAACTTTATCAATCCCCTTGGGGAGCTCCCTCAGGGAAATTAGGAGTCCAGTAGCAGTTTGAAAAATAGACAACAAGATGTATAAAAAAGATGGCTATAAACAAAAATATAAATAAATATACATTTTAAAAATTAATAAAAACTAATAATAAATAGTTGAATAAATAAATACATTAGCAGATTAGATTAAATTGATTAATTCAAATTGTTTTCTGAAGATTTAAATATTAAAAATTGAGATTTTTTTTCTTGACATACTCGAATTGTAAATTGTTGCAATGTTTAAAAATATAAATACTGAAAGTGTACATTTTTTCATGTTGGTAGACCCCGTCAGGCTTTGTACAAACACATGTTAAGGCTCATCTTTTTTTTTTTTTTAAATGAGATTAAATATTGATCGGGGAGTTTCATGTTAATACAGTGACAATAGCTCAGCTTTCAGTGTTTATGTAGACAAACCTGCCTGAGTTTGAACTACATAATCAACATTTTATGACACATTTTAACTTTAAGAAGGGAAGTTCTGTTTGGTTTGGGAATATATTTTGACAACATAAAGGCAAAGCTTGTTTCATGTCATTTTTGTGTCACTTGGGAGATTTTCTTTTCTTTTTTGAGAGGCAAAAAGTCAATTAAAATCGTTAATCGAGTGTTGTGGAAAAAAATTGGGTTTTTATTTTTAGGCCATATCGCCCAGCCCTATGTGAAACCAAGTAGAATCCTGAGATACTGAAATAATCACACTCCTTTTCAGCCCTCTTACACTTTTGGATTTACCTTGTAGTGTCTTCTTCAGTCCGCAGTTTGTGGAATAACTGTTACAAAGTGTTTGAGGCTCCTTGTCATCTTTCCAAACTCACACATCTGTCTCTGAGGAGTTTTGCATGCATCAAAGAGCACTTGAGCGACATTTTCCAATTTCCCTCTCTCTTTTCACTGGTGTCATTTATTCCTCCATGAAAGTCTCTTTTGTTCCTCACCTCTGCCTCACTGTGACCCCTGCAGTGGAGGTCACGTGCAGCGTGTGTGTCCCTGCCGTGCACACACCCCAACATCCGAGCAGGCTGAACAGGGATTTGAGCAGAGCACAGAGATGTTTGTCTGCCTCCTGAAGACAGGTTGTGAAGTTTACTCAAGCCAGATATTCCCCGTTTTGATGAAGTGACGGTCTCACATGGAGAAGAGCATGCTCTCCATAAAGATAAAGATTTATTGGCTCCTTTTTTCTGAGAAACCCTAAAAGGCCCCAAGGAAACAAGTTAGCACCTTATTTGCTCAGGGTGGGTTCTGCTCAAAAACAGGCTTTTTCCAGCAGAAACCTGTGCTATATTTTTACAGTCACACCTGAGCTGCCTGCAGAAACAGCCCCTTATTGAGGCACACAAAGAGAGCACTTGAGATGGTTTTTAAAAATGCCAGGGGAAAATCACAGCATTAAATGACTGAAATTTACTTTAATGATAATTTGTCTGTATGAAGTTAACTGTTGTTCCCCCACACTCCTGCACATTGTTTTCCTTTGCAAAGATAATAAAGTTTCAGTTATTTCATGTCTTAATGATCCTATTCAAATAGTTTTCCAATACTAATCTGTTTGGAATAACTTTGAAACAAAAATAGAGACTGCCAACATTAAATAAGTAAAATTGAGAAAAGAGGGAGAGGATGAAATATAGCAGCGGACCTCGATAAAACTTAAACATTGGATCCAACATGGGATCCAGTCTGAGTAGTAAAAGTCTGAGAATATTTTTTTGGATTTGATCACAATATCCGTTTGGTTTTTATATTAAAGAGCCCATGTTTTGCCTTAAATCAGTTTCTATTATTCAGTGTTTTCTTTTTTCATGTCTTTGGCAAGCAGCCTGGCGTAACATATGCAACTAGAAAGCACTCGGAGAGCACAAACCTCCGCTGAGGTAGCTCACATATTGGTGTTACATCTATAAGCAATAGTTCATGATAAAGTTATCATCATAATATGATTCCTTGACCCTGAAAACCCACGCCTAGCACTCAGAATCATGTTGATATCATTATTAGTTAGACAGTTATTGAGCAAAAACGATTGTTCGGTAATGGCATTTATCTGGGTCCCCACCAAAATCTAATCATTTCCAAGTTGGGCCATTTCCAAAATCACCTGAAAATTTCAGCAAAGTCTGTCCAGTAGTTTTTGCGTAATCTTGCTAACAAACAAACAAACAGACAAACAAATGGGGCCAAAAACATAACCTCCTTGGTGGAGGTAATCAGGAGTTGGAATTGTACACAGTTATAACAAAGCTACGCTGAACTTTATTTGATTAAGTTGATGAAGAGTAAGCTAGCCGCTTTGCACATGATCGACCTTCTCCGATGTTTGTTTTTTTAATTTTGCAACCAACAGTGTAGAGTCAAAAATACCTCCAATACTCCTCAGATGTCCTCGGAAGCACAATCAAGTCACACTGAGAGCGCCCTCTGTTGAATCAAACAGTTCATGGCTCCTGATGTTCTGCTGCACTGTATATTTTCAAGTCCAATTCTGTTCTGATATGAAACTTTTCCACCAAGTGTGAATGAATCTTTGGTATAAGATTGCAGCCCTCAAGTGGACTGATGTGACTTGCAGTGTAAAAGTGCTTTGAGTCGTCAAAAAGACTCAAAAACTGCTCTGCAAGTTCAAGTCCATTTACCATTTACTGAATTTCACTGAATTTGTGGAACTAATATGGGCCCTGTAAGCATTTTAAGGCCAGGACTTCGTTTGTCTTCTGCTAAACCAGAGCTAATCAGAAAGAAATGCCGTAATGGCATTTTGATATTTTTTAGGAATAAACAAATTAAACTTTGACTTCAAGCTTTGAATTGCAGGCTTTCTACAATCTGATTATTCCAATGGAGTTATGGTTTAGGGTTTGATTTATTTCCTTGTTTGTAGTGAGATAATTTAGCTGTTTGTCTTTCTTTTGCTGATTTGCATGGATAACTGATCACAGAGATCACAGGATTGAAGCATGGCTTTATTAGGTCCTTAACTGATGATGAAAAATAGTTATGCTAAAAATTGTCTGTTTTAATAGAGCTTTTGACAACAGGACTCAACAGACTTTCACTTTTAAAACCAAATAAAGAGAATAAACATTTTTCCCTGTTTTACACCTCTGATATTTGTTAATAAGTAAATACACAAACGTAATACGCAGTGCAATATCCTTACTGTCAAACTGTACCTTACTGTCAACTTTGCTTTTTGGACAAACAGCGCTGTCGTATTTATATTCATATTGCAAATATTGTTAATGTTAAAAGTGCAAATTCCTTGGCCTTACTTATTTTTTTATTTTTTCCTTCATAAGGAAGTTAATATTGCTTAAAGATTCTTGATATTGAAACCTGCCTAGTAATTTTTCTTTTCAATTTTTCATTTCATTTTATTTATTTAAATTGTATGCTGTAATCTATTTTTATGTCTTTATTTGATATTTCCTACTGCTTTAATGTGTATACAAGCAACTGAAACCAAATTTCCCCTTGGGGATTAATAAAGTATTTCTGATTCTGATTCTGAAAATTGCAGAGAAGGAACTCTCTGAAACTGAAAATAACAGTTTGAGATGCTCCCTCACAATAACTTAAACTACCCAAGAACTACTAGTTTAAGCACAAAAACACTCTTGACATTAAGTGACAATAATCCCATTGTATGTCCTTAGTCTATTGCAGATTAGCATTGCCTGCTGTGAGGATAAAGCCTGTCTATGCACAGATTGTATGAGGTTGTGTGTGTCATATTATCTTCATTTAAGCAGTTTCTGCATTCTTAGTGGCTTTTAGACTTCCTTCCTCGGTCCCCATCTGGCCTTGGTTAAAAAGAAAACCCCTTCCTGCTCTGAGTCCTAAATCTACAACCACTTAATTATTCCCTCAGATCTCCTTTTCTTCTGCATCATCTATTCAAAACAGTTTAAGAAGAAGGAGAGTCTTCTGCAGCAAAATGCACTTCAAGAGCTGAAGAGCTCTGGAGAGTACAAAACGGTGTCGTAGTTAACTTGCAAATGAAGCCACACTCTCAAAAAAGAAAACATTTTGATCTGCCGTAAACCCACAAAACTGCAGCACTGCAGGGTGCTGGACAGATTGAAGACGGATTCCCAGAGAGAGTTCACTGCAGTGTTTTTGAATATGAAATGAGCGTTAATGTGTGTCAAGTGTAGGACAGTTTTCTGTAAAAGTTTTATAAGGACAAAGAAAAGGAGGAACAGTGTTAGACGAAGAAGAGAACAAGGATAAAATCATAGAAAGTCGATGAAAATCAGTCAAAGTTTGTCATATATCTAGTACAGAGGATTTTGTTCATATGCTGGCAGCTGCCTTTGTCATCATGTCATTCAACAGTCTCTCCCCTGTTTCTAACTTTGTCCACAACCTTGTTCTCCAAATGCACAAGTAAAAGCAGTAAATAAACCTTAAAAGAAGAAGAAGAAAACAACAAAAGCAGGTTAAGACAGGACATAAATGTAACAGGGACATACAAAGAGCTGGGAGAACCTACTTCATGTTTTAACACCAGTTGAGTATAACAATGTCAGCTTGTAGCCATAACAAAACTTTTGCCAACGATGATAACACTCTGTGCTTAAAAGCCTTTCAAACCATGAAGAGATTTTTTGTTGAATTCAGAGCCAAACAGATGTGAATAAAGTGATAAGAGTATTGATTGGTATCATTGATCTGTAGGATAAATCTTTGTCCCTGAAATAGTCCTTTAATTGACAAGAAAGTACACCAATCAGGTATAACATTATGGCCACCTGCCTGACATCATGTCAGTCCCCCTTTTGCAACAAACTACATCACCAACATTAACTTCCTCAGTATTTGAACAACAGTATCTCATCTGTTGGATCAGACCACACGGGCCAGCCTTCATTCCTCACCCATGATCCTGATGCTGGTTCACTATACTGTTTTTTCCTTGGGCCACTTTTTGACCACTGCAGACCAAGAACAACACAGAAGAGCTGCAGTTTGGAGACGCTCTGACCCAGTTGTCCATCCATCACAGCTCAGCCCTCGTCGAACTGGCTCAAATCCTTACGCTTGCCCATTTTTCCTGCTCCTAACACAACTTCAACCCTTCCTATCCCAAGCAGTTTCTGGTCTTATTTTGCTTCTCTCACATTTGTACTCACTGTGGTCTCATTTTTCTCTGCAATATGAAGTCCAGCACCTCTATAGATTCAGGACAACCATGGCTATAGGCTGATGTAACTCAGCTATGTCTACATGCAGTGTAACAAAATTTACAAGCTACAAACCATTAGAAAAAAGAAAAACAGACATTGAATTTCTCTGATTTTATAACTTTGAAAAAGAATAAATATAAGAAATTAGTGCACACAACACATTTTCAGGTACCCTCAAGCCTGAGAAACATAGACTCTGCAATATGAAGTCCAGTACCTCTATACATTCAGGACAACCATGGCTATAGGCTGATGTAACTCAGTTATGTCTTTATGCAGTGTAACAAAATAAAGCTAAAAATCATTAGAAAAATAAAAAGGAACATAAAAATTTTCATTTTTTAAAAAAATATTTATTATATTATTGATATTAATTATATTAATACTATTGATTTACAGTCTACACTGCAGAGGCGAGCTGCACTCTTTCCTTGTAAAAACGGCAGTTTGCTGGGAAAAGTTTGCCCTGTGACAGGTCTTCAAGGCACTGACAGCAGGTGTCGCTGCTCAGCACTTATTAGTGCTTAACAGCTCTGAGCAGGAATTCGAAGACACTGCAGGCGGTGGGACGAAAATTCAAAGATTTTTTGAACAGCGAATTCAGGAAGTGTGTGAATCATTCAGGTCTTGTTGAACGCGGTAAGAAGAGTAGATTTTTTGGGGGGCAAACAGTCAAATTTCTTCAAATTTTCAAAGAAAATATAAGAATTAAAGCGATGTTGATGAAATCTCATAAAATTTTCCTGTATTTTCCCGGCTGTTTTGATTAGTTGCCAACATTACTTGTGATACCTTCAGGTACCCTCGGAAACTTGAGAATCTAACGATTACGACAGTGTTTTCCGTTTCTAGATGGGACAAATGGTTTGTAAATGCCAGTCATTTAAAAAATAAGTGGTATTTTGATCATGCTGGGGGGATTGGGTAAGGAAGGGTTAAGGACAGAATTTTCACTTGCTGCCTTATATACCCCACCTACTAACAGGTGCCATGATGGAAGTGATAATTGGTGAATGATCTGTTAAATGGAAAAAATCTATAAGTCTAAAAACCACGTGTGTCGACATAATAAATTATTGGTTATTTTAATAATCTTTATTATCAATGAGTATAGAAAGTGGGTAATGTTCAGTCAAATGTACCTAAAAGAAAGAGAGCACTGACACTAAATGACAAAAATAAGTTGGTAACATTTGTAAAGGTGGGTGAAGGCAAGGATTAAGGCAACTCCTTCCCTCAGCTGTGTTATCTATCATGTTGCCAAGAACTTATATTTTTGCTGCACTGGTATCAAACTGTTGTCAATATCATTTAATTAACAATAATACATGCCTCTAAATGATATGAAATGATAATGGTCGATTTTTATAGACATTTTGAGATTACCTTTTGGTCAGTAGACATACTACTGTCAAATGGTGCTTACTAGAAAATACATTTCTGTACTATATTTTATCTAGCAATGTCCTGTTTCAAAATATACAAATACACTATACACTGGGGCTGAAAGATTTAGCCTTTTTGAATTGAAATCGCAATTTCAGGTAACGCCACCATGTGATTGCCAAAGCTGCAATTTTTTGCAGCGCTCCTGACTGACTCAGGATATGGTGTGTCAACTATTTTACACATATTATTTTACAAAGTTGCAGGCAATTTGCATTTACGGAAGTGCTGGTAAGCAGGTCAACAACACAAAGCCTCTGTTTGGGAGTTGAAGTTTGAGTATCTCTTAAATAATGAAAACAGATTATATTTGTCATCAATATTAGATGATGAATAATATGGTATGTGCTTTTGATCACTGATTTCCTTTCTGTTTTCTATAATGTAATGTAAAGAGTGGATATTGAACTGAAGCTTGATTTGAAGAAAATCGTGAAGCGAATTGAAATCACAATATCTGCCAGAAAAATCGCAATTAAATCTTTTCTTAAAATCGTTCAGCCCTGCTGTACACACACATACCAACATGTGTATTAAAAACCCTTTGTATTGCAGAACAGTTCTCCTAAATTGCTGACAGTTTCACAGCTGAATAGGGGACAGAAGATGAAGATTAAGAAGATGAGGATGAATATGAGGATGAAGATGATGTCTCAATCAAGTTCTCCAACTCAGGAGAGGACAGCTCGGAAGAACTCAACGGGTCATCCAGGCTGTCTATGATCATGCTGTATAGGTCTGAACTGTAGGGGCTTGATTCAGGCTCATCCTGCCAATAAAACAATTCAAACTCATAATTTGATCCGGCTTATGAAGACCTGATTAGTTGTTTAGATGATTAAATAAAATAATCAAAAGCTGACTTACCTCTTCCTCTACATACAAATCAAGGCTTTCAAAGCACATTAGGAGGTTGTGCAGAGTGACAAGCTCCAGATAATCCTCCATTCCATCGTTGTCAGCATTGTCAACATCGTCTGCCCTCTCTTTCTCATCATAGTCGCTGTCATTGGACAGGCATTCAGGGTCTGTATCTTCCAGAGACATTTTGCGCTTCTGTTTGGCTTCAGCAACGTTCTGTGTCCGTTTTGAAGACAGCGTCTGAATCAGATAGCATCAGTGTTGCCAAAATGAATTTGAAATGTGTTGACGGTGCCAGGCAACCATCTGGTGTTTTCATCTGAAACGCTGGAGTGTTATTGTGTTCTGCAGTGTTTGTATTTGCTGTCTTTCTGACCTTTAGTATGTGATCTTTAAAGAGGGCTTTGAAGAATTCTCTTCTAATGTGTACAAATATTTTATTAGAGGTCTAAGGTTAAGGCCATGGAGTCTCATAATCATCTCTTGCTTGTGAACACTATCTCAAGAATACCTTGAGGATTAATGATCTTAAGAAGAGAGAAGGGGAAGTAGGGAAAATACCTGCCAGTGTCTGACATGTCTGCAAAGCTCTAGGAATCATAGACTAAGAGTTAGACACTATTCTGGCTATGTTGCTTGTCGGTTGGATGAAATATCAACAAGGCAGTATATCCAGTTAGTGGTGAATAAATATTTCCAAACATGGTGTTTTAAATCAACCACATTCCCCCTATGGGTCCAAGACTTAAACCAACAGTTTTATGGCAGGATTTATGGCTACAAGGAATTTAAAGCAAATTAGGTTAGATTAGATAGTACTTTATCAATCCCCTTGGGAAAAACTCCCTCAGGGAAATTGAGATTCAGTAGCAGTTAATTATTACACATAAAAAACTGCTGATTTAAAAAAAAAAGAAACATGCATTTGTGCAAGGTTGAGTTGTCTTATCAGCATACACTATGGGGTTCAGATAAAATGGTAAAATAAAATAAATAACATAAGTGTTATTTACATATTATTTGTTACATCATTTAATTTTTCTCCAAACTTGATGTGTTTCGTATTAAAGAAAGAGATCAGTATATATTTCCCATCCTGCTGCCAGCTATTTGGGGCAGTTGCAACATCTTGGCTCCTTTTTTTTTCTAGGGCTTTCATGGTTTTCACCACTGGGTTTGACGTCGGTATTCTTGTTTTCCTGTTTCAATGTTTGCTAAAGTGGATTTCTGTAAAACAGATCAAGCATAAAGCAGTTCCCGGTTGATAATCCCCCTTGTTTGGAGGTTGCTTTAATAGTTGTTGGGACTCTCAGGACACTTGGGTGGAAGGCCAACAAATGGTCCTGCAGATTTGTTGTGGATTAGGAGTGGGCCAGCTGCTCTGCACTTAATCGACGCACAACCTGGTCTTTGTTTTTTATTTTGCTTCCATGCGGCGCTCATCAGATGTGTTTATTGTCTGCTTCCTTGTTGTTGGGGTCTAGAGGTTCAGATTTTTACAGATATTTGGATATTGAGTCTAAGGTGACAGCTCTTGCTCAAACTGTAAAACCCGGAGTTAAGACACCACCCGAGTGCTCACAGTGAACTAGGAATGGACCAATGTCAGTCAGGTTTTATATGAAAAGTCCCACAGTCCTGCACTTTTACTTGATTTTTGACAGAAACTGGGAGGAGAAACATCACAAACATGCTTTCTGTTACCATAGTGATTTCAGAGCATTAAAAAGAAATGAAGGCCTGATACTGGAGATTCTGTTCAGTGATTTGTGAATGGAGTTGTCCATCTGGTAGCTGATAGGGCCTGAATTTGCTGCCATGTTCCCCTGCGTACTGCTCAAAATATGACGTAGTTAATGGGAATAGCTAAACTTTGGCCTTGCTTTAAAATAAGATGTACAGCTAAAAAAATAGGTTAGAATCACCTTGAAATCACACAGAATACATACAGCATAAGGCTGATAATAGTGGCTAAATTAAGCTAATTATTTACCATTCTTAAACTTTAACTTGTGTTTTTCATTGATTCGACATGAGTAAGTTTTATGACAGAATTTACGACTGTGGCATGCATTATTTTTTGACACCGGCCATGATGAGCCTCCCACTATTTATGGTGCCATAACTGAGCAGCCAGCACTTCAGGAATGTTAGCATGTCTGAGTGATGAAGTATCTGCAGGGCTTCCCCCACAGCCAGCATGTTGGCCCTGGCTCTGCTCCAGGTCTGAGGGGCTGATGAGGACCACTGCAGGCGTTACACACTTTGATCTCACTCCAAAATCTGTCCTCAGTTTTGATGCAATACTGGAGATAAGAGCCTGCAAGATTAGTGTCTTGGGGATTTTTGGTAAGACCTCCGAGGGATCATGGGAGAGCGTTTTTATTCTGTGTTTTAAAAGATCAGATGATTCATTAAAAAGCAAGCGTGTGACTCGTGAGGATGCAGGGAATCCTTTTAAAGAGGACACATCAGAGCTCTGTGGGAGACTCTAACCTTGTTTACTATGTGGCTCGGTCTCATGTCTTTAGTTTGGCATCATGACATTTTCCCTGGGCTATTTTTACCTCGTGAACTTGGCTTTCACAG
This sequence comes from Cetoscarus ocellatus, assembly GCA_037902135.1. NCBI lineage: Eukaryota > Metazoa > Chordata > Actinopteri > Labriformes > Labridae > Cetoscarus > Cetoscarus ocellatus. The sequence continues at coordinate 888,687 of JBAMNC010000345.1, read as the reverse complement.
ATTGACACACTAACACACACACACACACTCACACTCAGTGACAAACTCAGAAACACTCTGATGTTGTCTGGTATACTTACAAGGGCCTGACTGATATGGATTTTTTTAGGCCGATGCCGATATTTGGAAGAAAAAAAAATTCAGATTACGGATTATTCGGCTGACTAATTAAAAAAATATTAAATTAATTAAAAAAAATGTTTTGGTCCCTTAACACTTACAAAACTTGCAGAAAATTTTACTGTTTTACAATACTGTGTCCTTTAGTATATGTTTAACTTTACAACAGAGAGGAATTTTCAGGTACACAAACATGCAGAAAATCATTAAACCTCTGGTAAATTAATTATGCAACCTTAAGAAGGATTAAATCTATAATTAAAAGTTTTAAACAAGTAAATGTGATAGGAAAGCAACAAAAGCACTAAGGTAACATTCTTTTCACACGCCTCTTTGATTTTTCTTTCAAGAACAAAGAACTTTCAAGTACAAAATAAAGTAGTGGGCAAAACTGCAGTAATTTCCTGCAAAATAAAACAAATAACCTTATTGAAAATGTAAATATATAGATGAATTATGAACTCTATCTTGTCATCTGCCTTTCAGTCCCAGAGTCCTCATTAGTGCCATCAGAAGTAGGTTTTAGTGCAGGTAGAACCACTTTTTTATTGTAAACATGAAGTAATATGTGTGAGGAAATCACTCTTCATGAAATGTGCTGCAACATGCAGCTGATGGCGTGATGAACGGTCATTCTCTGCACTCTCAAATATTTGTGTACTTACGTTATTTCTGCGGTTACTGGCTGGCTTTTACGTTGTATTTTAATGCTATGTTAGGTTGGCAAAACTATAGCAATGTCATTGTTAACATAAACAGACAGGGAGTAACTTAAGCTGGGTTAGCACAATTATACCAATGAAATGTAACTGAAAAGCATGACCGACACAACAAAGCATCCGTCACTTGTCATGACACATGGCAAAGAGAATTAAATAGAAACGGGAGACATTTTGAGTCACTGTTAATTTCACAAGGTCGTTATAAACATACCTGTCGCTAAACATACCGAGTCAGAGCTCCATCTATTGGACTGATGGTGCAGCGACATTATTCTGTGCAGCTTGGACACTGAACAGCGTTTACTGTTCTATGAGAAAGTAAGAATATATCGGCATTATATTGGCAAAACTCCGGCTGGTGTTAAATATTTTGAAAAGGGCTATAATCGGCTGATTAAATCATCTGGCCGATATATCGAGCGGGCTCTAATACTTACGAACCCAACTCCAATGAAGATGAAATATTGTGTTAATTGTAAATAAAAGCGGAATACAATAATTTGCAAATCCATTTCTACCTAAATTCAGTTGAATACACGACACAGACAAGATATTTATTGATCAAACAGAAAAATGTCATTGTTTGTTTGCAAATATTTCGTCATTTTTTATTTAAAGCCTGTTGAAAACTTGCTGCATTTATTTGAAATAACATCCTGGTTTTTTTTTTTACCTTGAAATATAAATATAGCAGAAAGGAAAGATATCACAGTGCTAGTTATTAAAGGTCCCATGTCCTGGTGTGTTTGACTGTTTACATCACATCTCAGGTGTCTATTAAGTAAGGATTTGATTTAAGATGAAAAAAAAATGAAACATTTCATCACTGTGTAGGATCAGATGCAGCTATTTTTATAGGTCAGAATGTCAACCTTCCTGTTCCATCCATTAGCCTCAGTCTGTTAGAGTTAAGGTCACATCTAACTCGATTTAGAAAGAAAAAGAAACCAATGTGTCTTTACTAAATTGGATTAAAGGCAATGATTTGTTGCTTCCTGTTAAACAACACCTCACAGACAGATTTTGAGACAGGCGGACATGCTGGCCCCTCTTTTTGTTTTTCTTTAGAAACAAGAAAATCACAGACGGCAACAGCTTGAAAAACAGGCTTCATAAACACAGAAACCTTCAGTCGTTTGTTTGCATTGCTTTGTTGACAGATGTAGATCTGGTGGATGTTGGCTACTTCCTGCATTTCTGTGACTGATAAGAGCTTTACAGCACAGCTTTGATTTCCAGACACTCACCCCTGCAGAGAAAAGGTGGTTATTCCCTCTGACTACAGGATTTAATGGAATTTTCAGTAAAATTGTAAAACCTGATGATTAAATTTGGCTCTTGTGGCTTTTTCATTTAAAATGTTTGCATTTTGATCTGCACATTTTGACATGCTAACTTGATACTTAAACTTAAAGCCCACATCTCTCTGAAATCTCTTATCGTCAGTCTTTATTTGTGTTATGTCAAGGCACTTTACAATACAGCAGGCTTAAGCCATACTCCTTATTTTATAGTTACACACACATCTATCTAAATATATATATATATATATATATATATATATATATGTATATATATATATATATATAGATATAGATATAGATATATATATAGATATATACATAGTTGTAGTTTTTGACAGTGGAATCCCCTCCAATTCTTCTTGATGTACATTTTGAGATATTCAACAAAGCAGCTTTTCCCATTTCGTATTTTATTTTCATTTCGTAGTGTGCTTAACATTTTCAATGGGAGACAGATCTGAGCTGCATGCACCCTTTCACTGTGAAGCCATGCTGTTGTAACTCAGACTGTGACCTGGTATCATCTTTCTTACAGGAGCAGGGTTGTCACTGAAATGAGGCATTGTCTGGATTTAAGTTAACTGTGTCTTGGAGAACTGGTCTTTTTAAATTTTTTAAGGGAAGGTTAAAGGCATTGGAGGAAGAAGTAGGCTGTAGATGCTTTGACTGATAAACTTGCTGCTCCGTGACTCTGACTTGATTGGTTTATATGTATGTATTTGTGTCTGTAATTTTTTTTTTTTTTTTTTTGTCTGTAACTTTGTAAATGTGCTGCTGCCTGTCTTGGCCAGGACACTCTTGAAAATGAGATTCTTAATCTCAAAGAGGCTTTTCTGGTTAAATAAAGTTCATTCAATGATTCTACAAAACCTTTACAATCTGCTCAGTTTTAATGCAGATGTGCAAGTTACCCATGCCATGGGTATGTATGTAACCCTATACAATCACAGATGGAGAGTCCAGATATTCCTTTTTCTGTTCTTTATCTATTCAGGCAGTGTTTGCAGAAAGAAATTCGGAAATTTGGACCATTCAGTCCTTCTCTGATGAGATTTGGCCCAGAGCCTCTTGACTTTGTTGCTGTGAAGCTTTTGCTCTGATGGTAGATAGATGGATGGATAGATGGACAGACAGCATACTTTATTTAGCCCTGAAAGGAAGTTATTTTGTAATGGCATCTAAAATCATCAATCAACTGTCAGGAGTCTGTCATTGACTCTCAGATTATTTTATCAAACTGTTGCATGTCTTCTTCCTCTTATCCAGCCTTTGATATTTCTTTCTCTCATGATTTTGCCTCTAAAATGACCTCTTTTCTCCCTCCTATGACAGCCTTTTATCTTTAATATGTTGCGAGTTAAACGCAGCAGCAGCAGTGTTATTATCCCTCAGTAATGTGTCTGGTGCCCTTTGCAGCAGACTGTGTGTATTACAGCGGACTGTTACAGTAAAGTAGGTAATGAGGCTGGAGCCCTCAGGGCTGCTGCTGCTGCTGTGTGCAGGCTGAACCCAAACAGTCATGTTCTGACTCATAACTTTATGAAAAGACTCCCTCACACTTACAGTACTAACACGTTTGACAGACGAGCTCTTGTGTTTCTTTACTCTGTGCTTATTGTGTGTTTGTCTTTACTTCCTCTCGTAGTAAAGTGTGTGGTCATGTAGAGACATTAAAGTGTGTTTTTTATGAAGTAGCTTCTGTAATTTCTATTTATGGCTGTATTTGCAGGGATGAGGGATAATTATACCCTGCCTATGTGGATGTATTTTATGGTGCTTTAGTCATGAGAAACTTGGATTGGCCTTCGATGTGAAACTCTGTCCACTCCTTTTGTTTTTTCTTGCTTTGCTTTGATTCCAATCATTTCTCGCCCCTATCCTCTCCCGACTCCTCCTTTTATCTATTCTCCTCTTCTGATCTACTGTGACCTTTGCGTGTTTTACACATGTCAAAACATTAAGCTTGAATTTGGTCTCAGTGATACAGTAGTTAGTGTTGGGATTCCCCTCTGGGCCCCTCCTGACTGGGGCATATTCCGTGTTATTGTCAGGCTTAAGTGATGGTTTTAGGTGTCACGTGTGGTAATTTAAAGGAAGAAAGCATTGATTTATATACTCCTCCAAAGAAGTTTGCAGAGGTATTTTGGTTGATTATTTCTTCCCTTATAATAAGACCAGTTGGCATTGTATTTTGTAGCTTTGGAAAGCCTGATTAGTCACTTTTACAACGAGGTACAACTTGTAAGAATCGTGCATTTGTGTAATGTGGGTAGCACATTTAGCCAAAATCTTATCTTACCCTGAAAAAAGCCTACAGTTCCTCCGTGAAGCAAGGTGCCTACAGTTCCTCCGTGAAGCAAGGTTGAGGAACCGGTCTTCTTGGGGTGTTGTCGTCCTGGGATGCACACTTGGCGTCCTGTCTGTGACTCCACCAATCTCACAGAACTTGGTCCTAAGTTTGGGAATGGTACCGGGGCTGACAGTGTTTTTAGTTGCAGGGGTTTTGACAGATTTTCTGGGCGCTACCGACTAGTTTGGCTGTGATGCTCATTCTACAAATGCTTGATCTTTGCAAGTTTTACCCTGCCGTAAAGGTGACTAGTCAGGTATTATACTGGTATTATCAAAGGAGAGACAGGGTTCCCAACTGTCCTGGAAAACCTGGAAAATGATTGACCAATTTTCCAGTCATGGAAAACATATGGAAAATGAGAAAAAAAGTCCTGGAAAAGGTTTAATTGTGCTGGAAAATTATTTATCTTCCCTCTACCTTGTTGGTGAATGAAAATCAAACAAATGAAATGAAGTAAAAATGTACTTGGTAGCTAATGCACACTCAGCCATAAAATATGAGTAGATAAAATAATGCAAGTTAATGAATAAAATATAAAAACTCAAAACAATGGTGACAAAAAGAAATAATAAAAAATGCCAAAATCAAATTTAGTCTACTTAAACAGTAAATCAATAAAATATGTTTAAAAAAAAGCAGAGTAAATAAAGATTTTTTACAAAGTATAAACCATAAATTTATAATAGTAAGACACTACATGAAAATGTCCTGGAAAATGATTTCTAGAAAAGAGTGGAAACCCTGGAGAGAAATAATCAACTGAAATGACATTTCTTTTTCTTTTTTTTTTTTTGAGGAGAAACTACTTATTATACCACAACTTCGGCGTCCTAAATAGTTCCTGCAAGATTTGTTTGACATGAGTTGATTGAACTGATGAAAAAATGTATTTTTTACGTGAAGTGACTTAGCAGCTGAATGCTGGGGGTTGGATTTGAGGGACATTTTGGTGGTTATGTGATGCTGTTGAGAGGATGTCCCTTACATTGGTTATCACCATGGGGTTCAGTAGCCTGTTGTGCCAGCTATGCTACTTGTAAAAGCCTAACATTGAAGCTAAGCAAAATTAAGTCACAAATATGCTTTTCTTATTTTATTTTCCAGTCAGTGTTGGACAGACTTGTATTTTCTTCAGCCTATAGCCCCATTTAAACTGCCTTTATCATTTGCTAAGGGGGGGACACACTGACTCATTGGGGGTCAGGAGTGCTGTGAGTGTGCACTTTTTGTAATGTGGCCGTCTCACATATCAACATTCTGCTTTATTGTCAGTAAGTGCCAGGTTTTGCCCAGTGAAAAAGGGTTAATGTGATTGAAGTTAATAAAATGCATCTTGTATATTTGTATTATTGTATCCTATGCACCTTCTATACAGTCAGTGCATGTAAAATCATTGTTCACATGGGTTTTAATGCTCCCTGTTCTCTTCCTCTGTGTTTCAGGATGCTAGTTATTGGCTTCAGGTCCATCGGTTGGAACACGGAGACGGTGGCATCCTCGACCTCGATGACGTTCTCTGTGATGTGGCTGACGACAAAGACAGGGTGAGTGATGCTGAGATAGAAAGATATGAATCACTGAAAAACACTGACAGAGCAAATCAGAACTTTAGTGACTACATGCTGTCTTCGCTGTTGCTTGACAAACTGAGATTTTTTTGTGTTTTCATGTCTGGATGAGGAAGCAGTCTGTTGCTTTAGGGATCATGCTGCGTACAGAGTTCAGTGTAAGGCTGGTTGCACATCCATCAATCGCAGTGTGTGTGAGTTTGAGAATAATTTGTCATTTAAATGTAAGTAGTGTTGAAAATATACAGATCTCGGAAGAAAGCTGGGAAAAATACTGAGTGTCAGTGGAAGATTACAAATTCAACTTCTTGGAGAGCATTTGGGGGGAAGAGTATCATTTGATATTTTGTTACACCTGTACAGAAACTTCATCATTCAGGTTTTTTCAGCTGCTGGAGGAACTGAGGATCCAAGGAAGCCAATCATTTTCATCTGTATTGGGCCTGTCCCACAGTCAATAGGTTCTGGCAAGATATCTCTAAAGAAGTGGCAAATATATTTGGGAAAGACTTTACTTTTAACTGGGAGCAACTCTTTGTTGGAATGTTGTTGTTATCAACAAATAAGAAAACTAAAAACTTTTTGGTAGTATTGAGCATTGCTGCCCAGAAGGCAATTACAAAATAAATGGCTTAAGCCAGAAGCTCCAACTATAGACAACTGGTACAATATGATTTATAAAATATACCGTATCTTCTCGAATATAATACGTCCTCGTTTATAACACGCACCCCATTTTGTCATGCTTTTTTCCAGGAAAAACATTGTATTTAAATATAACACACACCCACATTTTGCCCAAACCTTACTCTCTCAGACAACTCAAAAATTTCCTTTATTCAAAGCTTTAATCAATGAAATTTCAGTATTTTCACAACAAATACCGTACACGATTTTCTCCCTCAAACGAATGCAGAAACACCTTTTGTTTCACGCATGCGCAATTACTTGATTTCTGCCAGAGCATGCTCAGTCGTAGTGTACCAACCAATCAGAGAGCAGCTATCAACATGCTGATGTCTTCAACCAATCACAGCGCAGCTATTTTGGCCCCCTTGCTCACAAGATGGCAATGTTTCGCAGAGAGAGAATATTTCGGCTTTTTGTATCAGATGTGTTGTAATCGTGATGTTGGTGAGAAGAAATATTTTACATATTTTGCTTGTGCTTGTGTGTAATACACACCCGAAAATTAGACCTTATTTAAGAGCAAAGAAATGTATGCTATATTTGAGAAATTACAGTATAATGGAACAAATCACCTTTTCATTGCGGCTTCAAAAAAACAAATTTCAAGACTTTTGGGAAAAATGGAAAGTCTATATCCTCCCTAAATGCCTCTTTTTGGTTAATTCTTGTTTATTTTACAGACACCTATCTGAAAAGATTATTCTTGTTTTATTAGATAAGGGACACCCCATGCTCGGATGTTAAGTGTAATTTTCTGTGGTTGTTAATTTTCTTCTTTTTGCCTGTTTCTTTTCTATTTTTCCTTTTTTTCTTTGCTTTGGTTTATGTATTTTTTGAATGTGATTGCTAACATGATGAAAAGTAAAGTAAAATATATAAAATAAAATTAAATGAAAGTAGCGTTGCATGAAAACTGCTCTCTTTTGCTTCCCTGACCAAATGGAGAAGAGGATTTCTTTCTTGTTCACCAGAGCAGCCCTTTTTAGTGTCTCAGTTCATTAATTGCAAAGCTTCCTCTTCCTTTGATTCACGACTTCCTGTATATGTTTATATGAGTCCTGCATATCATCAGCGATAATCTAAACTAAGCATACTCCAGGTTTAGGTCTCATGGCTGAAGAATGGGGAAAAAAAAAGCAGATTATTAGAGTTAAATGACGAGGAAGTTGTCCGTCAGTTGTCTCTGTGACTTTTGCTCAAATGTATTGAAGTCTATGGTAACATGGTCTGGTTGAACTCGAGGGCTTGAACTTGTCAGTGTCAGAAGTCTGACAGTCACACTTCCTCGCGGCCTGATTCATCCATCGCCTTCAGGGCAGTCTGACAGAGAAGTCGTCATCCTGACTGACAGACGAGGGGTCAGCAGGTCCCATTCTCTACTGTGCTCAAACGTTTCACTGCATTCCCAAGAAAGGCAGAGAGGTGTTTGTGTATAGAATTTCTGCACCCTAAATAGTTGCTGCATGATTTGTTTGACATGAGGGGATCAAACTGATGAGAAAACTGACATTTCTATGAGCAGTGACTTAGCTGCTGAAGGCTTTAAGATGGATTTGATTTTGTGTTGCTGTTGAGAAGACGTCTTCTACATTGTCAACAACATGGGGTTCAGTGTTGTACCAGCTATGCATAAGTTCTGTCTCAGTTTATGGTGTCAAGTCCACGTTGAAGCTGGTTAACTTGTGTCTTAAATTGTGTCTTTGTTTGGTGACACCACAGTGTCATAAGGTTCATCTTAACTAGTAAAGCCTAACATTCAAACTAAGCAAATATAGTCACATATATGCTTTTTTAATTCCATTTTCCAATCAGTATTGGATCAGTATAGTCGGATAGAGCAGGCTTGTTAAATACTACTGAAAATGTTCTTTTGGCTCCATATAACTGCAAAAAAATGTGTGCAGAAGAGCACCCAGCCAAAAATCAGTCTGGAAACTAGAAGTGCCAAGGCATTTCTGACATTCTGAGCTGATTTATTAGTAAGATAGGGTAGTTTTCCACATTTTCGCTGTGTCAACAAATCCCTGGATTTGGAGCACCACCTAAATCTATTCACCGCTCTCTTGTGCCATCACTAACATTCCCTGAAATTTTTATCAAAATCTTTTGAGAACTCTTTGGGTTGTCCTGCTCACAAGAAGACAGACAGACGCCAGCTAAAACACCTCACTGGCAGAAGCAATAAAACAATTCATTTATTTTATTGTCAACCCTGAAACAGTTCTTTATTGACCAAGCTTTAGTTCCAATTAGTAATCTGCAGATAAATGAAACGTGAACACAGACTTAAGTTCAAACTTTTAGAAATACATAGCATACTGTATACTGTATTTTTCTTGTACACCGATTGTTTTTGATTTTCAATCCCACAAGATGGAAGAAGAAAAACTGTTGAGCCGTCTCAATATTTAAATGTATGTTAACATGATTACACACTCCTTTGTCAAGACTGTATATAGTTACAAACTGAAAAGACTCTAAGAAAATACAAGGAAAAACAGGAATACTGAAAGAAGATCTTTAAAGACATGTCAGACACAAAGATGTTATAATGAATCCTTTTTTTCTCTGTGCTATGTGAAAACTTGACTGTTAACATATAAAAGGCATTGGAATTTTACCAGAAATAAAAAGTAAAAAAAAAAAAAAACAAACAAAAAAAACTTTTAAAAATAAAACATTGCTAGTGTCAATTTCATTGAATCAAGAAGAAGACAATAATCGTAAAACAGATTGAGGCATCCTCTTTACAGTCGTTCCTTATGTGCTCCTGTATAATTCACCCCAACCACAGTCTCATTTCTTCACGGTAATCATACAGTAGCAGCTCCACTCAGTTTGGATACTGTTGACAGATTATACAGTCAGACATGAGCTCTTTGTTAAACCTCTTCTTTATTGATCCCTCGAGGGAAATTCAACCTCTTATACTTTTTTCACACTCATAGTCTGAACATGTATGAACAAACACAAACAGATCCTGTGGACAAGCACTGAAGTGGAGATGCCAGAGTGAAGGCTAAATTGCTTTCCTTGCTCATCGAAGGTTTTTCCTTTTTAAAAGCGCTTCCTGTTCACACATGACCGTGTAAAAATGATGCGTGTTCACACTGATCCATGAGAATGACTGAAAATACTGTAGTGTGCATGCCAGGCCAGTAGTTGGTGATGTTGTTTTGAAGTGAAACAGTGGTGTTACAACAAGTCTACGCTTTCCGGTGAAGACAAACTTTTTACAAACAACAATGATGAGTGGATGCCCAAAGGCACAGGAGTCTCTTGTCTGGACATCAAACCTGTCTGGATATTTTTGTCTGGACAACAAACTGAGCACAGTGAGCGAAAACATGTTGCTCGGTAGATGGACGAAGCTGTTGTTGTTGTTGTTCCTGGTTGCGCGCGCAACCTTCATCTGAAAGAGTACTGCACATGTGCTGCACACCATTGTTTTTCCTGAAAACGCTGATTCTTGTTTACACAGAGATGGGTACAAAAACGTTTTCCAAACTTTATACTCTAGACCCGGTTTCAAAAGTTTATGGATTCAGGCACTCTGAGCACGGCTCTCATGTAAACAAAAACTCTCTGTTTTCGTTGTCGTATAAACAGGGCCTTAATTGATCTTGCACCAGCAGACACATTTCCAAACATAGTGCCACTGGGATTCTGTCTGGAAACCCTATGACTGTTAGAAGATGAGCTATATTTCTACCCACAGATATATGGATGTCCTGCTAAAAGACCATAGAGAAAGCTATTTATTACACACGCTTCGCTTTTCACGCTTAAACAAGCAACGGCTCTATATTGTCATACCTATGCATAACTTGACAAATCAAGATTATCCAGTCGTTCAGGAGACACTGCGGTACCTTGATGTGCTGCAGCAAACTTCAGCTGCTGGACTGACACACTGAAACATGTTTTCAGGAGAGGGGGAATACACTGTTTGTTTTCTCACGGGGCAAAAAGGGTTTCTTAACTTTTACAGTCAAGTTGTGGCAGGACTCAAAAGGCTATGTTGTGAAATATAACTCAAGCAAAACCTCAAGTAAGACTTTTAGTTTAATTGTGGCAGAAATATTTGACCCCTGCCTTCTGCCGTACAGCGATGCGCTTGAAGAAATTTTCACGCTGTAGGTGGTGACTTACTTTTCTGCAGGTCTGTTTATGGGCCTGCAGGTGTGAGTGTGTACCTTCATGTGTGTAAACTGTTGTGTGTAGGTGTGCACTGTCTCAATGATCTGCCATCGAGCTGTATCTTCACAATCCTGACTCTGTTTCCACATGCCCCTCACTCTATCATCCCTACAGGCATTTGGTATATGACAGCCTTTAGTCTTTCTGACATAAATCTACACAGTTCCCACTGATTTGACACTAAACTCTTTGGGGGTCCCATAAAGGAAAACATATATATATACATATGAAATGGTGTTATGCTACTGCACTACAAGTAAATAAGCTAAGACTAAGGCCAGTGAGCCTGAAACTGAGTGCCTAACCTACAAGTAGACGTATATATGTAAAAAAGTTGCCTAAGCCTCCCAATGTGAGTGCAAAGCTTTCCTGTCTGTGGGGTTTGTGTGAGTCTGACTTGTACCTCTTGGTCAACGGTGCGCTATGGTTTAATTTGCTGTCCTCAGCAATTAAACTTTTGTGTTAGCAAGTCTATGACACTTTGCTATGCCCACAACAACATTAGTTGTGATTAGTATTGTGGTCATGACCAATTTGCATGCTTGTGTACAGGAAATTGTGGCAACGAAGAAATAAGTAATAATCTTTGAGCTGCATATTGCAGAAAAGAAAAAGGAAGAGATATCGAGCAGATAAATCTATGAATGCTGACTCAGTTGAAGCAGAGGACTGGACTTTTTAGTGCTTATTTGGCCACTAAGTGAGACTCAGATTACTAAATATACTTCTGATATGTTGACAAGTAAATCAAATGTATTGGTTTGCATGCTGTCTTGTCTGTGCCACAACCAGCTCCCCCTCAGTCTCAGGATTGGCGATCATTTTCATCAAGCTCCTGCTCAGTCATTGGTTGTTTAACTTAAAAATGTGCAACATAAATCCTGCTTCTTGCTTCCAGAGTCTTGTGTCTCATGGCGCCTTTCTCATGCTGTCTGGCTTTCTTGCACACTGCATTTCACTTCACAGAAAGCAGATAAGGCTAATGGGGGGGGAATACGTCTTGATGTCTCCATGCTGAAATTCAGTAGCTGTATTATAATCAGACCACCAAGAGGAGTGACAGATCAGCTTGTAGCCCCACAAAGCCTGTTTGACAGCAAAATGAACGTTTTGCTTTGTAATTAAAAGTGAACTTGTCATCTAATTGTCTTTGTGACTTTTAAAATTTTGTGTGATAGAAGTTTTCTCTGAGGCAGAATCTGTGGTAATATGTTGGATATGAGAGGTTTGTGCTGTCTGCCAAGTAGCCAGGAGCTATCCAGGTAATATGGAGCTTTTTGGTGCTCTGCCAAGCACAAGATAAAAGGAATTTAACATAAAGCTGATGTGTTTCTGTCCTTCAAGACAGCATATAAAGAGATTCTTGCTGATGCCTTTTTTAAATCTTCTAGTTACACATTAAGTCCTGACACAAGATTACAGCAAGAGTTATCTGTTTTTCAATTCTGATAATTTATGGGCCTTCTGTGGATGCTTTATTAACAGGGTTATGCTTTGTGCAGCTGTATATCCTGGACTTTTCTGTAGCATAATCACAAAATTTGTCCAACAGGGTAGGGATGTGGTCCAGTCCCTTCCTTGATTGGCCACTCCTGGTGCCACTCAAAAATCAATAACCATGAGCGTTTCTAGCAAAGCACCCCAAAGATTTATGATTTTTTTTAGAAGTATGTCCATTTTTACACTGAAACAATTCCAAAACTGTACACTGAGTATATGATTGAAACATATAATTTTAACAACAAAAATACAGCAGCAACCCCGGGGCCCTTGCCTCCAAAATGGATTGATCCACCCCATCCCTCCCACCTTTTCCTTCAGGAGTGCAGCAACAGCGCCGCACAGAGAGACGCACTTCCAGTGTGTGTGAGACGCGGTCTGTGGTGAGATCGTGGATAAAACCTGACTGAAACCAGCCAGACAAACATATGGATGGGAAAAATATGTAAGACACGCAGACATATGTAAAAGAAAGTTTCTCAGTTTAAAAGATGCTGTTAGTTGCTCATGGATGTTAGCTTGTCTGAGCTTGAAATGCTCTTTTACTAGCTCGACTTCAATTTTGGTGTGTGTGTGTGTGCTTGCCTGGGTGCGTTTGTGAGTGTGTGTGTGTGTGTTTTCGTGTGCCAGCCAGCCAGCCAGCTTCATGATGGACATTAGAACATCATTTAGAAAAAAGGAGCCAGGTACAGGTATGAGTGTGAGATCAACTGGTGTGAATCCCATTTCCCAAAGCAACAAAATCTTCTGTTAGAATGATGTTGTAAAATGGATCAATTCGATATCAATGTATATCAAGTGTGTTATGCTTTTCTTGAAGAAATGTACAATGTACAATTGTTTCTGTTAACTATGGTTGTGCTATTACGCTTCCAGAGGCAGAATTCACACAGAAATCAACCATTTGATATGATGGCAGCAGGTTTTTCTACACTTTCTTGTGCAGCCCCTCTTCCTGTCAGTGACTAAATGTCGACGGCTGCAGCCTTGATCAACTACAAAGAGGAAACTGAGGCGGTGAATCTGACTGATGAGCAGCAAACGGCCTCCTCTTAAACCCGCTGTGTGACTCTGTATGAACTGTTTGCAGTGTAGTGGAGCCAGAAGAGCGCACAGTGGAAAGTGTGGCCCTGAGCCACAGTTCACAGGCTCTGCTGGCCTTCAGCCTGCTCACTGTGAGTGTGTGAGTCCACAGTTTGTGTATCAGCACAGAGCACAGCTGTACGGCCGTCTGTGAGAGAACAGGCTAAAAGCACAGGTGTGTTTGTGTGAAAATGAATCCAGCTCCTGCGAGGCCTCGTGTTCATCATCATTAAATGTCTTTGTAGAAGTGTGTTGGGTCCTGACCTCTGGCCTCAGGAGACTCCTAATGCTGTCTGTCTGTGTTCTTTAGTGATTTAGAGCGCAGCTGCTGTTGTGGGGAAATTGGATTGGTTCTGGCTTTTGTAAATTAATTGAACAAATTTGATGCTTGTGAACACAACAAGGAAGCCTGGTGGTGTTTTTTGTCTGCTTTTAGAGAGAAAAGAGAAATAGTTTAGAGGCAGCTAGAACATGTAACAACCTAACTTTTGAATTTAACAGCTTGTTGTCTCAGGCTACGTCCATATGAAGGCAGGCGTTTTTGAAAACGTAGCTTTGTCCTGGTGTAGACGGGAAAAACAGTTTTTTAGGCCTAAAATGCAAGGGGCCCATGATTGACATTTGACCCTACAAAATATGAGAGTATCAGTCTGTATTGCATGTTAATGTATACACTTTTTTTAAACATGTTATTATGTAAATATTCCCCCTTCATATTAAAAATACCAAAGGCATCTTTTGCATTGACTGATTCCCATAAAATAACATTTTACCCAAAAAAGGACAATGCTGCTCTGTTAAGTCTGTGCCCCATTTGTTTTATTATTATTTGTTTTTAAATGTTGTTGTTGGGTGTTAGATTTGTTTCTCAGTTAGTTTTATTTATTATTATTTTTACTCTTTCTCTCTCTCTCTCTCTCTCTCTCTCTCTCTCTCTCTCTCTCTCTCTGTGTACATGTTTAACTGTCTTGAAAAAAAAAATTATACAACAAAAAAAAGTCCCTTGAGAACATTTATATAAGGATATAAGTTTTGTTTACACTTTTGTTGTACCAGTTAACATGTTAAAATATTTAGGTTTAGAGATAACAGTTTATAGAGCAAGTAAAGTATATAGTCTGCACAAGTTTTTAATCTTTTTCAAGATAAAAAAATCAGGGATTAATAAAGACTGATTATAAAAAAATAAAAATATTCTAAACCCTTAATGTGGTCCTATTGCTAGAAAGTTCTGTTTAGTGCTTATTTTGATATACCATTTTTGTATAGTTTAAGATGAAGAGTGTTTGCTCTCCTTTCTGAAGCTTTTTTCTTTTTGTAAAAAGTATAACTTGGTTGTATGGGAATGCCCAGGTGTTTCTGAATAGTGGAGAAAAGTCACTGACACAATTTCAACGCTAACAGGAGTCAAGTTTCCAATGGACCCTGCGTTGGCTCTTTTAAATGATGACTCTCTCCTCTCTCTTGTGGAAAATACTCGCAAAATCTGGCTTGCAGGACTTACAGCATTGAAGAAGATTGTAGCACAGCGGTGGAAACCTCCTCATGATATCTCAAGTAATCACTGCCTTCAAAGTTTTTGGACATTTCTTACCTGGGACTTTCATCAGCAAGAATTAATGGTGCATAACAGAACACAATTGGGCAAACCTGATATCTAACTTAAAAGATCTACTCACTAATCAAGGATCTTTGTCCGTGTAGTTGGTGGTTGATTGGGCTGGTTTAGGGTGCGGGTGGGGTAGGGTGATGATGTGTTCAAAACTGTTGGAAAAGTTCACTGATATTTTAATTTGCAGTATTTTCTCCAATAAAAAAGTAAAAAAGTAGTATAACTTGGCTTTGTAGCTAAAGGTCAATAAAAAATATATATTATCATAATTATTTATAAAGTTGATTTACAGGTGCTTGGTGCAGAGCTGGTATGGGATAGGGCCAAATCTAATATTTTTTCAGAGGGTCAGAATTGTCTGGAGAGGCCCCTGTCAGTAGCTTTTAACAGACACAGTGGCATGTTTGTACTGCTAAAGAAATGTTTATTAGGTCAGAACACTGATCAAGATGAGGAAGAGGTGCTGCTAATTTGAGCTTCCTTGTGTAAATGCCCATCTTCCTTCAGTGTCTTGTCAGTTTGTCATTGACGGCAGCAGCATGACCTGCATACAGGGGACACAAACTCTTACTACAAGATGATCAATTCTCTGGTTACTTTTAGCAATATCAGACAAACTTTTGGCTGATAGTTACTAAAACAAGAAAGCAACAGAGGATTATGTGCTTCAGGTCATTCAACTTACACTGCTTGTCCTTCGATTTGACAAATGGGCATGTGCACATGTAGGGGCAGGGAAAAACAATATATCCAAAGTGTTGAAAGTCCTCCAAAGGGTTTTATTTTTTGAAGTGACCTCATAATCCTTAAGTTCATGATCATCATAAAACTTTAGAGCCCTCAGTTTCTTGTCAGTGCTGGATTGACAAACATAAAACTGTAGATACATGCTATAATGGAGAGAATAGGCCTTTCCTCTCATGAAGTCATGTGTGTGCTGACTCTGCTGAAGAACAAAGGGAGACAATCGAGCAGTTAAACGTATATGAGGATGAGTGACTCCATGTGTCCCATTGAACATGACTGGTGGTCTCCTTTGGCAGCACTGACTCATCTCTGCCACTCCTCAGAAGCTTTTTTAGGACTGGGAGGAATGGCTGCCCCTTCACACAAGGACCGTTTTATTAGCTAACACTGGAATAAAACACAGACCCTGAATGTAGTCTTGGGAATAAAGCGAGTACTAGACATTTTAATGCTTTCCCTGAGCGTTGATATAAGAGTGTGTGTCTGACTTTGAATCAGTGGGAGTAAGTTTGTGTGTGTGTAGATAACCTATGTAATACTCATGCCAGGAAACATGGCAGCTTGCCCTTGGACGGAGTGAATAGTTTTCCAGATGCCATCTTTCCATCTATTCATCCTCCTTCCCTCCATTTCTGCCTTTTTCTCACCTCTTACAACAATAGAGAATTTAGCACATCCGTCAAGAAGTGTTCGTTTTGTTTTGTTTTGTCCAATCAGACCTAATTTGGTCATGTAGAAAGTAGGGACAACTTAGGAATATATCCAATCACAGCTACTTTGGTTGTGTGGAAAGGTTGGATGAGTTAAGAGGGACATCCAATCACAGCTGCCTTAGCTTCATGGTGGTGGGATAAGTTGTGGAGCGATCCAATCAGAGCTCCTCTCTTTATGAATTGATATATTCATGTAGAGCAGGTTCACTGTTTGTTGTCAGTTCTGGTATTGTAACTGAGATGCTCTGCCAGGTAGCCTAAATAAAGGTGACTGCATTTCACACAAAAGTTCAATTTGTTTCTGTTCATTTATACATTCAAATTTTACTAGCATTCAGTAAAGGGTTATTAGATGTTTCATTTAATCCAAGTGTAAAACATGACTTCAGAAATTCAAGGAAACGGGAGAAATGCCTTACACTTTACACTTCATATTTTAGTCGACTAAATTTACAGTAGATTTCGTTGAATAAAATGTGAAATTCATCAACTAAAACTAGACTGAAACTACATTAAAAAGTACTGTCCAAATTAACACTGCCGTCGAGGGTTGTATTTATGTTTTTTTATGTACTTGTTTGTGGATGTGTTCATGCAGAGTTGATGGTCATGATAATCTCTGTGTAGTTTGTAGTTTCTGATTGGCTGGTTTGTATCATTTAAAATTATGTTACTCAGTAGTTCACATGTTTACATGCAGTAAAAAGAGTCAATTTTCTGTTGCAGAAATTAAATTACTCAAGATATGTGATTACATATTTGTAAAGGATTCAAGGTTTTATTTGTCATTTCTTTGTAGGTGCATGACATACAGAGTAATTGAAATTGTGTTTCTCACTTCCATCTGGATGACAACACAGAGTTTAAAATCTTTTTTTTTTTTAATCTTGCTGTCCCCAAAAGGGAGAGAGCTTTTTGCTTTTTTTCTAGATGTCCATGTTAAATGGTTATGTCCAGAAAATTCTTTTTGTTTTCTTGTACTCCATGCTAAATTTAGATGTTATTTTTTCGAGCTTAGCAACTTGTAGAATTCCTCTGCCACAGGATAATCCCACTGTCAGTATATCTCTGCCATAGTTTTATCTGTGGGAAAATGGGGTTGTGGTTTGGGTTTAAGACAAATTCTTGTTCAAATAATCCTGTATAGAGATTTGCTATAGATGTAGTGCTTTAGAGGCCATGATGCAACCTTTTCTTTGCAGGAAAATATCCACCATGAACACCGTGCAGTTGATCTTTAAAACCACTTCTGTCAGGCCTGTGATGCAGGAGGTGGTGGGTGTGGCACTTTCTTCTGTTTTGTCCAGGAATAGATCTTTATCGTCACTGTAAAAGCATTGCCAGACAACATCAAAACAGTGAAAAACAGTTTCTCCAGTTGCGGGGAGTGCTGGGTTGCCCCCACATACACATAAAGGTAGAGAGACTCACTTGCGGCGCTCCTGTCTCCCGCTGAGTCCTCGTGCCTCCCTCTCTCTATTGTCATGCCTCTGGAGGACTGGTACAAAAAAAGCCCACAAAAGTGTGACTACTGCAGATATCAGTTTTTTTAACAGATAAATAAGTTATAAATTAAAGATGCATGTAAGTATTCTGTTCTCATTAAAAGTAAAAAGTGGGTAGCCATTCAAATGCAAATATTATTTATTTTAAGGTGAACTAAACACATGTTTATTACTCAGAAACATTAAATCAAATAAATAGCCCTACATAACACTCGTCATCCTTTTGGTCTTTAGGCTCTAAAAGGCTGGTGGCCCCTGGCATAGGCAGTATGATTCCAGTATGTAAGAGGGATCAGATTTTGGTTCCCCTCCCTATCCCACAAGCCAAAGACATGCTTGTTCGGTGGATTAGAGACTCTGAATTGCCTGGCAACCAGTCAAGGGTGTACCCTGCCTCCTGCCCAGGGGCTGTTGGGATCAGCTCAAGCTCCTGTGATCTCTGTCATGCCTAGCGGTGTGGATAAAAGATTGATGGATGGATCTCAAAGCTGCTTTAGTCGTCCTATATTTGCCTTTTTCTTTTAACCATAAACTGTAATATTTATCTTTGGCTTGAAAAGTTGTCCTTCAGTTGTACTTCCACTGTGACTTTGTCATCGTCCTTGAGTTGGTAGAGGGATCTCTCTATGTCATCCTTCATAGTGGCAGGGTTAAAGACTTAACACGACGGGTTTAAGTTAAATTAAAAGAAGAAATAAGTCTAAACCATGAACACAGGAGGTCTCAGCAGTGTTAAGTTGCCGCTGAGAACAACAAACTCAGACGAGGTTTGACTTGACTTTCTTGAAAGCAGCCTTTTCTCCGTGCTTTTAAAACGTGGGGAAATTTGTTTTCGATGCAGTAATTTTGAGAATGACATATTTACCCATAAATCACATGACAATTCAGCAATTTACTTGATTGTCGTTTAACCTGAATCCTAGGGCTGGGCAAAAGATTTTCTGCAAAAGATTTAAAAATCAAAAATTGAGATTTTTTTCTTGGCTTACTCCAATTGAAAGATGCGATGTCTGAAAATATAAATACTGAAAATTCACAGTTTTTATGATGGAAGGCCCTGTCAGGTTTTGAACAAGCACATGTGTAGGCTAATATTTGTGTTTTTTTTAATTATATTAGATATTGATCAGAGAGGTATGTGTTAATATGCTGTGACAAAATAACTCAGCTTTCAGTGTTTATGTAGAAAAACTACATAATCAACATTTTATGACAGACATTTTAACTTTAAGAGTAAAATTGTCTTTGGTTTAGGAATATATTTTGATAACATAAAGGCAAAATTTAATTAATGTCATTTTTGTGTCACTCTGAGTTTTTTTTTTGTGATATGGAAAAAAATTGATTAAAATCATAAATCGAGTGTTGTGGAAAAAAATCAGATTCCTACTGAATCTTTATATTTTATCACATTACAGTTAACTAAAACTTCGCACCTCTTTGCTTCTATAGGTCACCACTGACGATGCAGAATAAGCAGTGCACACATACCGATATAGTTGTGGTTTGTTATGTCAGATTGGTTTCATGGAGTCTAAAGTTGCTACTGTAATGGACTGATCTATATTTAGTGTCGCCCGAAGTCCAGAGGTATGTAGGCCAAGGACAGTATTAGCTAATGTTTTGCAAACGTACACACACATATACGCACCAAACTTGCCCTCAGCGTGTTTGACACTCAGAACAAACACATTCTCACACACATTTTTGCCATCTTCTGTCATACCCTCTCTCACTCACACACACCCTGACATACCGCGGGTGTTCGGTGACGGGCCTGTCCCCACATACTCTCCTGCTACGACCCTGACTGATGGCATCTGGGCTGTGCCATCGTCGCATTCCCCTGTGTGTGATAGTGTGTGTTTTTGTGTGTGTGTGGTGGGTGCGTCCTACAGCTGCACTCGTCTCTCTCTTATCAATGACAAGTCTGGCCCTGGTCAGCATGGTGCCCGGTGTGTGACTGACATACTGTACGTTTTTGCTGAATTTGATGTTAGTTATGCTTAAACATTGTCACACAAGTATTCCAACGTTATTGTGGAACATGCTTTAAATCAGCACACCCGTCTGAGCCTCTTGTTTGCTTGTATGTGTGCTTGTTGTAAAGAAGGTACATATTTACTCTCAGAGATTTGCATTTGCTGAATGAGCTTGTGAGTGTGTTTTCTCACGCTACTGGCTGCAACATAGTCTGAGCTGAATATAGATCCATCTTGGAGACAGTCAGACTGACAGACGGGCAGACAGACAGACAGGAGGGGCCGGGGGGTTAAATAAACCCAGAGGAGTTTCTTAAAACAACTCCTGAGGGCTTCTGTCTGCCTGGTGCGGTGATGCAACAGGCACACAGGCTGCCATGTGTATCCGTGCATGGATTGGTGCAGGGATGGCTCATTTTTGCTGAAACGCGGAAGTTAGCATTGCGCTAATTCCCTTGACTGCTATAAGCTTGTAGGATTTTTCACTGTTTCAGATCATTGCTGGTTATAAGCTCTGTATCAAACAAAAAGTTATAAAACTTACATGTTCTGTTCTTTGTGTAAATCTTAACAAAACAACCAAATTTTCACATTTTTTTTCAGCTGAAACATAATCAGACAGAGTGAACTACAACATGGTGGTTCCACTTGGACGTAACTACAGTATTTTCAGTGTATATCATCTTGTTGTAACCTCTTGTTTGAGAATTTAGAAAAAATCAGGTTGGTGCCCTTGGTTGTGGCAGTAGTGTATGAATTAGGGATGCACAATATTATTGGCATGACATCAGTATTGGCAGATATTGACCTGAAAAGTTTAATTCCGGTATTTGTTGATATTGAATTTTTTGCTGATATTGACAGCAGATATATCAGTCATACATCTTGGTCAGTCATGCAATACACCTCTGTGGTCATATATATTCCACATATTGGCAGTGATATTGGCAAAATACACAAATGTATCTCATCGCTTCACCTCATCATCATTGCATGGGTACATTAAAAAAGGAAGATGTTAATTATTTTAAGATTTTAATTTTGCTTTTCTTGTTTTACATCTGTCCTTTACAAAAATATTCTCTCATTGAAAGCAACAAGTCATTTTTGTATTGTAAAGACTCTCTGCTCTTGACAAAGAATATCGATATTGGCAATAATGCGTTTGAAATTACCAGATTTCAACAAAATCCAATATTGTGCATCCCTAGTATGAATTCTTTTTTATTTAAAAAAGCAACAATAATCAGATATGCTTTCAGTTGTGCCCCTGGCCATTTTGTAGTCCGTATTAGCAATTCATTAGCAACCTTTGTTTTAAACACACAACGGTTTAACAGCATTCAAGGTTAGATGTATTTTATTACATCCCATTGGAATTTCTGTATATGTGGTTTTGGGCTATGCTAATTCACTTCTGCCTGTTTCTGTCTATTCCTATGCTCTGTGTCTTGCTGTGTGTCTGTGTCAGTTTGTTGCCCTGTTTGATTGATTGGACACTTATAGGGGAGTTGAATATGATTTAAAAGTTTAAACTCTCTACACAGAGCAGTTTTGTAAACTTTGTTTTCCCAGGATATACTCACATACTTGTATTTTATGGCCCTGTAGATCAAACTTGTCAGCAAGAAACCCTCAAAAATGCTAGAACACATTAAATTTGGTAATGTCTGTAATTTTTCTATGTGCCTGTGTGCCTCTTTTAAAGAGAAAAATGAGCCCTTCTAGTTTATTTCAAACCCGTATTGTCTAAATATTTTACATAGTGGGTCAGAGCTGGGAAGTTAATCAGATGTTAATCTGGATTGCAATTACTGCCTTTAAGAATAAAAAAAAAAAAATGAGTAATCGAGTTGAAGAGATTGTGCCATGTGTCAAGTTGAACTTTTTTTCTTTTCCACTACTATTATTAGCATTATTTTGAGATACTTGTAGTTTTTTGGTTATATTTCTTTGTGTCAGTTTTAACATCTTTAACTTTGACTTCCAAACTAAGAAATACATTTACAACAAATTATTTTTGGTAAAATTGTGTTCCTTCCTGTTTATTTAGCAACATTTAGCTTTTAGTTTTTAGATTACCCAATCAGGAAGCTGATATGTAGGTCAACCGGCTGGTTGGCTTGCCTGTTAAGGGTTATCCTGGGCACGAATGGATTTCTTTTGTTTCTTCAACAAAATATTTTGTTTTTTTGTATAAAAACATCACGGAGAGCAAAATTGAGATATGCAGCAGGTGACCCATTTTTCTGAGGAGTCATAGATACTTTTTTATCATCCGATTTTCTTCCTTCAACTAAATTATGATTTTCAGAGGATCTGGAAATATGTGAAAAGATTTTGTCTTACTCCGATGTATGCTCTAACTGTTAGTTTTCTGAGGAGTTATGCAGCAACTATTCACTTCTGTTTTTTTCTAGTTTCCGAACAATTATATTCATGTACAGCATCGCCACCCAGTGGATACATTTTGGTGTTACAAATGCTATTCAGAGAGGTGAATAAGGAAAACCAGACAAAGATGGACTTTCAGAGTTTTAAATACAGTGGTATGTTGGCAAAAAGTCCACCACACGGTCACGATGCCAGTCAAAGTGTTAATGTTAAAAATGATTGTGCCAAAAACAGATTGATTAAATGACAGCATGTGTTGAATGTTTTAAAATCAGTGAGTAATCGTATTTCATAATCGTGATCTCAGTATCTATTAAAATAATCATGATTATGATTTTACCATAGCTGAGTTGCCCTACAATGGGTAAAATGTAGCATTTATAAGAAATACAATCCTATAACCCTGACACTTCCAAGAAAATACCAGGGTAACCCTCCAGGAAATTCTCTGACTCTGTTTGAGCTCCTGTCACATTAAAGCCCCTGTCTCCAATCAGAAACTATCAGTTCTTATTGGTTAGCCGATCAGTTCAGTGTGGCTCAGTGCCATTTTCAATGGCTCTTCATTCTTTGTGCAGCCTGTGCTCCACACAGAGTTTACCACCTCGAGTCAGTGGACTTGAGCTGCTGATGAACTTAGATCGGAGGTGTCCAAGCTTTTTTCTTTCAGGGCCACATATTGAAAAATGCAAATGAGTGAGGGCTGCTTTGCTATGCCTCGTTTTTAATTAGGGCTGAAAGATATATTGTTGTCGTATCGATATCGAGAAATGAACATTCAAGATGTTAATATCGCAAAAGCACCTATATAAATGATATAGATTTCCCCCACGCTTGCCCTGCATGTACAGCTCTGGAAGTCACATCAAATTTCATTTTTGAATGCACGGCTAAGGCCAGCCAACCACAAACCTTTTTTTGTTTTCAAACCGTTTTTATTTTTCTGAAAATGCTTGGTTTTCACTGAACCCGTAGTCGTATCGTATCGTATCGATATCGAGATATCTGGCATGAATATTGAGATATGAAATTTTGTCCATATCGTTCAGCCCTATTTTTAATGTATGCAAATTAAGGATTTGGGAGGCTGATTAGATTTCGGGTGTCTCTTGGTGACCCTGCTGTCTGCCTCTTGTCAGGATGACAATGAGAAAAAAATGTTTTGTCCAACGGAGAGGAAGACTCACACCTCATTTACATGTTCAAACACAAAACAGCTGAAGCTGAAACTGGTGCTTGAAGATGGTTTGTAATTCATGCTTTGGTCGTTGGACCTCGAGACAGTGCATGGTGAATAAGTGAGCTCAATTTATGCTATTTGCTAACTTAATCAGTTCCTCTTTAATAATCAGGAAAGCTGACACGTCATGTTCTAATATATGCCAAATCCAATATGACCTTTTTGAAACTGCTGTGAGGCCCCTGGCTTAGATTATATGATACTTATTTTACTGATAAAGTGTTATGACAGAAGCAAAAAGGAAAAGATATTGTCAAGTTTGGGCACAAATCCTCCTAAATTTATTGAAGAAACATTCTGAGAACCAAAACTAGTACACAAAATTCCCAATACCCAAAACACTCCCAACACTTTGTTGCTTATGGCCTCTTTCTGTCATTGCTGTTTTAAACTAACAAAAGATGAAACCCCTCAAAAAATAACATGAAATCTGTTTTAAAGGCTCTAGGTTGAAGATATTGACAATATCTCACTACAGAGGCTGTTCGAATCTGACTGCAAACATTTTTGACTCCAGAAAGACTCAAGTCGTCACTCCCTCATCTTTCATTCATTCTGTGTGCCCCACAAACAATATTTACATCTGAGATTTAGACTTTTTTTGTTCCTTTTTTATTTACTTTGTGCATGCATCAGAATTCCAAAGGTACAACAGAGACCCCAAAGCACAGGTCTCAAAGCCTCAGCACAGATGACAACTTTTTGCTGGATGTATCTGTTTGTGGGCCTCTCTGTCCTAATTTTACGAATGGAAAATCTTTGTAACATTAGGGAGAGTGTTAATTTAATCAACAAAAATGTTTTTGATCCATGAGGGAAAATCAAGGGAAAAACTTGAACATGCACATGAAGTTTATTTGCTCTGGACAGAGTCTTGGACCATTTCTTTAACAATGTTGCTCAATTTCTTAAGTTTGATCCGTGGGACATTTGTGTTGGGCAAAAAAATATTTTATGTGTGAGCAAAGTGCTCCCCAACCAGTTACCTCTGCCAGGGAGGTTGTGTTTTTGCTGCTGTTTGTTAACAGGAAAACTCAAAAAGACATGACCAGAACTTACTGAAATTTTCTGGACAGGTCAGAAAAATGACCAAATGATTAGGTTGTGTGTGTGGGCTTTGGGTGTGATCTGGATACGTTGCAGGATAAGGCCATTTTCAACGTTTTTGCCTTGTAACTCCTCAAATAAAAATCATAATGCTTGGCAAAACCAACAGGATAACTTCTCAGCAGGCTCTAATACACAACAAAGACTGATCTTAAATACTTGTAATATGCTTGACCCGCTGATCTACAATGCAGAAATAAACAGAGCTAATCAGAAATTGGTTATTTTGAGATTTTAAATGAAGCTATAGAAATGCAACAAACACATGTTATTGCTCTTAACTTTGCTTTTATGTTGTTTATTCTAAACTAGGCTACCTTGGTAGAGGTCTGCGCTCTGTAAGTGCTTTCTGGCTGGTATTAAATTAACCATGATTTTAATCTTGGTTTATTTTCACTGTTGGTTGGATAGGGTGGAAGCTTAATGTTGTCAAGTATCAAAACTATCAACGCCAACATGACAGTCTTACTAATTTATATAGTGCACATGTAGCTAGTAATGTAAGTAATGGAGTGATGCCCAGGTAAACACAAGATGTGCTTTCTTTCTCTTTCTTTCTTGTTTATTTTGAACGTCAACAAATAATTAAACACTTAATGAAATAAAAAACAACAACCAAAGGAGGAAGTCGGTACTTATCTGGTCCCACCCCTTCACCTTACACAAGTAGTCAGTAATTAACCCACTTCCAAATAATGATGGTAATAATAATAAAATGATCACACATGAACAAAATCAACCAAATAGTAGTAATATAATAACACTAATAGTAATCAGAGAAAAATAAATAAATAAACAAAAGAAACAAGAGAAACTGCGTCAACCTTAAGTGACCCTTCTTCAGTTTCATCCCTGTACCTTTTATAAATCGTGATTTTACACTTTTTCTTTAACTACTCTATGTTTGGACATCGTTTCAATCCACCACTTAGACCGTTACAAAGTTTGATGCACAAAAGCTTTTCCTGGTAGTTCTTACTTTAGCAGTATTAAAATAAAACAGTCCCCTTAAATTATTTTTTCCCTCTCTCTGACTAAACATGCCCTGAATATTTCCTGGTGGTTGAGATTGTAGCGTGCTCTTGAAAGCGTTACCCCAAACCTCAGCACAGTAGGTTAAATATGGTGAAACCAGAGGACTGTACAGAATGTTCACTTAGTTTGTACCCTGTGTATTGGTTTGATTTAGAAAAAGCTTACTTCCTCTTGTAGTTGGTTTGATTTGTTTTTTATTTATGCTCTTACTGCTAACAAACCACACCAGAATTTATGTAAAAGTGGTCAGGGACTCCCCTATAAGAGTGGTCTTGATGCAGTTCTTCAGCCCACACCGGAGTTCCTTTAACAGCTCACAAACTAGCACAAACAGACCACTCTCAAAGTCAAGTTTGTTCTAACCTAACCAAAAACATAAGATAAAATTTAGCACTGAAGGATTGTGTTCAGATTTGTTTCCACTGATCAGTTGAACTTGAGGATGAACTAAATCGAGGTGATCATGAAAATATTGTTTCATGTTGTGGAATCCATACAAGAAGAAGACCTCATGTTGATGTACCTTTCATAATATCTTTATTTTCTCCAGAGGGGTCTTGTGACAATCACATGCTCTGCAGGGATAGAATGAGAGAGAGATGGACTTCAGTGATAATGTGCCCTTGTGTGAGTGGTGCATCCTTGACATTGAATGCAGACTATTTATATTTTTGTTCCTTTTATTTTCTTATTACTTATTTTGGGGTCTTTTATATATATTTTTCTAATAGAATGGAGAGTGGATAGAGTGATATGCTTATGAAATAGAGACAGAACAGCAGCAAGAATCATGGTTGGAAGAGGGAGAGTGGCAAACAATGCAACAGCTGTGTTTTCCTGCAAGGTTTTACACATGAAAATAATGTATCACTTATTATTGGGAGTCTAGGACAACAACCTTTCTGTGGTATCAAAGTAGGTGTGAGAATTGTTTTGCAACTATAAATATATCAAGGTCTTGATTCTAAGATCATGACAACCGTAATAGAAAAAAAATAAGTATTTTTGTTCTCATTTTGTTCTTAAAATTTGACTTTTTTAGCAGTAATATAATTTTGCAGACATCATCTTATCCAGTACAGTAGCTGTGGTAGGATCATTTCATCATATCAACAGTGGGCGGCAGACTTGTGCTGTAACATAATCTTTGCATCCATCCAACGGTTCACCCTGTAAGTGATCGCTGTGAGCCAGAGCACCTCTGTGCATGTTCAGGGTGTAAGAGAGTTACATCCCAGACAAGCTATTCATCTTTCACAGCAGAACACCTTCTAACCTCCTGAACCTCCCTCACAGCATCCTCACCGTTCTAGCTGACACGAGTGTTTACAAGTATTGATCTCTTGTCTCTGTATTTGTAGTGTCTTTTGCTGGTATTGATTTTCCGAGTACACACGCTCACGTAGAGACGCTCTGAAAGTGAAGCCCATTGAGATATGTACAGTAAAGGCAGATGGATGCTGAATACAGAGCTTTTTCTCACATTTGAAGTCATGTTTTTCGAGGAAAGGGCTGTTAGTGTGTCAGAGCATACATTTGATGTGCAGCAGTTTGAGCGATTTTGCACTTTTTAAGTACTGAAACTGCAGAGCATCAGAGCTAATAAAAAATAAATAACAATAATAACTGATGGTGTTCTTGAGGACCTCTGGGTAGCACTGCATTTAATTCAATACTTCAGCCTTTATTTAATCAGGTAGTAATTACCTCCGTCAAGAAGGTTATGTTTTTTGCTTGTTTGTCTGTTTGTTTATTTGTTTGTTAGCAAAATTGCACAAAAACTACTGGACAGATTTTACTGAAATTTTCAGGAAAGGTTGATTATGGCCCAACTCAGAAATGATTAGATTTTGGTGGTGATATGTATATTTATCTGGATGCAAAAAATTCCAAAATTCCCCAAAATCCCATAAGTTAACATTGGGCAGAATTTAAAAAACGCCCATGGCTCCAAACCTGGGGTGTGGACCATAATGTCATAATGTGGTTCACAAATATGAAATAAAACAGGTAACACACAAAATGCAAATTTTCTTTGAAGATTCTTGCTCATAAATTTGTGTGAACCCATTTTTATGATATTATCTATGAAACTGTAATAACACTAGAAGTGCTCCAAGTGCACAAACCCGGGTTTGTCGGGTGAGCTATTGTCAAAAATGTGGAAAACTGCCCCATATTACACTTATATTTAGAAAATTCCTTGATCTGCATCCAGGTTTAGATCACCTCCAAAATGTTATCACTTCTCCCTTGTGCCATGAAGAAAATTCTTTGGAAATGTCATGAAAATCCATGGGAACTTTTTGAGGTATTACTGAAAATGTGGAAAATCTCGCAATGCTACGAAATTCTTTAAAAGATAATCCTGGACCTGCATCCGTCTTCAGATCACCGCCAAAATGGAATCACTTCTTTCTTGGGTCATGACCAACATTCCCTGAAAATATCATCAAAATCTGTTCATAACTCTTTGAGTTATTCTCTTCACAAACTAACAAACTAATTAATGAACAAATGCCAGCAAAAACATAACCTCCCTGCAGAAGTAATAAGTGTTTATTTGCACAGTAATTACATTTTTTCATTAAATTTTAGATCCCATTTGGGTCTTCTTGGATACAACAAGGGAGTGCTCAGATGATAAAGGTCCAGCACCACTGATATAAGCAGAAAAAGTCTGGAGTGGGGACATATACTGTCATACGTTATAGGGTTGACATTTCTTGCAGATGGTCCATAAATAAAACGAACTCCTGGCTTATCCAGACTTACTCCAGTTCGATTATTGGTTGCCCCCATGCCACAGTGACATATTGTTTACCTGACTGAAAAAACACAGTATCAAACTATGGAGGCAAACACAGCTGTAACCTGTTTTTGGAGCCATCTAGGGAGATAGAGACCAAAGATAGAGCTGTTTGTGAGAAGGATATGAGGGATATTGACCTGGCCTGGTGCCCGTGTGGAGCTCCTCCAACAATAACACTGTTTGGATGCACGAGAGGTCAACCAGAACACGGTAAAAGTCAGCTTTGTACCTGCAGCTGGTTCAAATGAAGAGAAGTTTATTGCTGCCCATGCTTTTGTCATCCTCTGCAAGACATCACAAATATATCAGTTCCTGTCCAGTCCATGGTGTTACCCTAAGGACCAATCACAGGGCTTGCAGTCTGCATTGACGTACACAGACTTCAGTGGCAGAGCTGAAGTGCAGAATGGGGACAAAATGAGGCTTAAGTCGGAGATAGCATTTCCAATATGGCAATGGTGATCATTTGGTTTCAAACAAGACTACTTCTATTTTCTTCTCAGTCTTTGAAAAAAAAAAAAACAATTGAGCCGTTGAACCTCTAAAAAGAGCCATTAAAGACCTCCCACTTCGACACATGTAAAGGTGGTCTCCCTTTCCGCCTCACTCCCAGCTGATCCCTCCCTCTTTAGCCCAAACTTCGTCCAGAGTGTGTGAATGATGACCTCATTTATTCCAGGCTGGTCCTCCTCCCCCTTTCTTCCTCCCTCTCTCCAGCCCCCTAATGAGAACAAGATGACAACTTTGTACCAGACTGAGGCGGGGTGACACAGAAACTTCTCTCTTAGAGGCGGATAGAGGGCCTCTCACTTGGATGCTGGATATTGGCGAAGTCTGAGATGGCAGTAAATTTTTATTTTGGTCATACACGGTCTATAAAATGTTAAATAATGTATCCAAAAATACCTCTAAAAAACTAAACACCAGCGATTTCCCACAACCAAATCTGTAAGCTAGAGATATTTTTGCAATCCTCTCTTTTTTCTTTTTCTAACAAAATGCAGATTTATATTTGTCCAATCATATAACCTGCAGGATTAAGTAAGAACAGACCTGCTACCCCAATATAAACAGCTTTCATCACTGATTTAAAGATTGTCTTGTTATCAGAAATACTCTTCAACACATTCACAAGACACAAATAATGCTTATTTTACCATCTTTAAATTAATGTGACATTAAAATATCAAATTGTGGACAGCTTGGAGATTGTATGATAAAACAGCTCAAGGTTTGTCCTAATTTCCAAGTTGTCCAGAGCAAAACAAATAACAAATTTATCAGTTTATAGTCTGCAGTCTGCTCTATGTTTGTCACCCTTGTTTATGTTGAAATATCACTGAACTACAGACTTGTCTCTGACCTTCGAACCTCTCAGATAATAAGACGCTATTGTCACACTGTATGGATACAGTATGTGAAATATTTTGAAGGCACTTACACTACCTACCAGTGCAATCACCTTTAAGAACTCAAGTGTGAACTCAGACTGGATTTTGGTAAATAAACGTTAAATATGATGGCATTTTGCAAACTAAAGAGCCCATTTTTTCCCTTAACTCTGGTTCATTTTGATGTGCAGCAGTTTGAGTGACTTTGAAATTTTTAAGTACTCGACCAGCAGAGCATCAGAGCTAATCAAAAAATAAATAAGAATAACTGATGGTGTTCTTGAGGACCTCTAGAAACCATCGCATTTTAATTCAATAATTGAGCCTTTATTTCATCAGGTGGTAATTGCCTCCGCCAAGGGGGTTATGTTTTTGCTGGCGTATGTTTGTTTGTCTGTCTGCTTGTTTGTTTGTCTGCTTGTTTGTTTGTTTGCTTGTTTGTTTATTAGCAAGATTATGAAAAAACTACTGGACAGATTTTGCTGAAATTTTCAGGAGATGTTTGCAATGGCCCAACTCAGAAATGATTAGATTTTGGTGGTAATACATATATTTATCTGGATGCAAAAAGAATCCCTAAATTTAAAAAAAATCCCATAAGTTACCATTGGGCAGAATTTAAAAAGAAAATCAGATCTCTGCCATTTTTTATCGGATTCACTTCCAATTTAACAGAATTATATGGGGTCCATGTCTCTATCATCAAGGTAAATTTCATCTGGATCCGATTCAGATTGATGTAGAAGAATTAAAAAAATTAACTTTATGATGGGAAATCCCAAATGAATCCAAAATATTAAGTGATGTTCCCAAAACTTGTTGTGTTCATACAGGATAACAACCTCCATTTATGTGCTGAGTTTGGTCTGGTTCCTGGCACTACTCTGGATCTGGTGATCAACATTTTTGGAAAATGCTAGGATATGTCTACAATCCCTGGTGCTCGAAAAAACCCTTTAGTTTTGATATACCCCTGAGTAACCCTGATTGACCTGTATTCCCAGTCTCAGATGCTCTGATGGAGCTCCTGCCCCTGTACTGTTCCCTTCTCCACCTGGGCCCAGTCCGATATGATTGGATGACTCGTCTACTCGGTGATAACCGGTCAGTTCAGTGCTGCTTGGCGCCATATGGTGAACAATTCAGCACTTGGCTTAGCATTTTCTATGCTAAGCAAAGTGTTTATTTATCTATCCTATAAAATACAAGGGTTACATGTTTATCACGTGATTGCGTGGGATCTAAGTTTAACCATTAGTTCAGGCAGGTCCGAGCATTTTGGAGTCATGGACCAGTCAAGACTTTGCCGAGGAAATTGGGGAAAATGAAGTGGCTCCATCTGAATCACAGCCTGAAATGGCAGTGTGAAGGGGGCTTGGTTTGCACAGTGAATGGAAGCAGAGGGGGCAGATTGAGCAGAAGTGTGTTTTTAAAGTGGAGGGTGTGTGTTCTTCTTTTCTATGCAACAGTTAAAGCTGCTTGGTAGTTATCAACTCCATCCTCTGACATTAAAAGCGCAGTTTCTGTTGCCATGGTTTCCTGCAACACAAACAAGCAGAGAGTATGGCTGGGTTTGAACAAAAGTTTTATGGCTGACCAGTGCAGAGCGTAAGGTGAAATGGTCAAGATGGCCAGGGGTGCTGTGGCCTTGCATTGGAGTAGCTGTGGAACAGAAACATCCAGGCCTCACTCTTGGAGGCACACAGCCCACCTTTGAATATAAATTGCAGACATATGTGGAGTAACTGTCACCACTTATGAATTTCAGGGCTGAGTGATTAATGATATTTTAGGGAGGAAGCGTGAAAGCAGGAGCATTCCTATAGACAGCATCACCATAATCCAGAGCAGATAAGAAGACTGCCTCAATTATTCATTTTCTGCAAGGCTTGGGGCAGTGTTGTTTTATATTTTTGTAGAAGAAAAAAAATGGGTTAAAGACAATCTACACACTAATGCTGCAGGGATTGTGATCTCTGTGATGGTTTTGATAACATTTGATTGATCGTTCTTTCATATTTGTACGCCCCCATCACCCTGAAGCACTGTGAATTACACAGAACAGTTTAGAATACACCTTCGATGAGGTTAATTACATTTTAATGGTTTTTAATCACCTCACTGTCGGCTCCAGCGAGAATATCTTCGTCTCAACAGGTCCTTTTACTCTGTCTTTGTGAATCAGGGCCACCTTCATTTTTGTAAATCATTAAGGCTCCTTGTTGGGGGAATTCCTCTGAATAATAGCAGCATGTGTTTATACATGTAAAACTTGTTTCAGAAAGTTTTGAACCTGATTGAACAGTGAAGTTCAATGTTGTTCTTGTTTTCAGCATATTTTGGTGAAACTAACCCTGCAGATCAGTGCAGGGTCTTAGGTGAGGGTTTGTCACAAGGTGCTGAACAAGTTTGGGGGAAGTTATAGATGATGTTGATAAACCACTGATTGTTTTCAGTAGGGATGCCCCAATCAGGCTTTTTGTTGTGTTTACCAATCCCCTATTGGCAGGGATGGGAACTGGTAATATTTCACTGATGCCAATGCCATTATCGATTCTGCTTATTGATCTGAACCTTTAACAGTTCCTTCTATTGATTTGTATGGATTTTCTGTGAGGACAGAAGTTGATGTACGCAGGTTTTTAGAGGCAACAACGTCAAACACATGGCACTCCTGATATTCATGGCCCTGCTGCATGGATGAAGGCCTCTGCGAGTTGCTGATGTTTCCACCCATCAAATGTATTCTAGGTGTATTTTCATTGACAATTAAGCCACAACTACCCCACCTCTGCCAGATTACATTTCTTAACTCTATGATTCTGATGTCCTCTACTTAAAAGGCATACAAAACAAAGTGAAAGGAACTGATAAGCAAAATGGCTAATACTATTGGTTCCTTGAGGGAGTCGTTATCAATTCTCAACTTGAATTGGTTTTTGATTCCCATCCTTATGTAATGGTGAGATTGGCAGATGCTAATGCTGATCATGTTTTGTCCTGTGAATTATGTGGCTTAATAAACAAGAATTATTGATAGCCTGAAAGAATATCACAAAATGCAACCAATAGGCCAAAAAGTTCACAAAGTACAATAAACAAAAATAAATAAATTGAAGAATATTAATCAGGTACATCTGACCAATGTAAATATTTCAGATTGCAAAGATTTCACCTCCAAGCTGCAACATTTAATCAAGTTCTTAACCAAAACCTAAATTTACTTGTTTTGAAATTACACTTGGACGCATCATATAATTTTCGTTGTAAAACAGACATTGTAGAGCCAACATAAACCCCATCCACACTCCCCTAGTACCCTGAAATTACCCTCAAATTTACCCCCTGCCCCCCCCTAAATGCCCCCCTTCAGGTCATTGTATTTTCTGGGGAGATCACCCAGATATTTTAAATGAAATATCAGGGTTGTTTTGTTGGGAAAGGGGCTTTAAATGCACCATAATGTTTCCAACTGGACCTCAAATGCATCACAACTCACATCATGCACTTGTGTAGCTCGTTCAGCAAATGGACTAGCTTTTGTCCTGTGGTTCTCAGGGTGGATTTCACCACAGTTTCATCACTGAATTGATATCTAACTCACCTTGGTATTCTGCCAAAGTCTCTTTAAGACGATAACAAAGCAGCAGAAGCAGTGACAGCAGACAAATGTGCAGGAAGGGGATTTGTTTACAACCTGAAGTTGCAGCATGCTGTCTTAACCACATGTGATCACATTGGTGGCCACAGGTTTCACTTTGATATCTGCAGATAATTACAGGCTATTGATTTGTTGGGGCATCACCACATTTTGGAATTTCAGTCAGCTTGGAGTTCATGATTGCCATAAAGTTTGGAATAAAGCTCAGCTATGATTTTAAAAAAATATTTTTTCCAGTTTTATTAATGTGCAAAACAAACACTGGATTGATGAACATTTCCAGTTAGTCACATTTCAGATTCTTGGAAAAGTGTAAAAAATATGGCACCTATTACCGCAGTTTGATCATCTGTATGTCATTCAAGCTGCTCTGAGAGACATTACTCACGCATACAGAGAGAAGTGTCAGCATTTCATCTTCAGTAATTATCAGTTTCACAGCGACTGAGTCATGACAGTTCCATTGTATGTGCGTTTAGACTCATGCATGTGTTTAATGTACAAAGAGCACGTTTTCACTTGTATGTCATTGGTGTGTTTGTGCTGCATAATTAAAACATGAACCCACGAAGCTGATGATCACGCAGGTTAGCAGTGAGGTAATCACGGCCGGCTGTCATCTCCTTCTGTGGTAACAAAGACGTGAGGTGTCCTCTTTTAATTCACTCAGTGGTCAGGGCTCAGCAGCCATTGAACCCACAACACCTCTGAGCTAAAAACACCTTACAAGGACAAGGGGAAGTAAAGACATGTGGAAGTAAAGGAAACTTCCAGCATTAATAAACTGGGTCTCTATTGTTTAGACATTCAAAAGTGTTTGTGTCTCATTGGTACTAAATTCTTTTGTACTGCACAATAACATAGCTTTAGCAGTGAGCTTTATGGAATACTTTAATGGCATAAATGATATTTTTCAGACCACATGTGTTTGTTTATATGTCTCCTAACAGAGGATGGTGACTAATAAAACTCCCACAAAACAGTAAGAGTTGGTGATATGGCAAAAAATATCAAATTACAATAAATCTGTTGCAGTGTTTGGGTATCGACATCAGACTACAAAAGACAAAATGTGTACTGCAGACTAATACTATCATCTATCTTATTGGACAGATGTTTGATTCTTAGACTTCGAAATCTGATTTTGTCCCACCAAACACACCCACATAACTGACAAGGAGTGCTTTTAAACCCTGTCTTTAAGTTTTCTTAGTTACATCAGTCCTATACATTTTGGTTAAAATAAGTAGGAGTTTAATTGAATAAAAAAAATATATATATATGGATTTATTCAGGTTGAGAATAGTTTGTGGAGTACTAACTTCAGCAGAGCAAAGAGCTGAGCAACTCCGTTTGAAGCAATCTGACAGTAACTATCCCTAAATTTGACTTGAGGCCCTAACTTCAGGTTTAAACTGAAACTTTTAATAACTTTTCATCCTCCAATTGTCTAAAATCGACCACAAAAATCCTGAGTCAGTCAGGTAAAGCACCTTGGATGAGTTTGGTAAAATGTGAAACCTGTTTGGAAGATGTGATTTCCTATGACACCAAAGTTTGACGCCTATTTATGAACCAGCCTCTCAAAACTCAAGCTTTTAATAACTTTTGATCTTCAGTTTTTCAAGAATCATCTGCAAAAATCTGGAGTTGATCAGATTAAACTCTTTTGATACGTTTTTGAGAACTCAAAACAGATGAAGTGGAAAAAAATGGATGAAAATGAACTGTTTGTAGCTCACTCTGTTTACATTCAGAGCCATGCCTATACTAACTATATCTTTGTCTGGCTGTGAAACGCGTGTCCAAAAATGTGTACATTTCCTCAAGGCTTGGATTTTTAGCACATTTTAGTTTGTTTTATGGCCTTGTCAAAGCTGAATTTGGTTGTAGATGAGCATCCAGGCCAAAACTTGGGCCATATCTTCTGTGCTGAAGTTAATATGGTAGAATTGGTGATTAAATGCACCACCAACTATCAGAGTTCAGATTTGAGCCTGTACTCAGTCAAGGACTACACCGTGCCCCTGTTCCACCAACTGAGCTGATATAGCCCTTCATAGTTTCATTTTTATTTTTTTGTCATGTTATATGGTACTTTCTAAGATTATTTTTTTTACATCCTATGTCACCTTAAGAACATATATTGCTTTGAAATCTATTTGCTTAATAGAAAGTATGTTTTTATGTAGAGAAAATACCTTCTTCTTCTCATCTATCAATATAATAACAAGTCACTTTTGATCCTAACAGTAGCAGCAGCTCATTTTAGCTCTAATTTGTTCCAGTATTCATGCACCAATATTAGACCGGCACTTCCTAAAAGCAATACGAGCTCATTTAACATCGCCAAGCACCAGGAGCTTTCAGCGTGGAGACTAAATCTGGACGGATCCAAAATAACAGGGCAGATTTTATTCCTGGAGTGTTAAACTGAAATAGTTAGTCCTGAGAGACAAACTGCCAAAGCAAGTACGGATGCATCCCAAAATCCACCTGTCATTTCTCCTTCATCAGCAGCTACTGAAAAGTTTCAGATTATAATAACAGCTCTGTGTGTGGATGCTATTGCTGCTTACATGATTGAGAATCTGGCTTTGTTTGCTTTACAGAAAGAGCAGATTTGAGTTGTTTTTTTAAGCCTTGTTTGGATAACCCCCTCTTGTTCTAGCTTTGAGTTTTTGTTGTGTTGAGCTAATGGCCTGTAACGTTGCACCGTAAAATCAGATTACAAGGAACAAAGTCATACTGCAAGACAGAAGGCACAGCAGGACAGCCAGCTAAAAATGTAGATCTCCTCGTTTTTAAGTTTGTAGGTATGTGGACTGGAAAATGTAGGTGCATGTTGTAGTGGTCTGGCTTTCTTGTCTCACACTGTGGTTTTCAATGTCCAGAGCTGGGTTGGGCCTGAGTTACATCTAACTTCATTTGGGATGGGGTGGGCCTGCTTTTTCTTTTTTTTTTTTTGAGACTGAGAGGGTAAAGCTATGGTGATATTCATGAATATGAATAAATATGTAATTAGCCAACAACTGTATTCATGTATCCACTACAGCAGCTCAATGCACGAGGCACTGATTGCTAAGAAAATAAAAGCAGAATCTGGTTTGGAGGATTAACGCTGTCCCAGGAAAGTTGGAGGTATGGAAATATCTTCAACTTATTTTGTTATAACCTATGACATATGCATCTAATGATATACTCCTTCATTCCCATCTGAATAGTTTTCTGCCATTAAAATCCTGGTAAATCATTTTTGTTAACACTCCAATTATCGAAGACAAATCAAGCTTGGGCCTATAAATAAAGTTTCAGAGAGGAGCAGGGCAAGGCTTGGAATGAAGGTCAAAGGGCTTGGGTAGGGTTGGGATTTTTTTGACTCCTTCCAGGACATTTAAAGAACAAAAAGGAAAAAAAAGTCATAAATAATTCAAAGATTAGATTAGATCAAATTAGATAGAGCTTTATTTGTGCCTTTGGGAAACTCCCTTCAGGGAAATTAGGACTTCAGTACCAAGACTTATAGCAGATAAGAAGATATATAAGAAAGAGATAGATATAAACAGAAATAAAAATAAATATAAATAAAAGTCGAAATAGAAATAAGATGCACTGCTGCCTAAAATTCTGATCAGTTAATTTTTGTTTTTATTGAGAAATGATTGTAAAACTTTGACGTATGGACACATTCTTATCAAAAGACCTTTTGAGGGAAGTATGCAGTAAGTGTGTTCTGGTTAATATATTCATCCAACCATCCATCCAACCATATCTCTACCACTTAGCCCTTTAAGGGGGCTGGAGTCTGTGGCCCTGGGCAAGAGGCAGGGTACACCCTGGTCCGACCACACCTTAGGGCAATTTAGAGTCACCAGTTCATCAACAAGCATGCTTTTTTCTGTAAGGGGAAGCTGGAGCACTCGGAGAAAACCCACGCAGACACTGGGAGAACAAGCAAACTCCACACTGTGCTGTGCCTCTGGTAAATGTATTTAACCTGGCAACTTATAAACCAAGGGTCTAGTGTGTGAGTTTAGAGGATTGTGTCACTAAAAATCATATGAACCTTTCCTAATGTTTCCACTGTGGTGCTGTCTTAACTGGACTCAGCTCTCTCTGCTTCTAACGTAAAATAAAGGGTGAGCGTTTTTTTTCCAAGCACGGGAAATTTATGGACAAAATAAGAGCAATGTGGCATGAGACTTGGTGATTGTAAAATTTAATGATTTTGTTTTAATGAGGTTAAAAGCAAATTGCTTCTCAAAATTAAAAAAAAGATGTATTTCCTAGCACAAGATGGGTCACCTGTTTTGTCCATTTGGTTGTTTTTTAGGTAGCCATCTCTTCACAAAGATATTAGACTTTAATTGTAATCGAGCAGTTAAAGCCTCCATTTCATACACTTCCCTCAGCTTCTGTTTCCACTGTTCTACTGTGAGTGGCCTTGAATTCGGCCATTTTATTGTCACCATTTTCCTAGCAATCATCATTTGTTTGTGTTTTAACACAGAGTGCATTTATTCAAGTTTAACCTGCGTCTTGTCTGTATTTGGTAAGCATGATGAGATAACCGTATCAAAAAAGGATATTTCTTCTAATAAAATCAGTTTTAAGTGAAGAATTTTATTGAAGAGTCAACAGATGCAGCTGAAGAGATTTCTCCGGATTAGTTTTGGCTTTCGGCTTTTTGTCTTAACTGTGTTGGGAAAAGTGTCAGGAGGAGACAAAGACCATGTTTGAGGAGTCAACAGGGGTCTCAGGATTACCCTGTAGCCTCAGAACACTGGCTGTGTTTGTGTGTATTAGTGATAATGAGATTATAACCCCTCCCTACTCCTCCCATGTTATTTCCTTAATTCTCATCTCCGTCCATCTATCCTCAGAACTCTTCGGTTGCACCTGTATTTTCCATCTCTCACAGATGTTGTATCCAGATGTTTTTTAAGAGGCAATATGACGACGTGGGCTGCTCAACAGAATTTCAGCTTTATTTCTCCAGCTTGCATGACATCATTTATAACAGATCAATATTCCAGGTTTCAGGCTGCAGTTTTATCAAAGACGGTGTTGAGCCAAAGAGGAACAGAAACAGAGGAGCTCTCCTGCCCTCTTGTGGCTGTATCACATCAGTACATCATACAGTCACTGCTTTTCAGATCTGTGATGCCACTCTCTCTAAGCTTCTGCTATCACAGTCCATTAATATAAAACTGGACGGGCAAAAAAACTTCTCCTCGTCTTCTGCTTGACTGCAGAGCTTTTGAACTGATCATCAGACGTCCTCCTGAAACCTGCTGACTCCTCCACGCTGCTCACTGTGGGACAACGCTTTAATCACAGAGCTTTACTTTGGCAGTTTGATGCAGTCTGCAAGTTAATTACTGCAGAGAGAAAGCTGTTCAACCTTGAGTTAAACTTGTTTGACTTGACCCAGTTTTGAGTTTAGTTACGTAAAATCAGAGTTAGAAGTGAAAGAACTCTAAGAAGTGAGACCAAGATCAACAGGAGGAAAGCCGATGAAGTCATGAGGATATAACTGTGGTCATTTCTGGTAAAAAGATAATCTGCCTCATCAAAAGTTTTTGATTTATTGACTTCAGTCTTTATTTTGAACATGAACAGTACAAATAGGAACAGTAAAGAAAAGAAACAAATACAGCAAACTAAAGAAAACAATAGACTGAACTCGCACTCAAGCAACTTATTTTACATCTGTGAACGGAAGTAGAAAGAAGTATAAACTTCTTTAATGCTGCCCCTTTGTTTATTTAATTTTAACAAATTTTTAACATATCTGTCTTACTAGAATCACAATATTGACTAAGTATTAGCACCGGTGTTTCTTAAATAGAAGAGAAATACAGTCGTTTCAACTCTAATATACCAAGATGTGTTTACACATTGGAAAGCAGTCTAGCATACAGCACATAAATATTTAACCCTTTAACACCTTTTATATCATACTTGATACATACTTTTATGATACCTCTATCTAATCAGTTATTTAATTTTATTTTGATTTTTTTTAGGATTTCAGTAGAAAGTGAAATAAACATTTGATTTCCAAAAAATTCAAGTTTTCTGGCTATAATTAGTGTTTGCATGCATTAAAGGGTTAAATATATTTATATGATGACCCCCATACACATTTAGACCTCATAAACATAAAGTCTTTTTTCCTGAAATATTTTTGGAGTTTATATTAGGGTATTGGGTTATACCATGCAGATAAATATTCAACATTTATCACGAAAAGGCCTCATCTGACTGTAAATCTAAAAGTCAAATACCTGCTTATAAGGTGATCATTCAGCTGATGTAGATGTTAATGATCTCATTTTTAAATTAATTTTCT
The DNA here is from genome assembly GCA_037902135.1 of Cetoscarus ocellatus. NCBI lineage: Eukaryota > Metazoa > Chordata > Actinopteri > Labriformes > Labridae > Cetoscarus > Cetoscarus ocellatus. Next base: position 848,593 of record JBAMNC010000345.1, on the reverse strand, counting down.
TTTTTTCTTTTTTAAAGAACTTGTGACCAATATTCACTCTTGACATAACTATCAACATAATCATTTTAAATGTAATTGCCAAAGGAAAAACAAGACATAAATCATATGCTGTAACTCAGGGATGGAAAACTTTGGTAAACTGAAGGACCACATCATTTTCTCTAATGCCAGGGGGGGAAATGGATTTAGAATTTGAATGGCACACTTTTGATTTTCAGAGGATTTACTGCTCATTTAAATATCATATACAAACAATTTAATGTTCATTTTTACAATTTTATTTAGTAATGCACCAGGGGGGGTTTTACAAACACAGTTGGAAATGATAAATATTCCTTTTTTTTGCATTTTTGTGATGGATGGATGGATTTTGTCACGTTTTCTTCATTCATCTTTTTTTATTTTTTAAATAAATAGTGTTTTATTGTTTTATTGACTGTCAGACCGCACTTGGAAATCCCGACTTCCCAGCACAACTTAGCCTTGCAGAGCAGACGGACCTGCCTGATTCTGAAATCATGCTGAAATATCCCAAAATGAAACAGTCCATCTGGCGTGTCAGGTTAAGCACAACTGAAATGCAGCATTAGTGTCAGGAAGGAGAGGGCAATAGCAGTAAGTTTAATGTCTCTCCAATTTAAACAATGAACAGTAAAAAAGAAACATGAGTGGCTTTACAGTCGGCCTCTTTGTCAAACAAACTAACAACTGCAGCATCTAAACCACAGAAAAAACAACCAGAGACCTCACAGACAAACACAGGCAGTGATAGTGCAGCCCTGATGTCCCTGACCCAGCAGGACGCTGTGGGTAGTTTATTTTGTTGGTCCAGTGGAGGTCAGAAAATCAGCTTTGATTTCTTCATCCTCGCTGTGGGTGCTGAGGATGACGGCAGCAGTGCTGGTTGTGCACCACAGCTGACAGTGCACGGTTCATCAGAAATGTATTTAGCCATGTTTCGTGTTTGTATGAAGAAATGCTGACGTAAATGATTTGTGCAACTTTTTCTCCCGCAAGCTGAACTTTTTATACGTGGATAAAAATAAACATAAGAGGAAAAAAATACTTTATGGCTTAAGCATTTTAAGAACTTTTTGACCTCATATAACTCAATCTTTACTCAAGACTACGGTCAAAGTTTTCAAAGATGACTTTTTGTTGTTTATGGAGTTACTTGTTGGGATGCAGAATAGTATGGATATGATATCAGAATGTGCAGAAGATTGCTTCAAAAGCTAAATATTGCTATAGACAGACATTAAATTAACTGCAGATATTTACTGCCAATATTTCAGCCTAATATATGTTAGCATTAATTTTGGCTAATTTTTGCATGTTGATTTTAAAAAGCAAGTCAAAGCTCTCTAAAAGATGTAGATTTTATGTCAACAGATTAGTAAATCAGTGTCTGTAGCTCTAACAAAGGGCAGGTAAAGCATGATGTTATTGTTATGGTTAAGAATTATGAATTATATAAAAGTTGGAATCTAAAAAACTAATTTCAGTTACTTCTATAAATTGCGTTAAAGGACACAAAGTCATAAAACAAAGTTGTTGACTCTGGATCCACTCTGGGTTCAGTTCTTGGTTCATTTTTATAATGCAGTGATGATACGTTGAAGTATTATGGTACATATACTGTATCTATACTGACGATATTTCAGTCAAATATAAGGGATATGTATGGCTTGGGCTGGGAAATACTGTATATCATGTAAATCGTTTAATTTGAATTATTTTCTGCAGAACATATAAAAATTAAAAATCAAGATTTTTTTCTTGACTTACTTCAATTGTAAATTGTTTTAATGTTTGAAAATATACTGAAAATGTACAGTTTTTATGATGTAGGCCCTGTCAGGGTTTGCACAGGCACTTTTATTGGCTTGTTTTTGTTTTTTAAATTAGATTAAATGTTGATCAGAGAGTTTCATGTTAATGTACTGTGAAGATAGCTCAGCTTTCAGTCTTTATGTAGACAAATCTGCCTACGCACGTACATAATCAACATAATATGACATACATTTTAACTTTAAGAGGGAAATCCTGTTTGGTTTGGGAGTATATTTTGACAAAATAAAGGCAAAACTTGATTTATATAACTTTTGTATCACAGTTTCTTTTTTTTTGAGAGAGAGAAAAAATTGATTAAAATTGTAAATTGATTGTTGTGGAAAAAAAACAGGGATTTTATCTTTTGGCCATATCGCCCAGCTCTATGTATATTGCCTGATTGCCTTTCAGATTAGGGATGGAAATGTTCATCCCCAGGACAATATGATATGCATCTCTATATGTAGGCTACGGTACGATACACTAACGATTCACATGAAGCATCTACCAGTTCAGGACGATACGATTTATCTTCCTACCATGATGCAATCACGATGCAATCATGATGCAATAACAATGCAAATCTGTGCATGTTCAACTCAACTTTATTGTTCTTTCAAGAGCATAAGCAGTATCATACTTATCATCATTAAAGAGCTTGTAACAAATGAAGACAGATCACTTACAGAAGGCTTCTTAAGCAGTGAGGACTCGTGAGAATTTAACGGCTGAGAGATAATTACGGAAGTGAATTGACTGAAAATAATAATTTAAGAATATACATATAATAACATCGGATAAAATGCCCATCCCTATTTCAGATGCATATATCATGCATCCCTAATTCAGGACGTTAATCACATCAAACTCACTTAAATTAAAACCATCCAAGTGACCAATTTAGACAGATAACAGCAGTTCTTGCTGTTTTGTTGCAGTAAAAGTGAAATAAATAAGCTCAGTTGAGTTGATGAAACACTCAAAGTCCATTCCTCTTCTTCATTACACATCACTCTCACTCTGTCACCCATACAGACGCACACGTACAGACACACTAACACACCAGCCTCCTGCCAGAGGGGCTCTCAGTGACTCAGCCCGCCCAGCTGTGGTCTGTGGGAACAGTCTGCACCGACAGGAAGGACTGCAATTGTCTGTCTCTTTGTGTATGTTTGTGTGTTTGAGTGTGTTTGGCACACCCCTCCATTCTGACAAAGTGGGTGTTCTGTCTTCATTGTCTCTCAAACAGGACGCTGACGGAGATCTCAACCAGGAAACGATGCAGTAAAAGTCTGAATTTAGAGACAATAAATGCTAAATTTATTGTATTATCAACACTATGGATCTCACACTGACCTACGTTTACTCATATTATATTACAGGAAATTTAACATAGAGCTGTTTGTTTGTTTGGAAGGGACAAAAGTATATTTAAAATTAGGTGATGTTGCTGTAGAGGCATTTGGATTCAAGGAAAGTCCTTTTAAAATAAGTGGTTAGACTGGAAGTGATAAAAACAGAAAAATATGAATGTGTATGAAATGTATGAAACATAACAAGAAATGCACAAATCATTAAGCAATAAATGACAATAACCTTAAAGTTGTTGTTTATAACACTGAATGTTAGAATATTAACTGATATGCCTGAATGATTCAGACTTATTTTGGCCAATTCAAGCCTTTTTTTGGGAACATTTCCAGGTCATTACTGTAACGTAGTTATGCTTACTGTGAGAATCAGTGTGTTTCAAAAGTTTTCCAAAAAGAGACAGCCTACAGGGTCAAATAGGTCACAACAGGGAGTCTGAAGTTTGTCAGTACTGTACATAACCTTTTGGCTTTAGTGGAAAGGCAGTTGCACGTGTGAAGGGCAAACCGTCATTGTCCAAAACTTGTACTGTTGTAGTTTGTAGCTCAATAATGTTTAAAGCAGGTTAGGTGAGGAATATCAAATACTTTTAAAGGTACTCTTGTTAAGGTTTGAAGTTTTAACTGTATGACCAAAGACACAAATATAATCAATCTAGACATCCTAGTACATCCCAAGCCCCACACGATGCAACAGGTTCCCACAGTATCCATGGTAACGGGCAGTCAGTGCGACCTTGTTAAAACTAATTAAACAAAAAGTGAATCACCATCTTCCTCTGGATGAGGCCCAATGCAACAATGAAAGTTTAACATAGATGCTGGGTATCAGTCGTTGATATTCATCTGTAGGGATTTGTGCAAGCAAGCATTTCTGTTATGAAGTCCATCTTTATTCACTAATCTTTATTATTTTTATCATTATTATTGTTATTATTATTATTATTATTATTGGTAGTAGTAGTAGTAGTAGTGTTTTACTATTTACTTATTTATTTTAATATGCAAGTTGTTTTTACTTGTTTAATTTTTGATATCCTGTGGGTTTTTTTTTTTAAGTACCCTTGTACTAATATTCAGTAGAGGAGTCCTGTTAACACTTTTTCACCTCCGATACGATGCCGATATTGCAGCCTTGAGTATTGGCCATACTGATATTGATCCGATACGATATAAGCAGAAATCATACCATACTTTTATGACTTATTTTGTAGTATGGACTGTAAGAAATGGCTTGATCTAGTGAGATTACTCAAACAGAGAGTAGTCAGCAATAGTAGGTATGAGATAAACTGACCCAATTGTTATTACGAATGTGTTAAATAAATTTTAACTTTAAACATAAGAATATACTACAATTAAATAAAATAAATAAAAAGTAAATTAAAAGACCCTGAAAAGTAGCCTCAATAAATCCAATAAAAACAAAAACATACATTTTTAAATTGCAAAATAACCACTGTGTTTAACTTAAACATAAGCATATTCTACAACTGAATTAAATAAATAAAAAATAAATTAGAATGGACTGCTTATATCGGAGATTTTAGATGCAGGCCGATATAATCTGATATTTGTTTTTTTGCTGGTATCGGACTAATATCCGATATCAATATCGGATCGGGACACCCCTAGTATTCAGTGCTAGTGGAATCTTAATTTCCCTGAAGGAGTCTTCCTAAGAGATTAATAAAGTTTTGTCTAATCTAATCTAATCTAATAAAAAATCAGGGTTGAGCAACTGTTGGGTCTTGGGTCACATGCAACCCTCCTACTCCCTCAATGCAGTCTGCCAGTCAGCTTAAAGTTATGGGTGCAGGATATTGGATTTTCCATGATATTTGATATTTTGGCATTTCCGACTTCATTATCACCAGAACAGATACTGATCTTTTTCGTTAAGAGCACAAAATCTTTAGGAAAATTGACTTATTGTTTTTATTGTAGCTGTGTATTTCTCTCAGGAACCGATGTAAAACAAGAACAAGCAAAGTCCCCCTTGAGTTTTGAATGTACCCCATCCAGTGATGACAAGGTGAAGCATTTTGGGACATTTGTGTATTTTTCTGATTTTACAGCCGATATAATAGATATGTTTGGCCAGTATGTAGGCTGTAAATGTTGACTAAAAATCAATATAAGAAAATACAGATATTGAACTTTCTTGGCCAATATGTGCCTATACTGACCATATCTAATAATATCATGCAACCCTTTTGAAAATATATTTTAAAAAGTAGTTTAATGAAGAAGACCCGACAAAAAAGTGCCACAACAATATTAGAATTAGGGATGCACGATATAGGATTTTTACACATATCAGATATGCTGATATTTTTTTAATTCATTCATCTCTGGTCAAGAGCATAAGCTCTGTACTTTACAAAATGGACTTGTTTCTTTCATTCATACAGTATATTTTTGTGAGGAACAGATGTAAAACAAGAAAAACAGAATTTAACTCTTGCAAAATGAAACCCTTGATTTGTCAGTGTTCCCATGCAGTGATGAGAAGTTGCATTATGATATATGGCCAGTATGTATGGCCGATATATCGTCTGAAAATATCTGCACAAATTTCAATAACGGCTGATACGATACTTAACTTTTTAGGCTGATATTGGTTGAGAGCAAATTGATAATATCGTGCATCCCTAATTAGAATCTGCAATATTTCTGAGAAATTAGAGCCAAGATTGGCTATTGTAGTTTCTATGAAACTCCATTTTATGTTGTTGCCAAAATATGATTACAAATGCAGGTGAATCATACTTTAATAACCAGTAAAGATTCTGTTAAAATGTTCTGTTCTGTTGAAACTGGCTTCAGTTCTGTATTTAGCTCTTTAGATTAAGTAGTACTGCTTGCATTTAAGCCTAAATATAAACAATCTTGATAGAATGTTATGCTTATTACTATATATATGTCCATTTCTTATATTATGAGTAAATGCATTTGTGAAGTCGAGGGTGCCCTTTATATAAAAAAAATGTCCCTCTGGCAGTTAGGGTATTTCACACAGCCCTCTAGATAACTGAAGTTTCCCAGCCCTGATAGAGATGCTAACATTGCTAAAAATACTGATTTAACAGAATTTTACATCCAGCATCAACAGATAGCAGCAGTAAAGCCCTCAGTCAGTACCAGTGTCTACCACCAGGGGTCAATGTGGTTCCAGGTTTAACGCGGCTCATAATTGAGTGTTTCTCATCTGTCTGTTGGCTGTTACGAAGGGAAAACAGCAAAGTAAGTACAGAGCTCTGTGGCCTTACATTACTCTCCCTTGGGTGCTTTGTGCTGCACAAGCAGGGACAAGAGTCACAGTTGCACATATAATAGAGTGAATAAGGCTGTTGTATGTGTATGGGGGGGCAGCATATATTCACACTTCATGCTTTTTGCACTTGTTTGTGTCAGTGTGCAAAAAGTTAAGTGCAGAGCACAACAGGAGCATCAAACAGCATTTCAGATGCTTTCGTTACATAATTAATGCCATTATACTGTGTGGGATTGTGCTGCTGCTGAACTATTTTAAAGGCTTTGTTTTGGGGGATGTGGTATGAGGATACAGAAGTTCAAGTGGAATTGAAACTTAGGATCAAACTCTGTGTCATAAATGTTGTAGACTCTTCTAGAGCTTGCAAATATGGACTCAAATGATGTCTTTATACTTCTTTTTGTTTCAGCTGAATGGTGATGCACAGTGTTTATCTCATCTTGTCACATTGTTGTCACATTATTAGGTATTATAGCTGTTGATATGCTTGTAGTTCTTGTTGTAGATGATCCCTTTATTCACCAATCATTAGCCCTGACATCTGTGTTTTTCAGTAAGCATCAATTTTAACGTCATTCATACCCCTTTTATGAAAAAGCTTGATAAGTTGCACAGCTCCGGTTGCCACCTTTGCCCACACATTGTGATTATTTTCTCCCTGTGTGGGCAGCTAATGCATTTTAATTCCTCCTGCAGGAAGTGTGGGGATGCAGGCAGGAAGTGAGTGTTAAAGGGGGACAAACAGGATGTTGTGATATGATCAGCGTTGTTTTTGTTGCTGCTTCCTTCCTGTGTCTCTGAGCTTTGATAACTGGAGAAGCCATCACTAAATCAAAGCCAGGATTAATTACCTGATTTTTTTTCTCGTGTGTTGACACGGACAGTATTCGTTAGGAGAAATACATGCTCAGATATTATTGCCAGATTTCTCTCTCAAATGATTGGAATTAAGAAATGTTCACCAAAAGTATAAGGATTAAATGTTGGACTTAGTTTGTGATCTTAGTACTCTGAATAAAGTTTGTTTTATTAGCAAAACAGAAAAGAACAGCAATTTAAGTGTGTCACAAATGTTAGTTTTTTTTAGTTCCTTGCTTTCTTTTTCTGTGTTTTCATGTTTGTTTATCAGTGACCGGTGTTTAGCTGGAGACTAAATAACTGTCCAGATATATTAGCCTGTCTGTCTAGTTAGCTGTCTTGGTTTGTTTTTTGGTGGTAGGACAAAAATAAAACATCTTGCCAGATATGTGGGATCGCTGACTTTCTGGCACTGAAAGTGCTGCTTGTAACAGCTTATGCAGATGAACGAGAGCAGACTTGTCAAATTGTCTTTGAACCATCACCCTCTTCTGTTTTTGCACGACATAATGTTTTCAAGACTACTGCCTGCTAGCCTGTGGTCATGACTCTTTAGACCCTCCAGTTTTGCTTAGCTTTGAGTACAGCTCATGTTGTGACGCCACTCCTAAACAAACAACTGAGAAACTGTAATAAATTATTTATGCTATTTACTTCTTCAAAAAGTAAGATTACTTCCCTTACTTATCTGTCTTTAAAGTATCTTATTGCTTTAAGTTTCTAATATTATTTTTTTGTTCTTCAGAATACCCATCTGCAACAGGTATAAGTGAATGTAAAAATAAAGCACTCTTCACATCCTGCATGCTGTGTTGAACTTTTTAGCTCTTCATGCAGAGGTCTTCATGATAGCAGCCCGCCAAGGACTGAATTTACGAAGTAGCTAAGTCAAACACTGCTCATGATACGTGTCGAAAAAAGCGACAATGGAATTTAAAATTTATTTAAAAAAACAATCTTCATGCTAATAATGCAGTTTTATAGACTTTATTCATTCAAGCTCCCTAATAGTTGCGAACACATTTTAATTCTATCCCATGAGCTCTGGCTATTCTAGATTGAACTCCAAACCCCATCGAATCCAAAATAATGTGATAGAATTAAACTCTGAATTACTACCTGGCATAGTCTGAAGCCCAGCCCTCGATGAGCCAGTGTAACAGGCAACACAGTGTTTAATTTAATATCACTGCCAAGGAAGTTGTGTTTTTGCCAGTGTTTTTTTTTTCTTTGTTTGTATGTGAACAGGATAACTCAAAATATAATAAACCAATTTCGAATGACATTTTCAGGGAATGTTGGTCATGCTTAAGAACTGGTTACATTTTGGTGATGATCCAAATCCAGATGTGGATCCAGGAAATTTTTCACGTATTTGTTGACATTGCTAGATAGGACAGTTTTCCACATTTTCACTAATAACTCAATAAGTCCTCAACTGATTCTTTTTCAGGGCATGTTGGTCATGGCACAAGAAAGAAGTGATTTGATTTTGGTGGTGATCTGAATGTGGGAACTTTTTTTTTAGGGTTTTTTACCAGTGTGAGATAGAGGGGTCTCCACATTTTTGACAATATTTTGTCTGACAATGTTGGACATTTTTTGTCAGAGGTTTGTGCTCTCAGAGCAGTTCTAATTTACAATACGCAACAATCTATATATTATCTCTGATGGGTTTAAGCTAAAATTTTGGTGCATGTGGTTTGGTGCAATGTATACAATACGCATAAGCAAAGCATTTAAAGCAGTTAAAGTTTGCCTTCAGCTGAGGAGACGTTTCACATTTGATGTCATATTCATATTGTCAACACCCTCAACTGTTAAGTCAATTTAATGCTTTAGACTGAAATGTTAAAAATATATTCCTAAAATTAGACAAAAGTGACCTGCCAAACACCAACTGGAATCTTGGCACAGATATTTTTTCAGGACAAAATGTATTAAGAATAAATCATTTAAAAATGATCTTCTGCTATTATGACAAACACACAAACCTAGACACGTATGACAAACTTGTAATAATAAACACACTCACCGCCAGTTTGATTAAGATGTCATCAACCATCCTGCTTTTATTACCGAAGCCCCAACAAGGAAGAACTTGCTCTCACAACAAACTCATTGACCCTGAGAATCAGGATCCTTCTCTAATCAGCACCCTCTAGTTCACTGATACCAGCCCCCATCCTACCATTGTTACCTCGGAGGTACCCTAAACACACTGGAGCACCATTATTCCAGAGGATGTATGTTATGTTATAGCTGCTGTATTGTTGGCTTTGTAGCATTGTTGCATTGTTACAGTGCTGTTGTATGGGAGCAGGAATGAAAAGGTCAGAGAGAGGATCATTGTAGAAAATGTTCATGAATATGGAGAAATACATTGACAACTGAGCCATTTCAGAAATGATACCTATATATTAAGTGATAATGAGAGCACTGGCAATACATTTTCCATTAAAGAGATATTTCAATATTTTTGAAGTTGGAAGGAACTTAGCTAGTCAGTGACGCTACGTTGCACCTTTAAGGAAAGTGAGCTTAGATAACTGGTAAAGTACACTGCTGTTTTTGTGTAATTGTTTGAATTTACAATATGCAACAATCCATATATCGCCTCTTATAGGTTTAAACTAAAATTTAAGTGCATGTGCTTTGGTGCAGTCTATGTAATATTTGTAGGGGAAGTATGTGCATTATAAAGAGTTTAAGTTTACCTTCAGCTAAGGAGGCATTTCACATTTGATGGCATATTCCTATTATCAACAACCTCAACTGTTAAGGCATTTTATCGCTTCAGATTTAAATTTGAAAATATTGTCCTAAAATTAGACAAAAATGACCTGCCAAAAATCAAGCGAGACACAGCTGTTTTTGTGTATTTGTGTGAATTTCATGTAAATACAAGGCATGAAACTATGTAGAGTTGAATGTAAGAAATCAGAGCTATTGATTTTTTTCTCCAGGAGGTCTCTGTGTTTGTTCAGTTCATGATGGGCTATGTGTTCTCCCACCTTCACGCATTGATTTGGCCCACTAAATTTTGTTCTTAAAACTTTCGTCTATACTCTGGTTAATGAAGTTAACCTCATTTTATCCCACAGTAAAAGCAATGTCATTTTCACTTGAGTCAAAAAAGGCTTGTATTTGGTTCAGTATTACTCTTCTGAGTCCATAAAGTAAAAACATAGCTATGTACAAGATAGTAGAGAGTTTTTTTGTCATTGTGCAATTGAATTGTGGTTCCAAGACCAAACAAAAACCATAGACATGGAGGCGTGCAGATGGTGCGTTCAACAGTCTCACATTCTGAGGGAAGAAGCACCTCACCTCCCGGATATCACCAATGCTCGGTGATTTGCTGCATAGTAAGATGGTGCCAAACACAGAGACCTCCTTGAGGAAACATAAAGCTCTCTGAAAATGTTCTCTTATATTACAATCCACCTAGCATAGTTTGGTGGCTAGTTTTTACAAAACTCACACAAATACATGATATAATTTTACCCGTCATCAGCAGTGTACCTTCCTGGTAGTCTCAGCTAGTTCTCCTTAAAGGTGCAGCGCTGTTGGGAGCCCTTTCAGCCACTTCAATGACAATTGTTAAGTACCTCATACAACCCAACTTCAGAAATATTAAAATTTCCCTTCAACGATCCACATGTACTATTTTGCCCTTCCTAAAACCGATTTTCTATTGTAAATTTGTTCCTGTGGCACATGTGCACTCTACATTGTTTTTGCATTTTGCACACAACAGCGGCCGTGTCATCCAACCTCCACATTTTAGACAGAGGTGCTGCACGGCTGTAGTGCTTTTTGAATCAAGTGCTGTCGAGCATATCTTTTGTGTTTTCACATATTTATCGCTGTCAATACAAGCACAATAGATATTTCACACCACACGCTCTGGCTGACAGGCAGGGTAAACAGATAGCAACACTATCTGCTGCTGCAGGTTGAGGGGCCGCCGGACGTGATGGAGCAGCCTGATATCCTGCCATTCATTCATTCATTTACACACTGTGACATGTGAGGATGAAAGGCCAGTGCCTCTCTGCTCCCAGTGCATGTTAAACCCATTAGGGCCAATCAACAAGTGCCAGGCTGGCCCTGACCAGCGTGGAGCAGTGTTTACGTGTGTCCCCTTTCTCTTTGAGATCTCAGGAACTCTGCAGGAGTGTTAAGTAAGCAGATCGTTGACTTGTAGCCAGCCCGCTCCCTCTCTACCTTCTTGTTGTTTTATCAGATGAGAGCACAACCTTTAATCCTCCGAGCAGCAGCTGACCCGAGAGGCAAGACATCCTGTTTTTTATGATAAATGAAGTGACTCAAGGGGAGAGGATGTTAAGTGTGTTCGTGAGTACACATGGAAGTAGGAAGAGCTGGTGGCCCATTTGGATTCTGTCCGATCTGGCCTTTCAAATCCTTTTGAAGCATACTGTACACCAGAGGTTGACCTAATATGGTTTTGTGTGAGGTGGCCACTCTGGAACTTTCCTCTTCCTAACACCGGAATGTGGAAGTCAATACTGTCATTAACTGTGCTCAAAGACTTAAAACTTGTATTTTCTCCTAAAGACTGCATAAAACTTGACTTTGACTTGCTCACAAAGAGAATTGATTCGAACTTGCTCTCAAAGACTTGGACTTCCTTTTGTTCTACATGATCAGAAACTTGACTTGGACAGTCCCCTTTGACTTAAGACCAGACTTGCACTAAAAGACATTAAACTTGTTTCGGACCTGCTCTTAAAGACTTGAGACTTTATTAATGTCTGCTTGGAACATTAAAGACTTGAAACTTGACTTGCACTTGCTTCCACAGACTTGAGACGTGAGTTGGACTTGTCCTAAAAGACCTGGACTTCCTTTAGTCCTAAACAACTAGAAACATCTTGTTCTAAGACCTAACTTTGACTTAAGCAAGTTCCAGTCAAGTCTCAAGAAAAGTTCAAGACAAGTCTGAAGTCTTAGAGGAGAAAAACAAGTCCTAGTCTTGTCCACAGTCTGTGGGGCCAAGTCCAAGTCAGGTCACAAGACTCTTAAGGCCAAATGGGTTGGAGATTACTCTCAAGTCTTTGAGAGTGAGCTCACGTTAAATCATAAATATTTGGGAGCAAGTCTAAGTCAAGTCTCAAGTCCTTGAGAGCAAATCCTAGACAACTCTGAAGTCCCAGAGAGCTAGTCCAAGTTAGGTATCATGTCTTTATGAAAAAAAAGTTGTACCAGTTAAGTCTCAAACTTAAAACCCAGTCCAACATGTGTTTTGTCAGTGGGAGCAAGTTCAAGTCTCAGTCAAGACTTGAGTCTTTGCAAGCTAGCTAACTTAAGGCTAAGTCTTTTAGAGCTAGTCTTATCCAAGTCTCAAGTCTTTGTAAACCAACATGTGTCCAAGTCAAATCTCGAGTCTTTGAGGGCACTTAAGTTAAGTGTTAAGTCTTTAAAGACCAAAAGAGGGTTTTGTCAAGTCCCTAGTCACTCACAGCAAGTGTAAGTCATACATCAAGTCCTTGAAAATGACTCAAGTCAAGTTTAAAATCTTTGAAAGGCAAGTTCAAGTAAAGTCTGGAGTAATTAAGGACTAAAGCAAGTCCTAGTCGAGTCTCTGATGGTTTTAAAAGAAATAACAATAAAAAGAAGCTGCTTAGTAGCCATTGTAGCTAATCAAATCCAGTAATCAAATGATTCACTGCGTTCATTTCCAAAATTACAAAAAGCTCTGGTTTATATGAGGCAAACTATTTCCAGATATCTTTCCCTAAAGAGATTCTTGTTTTCTGTAGAAAGTTGGCTCAAAAATTCTGTATCAGAAGAAAATCTGCTGCAGCAAACAAAAAGGGTTGATGGTTTTGCCAAAGTTCAGTCCCTGAGGATGTTTGTGAGTCCGGACTTTGCGTTGAGTCCCTGAACTATGCATCTGCTCAGTCACTGTTAACTTTCACTCAGCTCTGTCTCCATAACAGAGACTCTGATGAAGATGATGCAGACACAGATAAACACACAAAGCAGCAGCACTGTCGTCTGGCTCGGTTGTCATAACAGAGACACCGATAAGTCAGATTCTGTGCATGATGCAAGCAGACAGCAGACACACAACTCACAGCCACAGACGCTCTCTGAGCCTGGCAGTGCTCCCACCCGACTGGGAGAAGCTAAACTGGTTATCAAACACACAGCCTTGACCCTCTCGCTTTTTAAAGCAATTAATATGGAAGAAGTGTTATGAAGATTTATTTACATGTCTCAAAGTTTAAGGGCTCTGAAATGATGAACAAAGCAAAATCCCCATGCTTGGAAACTGTACACGCATATGTTCACCCTAAATGTCTTCCAGTGTATTCCTTTATAACCAGAAACATCGTTGTCATTCACACTTATTTGATTAAAAGTGTGTGGAAGAAAAAATCATAAACAGGATGTATTTGTGTTTCCTTCTTCCTTGTTAAATCTCATGTTTTGATGAGAATCTGTGTTATAGGAGAGGCTTGGTCCCCCCAAATATCGCGTATTTGCTGCTCAGCTGAGCCCTGCTGCAGCAGAGTTTGGAGCAGAAATGGCCGCAGTGTCCCCGGGGTTTGGTGTAAATGAGATTTGCTGGGGGGGGTGATTGGGTGTGAGGCAGGCCTGGAGATGGACCTTTATGAAATAACCCCGGCAATCTGTGACAGAGCAACAGAAGGAGAGAGCTGCAGACTCCCAAACACACTGATGCTGCTGAATAAAAAAAAGAAAGCTTCTGAGTGCTCAGCGACTATATTTGGCCAGTCAGACATCATGATGGTGCATTTTGGGTATCTATAAACATCAGTGATCTCTTATATAAGGCCTAATGTGAACTTTGATTCAATCTGACATCTACAACAAAGCACATTACAGTGATCTTGTCTTTTCTTGTGATGACTAGATCCAAATTGAAAAAATTCACAGACATGAGATGATGTTCCATCTCTGTGCTTCAGTCTGTTCTTCTTTGCCTTTTATGCTTGAGCATAAGCACAATCTACATGATAACTGGCACAGGTTTTGGCTCGGATCTCCACATCAGGCCAAAGTCTGATGATCCTGTGGTCTGAAAAATGATCTTACCTGATTATCCTGTGGTTTGAGGTGTGATGAGAGCCATTTATCCTCAGGAATACTTGCATAAGAGGATTGTGGGTGCCCTTTCAATTGTAAATATTAAAAATGTTTAATATATATGATCAGAGATCCTGATGAGGGTGGAGTACAGCGAGGACAGCTGAGTGCTGGTTGAAGCAGGGAGCAAAAATGACCCTGGCAATGACAGTCAAGACGAAGCATGAAGTTAGTCGGATGTCAGAAACTGATGTATTGCAGTATTTTGTTATACAATGCAGTATTGTGATATTTTACTCTTCAATTACATGCAGTCATTAATTGACATCACATTTCTTGCTGTTATTCCCACTGGGGCACATTAAGTTTCTAGCACTTATTGTAAACTGTATGTTGCAGATTATTCACTATTTAAAAACAGAAATTTAGCTGAAAAAATGTATTGCCTTGTATCTATTGCCGTTTGTTGTGATAAATCATATTGTCTGTATCAAGATACATATCACAGTGCCAGATACTTGCCAATACACACCCCTAAGGACCAGCTTGTTGATTTGTGGTAAAACACAATCACCTTTGCAGCATGAGCTGTAAATTATGTACAACAAAGTGATGAGGAGAGGAGCACCAGGGATGTGATAGGAAGCGAACCGCTAGCCGCATTTAACTTCGACTCCTTGCATCCGCCATGTTTGTTTGCGCTAAAGTAGTGTTTAACCACATGAGATTACTAGCCGGACGAGTAGAGATCCTGGTTGTTGGTGTGCAGTATGCTTTGTTTAACTTTTAGTTGCGTACCAGACACTATAAGAGCAAAACCGTTAAATCTGTTATGCTTTTCCTCATGTGTAAGCTCTCTCATAGCTTCAAAATCATTTCTAGATTCTGTATGGGTGTGCCAGGCCTTAGGCAATTCTGGTTTCAGAGACAAAGAACAGACCATCTTATTTGATGTAAAAAGGATCTTTGTGAAAGGGAGAAGAGGGCAAATCTTTGTCTAAGACAGGGTTTAATGAAGTCTTTATATTTAATGATTGGCTCAGAGGGCACAAATCCCTGCCAAGGGATTTCCGGATTGATTGTTTTCTAAATTATCAGATAAAATGTTGAAAACTGCACTTAGACACAATTAAAAATATATATTCTAAGTAATCTCTAATCCTGCATCTGTTGGATCAACACCAGATTCTATTGACTTCTGCCTTGTTCTATGATAGGAACTAAATTCCTTAAAACTTTTTGAGTTATTAGCAAAAACATTTGTTAGCAAATAGTTAAAAAGAATCCTGCACCTGTATCCATTTTTAAACATCTCCAATATCTAATCACTACTCTTGTGTGCCATGACCTACATTTCCTGAGAGCGTTAAAGTAAATCAAACTCCTTCTATATCAAATATTTCAGAAAATATCATCCAAAACCATTCCTATTACACAAAAGTCAATAAATCTGAAACAACAGCAGTCCAGGTTTATCCAAAACCAGGATCCCTCTCGTCTGCCATAGATTCCTTTTTTTTGTATTTATAAAGTGTTATTTCTGTGAACAAAGCCCAGACCTGAAGGTAGACCAGACACACAAACCACTGACCCTTATAAAAACCGGACAGACTCAGACTTTGGGGGATTTTGCCAGCGTAGACCTTTACCGTCCCTGGTGTTGTTTTTGCACTTGCTGTCAGAATCACTTACAGAGGAATGTGGTAACTTCCAAAAGACCCCATATTTCCTCACTTGGTTTTCTTCACATCATGGTTATGGTGGTTGCCAAAGAAAGCAGGAAGTGTAGCCAGTGGGACCAGGTGTTATTTTTTGCAAGATACAAAAGCATACATGGCCTAAGTCAAATAATTTCACACACCTTTATGGATATAAAACATTATGTATAGATGTGATGTCCCTACACCGTCAGAGCAGGAGTTAAAGAAGAAATGTGTCCAACCTCACTTATTTTAAACAAACAGGAAAAATCCTCTCTTGTAAAAAGTCTCCTGAAATGTGTCCGTCAGCCACATCATTCAACTTTAACAGCATCCATAATGACAGTTATCTGTCAGTGTGAGAGCTTCACTGAATGTTAAGTGGAGTGTTTCAGACAAAAAGGTCTCTGTGTCCGCCATCCTCTCAAAAGCATCACATCCTTTCAGCTGAAATACTGACTTGACAGGCAAAACAGAGTCGACTCTGGATCTTGCACAAACAATATCAGAATTTCAGGTCTAAAGCAGCAAAGCCCTGGACTAACACAGAAGCCAACAGGCATCACCTGACATGCACCTCCTCAAAAATGTAACTATGTGTACAAAAATTATGGACCACAAGCCCTGTGATTGGCTAACGGGTTGGTTCTTACTTGTGCCATGACCAAACTTTTATCGGAATCCATTCATGACTTTTTGAGTTAATTTTCTAACAGACTAACAGACAGCTAATGCCAGAAAAGGTAATACATTGAGGAGTCGTTGTGGTGTGGACGAATGACAATCTTTAACTGTTTAGCTGGTTCATCTTGAAAGTATCTGAGGGGTCCAGCTGCAGCCCTCCACTCTCAGCCTTCTCCACTGTGAACCGGAAACCTTTTCCTTCATGGGATGGAAGCGACATGCATCTTAAGCTTCAATTTTGTCATTCATATCTTTAATAATTATAAAAACAGTTATTATCATCAAATTTGCCTGGTGTCACTAATATTGCTATAAAACTCTTTAATGTATTGTTTTCAGTGAGAGTCCTAGATAATGTGAAATGTGTGAAAGACCAGAAGAGAGCGCAGACCTACGCCAAGCAGCTTCGGTCCACTTTGGCGAAAATGGTCCTATCTGGCAATGTTAAAGAATCCTTTAAAAAAATTCCTGGATCCAGACGGTGATCCGGATCATCCCCAAAATTTAATCAGTTCTTCCATATCCCATTTCTGACAATTCCTGAAAATTTCATCCAAATCCGTTCAGAACTTTTCAAGTAATTTTGAACACAAACAAACAAACAGACAGATAAACGCCGGCAAAAACATAACCTCCTTGGGGGAGGTAAATATAGAGACACAAGACTGTCTGAGTGACTGTTTAGCTTTGCTGCCATTCTTATTTTATTTAACCAGATAAAAACCCATTGAGATCAAGATCTCTTTCACAAGGGTGACCTGGCCAAGAGGTCAGCAGCACACATCGTGAAAAACATATTGATAAGTGACAATATACAGTGAGTTAGAATACACATTTTTTGAGTTCAAGGTGTCTTGCAATAAAGTGCAGAAGCTTTTTAACATGAATAACAGTTCAGAAACACAGGCACTGTTCAAAGGTCTCATGCTGTTTATCCATCAGCTAGTGAAATAAGCTGTTGGAGCAGCAAAACTGAACGCTGTCTTCCCCAGTTCAGCTCTGACATGAGGAACAGAGAGATGGAGAACATCACAGGACCATACGGCATAGTGGCTTCTAGTTCTCTGGAGAAAAGTACATAAATATGCTGGAACTAAGCCAAGAAGAGCCTTATAAATCAGGGTCAGCCAGTGCGTATACCTGCGTGCACTTAAAGAAGGCAAGCCAGATTTAACATACAAGTTACAATGATGCGTGAGGCGGCCATCACCAGTGACAAACCTCAAGGCGCTGTGATAAACAGTGTTTAAGGACTGTAGACATTTACATGAAGCACCCATATCCAGCACGTTCTGAGTCAGGTCTCTCTTGAGAAAGATATCTGTTGATCTAATTGGGACAAACCTGGTTAAATAAAGGTTAAATAAATTAAATGGATAAACAAGCTTCATGTTCAAACAGCCTTATTGACAGATTATTGCTTCAAATCAATACAATGTAAAAAACGGGACTTTAAATTGGACTGTAGGACAAATAAAATATTGCATCTGGAGATCATGAAAACACTTGACATAAATACCCCTAACAGAAGCTTCTACCCATCTGTGCTCTGTAATTGCTGACGTGCATAAGCTTGTTATTTTCATGTAACACAGCAAAGTAACCAGTTCAACATAGATAATCAAAATGCAGGAAAGTGTCTGGATTTTATTGTGTATATTTTCTCATCAATACTTGACGTCACTTCCGATTGACAGTGGAGGGGGTCTCAGAGTGGAGCTTACAGAGTGAGAGTGGAGGGCTGCAGCTGGACTTTTGCTCTCTGCAGCATGAAGCAGAGCATCACAGCTGAGCAGAAATGTTTCACAATGTGCAGTACTACTAAATGATTGTCTATAAAGTTTTCTAAGCAAACTTCCATCTGATTCCCTTTGCACAGCCATAATGGAGCAGACCATTCTTGCTTTAATTCTTACTTATTGACATATCGACTCTTTTTTTGTCTTCTCAAATGTTGGACTTATCAGTTTTGAAAGTCTCGTACCAGTCTGGCTCCCTATCTGAGCGTCTCCTCTCCCGCCTCCCCTATTTCTGTAACATATGCTCAGTTTTTCTCCCCCCTGAAGGTCTTCTCTTTCCATAACCTCCTCCCTCATCTTTCTGTCCAACCATCCTCATCTCCCTTCACCCCCTCCCCTCCTCCCTCCTCCTCCCCTCTGCTTCTTGTCACGGTAATTGGCTCAGAAAAATTATGCAGACTTATTTAGCCCCTCGCTGAAATCTCTCTTTGCTTGGCTCACGCAAGATTAATTGCCTAGAGAAGCGGAGCGGCACTTGTTGTCCGTTTGGTTGAATTAACATTAAAACAGAGGCGGGCGCGCAGTCGGCTTTGAACCAAAGCTACTGAGAGTTTCATCTCTGTGTTTGTCTGCTTTTCTTTCTCTCTCTGTCCATCTCTCTGTTGTTTTCTTTCTGTCTTACAGTTCTCCCTCTCCTCTGTCCGTGATGGGAATTTAGCCTTTGACGCAGCACAGCTGGGAGTAGAGTGAACTTTCCTCTGGCCTGATCAAGACAAATTTAGACCAAATCTGTTTGAGATCAACCAAAGAGAACGGCTTTTAATGCATGGAAATGATGCAATTGTTTCATCATGGCTGTAATGAAAGTGGTTTTTATGAGTTGCAACTCAGTCATGGGAACTTGATTGTAAGTTTTTGAGTTTTTTTCTCTGAGATTTATGAAGAGATTTGGGGCCTTTGAAGCAGAAGCAGATAAGCCAGAGGGAAGTGATTGAAGAGATATTCATGGGCATGTTTGCAAATCAATGCAGCAGGAGAAACATTCACTAGGACTGGGAAATATGGCATTTTCAGGTTATATTGAAATCTACAATAAGACATACTGTTTCAAACCACAGCATTTACACCCCTGATAGGTTTTGCCTTCACTGTCTGTGAAAGATACTTCATCAAATCCCCCATTTCTTCCATCTCCATATATATATTGCATTCCAGTTGATCTTGGAAGTTATATTCTGCTTCCGGCGAATCTGATGTGACTTTACCAATTCATAACTGGAACATGTTTAAGCCGGTTGTGACGTAATTCCCACTTCCCACATCCAAACTCCAACATAAATGGAATGCACCAATAGTACCA
This sequence comes from Cetoscarus ocellatus, assembly GCA_037902135.1. Taxonomy (NCBI): domain Eukaryota; kingdom Metazoa; phylum Chordata; class Actinopteri; order Labriformes; family Labridae; genus Cetoscarus; species Cetoscarus ocellatus. Next base: position 828,692 of record JBAMNC010000345.1, on the reverse strand, counting down.
GATGCATAATAAAGATGAGGGGGGTGCACATGGAGCCATCAGGGGAGCAGACTCTGTGCAATGCTCACTCGTCATATTGCACTGTGTACTGACACAACTATCATGTCTTTGTGGAATTCATGTAAAAGTTCTCAAGGCTTAATGATAGCAGAGCTTCATCTCTTTTGAGTAAATGCACCATGAACAGGGCTAATGGCAGCAGGGATAGGCTTCACCCCCAGGCGACCCCAACAGGATTAGCAGCATAGCTAATGGATGACTGGATTGTCAAATGGTCTAAAAAGATTCTTCACAGGAAGAGCAAAGGACAGTTTAGCTTTGGGAGTTTGATGAGAAAGTCCCGACACTAATGCGAAGATCGATTCTGTCTATTGATTTACTTCTTTATCGATTGCCTTACCAATTCCTGCAGACAGACTGGGTTGCATGGTAGTTGGTGTGCCTGACCAAAATCAGCCAGTGCCTTTCTGTGTGAAGTTTGCAGTTAATTAGTGATTCTGAATTGTCCTTGGTGAGTGTGTGAATGCTTGTCTGTTTCTCTGTGTGGCCCTGCGATTGGCTGGGGACTGGTCCAGAGTGTGTCCTACCTCTCATCTCTGAGTCTTCTTTATGGATGTGAGTCAAAAACCAAATCCAGTTGGGAATCGATAACGAGTCCCTTAAGGAATTGTTGTCATTAATTGTTTTGATATCAATACCAATATCAGTTACTTCCACTGTTCCTGCTCTCATCAGAAGCCGTCAGCAGAAACCATAACAACAAAGCCAAAATCGCGGCAGGCAGTGGGCATAAAGTGGTCAATAATGTTTCTCAATTTTAAATAAAAAGGCACCTACTGCGCAACTTTTAGTAATCAGAAACACAAGCAACTTGCAGAAGCATTTATCTATGCAGCACGGCATTAAATATCAGGAGTGTCATGTGTGTGACATTGTTGCTGCCGTAAACCGTCGTCAGCCAACTTTATTGCACACAGAAAAAACACAGGAATTGTTAAAGGTATTTATCATAATCATATCAATTCCCATCCCTAGTCTTCTTTCTGCCATGATTACTTCTTTGACTTTTTATTTGACGAGAGCATGACCTCTTTGATATGCAAGGCATGCAGAACTTAGTTGAATAATATAAGAATATATTAATATAAATAATTTAAGGAACTGTAAAGCAAATGAAAAGTGATATTGATTCCTTGAGCTATTTGTGAATAATGTCCTTACTAATGCTGATTGACTACAAGTTAATTTAATTTAATTGATAAAGTCAATTCATATACTTTTAAACACCATTGGTCATTTCATAGTGGAGATTTTAATAATTTTGATTCACTTGGTATGTTGAAGATGTATTTTTATTTTGTGGAAGTTTGTTTTGTATTATTGTTCATTTGAAGAAAATAAAATCCAAATTCTGTGTATGACTTGAAATTGTGTTGCCATTGTGTCAATCAGATATTAATGTTTTATTTTTACTAGAGAAATGTCAGAGTTTATAATTCTTGAAATGTGGCAATTATCTGTTACTACAAATTAATTATATATTGTCATTAAGTTTTATATATTATAATAATAATTTTTTGCATACCTCAAGCCCTAATATACACTCTGCTTTCCTCTAACTCACCCATGCATGTGTTCACACAAACAGTGCTTCAGCAGGGACCATGTGTTTGAAGTCAGACTGTGAAGTGTTCTGCTTCTGTGCCCAGTCAGTGTACCTTCTGCTCCGAGTTTGTGATGACTTTCACTGGCATATCTGCCATGCTTGACTTGTGCGCCGAGCCTGTTTGAATACCAAGCAGATCAACAAACACACTCCCAGGATATCCAGGCGCAGAGAGAGAACTTTGGAAGGCTTTGACAGTTTAGAAGTTTAAATATGGAGTGGCTCTCATGCTAAAATTGTTGTTACATCAATTTTTTTCTCACCCTATACACAAATACAGCACAGGGTATTCTTTTCTTTCTACCCTCTTTTCTGACTTTCTCAGCTTTACCCTCAAATGTCAGTGACAACATTTTAGGGTTATTTTAGTATCTGTGTTTTTAGTGCAGGGAGGATATATCTGGGACGCACTCTTTCAAAGAAATCTTTTCATATTAAAGACGGAAACGTCTCTCTCTTTGAAAACCATCTTCCTTATAACTGCTCTGCATGTCACTTATCAAACTAGGAATGCTTCTCAGGTCATCTAGCTCAACTAAGATTTAAGATAAACCTTGTGGGCTTTTTATTTTTTTTACATTATACTCTTAGGTGCAAAATATAGAAAAACAAGAACTATGACACTCACATTTGCACTGGACCCTATGGGGAACTTCTTGTCACATTGTTTTGGTGCTAAAGCCTGGTTTTTGATAACCTTGCAGTGTAGCTGGACCTGTCTGATATGATGTCTGTCATCAGAGAGATCTGTCTTGCCAAGCTCCAATCTACAACGATTGTAAGCGGCCCAAAGCAGCACGGTCCAATCAGCATCCTTTAGAGCAGGAAGAGGTCGGAGCTACGAGTGTGACCACAGCAGGGGGTGACTCCTCATGCAGAGATTAGCATAGATGCTAACAGCTTTAGTCATAATTTCATCTGACCTGGACTGCATTTCTTTATTGATTTAAAAAAAAAAAAACAACTTCTCAATAGGAAGGATATTTTCCCTCCATTTTCAGCATATTTTGCAGAGAGTTTGTTTTACAAAGTGGCTTCTGTTCTGTTTTTTACGCCACAGCAGAAGTGCCCGCCTACTACATCATCTGATTGGCCTGTAATGACTGTGATTGACAGAATGATTGTCCAATCATCTGCCTGATATGCTTTGACAGGTTCTGCCCTCCCCGAACACTTTCTGGATTAGTGAAATACGCTGAAAGGTCTATTGTATCTCAGGTTAGGTTTATGAAGCTATGCCATGACTATGCTGCAGCTCCCAACATTGTTTCGAGCATTTTTACTCATATGTTGATGTCTCTGGGTCATCAAGGAAAGCTCTACTAAAACACTAGACTGCACTTTCTGGTGCTGAAAGGTTCTCTGCTTGTTTGTGTTGAAGAAATTATAGTAACTTTGACAAAGCATATAATATCAGAATGTCAGTATTTTTTCACACCTGAGAATTAATGAAGATCCAAGGTGTCTCCTTTGTTTATTTATTTGCTGAAGGATCGGTCAGAGCTGTTGTAGAGAGGTCAAAAAACTATAAAATGGCCAAACACATTCAGAATAAACTAGAAGTTCCTTTTTAACTTCAACTCTTCTTTCTATGTATGTATTTGTATATATGTATGTATATATTTATTTATCTGTTCACTGTCTTTTTTTTTTTCTGTTCCAATATTTATGTGCTTTGATGAATGAACTGTAACGCTCTTTTAGTGTATTATGTACATTCATCATGAGATAGGCCTACTATACTGTTTTGCTGTTGTTAGATATACTTTAAAGTGATGTTTTCAAAACTGCTGACTGTGTTACTCTTGTGTACAAAGGGGACTCCCTGTAATTGAGTCCTTGTTCTAGTTTAGCATGGCTTTGGTTCTTGTAGCCTCATTTGTATTAAAAGATTTAGAATAGCTTTGTTTTAAAGTTTACCAGGCCGCTGCAAAGTAGGCTGCAAGGGTTGCAATCTCATCCCTGCAGGTGCATGTGTGTGGTCCAGAACTTTTTGCACCGTTAAGTAACTTTGACTGTAAAATATGTAAAAACAGAGGTTTAGAGTGATTGATTTCCTCTTCAGGGTAAAGAAGCTTCATCTTCAGTGAAGTTTTTTCTGAAGTTCCAGTAGGTGCCAGCTGAGGTGTGGGCTGTAATCTTGTTAGTACCAAAGAATAAGAGCGGATGCCTTTAAGTATGGCTCTGTAAACAACAGTCAAATTAATGAAGCAGCCCTCTACAATGTCTGCCTTTGTTTACAGCTCTTCTCGAGCCTGACTGAAGGACAAAATGTAGGAGGGAGAGACTCTTGTCATGCTTCCTATTATTTTGTTTTTGCAGACATTTTTGTTTCTGTCAGCTTTGCAGCTTCTTTTCAAAAAAGATCACAGTCAGACAAGACAGGATCACATACTCCACTCTAATCCCTTCTCCATCCCTAATGCAACAGAAACGTGTCAGTGCGGAGCCTTCACAGACAGCCTTTTGTTCACGCTGCAAATTAGCCCGTTTGCTTGCTCTTCCCTCACGGTTTTCGCCTCTGACAATGGCCATTGTGTAAGGTATCGTTGTCAGATTTCTGCTGTCTGTGCGGGAGTAAAAGTGCTTATTTCAACAACACGGCCAGCTTTGCCAGCCCACTCTCCTATTCCCCTGGCACTCTGTAAAGTATTGATGCCTCTTAAGCGTTGCTTTGCAGAGGGTGGGATAATGTGCTTTATTTCCCCTAAATGATAGGGCATGTATGGATCCCAGAAGAAGAATATGCATAATGAAATGGACCTGCTTTTCTTCTCTTCAGGTGTGCTGTAATTACAAAAGTCGAGAGGCTGGCTCATTGGTGGACATTAAGGCTTTTTAATGGCTTACAGAAGGCTTTTTGTTTAAGAATAGATTGAGTCAAACCATCTTCTGCTTCACATTGCAATCAAAACTGTGGCTCTTTCCCAGTGTGCTGCTCTAACTAGTTTCATTAAGGCCTTAAATAATACAAGCAAAGCCAGACAATCTGGTTCCAGCTGAGATTTGATGCTCGTTTTGTGTACATGCAAAAGAAAAGAGAACTTTGGTTGATGAACATGACAACAGACACGAGTATTTCTTCCCCTGTGCTTGTTTTCCAACACTGGCATAACTGTGCATTTGTTGTTTGGCAGTTTAGCATTGTGTCATGTATAATTGAGTTTGATGCCTGGGAGGGAGATTAGTCCTGAACACAGCACTGAAAGAATTATTGGATGAGGAAGTGAGCGTTGTCTCCAATAGCCTGAAGCTTTCATTCACTCACTGCTCACTGCGCTGAGCCCCAAACAGACTGCTGGAGATCTTTTGGAGGTTTTTCTTGCCTTCATAAATACATTTAGTTACTTTGAAGATTCTTTGGGCTCAGTGAAATTTAAATTGAAGCGTCACAGGGGGCATCATCTCTGATTTATCTTGGCTATGATGCTTGATGAATGACAGAGGTCATGATAAAACAATAAATGTATGGTGTGTATCAGCTCTTCTCCTCATTTACCCCTCTGGATCCGATCGGCGATATATGTGGAAATTACAGATGCGATTTTTAACCTCACTATGACAGGGTTCACACACATCCTGGAAAACCTAGAAAATCTGGAAAATGATTGACCAATTTTCCAGTCATGGAAAATATATGTAAAATGAGGAAAAAAGTCAAATGTCCTGGGTTCTGGACTGGTGAAATATATTAAACGGTCCATGAGGTGTTTCAGGTTAAACGAGAGAATGTGTTTTATTTCCTTTTTATTTAAATTTCCACCATCTGAACTAACTTTTTTTCTCTTTTCTTCTTTCTCGGTACACCTGATGTTCCCATTTTGCCTTGAACTTCATTCCGGCTCTCATCCATCCAGGTAAGTCATTATCTTTTCCTCAGACATGTATTCCCCCTGCACGATTAAGTTTGTCATAAACTTCTTTTAGAGAGGGAAAGTGAAATACCTGGATCGTGCAGATGTAGACATCTTCACTCCTCAGTCTGTTAAATATTTATGCTTGTTCATGGTACCTGGAGAACAATGTGAGTCAAGTACATGTTTTAGCCTGAAGATACTGTATATCCTCACTTATTGAACAGCACCCAAAGCGGTAGCAAAAACTCTATATTAAAAAGTTATAGAGACATGTAGCTAAGTGGTAAAACACAAAGAAAAGTGCAGAGAAATCTGCTTCACAAGAGTTGAAGTTTCCCTGCAGGCTCTCACACCTTCTCAAGTGCATTCACACTCAGGGCTCAGAGAAGTGGATTGATCATTAAATGGATCAATAGGTACATGATGCATAGAGATATGACATGTATGAAACATCTTTGGTCTGTTATTTGTTGTACTGGAGCTAAGATCAAGCCTATGCTGTAAAGCTGCATGTTGAGACTTTACTGAGCATTTTGGATGTTTGCACTCTGTGCAGACTGGAAGTATCAAAGTAGCAGGAGCCGCTGAGGCGATTCACAGAAAGTTAATGGTGCTGAGCTAAAGTTGCAGTGGCAACAGCTCAGCGTCTGAAAGCACTTTTAGGTTTTATTTACATTAGTCCAATTAGGTTTTCTTTCCTGAGTTCAATATCAACACTATACACGAACAGGAAACCTACATGCAGACAGAAACATCCAGACAGATTTCAAAGTTTGAATATCACTGAGTATGAATCTGTGCTGCTAAAATCTGGTTCAGGATGAATGTGCTTCCTGATTTACTTTGTGAAGTTATTGGTCTACAGATGCAAAGAGACAAATATGTCGTGCTCTTGATGGTTTTGCTGCCCTTGTTCATCTTTAGATCATCAAGCTGTTTGTAAAGCAGACAGAAACATTGATACCCATGCAGCCTCCACAGCTCACCGTGCTCTCACACACCAGTCCTGCCAAACTCCTCAGCCTCTCCAACTGCAATCAGAGCGCTGTCTGAGCAGCCTAATCCCAGCCTGGGTCGCCTCAGGAGTCCCCTGGGTGCACGGCGATCTGCTGGAGCTCTCTGTCTTATTGATTTGTGTCATTCTGTCCCTGCTGCGACTTTGATGTGACGGTTTCATTTGAGCTCTTCTTTTAATTAGATTTCACTGCCGGGGCTCGCCTCCTGAGGACGGAGGTGCTGAGAGGGAAAGTGGTCCGATGATGGCTTTATGGAGTGAGAGAGCGAGAGAGGGGATTTTAGGGTACTTTTAAGCCAAGAGCTAACCTCTGCAGTGGTGTGCACGCAGGTTAGAACCTGTAAATTGCTGGGAGTTAACTTTTCTGTGTGCTTGCATGGTGTGGGTGTGAGATATAGACTCAGAGAGGGAAAACCTTGAAGCCGGCTCTACCTCTGCCTGGATTAAAGCCTTAACTCGTAGCTCTAATACAGCAGAATCACAAATCCAGCTGCTCCTACCTCTGACTTAGCAGAACCACTTTTAATCACAGGAGAAATATCTGCAGTAATGAGAGTCTCCCTCCAAAGTCACTGCAGCCCGAGAATATTATCTATGCAAACGTCAGGTCCCCAATTATCTACAGAGGGCTTAAAGCCACCCAGAGCAGCACTGAGAGTGTAAGAGGGCATTTCTCTAGAAACACTTCTCACATTAAAGAAGGCAGAAAGGCTCCTATACATACTGAAATATAGTTCAACTTTCAAAGTACAATCCTGGAACTGTAATAACGGTTTTATCAGTTCCCTAAAGATCAGACTTAAACATACAAATCTTGTGACGTTCAGAATTAACTTATTCAGCTAAATACATCACAAAGAAAAGGTGTTTATTTGTATGACTGGTTCACTATAATGTTATTTTTAATTATTATCATTTCAAAAATACACATTTAAATTTTTATTCCTGCAACATGATCCATAAGCTTTGGGAGAGGGTCAGGAAAAAGAGTTGGAAAGCTAAAAAACACCTTAGATGGGATACATTTAAGAGGTTATTTGATTATAGGGAAAATTACTGTGATTGGGTATAACAGGAGCATCCTGCACGGTTCACTATTGTGTGACTCAGGGAAAATAGTCTCTCACATTACAAACTAGAAATCACTCAAAGAGTGCAAACCCCCACCAAGGTAGCTCACATATTGCTGTTACATCTATAAGCAATAGCTCCATGATAAAGTTACTATCATAATATGATTCCTCGACCCTGAAAACCCACAACTAGCACTCAGTCATGTTGATATCATTATTAGTTAGACAGTTATTGAGCAAAAACAATTGTTCGCTAATGGCAGTTATCTGGATCAGCACCAAAATCTAATCATTTCTAAGTTGGGCCATTACCAACATCTCCTGAAAATTTCAGCAATATCTGTCCTGTAGTTTTTGCGTGATCTTGCTAACAAACAAACAAACTCCTTGGCTGTAAACAAACAGCTGAATGCCTGTGTCCAGCCACATAAACATTAAAACAAGGCACCTCTGTGTAGCCACAGTACACTTTAGAGCACAGCACTGAAAACCCAGATCCACCAGCTTATGGACACAGCTCAGGATTTTAACTGAGATGGTCTGTACTGAGCATCGATGGAACTGAGGGTTTTATTGGTATGCCAATGTCAAATATGAGTAGATTTCCAGGTATGAAAATACACAAAGAAATGTGAAGCATTGCTGTGCAAAATAAAAGTCAATTTAAATTGTTCTTGTTAACAAAATGAAGATAAAATGGGCCCACAGGTAATTATTTGTGCAAAGACATTTAAAGAAAATATACACTCATTGGTTTATTTGTATATTATTTACTGTTGTTTTTTTTCCTGTGTATAGCTTTTGCTACCTGTTTTCTTCACCTAAATGGTGAAGAAACGGTCATACTAATTTCATTGTATTTAGATACAATGACAATAAAGTGATTCCGATTCTGATTCTGATTTAATTAATATCGGTAAACCAAATCAGAGGTTCCAAGGGTCCATGCTCACCCTTTAGTGCTGCTGAGCATCTGCCCATAGCACCATGCAGGTCAGTGTTGTGATAACTGATGTTCACTGATGACTTTCAGCATTTGAAGTTGTCATTCCTGAGACCTAAAGACCTTAAATGTCCTAGCAGCTCTTTATTTATTGGGTTGTGTTGGCTAAAATCTGGCAATTTGATCCATATTGAGATTAATGAAGACACAATACGTCCCAATATATTGTGATACTAAACAGGGCGATGCATCAGTATTTTTGTCACTAAAATTATTGTATATATTAAAAGATATATGTAACAGAGACAGGGAGAGTCCAGCAGCTACATTTCTACATTTACATTTGTTGCTCTTAAACCACTCATACAGTGTTGTGCCACAAACCCTGTGATATATCGGTGTATCAGTAGTGTCTCTTGTTTATATTTTAAGACATATTCAATAGTTTTTGATGATAATGAAAATCATATCATATCATTAACTATATTAGAGTTTCTTCTGTCAAAATGAAATCAACAACACAAAAACTGGTTTTCTCATCTTCAAACAACTGTTTTACAGACAGTGACTTACAGCTGCTTGGCTTTAGCAGCTTCAAAAACATGTCCTTGGAGACTTACACAGTATTTTTTTAATTTATTTTTATGTTTCAGTCTTGCTGCTTTCAGATTAGACTCTATACATGGACACACCTTGTTTTCACAAATTGAAGGTCTCAGAGCAATCAGAAAGGATAGGTGCTTATGAGCAGCAGATAAAATCCTCAATACCCATTGGAACCAATTAGAATATAATACATCCTTTTCTGTTTAAACCAGCCCAGTGAGATCAGCACCTCAGAGACAGGTGGTTGTTACAGTCCTCTGTGATGAAGAAGAACTCCTGGTTTTAATCCTCTAAATGTTGTAATGAGGTTCGGTGTAATTTACAGTGAATTGTTTGACAATTTAGATAAATTTGCGGTGTAATTTCACAAACTCTACATATATGACCTCTGTGGCCGGACTCGCTTGTTAAACCTCGGTCTTTTGTAACACTTGGTGTGTGTTTGAGTGTGGGAGGAGGTCTCCAGTGGGTGTTAATCCCTGCAGAGTTATCCTCTTCAATTTCAGCTGTATTATTGCCTAATCCAAATAAGAAGCACTGAGTAATGAAACCATATGAGATGTAATTACTATCAAATGGAGTCATGTTTTCTGAAAGCATCAGCACAACTATAATTTCTCATTAAGCGGCCGTCACTTGTGAGGTGCTCCCTTGGCCCTCAATTACAGAGGGGCTTAAGAGACCCTGCCAGGCGGGAGAATGGCCTCATATCTGGGTCAGTCTTGGGTTTTCAAATCCACGGTCAGACATGCACTTGTAAACTCACATATGCTTTCAAATGACATGGACATGCAGCTTGAAGGCTCCCAGAGTCTTACATGCGTTAGGTTTTTCTGCAGATTTCACAGGGCGTTCAGAAATGGTGGTTACACTCCTAATGAATCTGCTCTTATACTGATGTTGACTTTTTATTGTAGGTTGCTACCGAGTGATAATAGTTGTGTTACAATTATTCTATGATGTGCTCCTCAGTGGAACAATTTTATTGGTAATTAAAAAACTTTTAAATCCTTCAGTTGCAGAATTCGTAATTTTTTTGGTCCATTTCTTTGACCTTTTTTGAGAAACTAGATGGTTGTAAAGAACAAATCTATGATTCAGCTTTACACCAATAAGGATGAAAATATCTGCCATGAAGTGTTTTAATTTGATTTATTTCTCGAATTGTCTTTCTAACATGCTTAATTGTTTTCTCTATAAGACATTTTTAGATATAATGGTCCTACATGAAGCAATATTAATGAATTTTGGAAGAAAAGCCAGACATATCAAATTCAATAACCAAGGGGGTTATGTTTTTGCTGATGTTTTTTCTGTCTGTTTGTCTGTGAGCAAGACAACTAAAAAAATTCTAACTGTGATTTGCTAGCTTTCCACATTTTCGAAAATAATGACTAAATGTCAGAAGTGCCTCAGTGGAGGTTTGTGCTCTTGGAGCACTTCTACTTTTCTATTATTATATACTGCTGCTTATCTATAAATGGTTTAGTTGACATTAAGTACTCTGTTTCTGTCACCATGGTTTATTGGCCAAGAATAAAAATTAATTTTTGTGTCTCACGATGATTTTGGAGTAAAAATCTTGACTTGTGCTTGGTTGAGTTCTGTAGAGTGACGCCAACACACAAGTGGAAACACACAAGATGGCTTGGGTAACTATAGCACAGGTATGGTGTAGCCTTAATGCAAAAGTGTGAACCAGGCTTAACTCCTCATCACTTAACTTTGTAAAGCACCATTGATTGCATGTATGAATTGTTCTCTATAAAGAAAGTTGCTTCATTATGATGCTATTTGGTTGCCATTACACTATAAAGCTAAGTTGACTGAAAACAGCTAAACCAGCTCATACAGGAAATGCAAAGTTTGGTCATAGTGGTAGTGAAGGGGCCAATCTTACAGATAAAGAATTGATATCAGCAACAGCACACTTTTATTGAGCCACCCCTGGACTCTGGTTTTAGAGAAACTCTGTTAATACAGTGGAAAGGAAAAATTCCTGAATATTTTATATAACCACCATGCTGTGAGGCTGGGAATAACCACTTCATAGCATTTGAAGGCCACTTTGCCCAGAACTTTAATTATATTACACATATTATATTCAGCTGTCTGAATAAATCTGACTTTATGTCCTGTAGTCATGGAAGAACTGTTGACTTTTTGCATTTTTGGAGTTGAGGTTTGGCCTTTAATACCTCTAATGATGAATACAGACAGTATAGTGCATAATATCTGTCTGTCTTTCTAAGTCTATTTCCCTCTCATGGAGCCCACCCTATCTCCACAACCTCCCTCTTCCCCCCTGTCTCCCCCTCACTTCCCAACATCTTTAATCCTGCTGATTTATGGCTTAAAAAGAGCACTTTTCTTTTGATTGACGACCCTTTTATTGTGCAACAGAAACTGCCCGGACATTCGGGCCAGCTTTAGCCTCTCCAGCTCTTTTGCTGAACACACAAACACACACACTCACATCTGAACTCATGCTAGGCTAACACTTCCCCCGGCACTACTTGTCGAGGCCAAGGGAGTGACAGAGTAATTCCCAGCAAAGAGCAGGGAAGCCGTCCAGTTCACGGTGTTCTGAGTATCTCAGCCAGGCTCAGAAGAAACAGCTCAGTTTAAAGCACCATTGGCTCCAATGTGAGAGCTCTGCTGAGGCTTTTCATGGACTATTTGGATGGCTTCTTTTCCTCTCTTACACACTCTGTCTCCTATCTGTCTTTCTTTTTTTACATCTCCCACGGTCCCTTTCAGGACTTCTATTTATTTTACTTATGGAAACATATTACTATTGTTTCCATTTCACATAAGAACTTCCATGATACACAGTGTTTTCTATCTATAAGTGGGGACCAGCTTTTGGTAACAGTTTGGAGATGAATTTGTTTCAAAGATGCTTGCAAGCAGCCAAACAACATTCTATCCAAGCAAAGAAGAATTTGTATGGTGCTCCAGCATTATGGAGCCGCCAATGAGGGGCATTTCTTTTCTGCATAAATATGTCAACACCCCAGACTTATGGCAATACTCTGAACATTCAGAGGTCAGCAGTTTTTTCGTACCCCTCAGATACAAAAAAATTGTGGCAGATATATGTACGATCCCTAATGGACCAACCAAAACAAACGAGTAAAGTCAAACCGAGTTGAGCAGATACCACATAGTGGGAAAGCCCCATTACTCAGGCTTTTGAAGTACATTTTTGGAGCCATTAATGTCTTTGCAAGATGGATTTTATGTGTTTTGAAGTACTTAAAGTTGTGTATTACATTATCTATTACAGTTGTTGAAAGATAAAGACAGGAATGGGAAATGCGATTGGTTTTCAAGCATAAATAACCGGAGATATTCAGTTATTCGTGTATATATCCAGCAGACCACAACACACGAGGCACTTCCTTTGAATTACTTTCATTTTAACCTCACCCAAGGCCACATCGATTGGCCATGTCCTTGCATGTAAGGCTGTCTGTTTTTGCCTTTTTCCATGCCTCTTGCAGGGGAATCTGCTGAGGAAGACACAGAAGTACTGAGCTGAGCGCGTGACAATGGGCCTGCAGATTTGCACATAATCGACATAAAGACGAGCCCAAAGTGCTTCCACATGGCGTTCCTCAAATGTTTGGATGTTGTTATTGTCCACTCAGAGTGGCTTTGCCAGTCAGCCATTTCCTCAAGGTGTCTTCTTCATTGGTTGGTTTCAGGCAGACTAGATGCAGCTGTTGTTGTGGTCAAGAGAGCACAGGGAGCACCCTCTGGAGCAGGTGGTTCACTGCTCCAGGCACCCTAACGTGCTGTTCAGCTGTTTATTTAATATTGGAGTATTGGTTAAACTTTGAGCATGGATATTTATTCCAATGTTCAAATGGAGAGTCCACATCCCCAGTTGGGGTCTTATTATGTGTGGGCATGCCCCTGGTAGGAATGACAGTGAAGAGAATCAGCATCTTGTAATCAGAATTTTATTGTCTCGGAGAATAGAGCACAATTTGAGACCAGTTGTACAAAAAGGGACTCAGGGAGGATGAGCCGGAGGAAAATGACTCCGTTAGACTTGCAGCTTCAAAGGAAAAAAATAAAACCACAACCATTTCCCCAGGTTTGATCCAAACTGACTTAAATCTCATTAGTATGAGTTCACGGCCAGAGCTAGTTTACCTCTAACAGCCATTAAGCCTTTGTGTTCATACACAGGCTGTCCTACTTAATTAAACATAGATACACATACACACCTACAGGCATACAAATCAGCAGGACACACAAATCAGAGGTGCACACACTCACATGTTCATGTTTGCAGCCCTGTGTCTCCTCCTAAGTGTTGATTAGTCCCAATGAAAACAGGTAATTGAAGGTAAATAGATAAATATAGCCCTAAGTGTGATCAGCAAAGATAGCACGTGAAAAATAGAGCTCATTAGTGTGCGAGATAACCATTCCCCTCTCACATCCTCACACCTAACCCCCCCCACCTGCAAACACAATTACATTCAGGTAACCATTAATTCAAAGGAGTATGCTGCTGTTCATCAGCATCTCCAGCAAGTCAAGGCTAACTCAGTCAGAGCTAAGATGTTAGGCATGTTTGTGATTCGGGTAATTTATTGTTGTATCATTTCTGTTCATGTGTGTTTATAGAGATACAGAAGCAAAAGGCAAATGATCAAGAAGGAAAGTGGATTTTTTCCTTCTGTGTAAAATGTCTCAAGATTCAGGCTATTAAAGGGATAGTTTAGGTTTTTGAAGTGAGGTTGCTCGAGGCCTACTAGTAAATATAACTGCTGATAAATCAACTTGCAAGTGTTTTCCCTGAGGGAAAGAGAGACAGTTACAGACATTTGGTGATATATATTAACTTTAAGTGGACTTGAGCTTATATATAGATCTAGTCTCTTTGTCAACTGGAGTTTCCATTTAAGTTGTCCATTTGTTGATACTAACACTTTCGCACCCTTTCATGCCCATTTACACGCCACTGATGCAGCAGTGGGAGCAACCTGGGGTTAAGTGTCTTGCCCAAGGACACATAGCCATGTCACAGCCAGAGCTGGCCTCAAGCCTGCAACCCTTCAATTACAGACCAGGCACACTATCAGAATAACGCCCCATATTTATATAGGGGTCAGTGGTGTCCCCCAAAGCCTTGTTGTTTTTTATGTAGTTTTAACCTTAAAATGAGTCAATCATGAGGATTTTGGTGGCCCCATTGACTGCTACATGTCACAAAGCATTCACATCGAACTATCCCCCCTCTGGAACAAACCTCACAAGATGTTTTAGTTACAATCAGATTTACCGGTGCGATAGACCTCGAGCAAGCTCACTTAAAAAACAGGACTATCCCTTTAATAAAGTTTTAATTCAATGGAAGAGGCACCTTTTTATGTACATATGCTCACATACACATTAATGTAAACCTGAGAGAGGAATGTTCCTGATCTTATGGTTTTACCTCTCCTCTTACAGAGATCTTTAAAATGGGTTCACTGCACAGCACAGGTGTTTGGCCTCAGATGGGGTTTCCTGTGCTGTAGACACCTTTCTCAGCTTTTAGCAGCTTAAATTAAACGTCCATTTCACACAATTTAAAGACTGTCAGCCTTACTCAACTATGTTTTTTTAAAGCTCCGATATCACCAGTCTCCAGTTTTGCTGTCATGGCTAAGAGAAAGAACAGATGGGGCTGGATTTCATGTCTGACACTGAAAGATGAGGAACTCAAGGTGAGGAAGCCTCCATTTAAAGGAGATTTCAGGTCAATTTTCGGGTCAAGATTGACTGGGAGGGACCTTTAAAGCATTTGTTCCTCTCAATGCAAGAATTTAAGTGTAGAAAAATAACCTCTTTTAAAATGAACTTATTGATGTAACATAAGACAGCTGATGAGAGTTGTTAAGTTCTGAACAATCATGGTAACGATGCCAGAATCATCTGTTTTGTTAACACCTATGAGTAAGTAATAAAGTAACATTTCTTCTATAGCACCTTACAAAGGGAGCTGGGATAGGCGTCAGCCCCCCCTGGACTATAGTTGCCAGTTTTATAAGTGACTTTGGGCTTCGTTTTTGAAAAGCTGCTTGTAAATATTGGCAGTTGTTGGTTGTGTATTTTTGTGCTTGTTACAAAAATGCAGTTGCTCGTTTGGGCTTGTTGTGGCCCCAAACACAAGAGGGATCTGATGCTCACTCTACTACCACTATAAACTCACTTCAGAAGTTACTCTGACTATTTTATCCCACTTCAAAATTTAACTGAAAAAAGAGAGGCAAAAATGATGATTCCACCAGAAAGAAATCCCTATAGCCACATTTATTTTATTTCTAATGTAGCTGTCACTGCTTTCACCATAATAAAGCTGTAGAGGATCAACATGAAACTTTGATAAAAGCCTGACTATGTCTGTATGGTTACAGAAATCAAGGTTAGACTGTTTAGTGATAGCAGAGTTATAAATAACAGCAGCTCCTCCTTTCACTTCTGTATAAAGAAAAGGATGTTCCACCTCCAAACAAAAAGATGTTGAATCAGTAAATTATTTATTTTTATTTATTTATTGTTTATTTGACGTGGACCCACAGTAACATTGATGCTGTGATATTTAAATATGCACAGGTCCCAAATGCACTGTTGTAAGTGTTTATAGCACAGTGCTAATTTTCAACACCAGTCCATAGGAGGCTTTTAAAGATTAAAATTGTACAAAGAGAAATTTATGAAGAATAACAGTGATACCCAAAGAGCCAAATAAAATTGAAATGTAATTAAGATGAAAATCAAAACATGCTTTAAGTAGATTTCTTAAAAAAAGAAAAGTAATATATCACTTTAGAAAGAAATAACTGGAGATCGCTTGTTTGGGGCTTGTTTTTATCCACCTGGTTGCTTATTTCAGTAGCAAATCTGGCAACACTGTCTGCGACCCTAAAAGAGAGAAGCGGAATAGATATTGGATGGATGGATATTTATACAAATAGAAAATGAGAAATAATAGCCATAAAGACAGTGAAAACAGACCTCCCTGCAAACAGATCTATAATTGTAGTTATGTCTGTAATTTTCCATATTTCTGCAAATGCATTCGTAAAATGGGAAATAAAAATAGGCAACATATACTCTAATTATGAGTAAATACTTAAGTAGTATTGAAAAAGTAGCTCGAACTGGCTTTGATTATGCATTTGACTCTTTAGGCTAAATCTAACTTTCTGTATTTGAGTTTAACTTTTTATGTAAGATATTTGTTCTTCATTTGGTTGACATTTTAATTTCTAAGCTGAAAGCATTCGAGAGTTTGCAACAATTTTCCCCTCTGGTAATCAGTATAAAATAACTGCTGCTCCTTAATAACCCAAGTTGCCCATCCCTGATTAGCATGAATTAGAGCTAAGGCAAAACATGGCTGCTCCAAACATCCATCCATCCATTTTCTGTGCTGCTTATCCCTTATCCCTGCTCTCAACACGGCTTTCTGTGATTTATGTTAAGCAAACTGATTGCATAGTGTATGTATCTTTGTGTTTAGAGTGTTGATGATAGAGACGGTGATATTCCTCTGTGGCTCTTAGTTAGAGAAAGAATAAGTACACCTCCCAAAATCATGACATTGTTTTAAAAAATTAAATAAAGAATATCACAGAACCCATGTATTACATGCGTGTGATCATTATATATCTCCAGGCACTTTGTGTTTATTCAGTCATTTCTTTTCCTCCATCAAACATGGGTATGAACTGTTCCTCTCAGGCTTGGTGCCACAGCTCAGAAAATGTTCTCCTGTACAGACTTGTTTAAAAAAATGTGTAACAAGAGCAACATCTTTGAGGGAATAAGAGTCAGCACTCGTCTCATTTTGGAGAATGAATCACCTTCAGAGTCTCTCTGCCCCCGCTCTGCCTGATTGCCGTTTTCATTTTGTCAGCTTGGCCTCGACTCTGACGGCCCTGTGCTTTCCCCCCACATGGTTTCTATTGTGAGGATTAAAGTGAAATGGATAGCTGGTCATTAAGTTGGTTGGGATTGTTCCATGTCACTCCATTACAATGTAATCCTAAATCTGTTTGTTTGGGCGTAATTGTTGTGTGTGGTTTGTGTTAGTTTGTGTTTTGGGGATAGAGTAAGCAGATGTTAAGTAAATCATTTGGCAGGAGCACACCTGTGAGAGGTCACGTCCTTCTCTCCTCTATTCAATACCTTATGTCTTACTCTTATTTCCTCCTCTTCTGGTGTGTGTGTGGCTGGGAGGTCAAGGTCACAGTGTGTCCTGTTTTTGCTCTCTCTAACAGTCTCTGTGGGAGTGTGGGGTTGCTCTGCTCATCTACTAGCCTCAGCTAATCTTAGCCGCATCTATCACACATCCAAACCACCGCTCCTCTGGCTTCAGCAGCTTAAGTTAACAGTTTTCCATAAAGATCTGTGACATAGTTCTTTTTCCTTTTTTTGTAAAAGCGCCTACATGATTACATGTCAAATAAAAATCTAACATCAGGGCAAGTTTAATGCAGCTTGACACTGACATTACTTTAGCTTCACACTGTTTTCATTTACGGTGACATGCAATTTCCCCTTTCCCACATTTTAACACTGCTTCCTGTGGCTGAAATGAGCTGTGCGGTGCTTCAGTCAAAATATAATGAGGATTGATCAGCATGGGAACTTTTTGACCCTGTATACACCAGCTTTTAACAGCCTTCCTCCGAACACTCTATTTTAGCGTACATGTCTTTAGGTGCAAATGAGCTCCTAGTGAACTCGGGTTGTGCTGAGACAAGTACAGCTGTGGGGGGAGATTTATGGGCGTGGATACCAACTTCTGAGGGACACTTTAGGTGAAGTATGAGTATTTATTCACTCACTATGATGTTACAGTCATACCTTTTTCTGACCTGACCATCAGATTTCATGTTTTAAGACATGGGCGGACCACTGAAAAGGACTAGATTGCCTATTTTTTACCTTTTATAGGTCAGTAATACAGGCACCAAAATATATGTGCAAAAATATTTAAAAAAAAAAATACTAATGTTATGTTTTTTATTCTATGGGATGTCCCCTTAAATGCCTCTGTTAAGTGAATTTGCAATCCCACTAAAGATTGCAATAATGATTTACATCCTCATGTTTTTGGCTCATATATATTTATCCAAAATAAAATTTTGTTGACATACCAAGTGTTAATTTATGCAACCTTTATTTAAGCGGGTTTGTCCTATTGAGATCATCAGATCTCTTCTGCAAGGGAGACCTGAACAAGAAAATATGCAAGACATAGTAATACCATAATTGAGGACCAAGTATTATTTTCCTTTTTTATTCAAAGACTTTTTCAAATTTTGCAGTGTTTTTTTGTTTTTAAAAGGATGTTTGCTGAACTACTGCGTTCAAGGGCTACGATATGACCAGGGACACTGATTCAGTCATTTTAGATCTTTTCTTAAAAATAATTAAATACCAGAGCCACAGTCATGGGCACCACATTCATCATCAGGTCATTTGATTAAGAGGAAATTCTCATATATCACATTACGTTTTAAGTTTCAAGTGTGGTAACTACTCATAAGACAAACCGCAACGTTGTAGTCCCATAATAGCCTGATAATAGGTTTTACTTTTGCACATTCCGTTCAGGTCTCATGAAAGTTATGTTCATGTGTGAAGATTATCAAGTTGAACAAAACGTTGAACTTTCATGAATTTATGTTCACCAAAGACATTATTATCTGCAATGATTCCAGAGCAAAGTGAAATATCTCATAGACTTTTTGTCAAGAGAACCACTGCATGCTTTGCTTTCTGGTTGACCTACAGATATGTCAGTCCTGAACCGCTCCATTGAGGGGACTTTTCAATCAATCAATCAATCTTTATTTGTATAGCGCCAATTCATAACAAGTGTTATCTCAAGACACTTTACAATAGAGCACAAAGCTCTTCATATTATGGATACACATATATGCATAGATACATATATACATATGTGCTCCTCATATCTACCAGGGTATATTTTCACCTCCAGGAGGTCCAAGTACACTCCAAAGCTTGTTGCATGACCAGCAGCTAAGCAGCAGTCACATTCAAACATTGAATATAGTCTCATTATTTTTGGGGCATCCCTACAACCAAGGTATGGTTTTAATTTAGACTTTTCAAAAAGGATTTGCTTAATGTGTCCCCCTTTTCCTGCTAACATTTCCCAGAACTTATTTGCTCTCATCAGCTCTCTCCGTTGTTGTAGTTGTGTAAATGCTTGTAACATTTAAAGGTCAAAGAAGTCTTTAATAAGTCTGTCTGAAACTTGCTGATATGACTGTGTGGATGGTTGAGAGTGAAATGTTGAGACTGTGGCAAACAAAGTCACAGAATAACTCCAGTATTTCTGCAAAAAGCTTTGAGCATCTCAGATTTCTCATGAATGCAGAAATGGGACAGGACAGGCCTAAATGTGCGAGACACTGTGATAGATTTAGAGTGAAGTTTGAGAGAAAAAGTTGAATTGGATGTCAGCTCTGATTTGATCAAAACCCGAACTTTTGTGTAGAAATGGTTTTGTAGGAGCAGCACTAATGTTGCTCCAAGACATTTTTCTGCACTTCTTTCTCCTTAAGTGGTAGATGACTTTTCTGTTGACATTTCAGTTGATCCCAAAGGTGCTGAATGAGGTTAAGGTCAAGGCAGTTGAGTCCTTTTGCACCGAACAGGGGAAATGTTTTATTTATGGACATGGTTTTGTGCTTGAAGGCATTGTCTTGTTGAGCCATCTTTTCATGCTGTGGCTCAGAGATACCTAAAAGGCTTGTATTGTACAGCAAAACCTACAAAAAGACCCAGGACAACATAACTGAATCTAGGTTTATCACGTTATTTGTAAAACCTGTACTCATGCACAAACAAAATGTTACTTATGCCATTGGACTTAAGGTCTCCTGAGGAGTGCTCTGTAACTGGCTGAGCCATGTGTTCTGCTATTTTTGAAACACTGAAATCAACAAAAACTGGTCAATGGCTTTGATTTGTACCCTTAGCAGACAAATCCCGTCCCACATTAAGATTGGCCTCTGACTTATGATTAATAAATCCATCAAGCTTTATTTGAACAATGCATTTAAGACAAGCCTTAATGAAAAATGTTGGCCTGTCTCATTAACTTTGTTACAATATGGCTTTACTTTGTGAGGAGGTAGCAGTATTCAGGTTGATATCATTCACCCATATGCTTAAGTGCTGTAGACTATATAGACTTTCATTCTTGTGAGAGGCAGTCAGCATGAATGACAACCTATTAGTCAAGAAAGTAACCATGGGGGACGAAAGGCTGAGGCAGTCCAAAGGGTGGATAAATTTTCCACTAAATCATGCACAGGACATTAAATCATGCCCTCTCCTACCTGGAACCTCATGTTTGTGGAGAACCTGGTGCTAAATGGCTCACAGATGACCTAATTCTGGGTCAGGGTTTTGTACGTAGCAGAGCAGCTCCCTCAGTGCCATTTGTTGAAAGTCAGCGCTCGATCCAAGTTTTTGCCATCCATGGTCCCGGGCCTTGCCGGTAACCCCCTCTCCCGTTTGAGGCTACCTGGTAGTCCCAGGGGCAAAGAGCAGAAAAAAAAATGAGAAAAATGACAAAGTCTAAAACCGGTTGCAGAGGGGTGGGTGATTGAGGGGAGCCCACTGGAGGGCTCACATAGAGCGTCAGGGTCCCAACGATTCCTTCATTAGTCGATGCAGACATCATTCAGGGACAACGAAATGGTAGAAAATGGAGAGTTTTCGCCTTCCGTTTACACAAGAACGGTCCCCGGTTGCCTGAATCCGCAAATTTTTGAAACCAAGGTCTAGAGTGAAAAGTTTTGAAAAGGTTTTTGTATCCGTCCCCATGTAAACAGGAATCAGCGTTTCCGGGGAAAACGATGACGCGCAGCACGTGTGCAGGACTCTTTCAGATAAAGGTTGCGCGCACCTAGGAACAACCACAAATCTCACATTCCACACTCCAGTCCAGTTGGTGGCAGTAATGCGCCTCTAAGTTAGTTTGCCAACCGCCATTAAACAACAAAGAAGAAGAAAAAGAAGGCTCCCAGTTTCTGGTGACAACGTTTTTATGTAAACGGTTATGAATTCGATTATGGCATCATTCTCAATGAAATTTTATCAGTTCTTATCCATAGTTTCACCACTTTATCTCTCCCTTCTATATTCTAGTCATCCAAATAAAGGCAAAACTTCATTACAATTTTAATGGAATATGCATTGAATCTTTTTTAAGGAAGTATTTGTTTCATGAAATGCTGCAGTCTTTTCTTTATGCTTTTATACTGGACATCATAGGACATTTAACATTCTCAAAGAAACCAAAGTTGTTTGAAAATCTATGAGATGTCATAGTTTAGAGCCACATTTCCTCACTTTGATTGTATTGGTCCATTACCAAACTCCTGCTGATAAAGTAGGTGCAATTGAACCACCATGTGTTACTCTATGACCTTTCCTGCAGAGCTGTGTACGAGCTGCAATTTATGTCAATTATGATAAAAGCTTTTCATGCAAGCTCTCAGGTAACAAATCAAAGTGGATGTTTGAAAGAGGCGAAAACTCTACCTCTGCGGCCTTGATGGATGTCTTTCACAGCCCTCAAGTATTTCTTAATGGTGGAGCGGAACCAGTGGAACCATAACTCTTCAGCCTTTCACAACCCTTAACAATCTTTTATGCTCTTATTTTCAAATAAAGACTTCATTCACAGTTCATTTCTTTTCTCACTAAGGGGACCCATCAGTGGTTACATTTCTCTAATGTTACATCTGGAAGTGTGAATGTGAAGTGGATTTAATTTAAACAAGAACATAAATGACTCTAAGAAGAAAGCTAAGGAGTAGAGGATGTTTGCCTCAAAACAAATGGGGTTGAAGGTTCCTCCAAACTTAAAAAATGGAGAAATATGTCTGCAGAAATGCTGTCACGTTGTCATCAGAAGTTTAAAGTTACCATCCATCCTATAAATAATGATCTTATTTTATGGTTGGCCAGTTTTTCCCCTCCATCGCGCGACTTATTGAAACTGAACTCCCCACATCAGCAGTGTGGTATGTTGACCCTGGTCTCCCATCGGTCACTGGCTGTCTGCACTCTGAGGTTTTTGGCTGCGACCGGCCGATGTCGAGGCTTTTGATGGCTGTCACTTTTGGGAAAAGACTCTACAACCTCTCACTCTCTTCTCAGTTCTTGGAGCATGTAACCGAGGAAATATGCTCATGGCTGCAGTTTTTGGAACGAGGCGCAGAGTTGGGACATGATGTTTTGGATTTTACAGCTGTGTAGGTGAAAGTGAAGTGGTTTATTTCCTCCTCTTGCTGACAGCTTTGCTTTTTGCCCTTTCATTCCCTGGCAGAGACCTGAGTTACCGCAGGCCAGGTCGGGGGGATTTTGGTTTTTCATAATCATGGTAACCTTTGTTTGCAAAATGCTAAACACTCCTAAATATGTCTCTTGGTGAGAGTGGGTCTACAAATTTTCCTTGCAAATACCAAAGCAGATAAACCGTGAAAGGTTGCCCCCGTCAGAAAAAGTCGACTATTTGAATCTCCTGTCAGAAAGATTCAAACTTGACTTCTCTTCTCTCGATGAACCTTCAGGATTTCTGGCTTACAGTTTTTCTTTTTTCACCCACAGGAATAAAACTTCAGTAAAAAGATCAAATGAATTCCCTCCAATTCTCTTTATAAATGGCTTTATTTACTGATTACTGACAGAGTGCACTATCAGACTACACCACCCAACGATTTAAAAGATCATTACACTTTACGAAGCATGTATTGATTTTACCATATTGTACTACAGTAAGTATGTAGTATGCCAACAGTTGAAAAATATGCGTTATGCTAAGATGTCATATGCCTTGGGAAAAAATGAGCAAGATGCTAATTCACATACTCTTTCCCACAATGCCAGCTGATCAGAGGTCGGTCAAAATAACGTATGGCCACATCATATTTATATATCGATCTCTAAAAACCATTGATAAAAGTGAAGCTACTAGTCCATCAAAGATCAAAATTGTGCCACAAACCTGGATCACACTTTGTTGTTGAATCCTATAATCATTTCTTTTTCCCAGTTTCCTGAAAGTATGATTAGTCAGTCTGACCTCCATGAAACAAACATATTAGAGGTAGTTTCTTCTCTTGTGAGCAAAAGAACGAAGCTTGGCTTTGAATTTTATTTCAACAAACTCAAAGTAAATGGTAAATCCAAAAATATGGTTTTGGTCTTTGGGTGCTCTTTGGGACGTTATGGACTAAGATATGGCTCTTAAAATCACTTTAGTTAAGGCCAAATGTCTCCGATAAGGCATCTAGGAGTGGAATAAATCAGACAAAATTTGCATATTAACTCCTATACGCTGTCTAAAATAAATTCTCAAAACACTGTCAACACATTAAGACAGTGTGCAGAAGTTTATTCACATTTATTGATTACAAGACAGTGCTCTGTGTGGGTGTCAAGGGAGTCTAGTTTTCCTGTTGTGATATCAATACACACATCAATATCATTCATTTAATGCTGGTATTATTACAGCCCTACACAGAAGCTAATTAATCAACAACAGACTAAAGATCTATTTTCTACTGTTTTCAACCTTGTGACCCTTTTTATAACACGGTCACATATTTGATTAAATAACACAAGGCCAGACTCTAGATTCAATTTCACTCTGTTCTTTTAAAATAATCTGTTGACACTTTTTTTTAATTTAAATCAGCCTTCAGTGATGACATCTTGAATCAATAAATTATACCAAAGAATATAAACCATCTGCACATGGTGCTCCACACAAGGGAAAACACTTCATATTAATGCAGTATAATTTTGTGTGAAATAATAATGACCTGGCGTTATTATATGAGATGAGGGATTAAATCAAACATAGGATCTAAACGTATTAAAGATTTATACTTTGCCGATAGTAGCCAGAATAAACTCACTGTGATTGTTGGACGACTGTGCTGCTTGAACAGGGATATCTGATAAAATTGGAGCGGCCGATCACTGATGTGGTGTGCTGTGTTTTGTTAAAATCAACCCCCTCAACACCCACCCAAAAAAGATTAATTCTCCTTTGAGAGACCTCTGGTTCCCTCTCTGTGGCCTCGGCTGCCAGAGTATTGTTGTAGCCGGAGTTATGATGATGATTTATGAGCTGCAAGTGACTGCTGAGAAGTGGAGTGACTCACACTTTCCACTGTGGTTTAAGCCACAATTATTGTGACTTTTTGGCTCCAGTTTAGCAGCAAGATAGTGAACAAACGTTCATAAAAGTGAGTGGGGGGTTTGCATGCACTTTAGCATGCACTGGATTTGTACTCCGTCAACTTTAATTAATTAGCTTTTTTTAGGGGGAAAGGGGGAAAATCAGTAGAATGGATTTTTCCAACAACCATTACAGCTTTTCAGGACAAAAAATTGATGTTTGATTGTATATTTCATTATTATTATAAGCAATGAAAATGTAACATTCCTTTTTTTGTTTAACCCATCATGTCAGTTTGACATTATTTCACAGACCAGTCACTCAGTTATATTTGTACACACCCTTTGTTTTCCTTCAGGGAACAGCGACCCTGCTGATTGGATGTCACCTTTCTGTGTGTTGAGTGTGGGTCTTTGTGTGTGTGAGATGATGGGTGGCAGGGTCAGGGCTGTGCTTGTCAACAAACCTTGGCAATTATCTGTGACTTGAGGCTGTTTCAGTGCACACAGACACAGAAATGTTCAGCCAACATCCAACAGAAACAAGATGAGGTCCTGAGGGAGTGACTGTCAGTCAGAGCTGGACCCTAAAGCAGAGGTCCCCAGCCATCAGGTCGCGGACCAACACAGGGTTGTTGGCCATTTGCATGGGCTGTATGGAGATGAAAATAATTTACTTTAGTACCCTTTTTGAATAAATGGGACCTAGGGGTGTTTTATTTTGAAAGGATGGCTACATCCTCACATAGTATGTTAGCGTCAATCTCAGGGGTTAAATCATGTTACCGTTTAACAGATGAATTAAAGAAAAATAAAACCATAAGCAAGTTTAAAAAAATATTCAAAGCACAAATTTTAAATAAATGTAAGGACGAAGAGCATCAGTTTAACCCAGGACGGTAATGGCAGAGTCTAAGAAAATATAAATAGATTGTCTTGACTATGTAATGCCTTTTCTGTGTTTGAGTAGGGGTGTATTATATGTATAGAGATTCAGTAGATACAGTATATTGGTGAACTATTAAGTTTGTAATTGTGTATAAGTAGCTTATATCATTTTACAGTCATTATATTATAAGGAAGATTGGCTCCTAAATAGGTAGTTGATTATTGTAGATATTATAAATATGTTAAAAAAATAAAAAACATCACGTGGTAATAAAAGGAGTAGGATTAAATAATTTAGACTTTTTCCTACTCTTTTTCAAGCATGTGGACTTGTTGCACATGAAAGATGTCGTTAGCGGTTTAACTTGATTGTTTTCTTTTGTTTTTGGTTTATGCATGTGTTTGTTTATGGTGACTACCCATGTTTGTTTTGACATATTCGAAATAAAGCATTCATTCATAACGCATTCATTCATATCTGTCTGTGTAGCTTGACGCGCAGACTTTACCCTCTGGCTCTTTGTCCCTGTCATCACTGTGATGAACGAAAAAGTACAACCAGAGACAAACTCGCTGTTATACCTTGAGCTCATGCACTCTTTCACCTCTTCTGTTGATGTAGGATGTAGTAGACATATTTTACTCTGCACATGTATGTAACTGGAGGACAATGGAGGCATTGAGTCACCAATAAAATATCCATCAGTAATCAATAGTGACATCAGATCAGCTCAGACTGATGACTGAATGGCTCAACACTCACCGTCAGCACCATATGATTGCCTTTTTTACAGTATTTCCCTCCATGTTCACTAGGTGTGTGACTTTTGGCCAAATGGGTTCTTAAATATCTTTTTGCGAAGGTGTTGAAAAAAAAACCAAGTGAGTCCAAATCAATGTCTTTTCATCAGGGTTTAGAAACAAGCCCATTTGTTGTGATGAATTGTACTCATAAAACTGGGCCATGGTCCAAAAGAGGTTGAGGACTCCTGCCTAAAGCACACTGAAAATCTATAAAATAGAAGAACATTAAAAATGGACAGTGCTTTGCAAAACTGTACATGACCCATGTATTTTTTGATTTGTGTAATTTTAGGTTTGCATTAACAGCAGTGGCAAAATTAAAAAAAAAAAAAACTGAGAAAGCATGAATGAATTTACCACATTTCCAAGAAGTATCAGAGAAATTTAGTCACATAGTATGTTGATAGTATAATATAAAATAAAATGTAACATGTAATGTTATTTAAATAGTTATACACTGATTTATTTTGGGGTTTCAGTTTATCTTAAATTTTTAAACTGAAAACTTCTTAAGGATTAATTATTCATTCACACTTTCTTCAGCACTGGGTACAACATCATCACTTTGTTTCCTTTAATTCTTGTACAGTTCTTTTAAATGTGATCCCAAGCTTCCAAATGAATACTTAGTGCTCTATTACATGGAAATGATCCTATGTCTAATTAATTCATGTGGGGTGTTGAAGCAATGTTCTCTAAATGATTCCTGTGATGGTTTTGACTTAAAATAAATGATTTAATAAAAAGAAAGTTGCCCTGTCACTTTGGATAATCTCTTTTCCTCTGAGTGAGACCTCGGTGCTATTACGTTTGAGGATTGCTGATCTTTGACATTTATAATGAAGCATCATGAGCAGAAAAACGATAAAGAAGTTTTTCAAACTTGAAAACCAACCTCAGAATATTTTAATGGAATTTTTTAAATAGAAAACTAACTTAATTAGGGCTGTACAACTCTTTTTTTTTTAATTGTTTGAATTGTATAAGCTAACAGTGAGAAAATCTTTTTTTCAAGATTGGAGCAAAAATACAAACTCTCAGACATTATTTAATTAATAATTTTCTGTTTTAATCACATTTCTAAGTTAAAATTAACACCATGAAGATCATTGTGTTTGATTAATGAATCAAATTAATAAAGATGTGTGTTTTATGATCTACATGTAAATTTGATATTCAAATGAGTGCTGCACAGCCACATGAGGTGAAAACATACAAGAGAAAATTGACGTTACATCACATTATTTAGACGTTGCTGTGAGGCACGTGCACTACCTGCTGCGCCATGATGATAAATGTATGTCATAAATGTTTAATGTTAAAGTGATGTACTCGTGGCTAAATATAATTACCAACTCTAAAATGTGAAATAGAGAAACTATTTGGACAAAATAAGAATAATGTTGTTTACAGCACAGTAATTGCCAAATGCCTAAATTGCTATATGGATATAAACCTGATTAATGTCCCATCACTAGCATATGCAGCAGCTGAGCCGATCACCATGTCTTTACACACACTGGCTGTAAAAGCACATGGGGTTGGTGGTTCTTCTTCTGTGGTGTCCTCGGGGAGCAGACCGAGTGAGGGAATCGGGGGGGCATGCTGACTCTGCAGTTCTGGCTGAACTGAGCTTTAATGAGGGAAGAGAGGACGACTCGGACAGAAACACACGGAAAGTTTTATTTTGACGACATGGACCCAAATTTCATCTCCCATAAGACTCAACTCACTCTTACTCTCATCTGTCTGCTTTACCTCCATATTCATCAGCCTTAATCTTCTTTATCCCAATATTTTCATATATATTTCGTATTTGCACTGAAACACACAACATTCACACACCTCCTCCTGCCCCGTGACCTTTATTACCCCATTATTGTGTGTGCCTCCGGGCTGATGCAAGCTCTAATTTGAAGTAAATGTGCTCACATTTATGTAAAGGGCCTGATGGGAGAAATGAGTCTCAAGGCCTGTTAATGTGTTCCCAGTGCATTTGTGTGTATGGGAGTGTGTGTGCCCCGCAGAGCCTGCTCCTCTCATCAGGGAGTCCATACAGTGTGCTAAAACCTCCTCAGCTCTTAGGCTTAAATGTGGCTGAAATGAAGGTTTAATGTGCTGGAAATCTGTTAGCTGGTTGTAAATGGTATGAGTGTGTGTGTTTTTAATGGGCTGTGCGGGTGTCTGTGTATCTTTAAGTTTAAGTGTGTGAGCTGGAATGCTTGCTTATGTATATATGTATGTTTTAGCCTATGCATGTTTAGATAGTGGGATAAAGATTGTTGCTTTAATAGTCTTTGCTTCATTAGGAGTGAAAAAGTTGCCTCATTGGTCTCAGATGTTAAATGTTATATAACTTCTCAACTTTCGAATTGCTTTAAGGGAAGTTTTCTGTAACACACATTTTCAAAGGTCATATGCTTTTTTGGTTTTAATTTGTACTTTAGCACAGTGATTCTCAACTGGTGGGCCGTGAGCCTTTTCCAGTGGGTCACGAAATGTTAGGAAAAAAATCCTGTGCTTTTATTTTGAAGTTTTTTTTAGTGAATGTTTTTAAAAACAAACTCAAGCCCTACCTTTTTAGTCTGGCTTTTACCTAAATTACATGTTAGTGTTTTTATTCTCATTACAGCACCCTCTTATTATTATTTTATGATAGTGATGCACGATGTAAAAAATGTCAACCGATACCGATAACCGATAATTTCCTGCTTCTCAAGTTCATATTTTTATGATCAATATAATCTTTTTGCATGTGGAAATCTTGATCCAACCACTGAGCCAATGAGCTTAGCATACTGACCGGACTAACGTCAGATGTCCATATGTCTGTGGTAAAACTTACATAACAAGTCTGTTCTTGTTATGTGCTGTGTTATCAAGTTATGGATGTGTGTGGCAACGATACCTTGGAGGGCATGGAGGGACACATCCAAGAAGAAGCGACGGCTTGGGAAGGTGTAACGTGGCTCCAAATGTGCTATTAACTTGCAAAAACCCAGGCTCTCAATGACAGAAAAGGGCTAGTCGTCGAGCGCTATGAACTCCATCACTTTGTCGTTAATGGTTGTAGCCTTTTCACTGTCTCTTAAAACGTTTTTACAGTTTTCAAACTCCTGTTGAATGGGGACATCCACGCTCTGTGTTGTTGTTTTTAGCGTTAGCTCCGCTAGCTGCTACCGTGGCTGCTTCGTCTTCTTTCAATACCGCTTCGCAGCGATGACGACTTTTCAGGTGAGCTATAAGATCTTTTGTGTTAAAACATGAAGTCCTCTTTCCTCCTCTCAGAATTCTCACCGAACAGGTTGTGTAAACAGCAATGCTGTTGTTATCTTCTGAGAAAAACAGCCACACTGATGAAGCCATGTTCACTATTGGTCTGGCAGAGACAGGGGGCAGGCTTAGGTCCTTCTAGTAAGGTGCGATAGATGACGTAACCAGTTTGGTCATGTATACGCCGATCGGGATATCCCCATCAAAAGGAACATTAAGTTGTGTTCTGCGCATGTTCTTTTTGCAAGGAATCTTAGTCTTTTGAGTACAGGAAGTACTTGTTGTAAAATGGTACAGCTCCGGCTTCATTCCTATTTCTTCACGTTCTCGCCTTCCATTAATGAACAAATTGACAAAGAATAGTGTCAAGTACGGGTGGTGGGTCAGTACCAGCACCAAAGCGCAAACGAAGGCGACTGTTATCTGCTCCGGGCCGTTCATTATCCGCCATGCTGCTGCTGCTGTTGTTGTCGTTGCTATTGGATACGGGAAGAAGAAGCGGAAATGACTTGCATTGCGTCATGACGTTCTCCGTGCGTCGGGATGTTGTCCATGCGTCGCTGTTTTGATCGGGATAACGTAGACTGTTTGCTCACACATGTAAACGGGTTATTCTGAATGTTTCAGGAACAGGAATATTGGCCTTAACCCGAATACTGATTGCATATAAACGTAGCCAATGTTCCTGTTCTACTATTGTCTTTTATTTATGAAGCATTTTGCCATTACTGTTTATGGATTGCAGGGTGGGTGGGTTCGGGGGCTGGGCGGAGTGGGTTTGTCATACTTCCTTTTATCTTATTTTAGTTTATCTGTCTGTTTGTAAAGCACTTTGTGCTACATTTTTTGTATGAAAAGTACTGTATAAATAAAGCTTGATTGGTAGATTATGCAGTGGAGTGCAGTCTATTCTCACTCCTTACCCTTTACACTTAATATTTTAGTCGACTAAATTTACAGTAGATTTCATCAACTTTAGATGACTAAATTATGACTAAAACTGAAAGATATTTAAGGCAAAAGACTATAACTAAATTAAAAAGTGCTGTCAGCATTAACACTGTTGTAAAATCAGTAATCAAGTACTGGAGTACAGACCTGCTGAAGGCTCACATTGTTTTCCGTGCTGGCTCACCAGTACTTAAAATCCCAGATCTTGATCAAGTAACTACTGAGGGATATATAAAGTAACCAGGGAGTTTAATTGTCCTTAAGCAAAAAAAGAAAACATCCACAGGGATAACAGAAGCAAACAGAAGCATAATGCTCTAATACCTCTGAGAAACATGTGGATAAGTGTGAATCAGCTCTCAATTCTGTGCCTGAATTCCCACGTATCTCCCTCTCTCAGGTTTTTATAGTAATGATGGCCTTTATTCCTGCTTGAAAAATGCCATCATCTCACTGTGCCATATTATTCCACAAAACGTAATTTCAGGCATAATTTTCATGATTAATAGGCTCAATAATGTGGACAGTGTAAGAGAATATGATCACAGACCGCCTGTAATCTGTCACTGATGTTTTGTCCTTGTGGGATAGGCTCAGTAAAGCACCGACGTGACATTTTTCTGAAATAAACACTACAGTCATAGTTCTGACAAAGTATCTAGTAATCACTCTTTGTGCTCCCATCTGAAATCCTGCATGAGCAGATGTTTATATGTTGAGTTTTATGACCCTTGGAGGTGCCGTAGCTGCTGTAGTTTTTCATGTTGTAGCAAACTGCCTCACTGGACAAATGACACCAAGGCTGTGGTCAGTTAAGCAGTATCTTTGTGAACTATTTACTATATTTCCTCCTCCTTGTTGTTATTTTTTTAATCAAATATATTCATATAGCTGAGGCCAGATAGAATAATTAGTTTAGTTCAGTTTAGTTTATTTGTTCCTTACATGAAACTGGACAACAGAATTTGTATTTCTTTTATTTGTCTGCCTCCTGCTTGAACAACTAATAAAAGAAAAGATGGTCCAACATCACATACAGTTAATTTTCAATAGCCTACACCAACAACACTTTGATCATAGCAACAAAAACAAACAAAACATACAAAAAACCCTATACAAGTACAAATTTAAAGCTCAAAACAATTCATCATTAATACCAGTTTAAGTTTTGAGTGCATGTTGACATTTTTTTTTGCATTTGTACATTTGTTAAATCAATGAATATCCGTACAACTCTTCAAATCCTGTAGTTGGGAATTCCATATTTTTACACCAACAACCGAAATACACGTTTGTACACGTTTGTTTAAGTAGTACGATTCACGTGGTACTTAAAATGAAATCTTCTTCAATGACTATCATCTTTTGAAGTAAACACAAAAAGATTTTGTAGGTTTTTTGTAGGGGTGTCCCGATCCGATATTGATATCAGATATTGGATATCGGTCCGATATAGGCAAAAAAACAAATATCGGATTATATCGACCTGCATCACCGATATTAGCTCTCCGATACAAGCAGTACATTCTACTTTATTTTTTTGTATTTAATTCAGTTGTAGAATATGCTTATGTTTAAGTTAAACACAGTGGTTATTTTGCAATTAAAAATATATGTTTTTGTATTTATTGGATTTATTGAGGTTACTTCTCAGGGTCTTCTAATTTATTTTTTTATTTATTTTACTTAATTCTAGTATATTCTTATGTTTAAGGTAAAATTTTATTCAACCCATTGGTTAATAACAAAGGGGTCAGTTTATTTCATACCTACTATTGCTGACTACTGTTCTCTGTTTGAGTAATCTCACTTGACCAAGCCTTTTCTTACAGTCCATACTACAAAATAAGAAGTAAAAGTAAGTATGATTCCTGCTGATATCGTATCGTATCGATATCGGTATCGGCCAATTGTCAAGGCTGCAATATCGGTATCGTGTTGGAGGTGAAAAAGTTGTATCGGGACACCCCTAGTTTTCTGGCAAAACTCTGTTTCTGGCTCTGAAGGTAATTAGTAATGTCTGGAGTTCTATTATCTCTGTAAGCTTCAATAACCCGGATTTAATAAATAAACTATTGGTATGTTCTCTACACATGCGATGGTAAATGCAATTAGATATTGTAATCATAAGCAAGTAATGGAATGTTAAGGCAAAATATGATGTCTTTGACAGTTATTAAAGATGCTCAATAAATATACAATCAGTAGCATCAGCAATTGTATGTAAGCTCTGTGTGGTACTACTCCTAAGTTTCTTTGGGATTGTTGGCCAGAAGACCTGAAACTACCTAACTAACCAGGAATTCTGAGGCAGACTAACAAGAGATCCAGTGTAAACTGTTTGACTTGATATTATTGTGTAATCCTAGACCAAAGTAGATTAACATACTGCATATACTTTATATAGTAAGGAGAAAGACATATACTTTTTCCTTTTAGCTATGGGACATCATCATTTCTTCTCGTGGTGAGATTTGAGGTCAAATTCATCTTAACTTAATATTTCCACTGACAGCAACAGGAAGCAGCTGCACCAGAGGAAGTTATCCAGAACTTTGTGTATTCAATTGTTAAATTATTCTGCTCTCTCAAACAAATACTAATCAATGAGAGCCCAGGAGAGGGAAAAGTGTATGCTGAGTTGCATTACATTTTTAAGAAATGTTCTTGGCACCGTCAGAGAGACTTAACATGGTGGTCTCTTTCTGCTCAAGTGCATGAGGACCGCACACAGTCCAAAGGGATATGGGAGTGATTTAGATTCTCAATTTGACATTGTGACTCTGAGGTGCTCATTACGTCCAATCATATCCTCTCATCACTCAAAATGGCTCCATGTCTTTACCTTCAAAGCCCCTCTCCCCCCATAGATCTGATTAATTCCAGCCTCCACCAAGAGTCCCCTTTATTAGATTAAAGATGAGCTTCACGTCGTCCCTCTGCGGCTCCCACAGGCCCACGTGTGTGTTCAGCTGGCTACACTTAGCCGAGGAGAAAATGAAAAATCCATCCAACATTTGCCAACCTTAAAGAAAGTGATCTAATGTCTCTGTGGTGAGATTTGAGGTAGAGACATGGCGAGTGTTGATGTTTCTCCTCAGTCGTGTACCTTCTGACCCACATTACCTGACCCACATTAAAATAAATGAATAATCTGATGAGAAAACTTATCTGCCTATCATCTGGGAGTTTTATTTGTTAGGGATGCACGACATTGAACTTTTGTTCAATATCATGCATATCATGCTGATAGTTTTAAATTCATGTTTGCCAATACAGACACTAAGATTTCTGGTCAAGAGCACAAGCTCTGTGCTTAACAAAAATGGACTTGTTTCTTTTGTGTTACAGTATATTTTTGCAAGGAACAGATGTAAAATAAGAAAAACAGCATTTAACTCTTGCAAAAATGAAAACCTTGATTTTTCAATGTACCAATGGAGTGATGAGAAGGTGCATCAATTTTGTACATTTGTGTAATTTGCTGATATTCCAGCTGATATATGGCCAATATGTGTGGCTGATATATCGGCTGTAAATATCTGAAAAGAAAATATCATTAACCCTGGGTAAAACTAACTAACAAGTACATTTTATCAGTTAAAGCCAGCTGTCCCAGAAAAACACTTGAGGTCCTCTCTGAAATACTTTAATGTCACTTTTACTTCTTTAAATGTGTATACGCCTTCCCTGTGTGTGTGTTCTGGACAATTTGCACAAGCCACTTTCAGCGCTTCTAGAAATGTCCTGATGTACATAAGAATCTTTTAATTTCCTTTTAGTTATCTGTATATATTTTAAATTCTGTTCATAGCTTTCTATTTTTAATATGTATACTTTTTTCTTTAAGCTGCCACAGAGGATGCCAAGTTATGTTTCACTGTACAAATTCTGTTGCCTAACAAGTGTTTATATAGTGACAATAAATAACTATTCTATTCTATAGATACAACTTGGTTTGCCAAGAGTGCATGTTTTCAAAGTATGAAAACTGAGGACAAACAAGATCAATTAGTTGGCCCTTTACTGTGAACAATCTCCCTGAAACTGTTTTCTGATCTTTTTTATTGCACATAGCCTTTGACCCTATGCAGCAGCCTGTTGTAAGGCCTAACTTCTGTGCAGGTTCTGCCTTTAAAGGGGCAGAGCTGATAGCCAACAGTGTTAATTTTGTCGACTAATTATTTTCGTCATAGTTTTCGTCAACAACCTTTTTTCCCCTGACAAAAACTAGACAATAACTAAACAAAACCAGGTGCACATGGACAAAAACTAAAGCTAAACTAACTTCGTCAACAAATAAAAACTAGACTGAAATGTTTGACAGAGACTTAATCCAATCAGACCTAATTTGGTCATGTGGAAAGAAGCGACAAGTTAGGAATCACAGCTACTTTGGTTGTGTGGAAAGGTTGGATGAGTTAAGAGGGACATCCAATCACAGCTGCCTTAGCTTCATGGTGGTGGGATCCAAGTGTAAAACATGACTTCAGAAATTCAAGGAAATACAAAAAATGCCTTACACTTTACACTTCATATTTTAGTCGACTAAATTTACAGTAGATTTTGTCGACTAAAATGTTGTGAAGTTTCACCATCTAAAACTAGACTAAAATTAAATTTATTAAGATGACTAAATTATGACTAAAACTAAAAGATATTTTAGGCAAAAGACTAAAACTACATTAAAAAGAGCTGTCAAAATGAACACTGATAGCCAACACTATGACTTACTGTACTGACTATCTTAAAACACGCCTCTCAATCCTGTTTTTCAACTTTCTCTTCCAGTTGATAGCTGTTTATGAAGAGCAGGAGCCCCACCATGGAGGCGATGGTACCAGTGCCAGCTCCACAGGGACCCAGAGCCCTGACCTTTTTGCTGCAGACCTCAGCGCGGGCAGCGGGGCCTCGGCGTTCCAACCCTACCAGGCTGCCAGCGAGATCGAAGTCACACCCTCCGCCCTGCGCACCAGTAAGTCCAAACACAGGAGTTAAAAAAGACAGAGTAGGGTTACTTAGGGACATTATTTGGATAGAGAAATCGTTATTTAAAGATACCATCAGGGACTGTATCTCCTGCTCAAGGAATGATTAATAACTGAGTCGATTCATCTTATATTCCAGTTAAATTACAAACCAGCCATCCTCATTAGAGTCAAATGTCATTGACTGCTGCAGTATACACCAAACTAAACATATTACCTTATCACAGTCCAGCTGTACCTTAGCTCTGTCTATAAATTCTGTTAATTAGACAGGGGGGCATTTTTTTCCAGGCGCAGATAGGCATTTGATCTCCGGCCAAAGTGGCTAATTGGTTTTATCGGCTGCCTCCTAAATCAAACATGACGCCACAGTCGTCCACCTCGGCAGTTTTGCAGGCCAAGTCGCCTCTCCTACTGTAATTACTGTGAGTTTGGAAGAAAAGTGACTCTTGTAGAGTATTTGTCAATTTGGATCAAGCAAAACCTTGAGGATGTATCTGCAGGCAGAAGCACACAAATGCATGCACTCCAATAGGAACCTCATAAGTTCTGGAACATACTCGCAATTTACTTCCTATTTCGTCTCAGTTCAATCTATATTTATCAAAATGCTAAGTCAGAGTGCCCTTATGTTATCAAACCAAAAATAAGAGCAGTAACTTAATCACTGGAGCAACTTCTATCCAGTTAAAATATGTGATAAACAGCATTATAATAAAGTCTGGTGATGATGTACAAAGACCAGTTTTACAAATGTTGTTCTCCAGTGTTATGAAAATTATGTTTCCACTGACAGTTATTATAGCAGAAATGTGAATGTTAATGTGATATCAGCCAAATGAAACAACATTTGTACACTTTTCAGTACTAGTGCAACAGAGAAGTTACAGCAGTTTCCTTCGCATATCTTGTGTTCTGTTAACTACTTTAAAAGATATTTTTCTGAAACACTTTGCACCACTGATTAGAGCTGAAAGATTTATTGTTTTCAGATCATAATTGCAATCATGTGATCGCCAAAGCTGCAACTTCACTCCTGACTGACCCAGGATCTATTGTGTCAACTATTTTACACATACTATTATACAAATTTGCAGGCAATTTGCATTCACGGAAGTGCTGGTAAGCAGGTCATCAATTAAAAAGCTTCTGTGTAGGAGTAGAAGTTGGAGTATCCCTTAAAAAATGAGAACAGATTATTTCCATCAATATTAGATGATGAATAATGCATTATGTGCTTTTGATCTTTGGTTTCATACTGTTGTCTATACTGTAAACAAAGTGAATATTGCACTGAAGCTTGATTTGAAGAAATTGTGAATTGTGAATTGAGTTCAGCCCGACGACTGATACAACTTTTGCTCACACACGCTTTGCCTTCTTGAGCCCTTTTCACAGAGTATTAATGTAAAAGCACGACGACAAAGCTCCACCATCATTACAATCAGATTGATTCCTCAAGGACCTGATGTTAGTGTCAATTTACATTGCAATACAGCTCAGGGGGAGTGTAATACTGCTTTCCCACTAAAATTAGCAGGTAAACACGGGTTTTTTCAACGTGGGTTAACCCGCTTACAATCGGCAAGTGAATCCTTTCCCACTGCCAGCAGAACCGGGTCTAATCAGCAGCAGACGAGCTGCGTGGCTGTTTTTTTTCAAGCTGATGTCATCACCTGGATGACATCAGCCGCGCGGCGAAACACAGCCATGTAAACAATGGAAAGGAGCATGGAAGCCATCGACACGGTGGTCAACGGTTTTCTGTACTTTGTACTTTTGTCCCTCTTTAAAAATGTACAAACTCAGCGCAGACTGAACGACATTCGAGCGTTGATGATAAAAAGGCGGATGGAATTTGTTGCTGAGACGGCAAAGAGTCGCGTTACAGACAGAGGAGACATTGGCGTGATATTATGCTGTAGGCACGTTACGCCAACGTCATCCTGTAAATTAATGGGTTCACCCGGGTCTGACGTTCCCACTGGAGCCGATCGAGTAGAAACCTGTGTCGCTTGAAGAGTCAGTTGACCCGGGTCTAAATGTCTATTAGACCCTTTCCCACTGCCGACAGGAGCCGATTGTTACGGAGTTTAAACAGGTTTTTTGGCCAGTGAGAAGGGGGTATAAGAGACCCTGACACAATTTTAGTCTCACACACACGCAAAGGCAGATAAACATTCACACACAGCCCTGTGCTCCCCTGCTGGCTCTGTGTGCTCCAGTGCCATCAGTGTTATTCTGCCAATCTATGTTTCAACCGAGTGGTCTGGTTTGGTTCAGCACACTTTGGTATGGTTTGGAGTGGTGAACCCTGCTCTCACTTTCATTTCCACTGCCACTTGAGGGCGGTGATGCGAGCCAGGTAAACAAAAGCAACCAGCACTCCAGTACTCCATGGAGCATTTTTTTGTGCATATATTCTTTACAGCAACAGCTAAGAACAAATCCATGGCTAATTTTAATATGGCATGATGCGTGTTTTCGTTGTCACATGGGAATGGATGATGGAGTTTTAAGCTCAACCCTTAAGGGCCAGTTTGGTGAGCTCGGTTTGATGTGCTTACCATTACTCCTTCAGCAGGTTGCCAAAAAGTGAAAACTGCATGGGGTTGTTTTTTTGGGCAGTAAAAACACCTGTAATTGTGTACGATACCAAGACTAGCTGAACTGGACTGCTTGGTGGAAACACAGCTATAAACTGACACTTATTTTCAGATATAAGAAAACACTAAGTGCCTTATTTAAAGTTAAAAGTCTCAGTAGAGCTGTAATTTTAATTCAGTTTCAATTTCAGTTACAGTAATTGCATCCCACAGTTATGAAAACAAGATAATCATGGTTAAACACTTAATATGCCACATACCATGTCGTGCTTTATTCCATGTGTTTTCTCATGTCTGGTAAGTATTTTAGTGTTTGTTATATTTTAGGTACAGGAGTTCATCACCACTGCTTCAAACATCTATTTTTTTTCATCATCTGATAATACACACTAACATTTTTATGTTTAGTTTTTACATTCAGTTTTACTTATAGCTTGTGCTTTGAAGTCTTCATATGTGACCAATGCTAAAATAAATTAATAATTGTGATCTCAATATCAATCAAAATAATTGTGAACATTGTTCACAATTGAGCACCCCTATGTCTTAGGCAGAGTAGAGGCAAATCAGATTGACAACTTTATCCATTATTTTGGCTTAAGTTTAACAACTCTAACATGACCAGAGATTTCCCTTTAGTATGTTATTTCTTCCTATTGTTTGTTAGTTTATCAATACCAATGTCATACTTAATCTTTTCTTGTATTTTTCCATATATTTTAAATAAAAAGATAGAAGTTAATTTTGAGGAAGCCATGAGTTGTCAATTTTTTTTTTTTAATTACTCTCTACCTGTTTATTTGCACTCATTAATGAACAAGTCATTTCACACATCCAATTGTAAAGCTCTATTTAAAGCCAGCAATGTTTAATTAGCATCTTTATTAACACTGAAAATACCCCCGCTGGTTGAAGTCCGGCATGTCTGCTAATAACACAAGACTTGGCAGTGATTGACACAAGAGCGACCAAAATCTCCAAATCTGTGTCTATCACACTCAAACACACATTTACATACACACACAGACACAGTGTGAGGGAGGTCATTTCACTCCTAATTGGATTTCTGGACGAGATGCTGAACGTGAATTTGCAGTAAGGAATGGGACTCAGGGGCATAATCACACCTGCCAGTTACATCCAATTTAAGCGTCTCCATAATAAATTCAGCCCTGTTTAATTGACAACACTGAATCTCATCAGCTGGATTTTATTAGGTTTTAAGAGAAATGTCTGTCACCGAAGAGAGGCAGTTTGATTCATTTTTTCTTCCACATGAGAGTAATGAGAGTAGCTTTCAATCACTGATTTATATTGGTGGAG
The DNA here is from genome assembly GCA_037902135.1 of Cetoscarus ocellatus. Taxonomy (NCBI): domain Eukaryota; kingdom Metazoa; phylum Chordata; class Actinopteri; order Labriformes; family Labridae; genus Cetoscarus; species Cetoscarus ocellatus. Next base: position 789,453 of record JBAMNC010000345.1, on the reverse strand, counting down.
ACGAGAGGCGCTGGACTCAGTGGGTCTCTGCCAGTTTTTTTTTTTTTTTTGTCTGGCCTACGAACTCAAAGAAGAAGTGATTAAGCTTATTAGACAGAGAGCTCCACTGAAATTCATCAATGCATTGATGTCAGCTTCTTGGCTTTGTTAACCGAACCACCGTAGACGTAGAAATGAAGATGCAAGGACAATAACATGTTGAACATGTTTGGATTCAGGTTGCTTTCATTAGGCATGTTAAGGTCCAAAATTAAACACATGATCCTGAAGAAAGTAAGAATTTTAATGATTACTTCATCTTGTATCCTGAAATGCACCACCTCAGGGGCCAAACGAGCAGGGTCTTGATCAGGGGTGGGCAACTGATGGTCCTGCTCTCTCAATATGGTAAACCAATGACTTTGAAATTTAAAAAAAAAAAAAAAAAGCATTTTAGTAAAATAACATGGCAAAATCTACCATGAGAACATTAAAAAAGCAATATTTCCAGGAAAATATAGCTGTAATTAGCTGTAATCATTTCTTTTCAATTCCCCTCTGTGCATAACTTATGTTTGTTAATATAAAAACTAAACTGTTAAAGTAACGCAAACACTAAAGTACTAACAAGTAATCTGGAAGCCACAAGTTTATTGCTCCAATTTCAACAATGCGGCCCCCTGTCACTAAGAAGATAATTAATGTTGCTGCGTCTGAAATCCGTTGCCTTCTCCTAGCACTGAATGAACAATCAATTTCAACCTCCCTTCATGAAGTCCACAGGCTCAAATGTTTATCTGTGTTGTCTTGCGTGTTTAAATAACATGGCTTCAATAGGCCAGGGTTCTGGAAATCATATGTGCATGTGATTGAGAAATGCACAGTGCAGGTAGGGGGCGTGGCATTAATACCCCCACAGTAAGTAGTGTGTTATGTGAATGTGATTGAGGAACAGCAGAGATATTCTCCAGTATACTTGCATGAAATCTGGTTGTTTTAATCAAGATTATGCTAAAATATATCCTTGTTAAGGATCAACCTTCAATGTTGTAAATTCCAGTTATTATTCCCATTAATTCCCAATGAAAAGTTTCCAACTTTGAATATTACAGGAATTTTGCAATCATCTGTAAACTCTTATTAATCTTGCAAAACAGCTGGATTCACCAGATCTATGTATTTAATGGATAAGTGGAGTGGTCCATCCTGTGTCAGATAGTCACCTGATACAGCTCGATAGATAGCGCGATAGCTTGATAGATAGGTAGATAGATACTTTATTAATCCCCATGGGGAAAAGCTGTAACTTACAACTTAAAAATCAAAAACGTTAAAACCTCACCTGAGTTGTTGTACACTCTGATGCCTGTGAGGATGAAGGACTATTACATTAAAATCTACTAAAAGATCTACCAGTAGATCAAGATCTACAGGTTGACCCCTGAAATAGCCTGCAGTTGTCGATCACCTCAGGAGAACTCCTGTGTCCTAAAGCCTCATGAGGAGGATGTTGAGTGTTGTTATGCCCTCGGTCCTTTAGTGCACCGGCCTCCCACGACCCAGAGCAGTGGAGGGTCCCACGCTCTGGTCGACCCAACAACACTAGTCAGCAAATTACATGAATATTTACATGCATACACACAAACACCCTCAACAAAAAAAATATAGCTGTGACTCAGTTATGAGCAAACACAAACACACATCTTACCAACTTGAATACAAACAGATCCACTTCAGTTTGAATAAATGCTCAGATTTCATAACAAAAGTATTAAGAGTTCAGTAACACATTCACTGACCCATAAACTTATCTGTTTATCTGATAGTACGAGCACACAAACAGATGGAGAGCCTAAACTTGTCATGCACTTTCTTTCACAATACGACGTCAAACGACTGTTGACTCAGACACACTTCTGTCCTGGAAGGATTACAGAGCTTCCTGTATGAACACACAACAGGCAGCAGGACATGGGAACATGACACCAGGCTTTGTCTTCTGAAGAAGACACTCAAGCTTTTTAACTTTCAGTCCTTTACACTCTGGCTCTGTTGTGCGGTATTGTTTCTGCCAATCAGATTAGCCCGTGGGATTTTTGTAGCGGTCTGAAGTGGGAGATTTTTCATGTCATAACACCGTGTCTCGTGTACAAGCTCATGCTGTGTGTGTTATTTTTGTGCGCACTGCTATGGTTGGGGTTGTTATTTTGGACCTTGGCCCACTTCCCACACACTGTAACTTTTTAAACAAGAGTGAAGAGTTTTAATGGAAGGCTTCCACTTTCACGGCTGCTTCTCAATAGGCGCTCCCTCATATTGTTGTTCCCACACAGTTTCTCTGCGCTGTGTTTGGAGGCAATACGCTCACAGAAATGTTGAAACTGGAGCTGCCTGGTTTGACTCTCAGTGATGAGTCAGAATAGTTCACAATGGGATGATAATGAAATCTTGATGATGAATTGCTTTTATAGCCCACAATATGGAGGGAAAAGAATTTGTTCCAGCCATTTAACATTAGTCATCGCCTTGTTTTGAGCCTTATCACATAAAAGGCTAACGTTTTCTATACACACAGTATTTTTCCAAAGGTGTAAGTTCCTTCATAATATTTTGAATTATGATATTTAAATGTGAAGGAAAAACTGAGACTTTAAAAGTGTGCTTTAATTGCTGTGGCATCTGACTCTAACATCTGTGCATTTGGATAAACGCTGACCTCAGGGGCTACCATTTTTCATTTTTTTAGCATCTTCTTTAAGAACTGGGCAGTTTCCAATGTTTAACACCCACCCCAAATGTTGCTGCAGTATGATGCAACTTCTATATGATATAAAGTCAGCATTAAAGAAGAGACAGTTTAGACTATGCACAAGCAAAGCAGGCCTAACAAGATAGGGTGCACCACTGTGAAGAGCTCACTGCAGGCTAGTGATCTCTGCCAAGGAGGTTATATTTTTGCTGGCATTTGCTTGTTGGTCTGTTCATCTCTATGGGCAAGAAAACTTTAAAACTGATTTTGATTAAGTTTTCAAGGAATGTTGTTCATGGCACATGGAAGAAGTGATCAGGTTTTTGGTGGTTATTCAACCAAAAGATGTAGATCCAGGATTTTCTTACAAGATTTGCTAACATTGCAAGATAGACCAGTTTTCTACATTTTCTCCAATACCTCAAAAATTCTCTGTGGACTTTAATGAAATTTTCAGCTTAGGTTGGTTGTGGCACAAGGCAGAACTTTTTGAAGGATTTGTTAACATTTCCAATAGGGCAGTTTTCCACTCTTACACTAACAACTCTGGTAAGAATGTCAGAAATGGCTCGGCGGGGTTTTTGCTCTGGGGGCACTTCTACTAATCTTTACAGAAAGTTCAAATATAAATAAGGATTTTAAGCTTAGGTGCTGTTTTCCCATTTTAATACCCTACACTTGTTTTATTCACTCCATTAAAGAGCCCATATGTGTGTCTGTTTAAAGTGTCTCCTCCACATGATTAAGCACTTCTATGCACAAGACAAAAAGTCTGCAGCATCAGGGCTTCTCCCTCTCCCCTGTCTACAGCTGCAATAGCTGCTTGAAATGGTTCGCTCCTCCAGCACTTCAATTAACCAACTAGTGCAATATTCTACCACTGATTGCATTTTAAGGCATTTTAGACAGTAGAATAAATGCAGGGCTGTTGATTAGATGGTGCCAAGCGGCGCTGAACTGACCAATTACTACAGAGTAGACTGGTCAACCAATCAGAGCGAACTGGGCTCTAATGTGGGGAAGGGAGCCTTCAAGAAGCATGAGCTCTAACAGAGAGAGAATACAGCTGGATCAGAGGTACCCAGTAAATGAAAGCTATAAGGTTTATTAAAAATTAGCGGTTGTGAACATATCAGTCAGCAGAAAATAATATATGAGCAAGAGTAAAGGCAAAATATGGGCTCTTAAATATCTTTTTTGCTGAATCTTAAAAGAGAAACAACAGGACACAGTGTTTTTTCAGAGGTGCTGAATGGGATCTGTAGTTGCAGTGTTGTTCACACACTTCACTGGTAAACTCAGTGCCATATTGACTGATGATCACGTGAAGTATTTCTTTGTCCCTTTGTGTGTCATGGCGTACACATCTTCTCTTTTCTGCTCTCATGCACAGACTCTGCTGATGAAGCCCCCAGCAGCTCTGATTTAGCAATTACCGATTTACCCCCAAGAAAAAAAGGGTTACAGACGTGCTAAACAGTACCTTGTTGAAGACTTACGCACTTTGCGGTTTTATGTCATGAAAGACAACAACGCAGTCACAGCCAGCAGACAGCACTAGACATTGCAGTTGACACCCCAGTCATGTTGGCCATCACAAGATAGAAAATTAAGTAAAACACTGTTGTGACACTTTCTTTGTTTCTGCTTTTTCTCAGACATGCCCCTCCATGTCCGACGCAGCAGTGACCCTGCCCTGATGACCATCAATGGCCCTTTTAGCGGCAGTGAGTCACGAGTCCAAACAGACGAGGGGCCATCACGAAAGAACCCAACACGCTGGTCCACCACTGCCGGCTTCTTGAAAGCACGACACACCTCGGGCACCAACAGTCTTGAGAGGAAGGTAAGAAGCTGCTTTTGGCACAAGAGTTTTTACCACAACAGATATTCTAACATAGAAACTTGCCACCTGGTTCCCCTTTGTCACTTGCTGCTTTGGATTTAGTGGTCATTTCTGCTAAATTAGCACCGAACAAGGTTGATTTGACATGATGTTTTTCACAGTTGTTATAAAGTGGACTCCAAAACCAGCATGTCTCTCCATGGCATGATGGAGCCACATCTTAAACAGGGCCCTATGAAATCTGTTTTATTTTTTCACAAATTCTGTTATGGTTTTTCCTATAATCTGCTTTTTTTTTTTTTTTGAGAATTCGGTTTCTGGTATTTTATGCAAATTTAACCCCAAGACACAGTATAAGTTAATGAAATATATTCATTCACTCTTCACAGTTACAGAACATTTGATCACCTGACACATAATAATCGTTGGGAAACTGCTCTGCCCTGTACCTTGGAGTTAGTCAGGACTTTCATAGCTTCTTAAGCTAGGGTTAACCGGTGTCCCAGGCAGCCACTTCGACATGTTTGCATTGTTAATGAGGGGAGGAGGAGGAGAAGTGAAGCATGCTTTGTCCCCAGCCGTAGTGACGCCCTCGGAGCATTTTCTTGAGAGATACGTTCCTTTTTATTCCGATTAAAAGCTTTTACATAAAATGTTGTCCATTTTCGCGATATTCTGCGTGTATATTGATTTCTGCTTTTAATGTCCAATTCTACTAAAAGCTTTGGTGCTTGTGAACATGTTGTGGCTCTTGATTGTCTACTCCCTTTATTGTTAAAGTCTGCTGAGTCCTGGCAAACAGGCAAATTTCAGGCAACTTTCTCCAATTTACAGATAAAGTTGTACCTTGCTTTTGTTGACTTGGGCTCAAGCATCCTCCAGAGGGAAAAGGAAAAGAAAAAAAAGTCCAACAGATACAGAAACAACCGATAACCAGCATCACTTCAGGAAAAGATGAAGCATAATCCTCACTTTTTATTATAGGGAAAAGGTATGGATACATATCGCAGCCTGCCTCGGGACGCAGGGACTTGGGCCAATCAGAGAGAATTTCAGAGGGAGACGGCTCGCTCCTCACTGAGCGCCAATCACCCCATGGTGGACCGCTGGCTGGAGAGGCAGGAACAGGTAGGACGGTGTTTAGTACACATGAGTACACAGAATTGGACACACTTTTAGCCATGTGAAAGATACTTTAATGTAGTGGATTGCACTTACACAAGAATATTTTTGTACCATAGCATTTGCCAAAATCTGACTCAACAGCTGGCAGTGACATGCAAACCTTACATTGAAAAGACTCCCTGAAGTTTGCAGACCAGGGAAGGGGAGGAAAAAAAATCCAAAAATGATGTAAAGCGTGTAGTGATGATGTTCTTGCACACGTCTGCCTCCATTCTACATGTTTGGACATAACATAAATAACTGATACCCTCAACAACCAGAGATTTACAGCCAGTCTCAGCCTCCGCACCATGTAAGTTCTGCACACTGCGAAAATCCAGTCTGAGTGTTTGAGAGCAAGTCCAGAGCCCGACCCAGTTCTATCACTCCCCTGGCTCTCACCACAGAGGTTAAAAGTGAGAAACATTACTATAAATCCACTTTGAGACATAAGGCTTGGATAGAGAAATAGCATAATGTTGACACAGTAAATAACATAAGCCACATACAGAACATATGGTTCTGTTTAAGTTGATATGTAGGGCCAGGGCCTCTGTTCCCTCATGGGTCTTTTACCTCTAAGATTTGTACAAAATATTCATAAAACATGAGAGCATATCATGACCCATGTTCAGCACGCTTCATATTTTGTCTATGCATGGCTTGTGTTACGAAAAAAGCTTTACTCCTTAACGTGATATGTTGATTAAAGAAAATATGAGGTATGAGGGCGTTCTTGCATCTTTTAACGCTCTACTGTTTCTATTATTTCTAAAGTAAGAAGGATGTCTACGTTGCTGATTGGTTTAATGATGAGGGATTACTTTAAGTTCAGTGATCAGAAAATGATCTGAAGTTGAACTTGTGCATGTTGATATGGGAGTGTGTGAGCTGCCCAAAGTGTGGTACAGAATGTCAAATTTTGTACCTCAAGATCCAACTTGATGAAGTTTTTTTTTTATTGTGCTGTAGTGCAAAATGAGGTTTCTCCATCTGGAGTTCATTGACAGTATGATTAAGACATTGTGGCAGGAGGTGCTGGTTCAGGACAGCCACTTGAGTCTTTGGATTTGTATTATGGCTGTCAACGTCCCTTTTTTGGATGTCAAAGTTATTTTTATGTGGATAAGGGTGCAGGATATGCATTTATACAGATTAATCTCTTGCGCTTCAGGCACTCCAAACATGGAGGTCAGTGCTCAGAACAGGAACAAAACAAATGAAAAAGCACTTCAATGGATTCCCCAAAAAAAAAGCATTTCAGAAGAAACAACTGGACACAAGCCACCTTAGATATCGTCGCTGTAGGGCACAAATCTCTCTTTCTTATGTCTTATTATAAAGTGGTGCAATACAATACAATATTCATCCATTCAGTGGTAGAGGGCTTTTTTCATTTTTCATTTGCTGAACAGTAGCAATGTTTGAGAAAGGAGATTTGTGACAGCCAGGAACAATCTTTTACTCCGATACATTTTACATTATTCAGGTTCGACAGGTCCTGTGTCTTAATCAGAGTAATTTTTAGACTCTGATTAAGACATTGGGTGCATTGAAACGTTAGTCATTTGCACCTGAATAAAATATCTGAAGAGACTTGTCTGCTCCTCTAGTTTCTTTGGAATTGTCTTTTTTCTGGGAGTCAATTGCAGTGCTTTTTATGCATTCATACATCGCTGTCATAGTTTAAGCACCAGTATGGAGCTAAATCCAGGCCAAAAGCATTGTAAATTAAAAATGAAAAAAGATTGAAAAGATGATGTTTGAAATTGAAATGTCAATATTTAGTTCTTGATTTTTTAAAAGCGTAAAAACAGTCAATTGAATTAAAAAATAAGCGGAAGAGTTTTTTTTTTTTCATTTGTGTCATTTTTTCAGTTGCAGGATTAATATTTTCCGATTCAAACCTTATCTTTTTGGTTTCAGATTTCTTTTTTTTTACTTTCAGATCTTGTTTGCACTTTCAGATCTTATTTTTTCTGGCTTCAAACTTTTGGCTGAGTTCTGGTGTGGGATTGTGAGTGACAGCATAGCAAAGCATCCTCAAATCATGTAGAGATCTAAATGTGCACATCTATAGCCACTTTATCACAACTTGCCTACAGTCAGACCTTTTATGAACTCACCCCCGGCGACCATCTTAACAGATGCACATTAGAGGCATGTTTGTACCAAATGTATTTTTCAAATCCCGAAGCGACTTCAGCTCCTCCTCTTATCTATTTTGTCTTCTTAGACATTGATCGTCAGCTTCATTTGGCCCCGTGTTGCTGACCATAGCATGTACTTCAGCACCACAGGTGATAGTTTGCCTCAAGCAGTGAGCATTTGGCTGATTCAACATGTTGAACTGATGTTTGCAGCAGTTTGTGAAACATTCTTACTCCATTTTCAGCTGAACAGAAAGACTGATTTTATGTTTGCCTTGTTCCTTTTCTTGTCATCTGATGTTTACCTTCTTCTCATTCTTCAAGCAAACCTGTTTGGTCCAAATGCTGCTGGCAGTTGCAGTATTGTTATCATATATATTTCGTTTTTAACCATTTTTTCAGTGATATGATCATGGATGGCAAATTAGTTTATTTCTCTCCCTACTTTGTGCGAATGCTTAAAAAAATATATTTCCTCTCATTCAACACAAACACACAATGAACGAACATGGTGCCCCAGTTAGCTTTGTCTGATGTGTTTGGGCTGTGTTGAAGTTCAGTTTTTAACTCAATGTGCCAGTCAAAAGAACCGTTTGTTTAGACAGTTTAATATCTTTGTAGGCTCAGCAGCTATTCATTAATGACACTTAAAAACTCATAATCAAACTGTCACTATCTCGTCGTCATATGATTTTGTAAACGGCACCCAAAAAGGGGTTAACGGTGCAGGAAATTCTCACCATCGATCACAGTAAAGCTGGACACTTCCCATCATCCTTCTTACAGCAGGTTTTAGTATGAAGGGGGTTAAGTGGTGGAGGTCAGTGCAGGATGGTTCAGTTTGTATTAATGACCTGCTGAAGACCATCTGCTCTCAGACACGCACACATACACACTCAGGGACTCAAAATGTCCCCCGCTGTCCTTTTCTTCTGCTGTCAGGTCTCTTTGTGTGACAAACGGCTTCATCAATCCTCTTTGCGTGGTGGTAATTCTCTTTAGTTTATGGAAGAACTTTGATTTAGTGTTGGGGTATTTTGTAGATTTCTGATGTCTTGTTCCTGCTTGCATTTTGTGGCTTTCACAGCATTAAAAGCTTTTTTGTCCTTCCCAGTCACTTCCACTTTGTTATAATACCATTAACAGTTGACTGTAACATTTAGTAGCGAGGAAACTATAGCACAATTGGCCTCGCACTGGAATTCAGAGAGCTCCTGAGAGCGACTTATTCATTCACAAATGTTTGTAGAAGCAGTCTGCATGCCGAGGTGCTTGATTTTATACACCTGTGGCCATGAAAGTGACTGGAACACCTGAATTCAGTGGTTTGAATGGATGAGTAAATACTTCAGCAATATCGTGTATATATAGCTGGTATCAGATGAACTAGTCCATTTCAATGATGCTGGAATTCAGGCCCCAACTCCCAGTCAAATGCTCAGTCCAAACTTCATAGTCCCCAGTTAACAGTAATCTCTTTAAATCTACTTCTTGTTTCGCCTTGCAAACAAAATGCTCCGAATATAAACAAAGGACATTGAATGAAGACGCTGGAATACACAGATAGCAGCAGTGCAGCATGGTTTGACAATATTTTGATCTAAAAAATGGATATTCAACTGTATGTAGGTTGTGTCAGGTTATGCTAACATGTAACCACTTGTCTGAAGTAGTGAGTGGCCATTTCCAGTACAGAAATATGGCTGTCAAAGTAAAAAAAAAAAGAACCAAAAGCTACTCATAAACTGATTATGAGCAACCCTCAACTCTGCAAAGCAGTTTCAGTGTTTTCATACTGACTGTGATCCTGTGATAGTTTTCTGAGTGCCTTATTAACTAGGGATACACGATATTATCTGTTTGCTATCGGTATCAGTAGATATCAGCCTAAAAAGTTAAGTATTGTAGTGGCCGATATTGAATTTTTGCAGATATTTGCAGTCGACGTATCGGCCACACGTATTGGCAAATTGCACAAATGTACAATATTGATGCTCTTCTCATCACTGCATGGGTACATTGAAAAATCAAGGGTTTCACTTTTGCAAGAGTAAAATGCTTTTTACCTCTGCCAAGGAGGTTATGTTTTTGCCAGCGTTTATCTGTCTGTTTGTCTGTTTGTTTGTTTGTGTTCGAAATATCTTAAAAAGTTTTGAACGGATTTAGATGAAATTTTCAGGAATTGTTGGAAAGGGGATATGGAAGAACTGATTAAATTTTGGGGGTGATCCAGATCACCGTCTGAATCCATGAATTTTTTGAAAGGATTCTTTAACATTGCCAGATAGGACCATTTTCGCCAAAGTGGACCAAAGCTGCTTGGCTGAGGTCTGCGCTCTCTGAGTGCTATTCTAGTTTCTTGTTTAAATTTGTTCCATGCAAAAATATACTGTAACACTGAAAGAAACAAGTCCATTTTTGTTAAGTACAGAGCTTGTGCTCTTGACCAGAAATATCGGTATTGGTATCTGCGATGATGAATTTATATCAGATATATGAAAAAATCCAATATTGTGCATCCCTATTATTAACACAACACCAGATGATTAGGCACAATTTTGATTTGTTTTTATCCATTTTCAGAGTCATCCGCCTGATACCATCACCAGTATGTTTTGTCCTGGATGATCTCAAGGAGATATTGATCAAAAAATGCAATTTGTGAGATATGACTCAGACACATTCTCGAAATCCATGTAAAACAACTGGAAAGTTTCTTCTCATCTGTGAAATACACACTACAGTTTGTTGTTGTTGGCTGGTCTTTGTGTGCACTATCTCCCCTCTCAGTGTCACTGTTTCATGTCAGTGATTTAAGCTGTCTTACTTACAGGAAGGATGTCGCAACTGTGTGATGATGAGAAAAGCCATTATTTTGTTACAGGATTTTATAATCAAATATCAGAGCCAATGAGATCAACAAGACAAAGGGGAACATGTCTTATCTTGAAAGCCAAAATCTGTACGAGTCCATTGTGTCCTCTCGTGCTTTTGTTTTAATGCTTTTTAAATGAATTAAAACCCGTTATGTTATACTGTGATAGTCAAACAAGCCTTCTCATGTCTGTGGGGTTTGTGTTGCTGGGGTGCTTTATGAAGTAGCAACGTTGTGGTAGAGCGAGTTTGAGTATTAGTGTAAGCATATAAAAGTTTAGCAGCATCAATAAAAGTTTAGCAGAGCTCATTTAAACAAGTGTTATGATGATGCACAGCAACAACACCGCGTACACAGCGTGATGCTTGAAGCACACATCAACATGGTTCCTGTCTACAAGTGAACAAAAGGCTACTACCCACAGTAAATGCTACATTTTCAAAATCAGCCACTTATGTGTTGAAAAGACCTTAGAGGGAACCCAACAGAGTGGTAATGTACACTATAAAACAATATCTGTTGGCTGTAAAGAGTCTTATAGAAGTTTCATGTCCAGAGTCACAATTTGTAAGTACTTCAGAATTTCATTGCAGAACTACGAATGTCTATGACATGTTGTTTAATTTTTGATGAAAATCATTAGAGATGCCCTGATCAGGGTATTTTTGGCCTGTCAGTGAGATCACCAAATACCAATACAGATACCAAAACCGATACTAATCATGTTCTGCTTTTTGTTTTTACGATTGTTTTGGTGTTTGCACAACAAAACAGTATGAAAAGATCTAATGAAGCAAAGCATCATAATATCCTATCGTCAAACAACTGGATTAAACAATGAATGACGTGCATTTATTATTTGTTTTGATTTATGTTCATTGACAAAATTGACAGACAAACACTATTGATTCTTATCCAACAGGCAAAACATAGCAAAACAATAAATAAATACAGGGAATTAAATTTTAAAATATTACCTCTGGGAAATATTGTAACTAATGTAATTGTTTAATTTTACCAAGAAAACAAGTTTACCACCCACTCTTAAATTTACATTTAAACTCATCATGTTCTAAGCTTTATCAGGTACTCGTTTTACGTTGCCAACCATCATAATGTTGCAGCTCTCAAACACACACTGAACACTACGTACATTTTTTGTGTAGCAATGTGCACAATTTCAACACAGGACAAAGTTTAGGACAAATTATTTAAGAGAAACACAGGGCAGAAGGAGCAGCAGACAGACAGGTGAAAGACTGGACAGTTAGTCTGTGACATCACAAAGGTGAGCACAGCGTTTGTCCACAGGCAGTCAAATCAGTGACTACATGTGTTCATTTCGATCATTCAATCTTGTATTTTTGAAAAAATTTTTTCTTTTGGTTCATTATGATAATCATATGCTGAAAGTTTTGAAAGTTTTAAATTGTACAACGCAGGGTTGACTTATCAAAAAAATCTCTCTCAATGCTTTTTTGTGATCAAATTTTTATTAGGTTTTTTTTTTTTTAACAAGACTAACAAATTAACAGAAAATTAACATGACAGAGAAATTACTGCAGCAAATATGACATAATGAACAATAGAATAAAACCCCACCCCACCCTCCCAAGAAAAAAAACCCCAAACAAAACTAAACTAAACACACATACACAATAAACTAAGTAATGAAACAAAATAAAATGATATGCCAACAGGACCATGCATATATGATGATATATTCTTACATCAGATATGTTGATCTACCTACAGATTCTTTCTCAACGGTACAGTGAGAAAACAGGAATATATATATCAGGGTTCCCACGCGTCCTGGAAAACCTGGAAAATGGTTGACCAGTTTTCCAGTCATGGAAAGCATATGGAAAATGAGGAAAAAAGTAAAATGTCCTGGAAAAGCTTGAATTTTCCTGGAAAATTATTTGTCTTCCTTCTACCTTGTTAGTGAACAAAAATCAAATACAGGAAATAAAGTAAAAATGTACTTGGTAACTAATTCACACTTAGCCATAAAGTATGAGTAGATAAAATAATGCAAGTTAAGGAATAAAATATAAAAAACTCAAAACAATGGTGACAACAAGAAATAATGAAAAATGACAAAATAAAATTTAGGCTGCTTAAACAGTAAATCATCAAAATATGTTTAATAAAAAGCAGAGTAAATAAAGATTTTTATAGAAAGTATAAACCATACATTTACAATAGTAAGACACTACATAAAAGCCAGACTAAAAAGATAGCTAGACAGTGTTCATGCCCCAGAGTTAGAAAAAAATACATTTTAAAATCAATATGATACAGTTGAGCTAGCTAGAGATATCGGTCATCAACTTTAATCTTGTTTTTTAGAAGGCTAGATTAACTTGAAAATTGCCCACACCAATATTGTAACTTCTGTTGGTTATGTGACACTGGAAAACGACCTGGAAAAGTCCTGGAAAATGATTTGTCAAAAAGAGTGGGAACCCTGATATATACATATACATCCAAGCTATGTATATTCATATCCAATATGTTAAAGACATAATGGTTAAAGGGAGAAAATTAAATCAACAGATCCTTTAGTGCTCTCAAACAGTCCTTAAGCATTCACACCAATCACCTGAGATATTCAAACCACTCCCCCTGCCACGGGGGATTACTTGGACTTTGAATGTGATGAAGCAACGGTAACAGGCCTCAGTGAGAGTGTACAGATTGTCCAGATTGGGGGCCATGCCACCTCTGGCCACCAATCTGGACAAGCCCCTGGATACACACACAGCTACTGGAATCATAGGTTTTACTTAATGAAGCTAAGACTAACATTATGTTGAATCTTGAGTGTATTCTCCCTGGAGGCAGTTTTAAGGCACCTCCTCTTTTTTAAGATGGTCATACAGCTTCTGCAGTTTTCCTTAATCTCCCCCGCGGTTCATCACAGAGCCACAAAGAATTCTCCTTTGACACAATTAGCTTATAGTTCCATTTTCCAGTGGAGCATTAAGCCTTTGTTAAGAGAGTGAAATAGCATGGTATGGGAATGAAGAATAGCTTGGCGAGGATAAAATATGCAGTGATTTAATTAGAATGGAGCAGCTTTAGTATGATGAATTGAGCGGTGCAATTTCCTCCAGTTATTCCCGTCTTATCTCCCATGAACGAATAACATGGAACAGAGGAGGGCGAACTGAAGAGAGGAATTAAAATAGAGTGTCATATAATGAAGTAGGCTTTTTTTACGTTCCTGCAGCAAATTCAGCTTCTCTCATAACAAAACATACAGAACAGGGCTTTACTTTGCATACAAGAGAGTCAGATTGAATCGCATGGAAATGAGTGAAACTATTCTTCCTTCCCAAGTGGGTGATCGTGCCCGCCTGCAGCAGCTCCTCCGGCTCCCTGATATACAGCGAGAATTGAACTCCGATAGTTTGGAGCTGTGTTCATAAGCCCCCTAAACTCCCAGCACACTTTGGCAACAGGTAGGGGGTCGCCATGGCAACAGCGAGCTGCCAGTCGAGTGTGTATTAATGAGAGCTGTTTGGAGGTGCTGCAGTTGTGTCGAGGTCTGTGCTCTGCGTGTGTGTTTATGTGTGTATCACTGAGTCACGGGGCCTTTATACATCTATGTGTTTGTGTCCATCGATTTATATGTTTGTTGCCCCAGGAGTGTGTGTTCACGCATTCATGACTGTGTGTGTTATTTGTGTGTGTGTGTCAGTTGTGAGAATCTTTCGAAAATCCAGGCAGCCTTCAACTCAGTTGCAAATCAACCAATTAGGAAGAAAAGCCACAAGCCGCTCTGTCGCCCGCAGTGTGCACGGACAGCTGAACCTCTGCACACAAACACACAAATTCAGACACAGCCTGTACCCCGTCTGGGTCAATTTTCACCTCTGAGAAGAGACAGCAGTCTCTGTGGACTTACATGTCACAGAGCATGTGTGTGCACGTTGATGTGTTACTAACTGTATTTCATATCCAGTGTGGTCTTTAGAAATACTTTTTTTTTGCAAGGGATGGGCAATGATGGGTAGTATAATACTTAAATTACTACCCCTGATGTCATTGTATCACGGAATAGCAAATGGTTAAACATATTAATACTAGGGGTGTAATGACCCATAGATCTGGATTGATCCATCGATTGGTTAAGCAACGATCCAAGTAAGTTATCTCATCATCAGCGCACTGATTAATGAAATAACTTATTGTACAAAAGGAAAACAGCGAGAGCTTATTCTTATTATTCTTCCTCCTCAACTACCATTAAACAGTAAAGCAAAGTCTTATCACATTGACATACAAACTGTGGCATCACAGTAAAACAAAATCATCAATGTTGAGTTAGTGAACTAAACAGTTCTACTTAGAGCATGAGAAATGTTTAGCTTTAATTAAAATCAAAATTGCAGATTTTTAGTTTGATACAGCATGGCCAACTGTTGGAGGTCAGTAACAATAAAAATAAAATGATAATACAATAATTTGTGTTATTATTTTGCATTGCTGCTTCATATAATATACTAACATCACAAAGTAACAATAACACCCATTAGGTAAGTGTGGGGGCAAAAAAAAAGACTACTTATAAACCCAATTTTAATTTTTAAACACTATTAGATCATTTAGATCCTCTATAAACTGTCATACCCAAAGGTCAGCACATCGTTTCACATTTCAACAATAAAATTGTTGAAACATCAGGATTGCTTTGTATTTCTTTCTTTGCTTCAGGTGAAATGTAGTTGATTGTGTTAAATGTGTACATAATAATAAATCGATCGAAGGCCCCTGAATCGAATCGAATCAAAATCAAATCATGGCAGACTTTGTGATATCGCAAATATCGCACCGCTGTCCAAAGATCGTATCCTATAGTCATGGAACTGATGATTTACACCCCTAATCAATACCTTTTATTTTGACACCTCTACATGGTGGAGCCCCATACCGAGTCCTAACTGAACGTGAGGAAATAGGAGCTTGTGTCGCATTGCGCGCCCACTGTCCACACAACGTCTTTTAAAAATGTAATTCCAAGCCATGTGTTTCCACTGGTACACAGTACAGCAAGTGCTTTTACTATACAGCTCACGGTCATGGTTGTCCGCCATGTTTGTGTCTGCTAAAGTCGCTTTTGAGAATACAAACTGTGAGAGAGTTGGTTAGTGTGTGGTGTGGTGTGCTCTGCCTGTCTTCTTGTGAAACAGCACACGGTTAAAGAACAAAGTTGATAAATCTGTCTCCATGTGTGGGGTCTCGCATACATAAACTCTTTCTGTATGCACCAGGTCCTAAATGCCTCAAACATGTCAGATCAAACAAGCTTTACGATATCCCTTTAGTGTATCTTGGAGAGCATTTTAAAACAGATAAGTAGCATGGTTTTTATTCAAAAGATTGTAAACTTGTTATGGATTCAGACAGTAATGTTTTCTTTTCTAATTATCACCTCTCAAGCACAGCCCTCAGTCAAATAGATCTGTGCCATTAATAAGTGTGATTTTGTGTTTCCGCTCATAAAGTGAACCTGCCTGAGTTCAGACTTTTTCCACTGCTGGTAGAAATCAGCATGTAGTTCAGTGGATCAGTGTGTGTATCTGTGTGTGTGTGTGATGCAGTGCTCACACTCCGGGGTTGTGTCAGTTGTGTGTTAGTGCTGCTGCTGTGTGTCCTCAGTTATTAGACTGCTGAGGGACCGAGTTATCTTTCATGGTGGGATGGAGGCTTCGCACAAGTCACTGGGGACGTTGTTACACAGACATGTTGAAGGCAGGTCAGCATTCACACACACACACACACACAACTACACACACCTACACATTCACACACACCTGCACACTGTACTTGTGAAGGAATGTTAATGCTGCCGTATGGATGTGTGCAGTATCAGCACACAGATGCTGGATTTTGACCCACAGCAGCTTATTTCAGAAACCATATGTATGCTTTGATAGGGCTGGGAAACATTTGAGTTTGAAAATATTTAGATGTTTTCTCAAATTTGATGTGTAGTAAATTAGTGCTGATAAAGCAGCACTCACACTGACATTTGGGCCAACTTTTGCAGACCTAAAAGTAAATGTCAAACTGCATCAAGTTAAGTACATGTGAGTTTTTTTAAATATCCCATGGGTGCTGGTTTGGCGGAGGTGTAAGCAACCAAGCTTCTGCTGGCATGGGTTGAATCCAGGCTGTGGCCAGTTCAAAGAGTGTCCTCCTCCTACTCTCACTCAGCCGTCACAAGATATCCGCTGTCCCTCTCTCCTATCAAAGGCACAAAATGATACCTACTTGTGTTTTTTTTTTTACTTTTTCATGATTTATTTTTTTTTTCTATTTTCGTCCTCTTTTTGTTTGTCTTTGTTTATATTTTTACTTACAATTGTTTGTTTGCTTGTGTTTTTCTCTTCTTCCCTTTTGCTCT
Organism: Cetoscarus ocellatus; assembly: GCA_037902135.1. Classification (NCBI taxonomy): domain Eukaryota; kingdom Metazoa; phylum Chordata; class Actinopteri; order Labriformes; family Labridae; genus Cetoscarus; species Cetoscarus ocellatus. Next base: position 772,272 of record JBAMNC010000345.1, on the reverse strand, counting down.
AGCTTCTGTTGATGTTTTTTTGTTTGTTTGCATGTTGTTGTTTTTTTCCTTTTTCTTTTTTGCACATTTGTATATTCTCTTTTGGTTTTTACTTTATTTACTTGCCTTTTCTTTAAGTTTTACTTATTACTTGCAGTGGTAGTATGTCTTATATATATCTCTTTCCGTGTCTTTGTATGTGTGACCTAAAAAAAAATAATAACAAAGCAATGCCCTCAAGGCTTTTTACCTGCTAACAAACCTGACAAAAGCCAAATAAATTAGTAATAAACAAATAAATGAATAAAATAAAGGAAAAAGCAAAAATGCATAAGTACACCATTAAATTTTGTTTACTACCTTATCATGATGTCCGTAACTTGTCTATGCCATTGCAGTTTTATTTTCATATCTATTCCAACTACAATTCTGACTGGTGTTATGGCTTATTTTGTAGCTATGTTAAGTGTGTTATTGGTTAATTAACACAATGGTTAATTGGTATTAACAGACATGTTGAGGAACTATTGCTTTGTTAATATTTCATTTCAAGACAAATCTATTAATCTTTATGAAATCACGTTATTTATATGCTTTTTTGGATGCTCCTGTTGTTTTGAAATCTGCTGTAACCATAGCAAACAGTAAAGCAAGAAGCCATGGGTCACTAATCAACACAGTCACTTGGGAAACAATAACACCGAGCCAACTTAAAAAAAAAATCAAGCAATACCCGACCCTTCATTAACCTCCCTTGTATTACCATTAAGCTATTTTTCCCTTACTGCCCAGCCTCCTGCTATGTCCTCAAATATACAAACTATTTACAGATGTGCAAAGGTACACAAGCACATGAACACACCACAGGATTGTATTAACCTTAAAAAGCTAAAGCCACACATTCATTATGCATACACCACACCTCAATGCATACTTAAACACGTGGAGTACATGTATACCAAAACATACAGTGACACCATAAACACGTGCACCATAGCTAATCTTCATGACCATTAACACATACATGCACACCTCTCCCTGCACACTAGAACTAACAAGCTCCCATGCAGGTTGTATGTGGCAGAGAGTTGAGTCCCTCAGGTGCACGGTGCAGCTTTAGCAGGATAAATCATGCAAACCTGAGCCCTACACCCATAAATCACCTCAGACTCCGAGTGCTGTGTGTTCATATATACATGTGTAATGCGCACCTGAACCTTAAGTTTAAGTATAAATGCACGAGTGTGTGTTGATTGATTTTTTTTTTGTCTTGTTTATGCTAAAGGTACCAGACATGTTTGCATGAATAACAAACTGTAGCTGAAGATTCAGTAAAAATGTCAGTATATATGCTCAAGAACAGTGTTTCTCAAATGGTTTGACAGGGCACACTGGTGTGTCTTTAAGTAAGTCTAGGTGTGCCTTGGGAATTTGTCTAACAAGTTATTACTACCTTCAACTCTTTAAAGGTGCATTAATTTCTGTATGCAGCTGCATATTCTGTGGGTTTTGGTTATCCTAAATCCCTAAAGTAACAACATTGTTTGCATTTTACAGGACTAGAAGATGGTGGGATATCATATTTTGCTCCCTCCTATTTATAAGATTTCCTTGCTTTATTAAAGTAGTCTGCCAAGTTTAAATGTGCATTGCTATTTTTTTTTTTTTTTTTACTTCATTCCTTTTTTCATATATTTGGTTAAAAATGTCAAAAGTGATTCAGTTTCTGTTTGATTATATCAAGCACTGGATATGAAAAACGTGCATATGAACGTATAGATGCTGTGTAGTCCAGGGTCTTTCTGTGTGGAGTTAACATGTTCTCCCTAACCATCTATACTTCTTATCCCTTTTGTGGTTGCAAGGGGCTGGACCCTATCGCAGCTGTCATTGGGCTAGAGGCGGGGTACACCCTGAACTGGCCGCCAGCTGATCGCAGATCCACATAGAGAGACAGGCAACCATTCAGGGCAATTTAGATTCACTAATTAACCTCCTGAGCATGTTCTTGGTCTGTGGAAAGAAGCAGGAGTGCTGGGAGAGAACCAATGCATGCACAGGGAGAACATGCAAACTCCACACAGAAAGGCCCTGACCAAAGACTAAAATATGCTTGTTAGTTTAACTGGTGTCTCTAAAGTCCTTTTGTGTATGAGTGTGAGCATGAATGGTTGTCCATCTTTCTAAGTAGCCCTGTGATTGGCTTGAGACTGGTTTAGAGTTTAACCTTTGATAAAGACATTTGGTGTTGTGTTTGGATCATTTGAAAGCTTAATTAGTCACTCAATACAAAATTGGGATGATCGTGCATTTGTGGAATAAGCAACACAGCAGAACATGTGGGAAACGCCCCCCACTACCCAAAAAGAAGTGCAATTATCCGTCTTCTCCTTGAAGAAAGCCTTCAATTCCTTAGTGAAGCAAGAGTGAGGAACAGGTCTTCATGGTGTGTTGTCTTCACCAGTCTTATGCCGCATTCACACCGAACGCGACTTGGGCGACCTAGGCAACCACTCTCCATGCAAAGTCAATGTACAGCCACGATGGGCCGGGACTAACCCTCCCCAGAGCGAGGACGAGCGACGACGAGCGACCAGGTCGCGTCGCTCGGTCGCCAAAGTTGAAAAATCAAAACTTTTCAGGGGACGTCATGTGTGGCTGTGCCGCAGCAGCCAATCAGAATTGTGTGGGTGTGTGACGAACACGTGACAGACTTTTTTTTGTTCCTGATCACAGAGTGACAATCCATGTCCGAGTGGGGAACGTTAGTTAGTGAGTACATTAGTTCCACCTCGATGGGATGGCAGAGAACTCCAGGCGTGACATCACTGAGAGACGCAACAGTGGCCAATGAGTTATTTATGGACAGGTGACACGACTTTGGTGGGTGATGCCATGTCAGTTGCCAAGTTGCGTTCGGTGTGAATGCGGCTTTAAGGAACTTGGTCTTAAGTTTCTGAATGGTACCAGGCCTGACGCCAAGTGATGCTGCCAGTCTGTAGTGCAGAACACTGGTATACAGGTGCAGCGAATTTTAGCACATTTTTTGGGGGGGGCTGTACCTGCATGTTTAGCTGTGCTGCTCATTCCATGAATGTATGATCATTACAACTTGTACTTCGTTGTAAAGGTGATTAATCAAGCTTTCCAACAATATAAACACAATGGCTCTTGATTCCCATCCCTTGGTCTGAGGCTAGAACCACAGATTTATACGTCTGTGATTTTGCAGAAACTAATCTGTTGGTCACAGCCTGGTTTCAGATGATATTGTTTCTGTATTATTTTTTTGGATCAGTCTGTCCTCATGCTCAGACAAAGAATCTCACGTCTTAGATGCTGTCAAAGTCTATAAGTGATTAAAGTTGATACTGTGTAGGTTTTAAGTTTACAAAGGCAGATGAATGTTCATGGTCCCCCTCTCTAAAACCTGCAGTAAGAGTTCAGTCAGATTGAGGTATGACCAGTAGGTGTTGCTGTGGAGCTAATTTCAGGACACTCATACAGGTTTGTGTGAAAGAGTGTGTATGTGTGTGTTTTAATGTGAAAGAGTGTGCATGTGTTTGTCCTTCTGTTTCTGCATTCTTTGTGAATGTGGTGTGAATGTGTGTAAAGATAAACACTGAAGGTGTGTGTTTGTTCAGGGGCGAGAACATTTGCTTGTTAATGTGCAGCCACTTTGCTTGTGTGAGCCTTTAGTCTGACACCTTCTTCCAAACTTTTCCATCTGTATTAAGCCCATTATCCCCTGAATCCTTTAATTCTGTCCCTCTCTGCACAATCTTCTGCTCTCTTTTGTACATATTTTTCTCACTGTTCTCTTTTCTTTGAAAATGTAGCAGTTATTTTTCTGCTGTCTCCAACTTTCCTGACCTTTCTGTCCAAGTTTTTCAGCTTCATCACATGTCTACATGCCAAACACAGTTTTTTGAAAAGGAAGCATTTTGTCACTGTAATAATGCAATAAATGACTTTGACCCTGGAGCTGTTAAGTTCATGCATCTTCATAAGAAAGATGAATTGATAAGTTCTCAGAATACTTACTTTTTCAATAGATAATGATGTACTCTTCTACTTCTAAAAGTCATATTTTCCATAATTCCAGAAATGGTGCTTAAATCATAGCTTTATATATTTTTATTCTCTATTTTGTTTTCTAAAAAAAATAGTGCCTCCAAACATCTATGTTCCCTCTCCTAAATTTACACTTTAACAAATCAGAATGGAATTTTTATTAACCTCCACCTTCGTCTGCTATTTGATTCACAATGCAGACGTACTGTTTTCTGGTTGGCTGACAATAAAATAAATTAAAACAATTAATCATTTGCTTGTGCAGCTGACTGAAATTATGCATTAATATGGACACTAATATTGACACATATATGTGCAATGCTTAGGGTTAGGACCACCTGTCAAAAAGCAAAAAGATGAATAAACTTTAACATTTTAGAAATCTTAATTTTTTTTTTTTTTTTTTTTAAATCCTTTCTTTTTGGTGAGGGCAAACATTTTGTACAGGAATGGAGAATTTTATAGTGAATTTTCCTTTTTAGACCCAAATTTGAGCTGCTCACTGGGCTTCTCTGAGAAGTTGGACATTTATCAAGCAGAACATTCAACCACTAAAACTGATTTTTCTGTTCAGGAATGCAAGTCAACTACTATTTGACATCCTAATCAAGAAACAATAGCGTGCTTTTTTTTGTAAAGAAAAAAAGTAAATTTGAGAATTTGTGAATAATAATAGTGATTAGATTTTAACATTAGAAATATCATTTGCGATGAACAGTTTCTACATACTGGTGTATAAACCATTACAGAAACAGAAAAAATGTTTTTGGTAATTACAAACGCTGTTAATTTTGGGCATCTTTGGCATGAACTTTGCAGTGGGTGATGGTCTAATAAATTTGCTAATCACTGTATGTATATTAACTACTAAGCACTGTATGTATATTAAATTTTTGAAAGGATGAAAAAGCTCTTTATAAATCTATATGGACACAAACAAAGTAGAGATTGTACTTTGAGTTGTTGAAAGTACAGCTCACTCTTTCCCTCTTATCATCAGTCCATGTCAGACAAAATTAACTAAGGGACTGTTTACACGACTCCGTTTTCAGCCCAAAACAGGGAGTTTTCATTGCGTTTTCGCCTCCCATTTACATGAGAATGGTTCCTGAAGTGCCTGAATCTGCAAACTTTTGAAACCAGGGTCCAGAACGGAGAGTTTTGAAAATGTATCGCGGCCCGGCTCCATGTAGACAGAGTTCTCACAGCATGTACTGTACTCTTTCACATGAAGGCTGTGCGAGTATACCAGGAACAACAACAGCTTCGGCTGTCTACCGAGTAACGTAGGCTGCTTACCGTGCTCAGTTTGTTATCCAGACAGATTTGTTGTCCAGACAAGAAACTCCTGCGTCTTTGTGCGTCCACTCGCTATTGTTGTTTGTGAGAAAGTTTTCTTCTTTTCCGTTTCTGGCGAAAACATCTCCGTGTAAACATGGCCTCAGTAACTAGGTATAACCTTCAGGGGCAAGCTCTGGACTAACAAATGTAATCTGGGTCCTCAAGTCCATGGAAACACAGTCACAAAGACATAATGAATGTACTCATTCAAGTAATTTCCAATCTCAATATTCACATCCTCTCTGTCAAAAAGGCACATGTATCCACCAGACAGTGGTCCAACGATTTCATAACGAAACTGGTCTCATGTAAGGTCAAACCCTACAGTCTGTCTCAATCTCCCTTTTTTCCTTTCTGTCAATGTTGATCTTAAAGATTCTCTGCTTGAAGTAACATCAAGCGAGCACAGGCACTTTCAGAAGTTCAGAGGAAACTTTGGCCTTTCAAGTTTGAGCCATCATAACTCATAAAACCCTCTCCATTTGACTTCCCGTCTGTCCGCTCTTCTGTTTTCTTCATTTATCTCTCTCTGTATTGATCAGCTTTTTCCCTCTCCCATCATCTTCTTCATTTTTATTCTTCTCCTCTCACTCCCTCCTCTGCTCATCCTCTTTGATCTTTTGGTTTTAATATGACAGAGAGCTGTGGGAGCCCAGATCCCCTCCAGCTGGGACCATCAGGGCGAGGGTGCCGAGATAGGGAGAGATGGAGGGAAGATGAAAGCCGTCTCTCTTCCTCTCCAGGGTATGCATTTTCCCCCTGAGGTGATCTCTTCCTCAGGGTGCAACCTGCGTCACTCTCACAGGCATGCTGTTCGCTCATCATCACCTGCTACCAAAGTCTAATTATACCTAAAATAGATGGGACCGAGGTGGGACAGATGGCGGCTCTTTCGTAAACATAATCCACCTCTGAGGTAACAGGAGAGGATAGGAACCCAGAAAGTCTCAAATCAAAGAATCTGACTTTGGTTAACTCGCTCTGCTCCACAGGTTTACCATTAGTGCAGAGAGAAGAAGAGTTAATGGCATCAGGAGGTGAAAGGAGAGAGGAGCTGAGATGAGTGTTTTTTCCGAGGAGTTTATCAGAGCTCTGTGAAACGATCAAAGACAGACAAGAACGACGACAACAGCAGGTGTCAGCTGGTATCAGCACAATCTGAACGATCTGACAGCAGAGGGATGGAGCTGATTGTTGAGGCCTTGCACACTCCAGTAATGAAAACCTGCAAATGTAACACAGACAGAGAGGTATGTCCATATATGGTGGCTCAGCTGAAGCCTTGACATTGACTGAAGTTTGTGTGCAGGCCCCTAATGGCTGGATCAGACTACACAGTCTCAGCTTTTTTTGGGCATTTTATGCTTTTATTGATGGGAGAGAGACACTGGATAGACTTGTGAAAGGAGGTGATAGAGAGAAGGGGAGGACAGTCTGCAGACAGTCTGGATTCAAACTCGGACAGAGAAGCATATATGGGATGTGCGTGGTTGCTTGCCTCTCTGCCAAACCAGCACTAACCTTGTGCAGCAGCTGGATCAGCCTGATTCAATATCTGTAATCATGCAGCTCCATCTTGCCAAGCTCCAATCAACAACAATTGTGCTCAGCCCACAGCAGCATGGCTCAATCAGAGTCTGTTAGAGCAGTGGTTCTCAACCGGTCTGGCTTTGAGACCCACCATCACCCCTTTATGTCGAGCTGCGACCCAAATTGAGGAAAATTTTCAACTTCTTAAATGTATTAAATAAAAAGATGCTCCACTTGAAATCTGAGATAGAGCAGAATATCATAATAACACAAAAAAAGTTTAATTAGAAACCAAAATGACCTGCATGTGGCGATGCTAAAGAGAGAAATATTCCCTTTTACTCTCAATAAGCTGCATTTTGATTGAAACCAAAAAGAGCATCTGAGGGACACAAGGCTGCAGGATTATAAATCTAACTGTAGCTGTGATAACCCTGCATTAGTGGATACATAATGAACAGCCCTGTGTTTAGAATATTAAATTGGTAGCCCTAAATAAGCCGAGGCTGCCACAACATAACATACTTCAGTAACTTCAACCTTTTTTTAGAGTCAACAGAGCGTTCATGCTCAAACATGAGATAAAAAAGTCCTGCTACTGAGAAACTGTTTAAAAAAAATCTTAAAACATGTAGCTTTAGCTGAGTACCTGCTTATTAAACATATAACAAACACCTTTCTATTAAAACAGGTGTTAATTAGCATTAAATTAGCATCAACTATTGATACAGAGTGTGAATAGATGGCAGTCCAATGCAAAATAAAAGCACAGTTTTTTTCTAACATTTTTTGCCCAGGCCAACGCTCGCGACCCACTGATAAAGGGTCAACGACCCACTTTTGAGTCACAATCCACCAGTTAAGATTCACTGTTTTAGAGCAGGAAGAGGAGAGAGACGAGCGAGATGACAGCAGGAAGTGACTGCACTTTTAAAAGTTTGATGCTAACAGCTTCAGTAGCAGTTTTATCAGACTTTGACCACATTTCTTTATTAAATGAAAAAAAAAAAGCACAACAAACTTCTCTCTAGTAAGGGTATTTTCCCTCCACGTCCGATATGTTTTGAGCTGAGTTTGTTTTATGAAAGATATCTTTTATGGATGATTTTTCCACATCCAGTACAGCAACAACATATCAAATAGGCCAGGGAACATAAGCTGGTGCCGGGGTGCCTGATGTGGTCCCCGACGGCTTCCTATCTGGCCCCCCGAGTATAATCAAATGAAAATGTGAGGTAGAAAATATGTTGTGGTTTTGAGAGTATCTTTTTATCATTATATCCATATAACTCAATCCATCTATATAACCATGGACTGTATGACCAAGGAAAACCCCAAAACAAGTGCTGGTGAAACAGTGTAATCAGGAATGACTTAATTTTTTATCTGACTCCTGAGGGTTATTGTAGCAGTATCATACCAGGGGAACAAGTAAATTTAGATTAAAAGTCAGTGATGGAAAAACACCTGGCCCAGAAAAAACAGAACAAATATTCATCCCCCCCATGAGACTGGCAGTAGTATGGATGATATTTACTTATCTTTTTAAGGTTAGAAAATATACAACATTTAAAATAATGCTTAAAAAAATAAAAATAATAATAATGGTATATTTATGGTGGAATTTAGGCCCCCAGAAAGGTTGGGGGGGACTTCCAGTGGCTTGAGGTTTGCTGGTATTTGGCTGGAATTTGGCAGGCACTTGGCTGGAAAGAGAACATTGAAAAGGCTTCATCATTATTTTAGTTTTTACTTTGCTTTTTAAATCCAGCCCGCGTAACATCTGTCAAGCAAAAATCTGGCCTTCTTACAAATTTAGTGGATGATTCCTTAAGTAGACTATGGGTCAGAATGGTGTGGCGTTTGCAAAATCATAACACAAGAAACAAATGATATATAAAGTGTCTTATCTGCCACTACCTGTGACATGAGCATATATGTAGAGCTGAGGAAGCGGTGTGGGTGTTTCTGGAGGTGTAGCTCACTCTGCTGCAAAGCTCTGCAGCAAAAAGTGGAACAGACACACAGAAAAGATACAGAGCGAGTGTGACTTTTTGTGATTTCTTCCTGACTTGTTTGTATGGACACACTCCTCTTTGCAGCAGCTATTACGGTTGGAGTCGGTCAAAATAATGGCCCACAGTCTGACAACTCTGTGCATTTGTGTTTGTGTGTGTTGCTTGTCACCATTATCCACAGTTCCCTTTCTCTCAGAGGGGTAGTTTGGTCGGCTTTGTCTGCTGTTTTGCCTCATAGCAGCAGGTCCATAGGGACCCTTATGTCAGTAAACGGTGCATCACGTAACAAGCTTTGTGACCGGCCGAAGCTCACTGTGGTCAGCTCAGTGCTCGGAGAAAACAGCCAGTGCACCATGAGCTTCAGACCTACGGCAATGACTCTGATGAAACAACTGACACTTACTCAGATAAGTGAACATCTTAGGAATGGTTTGGTGGGCTGTGTGTGTCTTCATTAGGGCTGAACGGTTTTAGGGAAAGATCTAATTTTGATTGTTCTGGCAGATATTGCAATTTCAATTCGACTCACGATTTTCTTCAAATAAAGCCTCAGTGCAATATTCACTATGTGTAACAGTGACATTTACAAACATGACAGAAAATTACATCACACCATCAAAACATTAAAAGCTGTTACTCTAAAGATAGGATGAAAACTAAAGGTAGGAATTTCTTCTAAATGTATTTATAAACAAGAAACATGCATGTACACTCTTTAAAGTCCTTGACCAACGGCAGTTATTACAACTCGTGCAAAAAATCCTTGATTGTGTTAAGTTAAAAAAGTTAAATGAAATGCAAAAAAATAAATAAAAAAAATCTCCTCAAAAAACAATATAATAACAAGAAAAACAAAATTCAACAATTCCAATAAAGAAAAAAGCCAGTCATGCCAAACCAGCATGTCAACCTCTGATGGTTTGGGACATGAGCGCTGACATGTGACAACACTGACACTAGCAAAGAGTTGACACAACAGATCCTGGGTCAGGCAGGAGCGCTGCAAAAAAATGCAGCTTTTGGCGACCACATGATCACGTAGTCCGAAATCGTGATTTCACTCAGAAAACGATAAATCGTTCAGCCCTAGTCTTCATATCATCAAACTACTGTTGAAGAATAATTATGCACGTGTTGGATTTTATTTCATAGTAAGGATGTAAAATGATAAAATATTGGATTGTACATTGTTCATGTTTTTCATACTTGCTCTTGGCATTGATATGCGTAATGTAGAGGTGAGAAATAATAATATCCAGTATTTTTAGCTGTTGGCAATATTTAGTTTTTATTTGGTCAAGATTAAATATGCTATATAATATTGTTATTTTTCTTTATGCACTGGTATACTAATACAATGCATAAAAGTAACACAAAAACATGCCTATTTGTGTGGTAGAAGTCAATAACCGGCACATCCAAAAACATACAAAGAGGACATGCTAATAGTCCAGAAACACCAAGACCATTATCTGTAAAAAGTTGCAATAAAATCTGAAAGCATTGGATTTAAAAGGATTTTACAGATATTCTTGTACATTGGAAATAGATATCTCTTTTGACACATTTGGACACAAAGAAGCTTTTTTATAATAAGGACCTTTTAACTTGTATGTTAAACAGGAGTGGTGTTGCACACACTTGAAAAACCAACAATAAAGAGCATTTAAGCCGTTCTTGAGTCTCATGGTGGCCTCACACCTTCCTATAACACCCTTTCCTTCGACCCGTCACCTTACAAACACAGGTCCCACTCACTGTTTCTGCTCTCTGTGAATAAATGACTTCAGCATCTCAGTGTTTGTGCGTGCATGCCTGAGCCATTCCAGTTGACACATAAATCCGTCTGCCATATGGGTTGCATCTGGTATAAACACACACATATGCACATGTTTTTGCAAACTTTCCTCTCCTTCCTTCTTTTCCACCCAGCTTACCCTCCGCACACTGAACTCATAGTGTCCTTATAAACACACACACACACACGCACAGTCTCCCTCCACCTGTGTCTTGTTTGACACTGTCAGTCGAGCCAAGTCAAGCAGTCTCTGTCAGTGTGTGTTGGACTCAGGCCTACATCAACGCTCAGCCTGACTCCGGCTGATTACTGTCTAAATAATCCATCCACACTGCTGGAACGCCAGACAGCCGGAGAGGATGGGTGAGGTCCCTAGAGGGGTGCCAGGAGAATGTAAAGACAGTGAGACCTAAACATGTGGCGTCATGAGGACATTGTTTTTGAAAATCTTTTTCCAATTAACCAACAGTTTGTGCAAACTGCCACCAGGGGGCTTTTCATCAATACAACAACAAGACACCCATTTTAGTTTCACCCACCTCTGTGACTTGTCTTTTTGATAGGACTCTTTCAAACAAAAAATACACAAAGATGAGAATAAATGTGCAATTTTAATTTATTGGTCACAACAAATGATTCAAGTGCTTACACTGAATGATTGCATTAAAGTGGCCCTACGCTGAGTGCTTGCAGAGATGATCTGTGCCACGCACATGCAGCAAAATACAACAAGCGGAAAATGGGCTCGAACAAACTAAATGCTCTCAGCTTTGCTCAAACACAGTGCTTTAAGCTGTTTGTCATTGAGCGGTTTGAGTGGAAGACTTTTTTTCCCCCCTTCATTTTCAGTCAGAACGATTTATAGTATCGCCAAATCATCCACAGTTGTCTCACTGGTTTATTTGCCTGTTTCCATCTTATTTTGACTCTGATTTGGCTTAAAGTGACATAAACACACACTGCAACGCCATGTCTTCTACTGAAAAGTTGACAAAGTTTGATCTTTTGTGCACATTAAAAAACACTGGAAAAACTTGTCATGTGGCAGCAGAAGTGAGGGGCCAAATTAAAAGATAATAATTATGCCAAAACAAATTAAAAATGTTGGTCAAATGACATTGTTATACATTTTATTTCAGAGTTTTATGTGGGTTTTTTTTAGCCCTTTAAAGTTAGATCAGTCCCTTTTGCCCACACCAAAACCAGCTAGATGGTTTTGGTCATGTTTTCAATCACTGATTTATATACTCTTTCTCCTGGTTAAATATTGGCTGATTATATGTAACCATGGAATTTAAGTAAAACAGATCAAACATTAGTTATTTCTGGTAACATTGTTTCAAACACAGTTGTTTTAAGATTGTATATCAGTGGGGATTTAACGCCAAAAAAATACCCTTAAAACCACAACATCTTCTTCCCCTCCCATTTTCTAAATTTGATATCGTTCTGAGGGCCAGTCAGGGCAGCTATGGCCGCCAGTTGATGAACACTGACATAAAGCAGCAACAGCAAACTCCACTAGCTGCTAAACCATGAAGAATGTTCCCCATCCTTTGCAAACATTTTCCTCCTTTTTCCACATATTTTCTGATATGAAGGAGGGACATGTAGAACAGTCTTCTTCGCTGAAAAAAGTGCAGGGCTACTTAGACAGTACAACTTCTTAGATCAACTAGAATGCACCATAAGATGCGACATGTTTCCATGGAAATAGTAACTACTTGATGTCTTGTCCCTATCACAACCTCTCCCAAAATTACCTGGTCCATAACAACAAGCCTTGAAAACTGTTTGAAATGTTTTTAGGTGATGATAGCACTAATAAGGTACAGCATAAAAGTAGTATTTTTACAAGTTAATACTCTGCAGGATGAAAGTCTTTAAAGCAATGCATCAGTAAGTCACAAGACTTTTATCTAAGTTAATGAAAGTGATTGAAAAACTTAGCTTTTTTCTTTGATGCCTAAAAACCAGAGTATAAAAGTCAGAATGTCCCAAAATCCCCTCAGGTTTCCACATGGGAGTTCACAAAGCGTTGTTGTCATCCTTTGAACGAGCTCTGTCCTGACTTTTTATTCCTCTGTGTGATGTGTCTCTGTCCGTCTCGCTGTCTGCCTCTTTGTCATTCTCTTTGAGGCGGTCTCTTTTCCATCTACCTTTTCTTTATTCTCTTGTCTTTCATGTCTCTGTCCCATCACTACCATCATCTCACTGCTCTCTGAGGAGAAAAAGTTTCTGAAACTTTTCTTCCTCATCTGAATTATTTAAAAAGACAATTTAGATAATGTCACAAAACAACCTTATATACTGTATATATGAACCAGTCTTGGTATGCTTAATCAAACACATACATGATATAACAATAAAACCCCCTCTACCCCCTCTTCAGTTCCTTTTTGAGTGACTGAGTGAGCTCTCGTGGGACATCACTTTCTGAATTGTTGAAATTGCTCAGATTCCTGACAAGCACTCCATTGTCTGTAATTGGGAGAAAATTGTGGAGCATATTTTTCTGACAGAGCCCCTCCACCAAGCCCTTCCAGTTTGATTGAGTTGGATTGTGAAAATCACAGCTGAATTGCTGCAGCAAAAAATGTGGTAATTTAGGATTTGGTAGAAGTCCCATTTTTAGCATTAAGTTAGTGTGACTGCCTCTGGGAGACCTGTGTGGTATTAGGACTCAGTGTTGTAGAAAGAAAGAACTCTAGACATGACTAAATCCAAAAACTACAGGGACATACTACAATAATTCTATGTATGATGTGTTGATGTTAATGTCACACTCAAACAGCCTCTCCTGTTTTGGAAGGTAGCCCCCCACAGAGCATTGAACAATTATAATTGGTGATAAGGCTGCCAGCTTTCAGTTTATCCCATTAACATGTTGGATGGGGTTGAAATTAAGAATTTGTGTGGGCAAGTTTAACTCTAGCATACCAAACTGAGGAGGGGGACATGGACTTGCTATTGGCAGCTTGTTTGATTGTCTGTGTGGCACTGCTAGCTGTAAAACAAATTGCCCATTTGGGATAATAAATATATATTCTTGACCCGTTATCCATGGTGATACCCAAACTTTAAGGTCCTGGTTACTAACACAGGGCCCTATAAAATCTGTTATTATTTTCCCAGATTCCATTTTATTTTTTCTGATATTCCGTTTTTTTCCGTTTTTATTTTTTGGGAATTTGATTTTTTTGTATTGTACGCAAATTTAACCCTGAAACACAGTATAAAGTAATGAAATATAGACACTCACTCTTCAGGTGGTCCTCACACGTATATTTATGGGTCCAGTCAACAGTATGATGACAAAATCTGCAGAACATTTGATCGCCTGACACATAGTAATCACTGGGAAACTGCTCTGCCCTGTACTTTGGAGTTAGCCTGCAGTTTTGTAGCTTCTTAACCAACTTAGCCAGCGTCTCAGGTCGGGGTGTCCCGATACAACTTTTTCACCTCCGATACGATACCGATATCAATCCGATAGGACATCAGCAGGAATCACACATACTTTTATTACTTATTTTGTAGTATGGACTATAAGAAAAAGGCTTGATCAAGTGAGATTACTCAAACAGAGAACAGTAGTCAGCAATAGTAGGTATGAGATAAACTGACCCATTTGTTAATAACCAATGGGTTAATAAAATTTTACCTTAAACATAAGAATATACTACAATTAAATAAAATAAATAAAAAATAAATTAGAAGACCCTGAAAAGTAACCTCAATAAATCCAATAAAAACAAAAACATATATTTTTAAATTGCAAAATAACCACTGTGTTTAACTTCAACATAAACATATTCTTCAACTGAATTAAATAAATAAAAATAAATTAGAATGTACTGCTTGTATCGGAGAGGTAGTATCGGAGATTTTAGATGCAGGCTGATATAATCCGATATTTGTTTTTTTGCTGATATTGGACCGACATCCGATATCATTATTGGATCTGGACTCCCCTAGTCTCAGGCGGTCACTTCGACATGTTTGCATCGTTAATGAGGGGAGAGGAAGTGAAGCTTGCATTGTTCACAGCCTTAGTGACCCCCTCGGAGCATTTTCCCAAGAGATACGTTCCTTTTTAGTCAGAAAAAATGTTAAATTACGTTAAATGTCGGCCATTTCTGTGATATTCCGTGTTTATTTTGAATTCTGCGTTTAATGTCCAATTCCGTGATTCCGTCCGCGATTGCGTGATCATGGATGTTATAGGGCCCTACCAACACAGATGTTTTTAATCACTCTGGTTGATTGGGCCAGGAAAGGATTAAAACAGGAAGAACAAACATGAGCATTGATGTCATTAGTTTAAAGAACCAAGTTAGTTCCAGCAGGTCAACAAGTCCTCCTACAAATGAGCTTCTACAAATTTCACAGGGTTATAGAGCTGTCAGTCAAACTCAACCACACCCGCACAATCCTGAGAAGAGGTCTAATGAAGGACTCTTCTATTAACATCGGTGTGGGTGTCCATGGACTTTAAGATATACATGTGGCCAATGCATTTTTCTAATCGTTACATGTGTTTAAGTATTCTATCATTTCTTGGCTCATCTCAGTCACACAGGCTTGAACTTGATAGTTTCGTCAATACTCTTTTTTAGCATCACAAACATAAAGAGAACTCTTCCTTGTTCTCTCTTGCCACAAAACCAAACACAACACATTAACACAAACAGAAGCAAGGGTGATATAAACTCTGATAACGTCTCCTCAGCTCAATGAATCCTGGAGTTATTGACGATGCCGTCTGCCCATCTGGATCCCATTATCAAAGTGTCTTTAGAGACTAATTGAATTAGTGCAGGGATCTGTAATTGAAAGCTTGCTTTTAATGATGTATTGTGGTCTCGCACTGAGCAGGGCGTCGGCATTAATCAGACGTCTCTGCATCATGACAGATTGGACTGCATTGCTCGCTGCAGCGTTGGCATTATCAAGGGCATCAAGTTGATTTGATCTGAAGAAAGTCACTTCATCCTGCTGCTTTCATCACCTAAAGTTTGAGGCTGTTAACCTAAGTGAAGAAATAAAAGGTCTTGAAGTCGGGGTTGGTAAACTATCAGAGGAATATTAGCATGGTTAATTACTTTACAACTTTTGTAGTAGCAATGTTGACTTAAATAAAAGTTGGTAAAAAGTCAAGTTAATTCAGTTGTTTCAATGAGAGAGAGGCCAGCAACAACACATTTTGACTAACTAGTAACAGGAGGGCGTTGCATGATAGAAAATTACTTCCTGTAAAGGGCGGGCTTGAGTCACTAGAGAGTATGTACGGATGCAACCACTTCAAACTTCCCCACTTCCCGTGATAGGGTCTTACCTGGTCCCTGACAAATCCATAACAGGGCCTGTCCACCCTGACAGGCATAGATTGTAAAGTATAGGCCATAGTTGGGTGAATTTGCGGTGTCAAGTTTGTTGATCTGACAGCTGATATACTAACTAAGGAAAAGATTGAGGCTGTGTCGTCTTGTGAAGGAAGCGCCATCTCATGGAGACATCCTGCAAATGCATGAATGGAGTATTTGATCCTGGCCACTTTGCTCCTAATACAGGAACCTTGTAGTAACTAGGTCTCTGTTTAAAGGGTCAGATTTAATGGAGGCCAGCTAGGGTTTACACAGACAGGACAACCATTAAATTATTTAACCTGGTGGCGAGAACAGTTTAGACCCAGCTTCCAACTTCCTTCATCTAAAGGTCTGTCCTAACTCACTGCACCCCAAAATGACCTACTGAATAACCCGAGTGAGCATTTCAGAGCACACACCTTTGTTAACCGAAGTCTGTTCCTTTAATTATCGTTGGCACTTGTTACTTGACTGGGTAATTTTTAGAGATCCGGCGTAGATCCCAAGGACACATTTTTTAATTGTTCAAACAATCCTTTCATTGGGCCTAAGGCATCCCTCAAGAACTCGTAATACACTCTGTATTATATTGCACACCACTGTGTTTTTGATGGATGTTAGGCACAACCCTAGAGAAGTGGGGGGAATTTCAGTAGCTGGAAGTTGGCGGGTAACTGGCTGGAAGTTGGCAGGTAGCTGAAAAGGAGGGGAAAATTGAAGCAGTTGGATCTGTACATGATGTCCTGATCAGCGCAACTGATAGCAATAAGGACAGACTGATCATAGGGAGGAAAGCTGTCTAATACTTTAATTTGACTGTTGTCATTATTTGATAATGTTCACCAGCAAAGATCCTCATCTTGAAACATTTGGACCTGTGAGGTTTAAGACAACAGTAAAGTTGATGTTACAGCAAGTGGTGTATCACTGAGCGTACACACATCGAGGTAATGATGACTTTGAACCCCACTTCTCCCGCTGTCTTCTATTTTTTTCTTTTTAACTTTTTTAACAAAAATAAATCTTAAATGATGTGGCACTGAGGATCAGGTTTTCATTCTTTTTGCACGGTACTGGATTTTACTGATTTCTGACGTGCTGATATTTCTGAACGCATTATTGCTGGTAGTGATACAGATATTTTTCGTCAAGATCTGAGAGTCTTTGCATTATGAAAATGGACTTGTTGCTTTCAGCGTGAGTATAGTTGTGTAAGGAACAGATGTAAATAAGAAAACAACATTTCCCTCTTGAAAAAAATGAAACAATATGTATGGCAGATATATGAGCTCTAAATATTGGCAAAAATACTGATAATCAACTTTTAAGCAATTATCTGCTAATACTGATATTGCTCTGATAATACTGTGCATACCTAAATTAAAGTTATTCACTGTTTCTTTCCACCACTATCAATTATTCAGTGCTGTCCTTTGCAGACATTGTGAAATCCAGGCATATTGCAGTTTTCAACAGCCTGCACTGTATTGATAAGTTGATTACTAAGAATATTTAAGAGTTAGGACAGTTGCAATATGAATCTATTGCATTGTGAGGTTTCAGAAAAACCGAATAGTGTTAACTCAGTTTTTCATTGTCTCCAGTGTGAGTCTCCAAGCATTTTCCACTTAATGTGTGGCTCAGCATCTCACTCTCTCTTGATTGTACTGCTTAGCTGCAGGTAAAGCTAATAAAAGCTCATGAGTAAAACCTCTCAGCCTATCATCTATGCCTTCTGTTTCAAGACACAAACTCTCATTTATCTCTTCAACAATATCATAACACCACGTTAGATTAAGTTTAAATACATAAAATAAAATAGAAATCAAGACATTTCAGATAAGCCATCACTTTCCTCTTCTGTTAGGGTCCTAATGTGATATCTCAGCACAGAAATCCAGCTTGATCAGACCTTAAATAATGATCACCCTTCAAAACTGGTTATCAGTCTGACATCCTACACCGACATCAGCAGGCACAATCTCTGACCCCGGTAACTGACCCCATAAATAAGACACAGGAGGTCATGTTTGATCATTACATCCTCTGACACGATGATATGTGTTTGTGTTCAGTCAGGCGGGCTGCAGTGAAACCTCTGAGTGCTTTCAGGGGCTATTTTGGTTGAAATGTGGAGATAGGCTGTCAGTGAGATGAGCACACCTGGAGCTGTGTGTGTGTGTGTGTTGTCTCATATCCAAAGAAATGTGGAGGTCACTTTCTCGCTGACCCATAAGCTATTTTTGCATCAGTGGCCTTTTTCTGTCCGTGCTGCTGTTTTTTTCTTTGAGGCACTAAAATCCAAGTTGTTGTCATTTACTTTTATGTTGGTGGTGTCACAGCCATATATTCTCCCTGACCTGATGAAAAAGGTGAGTCTGAGAGCTCCTGTGGTGAGCTTCAGAAGCAGGGACGTGTCATGGGTGAAGATGGTGTGGATAGGAATATTAGCCGCCCTCTTCATCTTACATTTATCTCCCCCTGTTTGAAACTCCGAGCCAGATGGTGTGAAGTAGCTGTCAGGTTAGAGGTTAGAGTTTAAGGCTAATTTATAGTCTCTGGTTCTGTGTTTCATCCGGTCCTCGACATATGGAGCTCTGCTGGAGAGAGAACAGATACCAGTTAACAGTGATGGATGTTTTTGTGCATGTGTGTTAAACATGTGCTGCTCTTGTACTCATGGCTATTGCTTTCTCTATAGGAAGGGAGTGAGCATGTATGTCTGTGAAACATGTTTCAGGTGGTGCACTTACACAAGTTTGTGCTCATTCATGGTTCCTTGTTCAGTAAAGCTGCTTCAGGTCAACAGTGGATGGTGCTAAAAAAAGGGTGCTTGAAGTGTATTGGTTGAAATATGGCTATTTGATATGTAATGCACTACACGGGTGATGATACAGTAAATTATGATATATTACAATGGTATGTATTACTTAATCAGGGTTCCCATGTGTCCTGGAAAACCTGGAAAATGATTGACCAATTTTCCAGTCATGGAAGACATATGGGGCATGAAGAAAAAAATATAATGTCCTGGAGAAGCTTGAATAGTCCTGGAAAATTGTCTTCCTTTTACCTAGTTTAACCTGCTGGCTTTCACACTCATAGGGGTGCTGGCTGTGACATAATGGTGTAAGGCCAGCTCCAGCCCTTCTGCCTGGACTTGGACTTGGTCTGCTTCAAAATGCTGTAGTGTGAACATAAAACTGTCCAAAGTAAATATGAATATTCGTAGCTTATTTTTCAACTGAATCGGAACGAAACAACTAAGTTGTAGGTGTAAAAACCACCTAAGATTTGTTTTTCTTCCAAATGTGTTGAGATGATGGTACCACAGAATGCAAGAACATCTCCAAACATGAATGTACATGATATTTCTTTTCTAAACTTTTTAACATGTGCTGTGGATGCACATGTAAAAAAAAACATCTCTCGTATACAAACAGTTAATTCAGATTAAAATAAGAATCAAAATATTTAGTTTGAAAAATTGTTTTGTTTCCATCTGTGGAAACTAAACTGTGTCCCAGCACACAAGTCTTTCTCCTCTCCATCCACATCAGTTTGTAAGTGACAGCGTGGTCAAAGTGGCAGGAAAAGGGGAGCGGGCAGCACTTCATTAAAGTGCAGCATTACTCCACTCACTCTCTCTCCCATACGCACACACACATATGCACACTGGGCGCAGACCACTTCATTTAGTCTGAGAGATAGAAAGGACAGGCCCCAATGGATTCTCCCATTAATCTTTAATGAGCCCCCGGGCCTGAAAACTGCCCGCCTGCTTCTCCTCCTGCACATCCAGGAAACAAACAATGACTCGGCTGGAAAACACATCGGCAGCTCGTACCTGCCTGTCCGACCGTCTGCCTGCCAGCCATTAACCCCCCATCCTGCCTCTGAATTATTAATGTGGCTATCTATCTGTAGGGTCCACACCCAGGAACGGGAATGGGCGACGTCTTGATGCTGTGGTTGGAAAAGTGTGGGGAAGGAGTGTCTACTCTGGACTTTGTGGGGGGAAAGAAGCGCTGATTGGCCCGTCTGTCAGTCAAAGTGCTGCAGTCAGCGCAAGTTTTGTGAATATTTGTAGGAGAAGATGCTGTCTGCTGTTTTTCTCTCAGTTGAGTGTTGAGTGTTTCTCATGGTGGACTTCTGTGTTCTAGGTTGTACAAACCTAATTCCAATGATGTTGGGACATTGTGTAAATGTCAGTTCAAACAGAATACAATGACTTGCAATTCCTTTTCAACATATGTTGAATTACATGCACCACAAAGGCAAGATACTTAATGTCCAAACTGATAAACTTTATGTTTTTTTGCAGATACTCAGTTCTTTTAAATTTGATGCCTGCAACATGTTTTATAAAATCTGGGATGGGGGCAACAAAATTGCTTTTTAAACACTCCACATTTTAAACACAACTTATCTTGATGGGCAATTGCAAGGAATTAAGGTATTTTATCAACTTAATGTCCTTATAATTTCACAAAATGTTTTAGTTCATGTCTCAGATTTACCTCCAGCTCCAGAAGTCCCCTCCCTCTCCCTTTATTACCTTTTCTTGCTCTCCAACACTCACTCACACCTCTTCACACTCTCATAGTCACAAGTTTTTCCATCTATCCGCTGAATAGAATTGTCAGCATGCAGCCAGATTCCTCAGAGATGGTGCATATTGAAATAAAGAGCCAACGTGTGCTGTGATGAATGTCCCTCTCATTTACTCTTCCTCAGATAGCGGCGACTCCTCTCCCTCTCTGATGCTCGTGGGTCTCACACTCACATCTCCTGATTTATATTAAACTGTGTAAGATGTGTTTGTCAGGCTCCTGGAGTTGTTATTTTTTCCCTTTCTACTGGATATTCATCGTCTCTGTGCAATGTTAGTTTAAAAGTTCTGTGATTTCATCATGAGGGTCCAGCTCCTCCACTTCTCCATCCATCATAAGCTTTGGAAAACAGAATGAAGAACTGGCTGCTGAGCAGTTTCATGAATCTTACCTTCATTCATGTAAAAATGCTCATTAATTTAGTTCTGTTAAGTCCTTTATGGTTCTTAGTCTTATATACCATTTCTTATTTCTACTGATACAAGAAATGTATTTTTGGAGCTACCATTACTCCTGTTTTTTCGCACATATAACAAGTCTGTTATGCAAAGGTATGACACCATTTTGTTGGCCAACTCAAATTTCTGGTCTGGTTAAATTTAGATTTTTTTTATTGCTATACGTCAGAAAATACAAATTTATGACTCTAACATGTTTGGTTAATCAATAAAATCCCTAAAAATACACACCTGTTTCACATTGTTAAAGCTTAAACACATTAGTGAAATCCAAAAGCTTGAGATATGAAATACATTTTTTTGCCAATGTCTGATATGCCATTATTTCTGAACTGATCATTGTCAATACCAGAACCAACAGCAACATTTACAGTTTTTACAAAGGCCACCATGTCTCTTTAATACTACACATATATGAAACAATAAAAACATGTAATTATTAAGTTAATGAAAGCTTTTTCTCTTAAATGTATACATTTTGAGACTTATAATGTGAGACATTATGGTATATTTCCATATTCAGCCAGTAATGGAGCCAATATCTGTCATATACATACAAGTCTGATATGTGTGGCTGATTTATTGTCCGTAGATATTTGCAGTATACTAGTAATCCCCTTTATGATCCATTGTATTGCAGTAATATCCTGCCAATGACATTATGCATCCCCATGAAACGAATGTAAGGCTTGACATTCCCGTCACCTCAGCAGTGGGGCAAGTCTCCATCTGTAAAGCTGCATTTCTGTTTGTAATAGTGTCTCAACTTAGTTTGAGTCCTCTCTGTTTTGGTACCTGCCATTTACTTTAATCTTCCTTTACAGAATATACTTTCATAGTACCTCCCCAAAGCAGGAGGGACCATCACAGCACGACTATGTAAAACTGCTCTGACGTCCAACACAACAGCTGAGGACAGTGCGGTGGCAGAGTGGTTGGCTCTCGGTCTATGACCTTTTCTCACAGTAAGCTGACGAGTTTTGCCCGTCCACTCATAATGCTTCTCGGCACAGTACCCTCTAACCATTCAGTGGTCACCAGTGTCTTTACCTCACATCTTAGTACCACCTCAGCTTGCTTGGAACCTCACGAGGGATCAGGGATTGGAATTGATGAGACTTAATTGAGGGCGGCACGATGGCGCAGCAAGTAGTGCATGTGTCTCACTGCTGGTTTGATACTCGGGCCGGGCGGGGCCTTTCTGTGTCGAGTTTGCTTGTTCTTCCTCTGCATGCGCGGGTTCTCCCCGTGCACTCCAGCTTTGTCCCACAGACCAAAAAACACAGTAATTACGTTGATTGGTGACTCCAAATTGCTCTTAGGTATGATTGTGAGCGTGAATGGTAGTCAGTCTCTCCATGTGTCCCTGTGATTGGCTGGTGACCAGTATAGGGTGTACCCCGCCTCTTGCCCAATGTCACCTGGGATAGGCTCCAGCCCCCCTGACCCCGAAAGGGAAAAGCAGATAGATAATTTATGAATGGAGATTGTATTGAAACCAATACCATACTTGATTCAGGTGAATGATCTGGTTCTTGAAAGGTTCCCTTCAGTTCTTCTTGGTTCTTGTCTGTTATCTTTGTGGACAAAAGTTGACCTACACAGGTTTTCAGTGGCAGCAATGTCAAACACATGGCCCCCCTGATGATTATTGTATTTCTACATCATTGAAACACTGCTGCTTTTTCTACCCATCACCACTGTGCACTGAGACTCGACCTGAAGACTTGCTGTTTGTCCATTTTAAGTTGTCTTCTCTTCGATAAAGCAGTGCCTGTGAGGATGTATTTCTCACACATGAACACACTCCCTCACTGCCCTGTAGCTGAGCGTCCTCCAGCCACTCGGTGTGTGTCATGGCAACTGCACACCAGTCACGGTTGCGACAGCTTCATTTTCATACTGATGAGGCGGCCGGTTGCCGTGGAGGTCTGCTCTGCTGCTGCTGCCGTTGGCTTGTCGCTCCTCTCCGGTGTCGCCCTGAAATTTTAATGACCTTCTTTCTCTGCTTCTCATTTTTCTCTTCTCTACCAATGCCCTGTCCCTGCGTGACTGTGTGTGAGTGTGTCAAGTTCATTACTCGAACCGACATGTTCCAAGTATCCACGGTAAACACATGAGGAAAACAAAGGCTGAATATTACAAAAGAAACTTGATTTTTAGAAGGGCATGTATTTTTATTCTCATGGAAGACCTCCTCCAGTCTGCTCTACTTGGCTTCAACAGGTTAGCAACTCAGTTTACCTTTCAGCTATGGACGGATAGCTCAAACTTTCCCTAACTGACTAAGAGGGGATGTAGGAAATTAATTTAAACTTCCACAATTTTGTACAAAACTGAACTAAGCTATCTCAAACACTAGATTATAAAACAAATTGTTATCAGGAGTTATTCCTGGAAAAAAGTTTATTTTCAATTTGAGTCTTACCAAACACCCAGGATTGATCCCTATGCCATCTGCATCCCTGTTACAGAAATATTCTTTATTATAACCAACTTAAAGACAAAACTGAGCATTTATAAAGATGGATGTAAATATGTTGGTTCATCAATTCTCTTGAGTAACATTTCTGTCGTCCTTAGTATTGAAGTTGTCTTTTTTTTCCTTTACCTCTATCAATCCAACTTTATTTGTATATTACCAAATCACAGAAGAAGTTTTCTCAATACTCTTTACAATAGAGCAGGTTGATGCCACACTTTTTTGATTTCTGTTTATTCATTTATTAATCCAGGTACAATATAAACCCACCGTGAGTACAGCACTTTGCTACAGTTAGCAACAGGTTGCCCATGATGGTTTAACGGTTACAGTTATGCATGTATATTTGCAGGAAGTTCTGTGTATATTAATGGATTGGTCATTCTGAAGTTACGTGAACTGTCTTTGTCGAAGCTATGCAGGTCCACAGCAACAGGTCGTTCATGTTATCAATAATGATAACAGTTATACATGTATATTTGCAGGAACAAATGTGTATCTTAATGGACTGATCATTCTAAAGTTATGGGAACTGTAGTATTTTATGCTGTGCAGGTCCAAACCAATGATCCAGAGAAGCATACAAGACAAAAGCTACAGGAGTACCAGAGCAAAAAAGAGTGAGACAAAAAGAGAGTGAGTAGAAAGAGTGTTGGAGAGATAGAGAAGGTGAGAAAGGAGCTCAGTCTGCCAAGTCCACCACCATTTTTTTTTTTTAAGTATTTTGTTAACTTCTGCCCCCTGCTGTTATGGAGGGTTATGTGATCTCAAGCAAACACAGGAACACAGTGCAAGATGATTTGGTGTGAAGATGTAATCATCTATTTAAAACAAACACATGGGGGTTGCTCACCCAATCGCAGTCATGAGAAGCAGCTGTCTGGTTGTCATATAATCCACACAAAATTTCTTAAAGTCATAAAAACATAGAAACAACTGAGAAATAAAAAATGAAGTTGAAGTGTCTGGATTTATTCTGTACTTAAAGACAAATGGACTGTCTGACTCCTACTTGTCTTCCTACTTCTGCTCCCTGCTGACTTCAAAAAGTGTGTAGCTTTAACCTCTGGTCTCATGGATTTGTCATGTTTGAAGTGCCTCAAACTCTCTCTGGATTTGGTAAAATTGCTTTTCATTTCTTTTTACTTGTTCTGACCTCCACAGTTAACTTAACCTAGGGTGTGACTGAGAGTTTGAGAGATTTTAGAATCAAAGTTAAGGATCATTTGACCAGGCTGTGCACACATTTTACCACTGAATACAGCATATTTTTCATTGTTCAATCCTTTTTTGTCGTGCTTTTTGTTTGTTATCTGTGTGAAACTTTTTTTTTGCTGCTGTCTTGACCAGGACTCGCTTGTAAGAGTTTTTGTAACTGAATGGGCGTGTTTCTGGTTAAATAAAGGTTAGATTAAATTAAAAAGAGTAACTAAGGTGGTTTGAGCAGCCAATCAACAGTTAGTGTTGCAAATGAGCTTTAACCATTGGATCATTTTTGTGTCTCTTTGAAGATGTTCAACACTTTATATCTGTTCTTATTTCTAGGATGAAGAAGCCAGAGAAGAAGAAAACGGCAGGATCGAGCCGGTTGGCCGCGCTGACTCTGGTTTGGACCACACCCCTGTCCGGTCGTTAGAGTAAGTCCATCATGAATCATCTTCTCTTTTTCTTTTACTTCTCTTTGCTGTGTCCTCACACTCCTGCTGAAACTCAATAACTCACTGAAACTTGAGCATCTGGTCATCATAGTTATGAATATTTAAGATGTTTTATTCCAGACTGATCTACAAAAATGCCACATATCTCTTGGAAGAAATAATGTCTTACAGAAGGGTCACTAAATTTTTAAACGTTTGGGGATTCAAGTAACCTAAAGTCATGTTAGGATTGTGTTTTTTTGTTATAATTGAATGAATGACAATAAAACTGGTATTTTTTTATTTTTATCTGCATACAGACCAATACCTTGAAGGACTGGGTAGTGACACTTTATACTTGGGCTGCACAACAACTTCCAAGCATTTTGTTATTGCAATACAAGCTTTTGCTAATGCAGAATCGCTAAAATGGTTTTTAGGTTGAATAACTATGTACACAAACAATTCTCACTCAGCATGTGCACATTTCAGACTAGCCTGCACCATGTTCATTCAGTCAGATGACATTTAAACCGCTTTTTAGCTAACCTTAGAGTAATTGTTGCAAAGATCTGGATTCAAAGAAGATCCTTGACTTATTTTGGATTTTTAATGAGTATAATGAACATGTTACAAGAGATAATACTGTATTCAATTTTTTTTGCATACTTATATCTGCTGTCTGTCCTTGTGTATGCATCTGTTTGTGTCATGCTACCCTGTTGTGCCAGGAGTAGACAACAAATATGAGAGTAGAAGTAACAAAATATAAGCACCAAAAATCAACGTCATCATAAAATATTTGTCAGCAACTGATGACCAATTTCTACGATATTTTCCTCTTTGCACCATCATAAATGTCTTGATGTGAGGGTCTAATGAGTAACCATGTTGAGTAATTGCTTTCGGCCAGCTGCACTGATAGATCTTGTAGTTAAAGCACCAGAGGAAACAGAGCATTTACTCTCCAATGCTTCTTTGGAAAGTGTTCTGTTAATCATTGAATCAAAAGCACAAATAAAATCTGAAATACAGCCAAAGAAACTAAGCCAGCAAAAACACACACACACACAGAGTCTGCTATGGTGTCAACTCAAGTCAAACTTGAAATCACCAGTTTACACGGTCACGAGTTGAACTAATACACCAATTAATTTCTTTACTTCCCAACATTTAAAAGAGATTATTTTCTGTCATCAGCTAGATGAACAGACATTTTTATCTATACAGTCTTAAATGTTATTCAGGTGTTTTTGATTGTGATCTTGATTTATCAGTTTGTCTTAAAAACGTTCTTGTTGATTTGCCTCTGTGTTTTTAAGCTGTCATTTCACCCGCCTCTGCACCGATCTTTCTGTCTGCATTGTGTCGTGGCCATTATGTGTCCGCTAAGTTAAAATTAAGTACATCTCCAGCCTAACAGTTTTTGTCATTATTACAATATCTAAAAACTAAGATTGACTTATAACCCTCAACTACTTAAATTTTAGTTGAAAGTTCCGTAAGTTAATCACCCATTTCTTAAGCCTACAGACACAGCGTTTATGTTGGATAAATTTCTCTTTAATTCATTTAATCCAATATAAAGAAGCAAGAAAATGAATAGCAAATTTACATTTTATGACTGTTCTTTAGCCCGAAGTTGTGCATTATGATTAGGCATTCATTCCAGTCATGCTAACACCAGACTTAGTCTTGCACTGATGTCTTAGTGTTCCCAGATTTCAGCAGAGACTTGTTACATGCAGAACTGATGGTCAAATCCATTAAAACAACAATCAAACTGTCTAAAGTCAGACTCTCCCGTCAAAGTTACCTTTTTAAATCACCCCTGCCCCCCCGTCTCTGCATAATTACACAGATAAACACTTTAAAGGTAGACCAGCAGGTGCTTTATTGCAATCCAGGTTTGTTTGTGGAAAATCTCATTTCAGCCGAGCTTCCTGATTTACATAATTCTCTTCTGTGGGAGCAAAATGATCCTCGTCTCGCCATCCCAGCTCTCCCACGCACTAACCCATTCAGCTCCTGTTATTAACCGCTGTGTTTTTGTTTTGTTATTTTTGCTCTTTTGCATGCCTCCAGTTTAATATGCAGGTATGGTATTGTTGTTACTCCTATGATTTCCCAGAGACGCAGGCCTCTCTCTCATGCCGCTTAGTTGTCAACATGGGACCCATTTTCCCCGAGCTAATCATAGTCATTTTATCAAAGCTGTGTGTCGATTACATTTGGCATCTTGTATAATGTGCTGGTGTATGATGTGAAGAATGCTGGCCCAAAAAACCTGTTATTTTATCTATGTGGTTTGAGCTTTTGAAGCAGCCAGGAATAGTTACACGTGTACAAAACTAGCTTAATCCAAAGTACATCCACATCAAAAGAAAACAAGGCTAAAATTAGTTTTTGTCTTTCTTAATAAGTCTGTGATTGATTTTTAATAGCACACAGGGCTCAAATTAACAGGATCAAGAATGATTTATCAACTGTATGTGTGGATTAAGTACACAAGAAAACAGAAAACTTCTGAAACTGCAAGTCAAGGTGTTTAAATAGCTCTTTCGTGTGAAAGTTGTGTGTGACCTGTGCACCAATGGAACCAATAAACCTGTAAGAATACAGAGACATGCATTGTTATAACCATAAGTACAGGCACCACATTACGCATCATTAATGTTAGTTACCTCTCATTTATTGTAACAGTCATGGTAGTCTGATTAATCAAACTTGTGATATGACTTGCAAATGTCCACATAGCAAAAGCAGATGGTACTTAAGTTGCAAAAATATTCACCCTTATATTTCAGTCTGGTGTAATCCTGCGCAGATTTTGATGACAAAATCCTCTCAAACCAGCTTCCATGTTTATTATTGAAATGTGTTTATCCTAGCGTACAAACGACTGGCTGACCAACAAAATCAGCAAGCTCGCGTTGCTCACATAATGAATAACTTTATATTAGAGGTGGAGTTTAATATGAAATATAATTCAGATGATGTACCTAAAATCACTGTTTGACTTTAAGTCTGTGAACCTGTGAGTCTATAAATGCACAGTGAGTATGATTTAATGATTTTTCCTCACAGATTGTATTTGTTGCAGTGTGAGACTACACTGAATGTTAACTTGCGTACACAAGCTCGGACTTGGTGTTGGATTTGCAAATATCATGTTCAAATTAGGCTTGTGCTCAAAATATTGATATGGCAAATTATCATTACACGCTCCTTGGGGATACATGAATTGATACCGATTCTACAGAATCGTTACAGCCTCAATGTTTTGACAGTTGTCGTCAATACTCTTTGGATAATGTTAACAAGTGACACAGTACAAAGTAGAAGCCGAGCTACATGATGAAGCACATGCTCCAAATTTTGAACTTAGGTTTACCATCTTTAAGGACCTGAATTTAATTTTCTTAAGTTGTGAGATCTTTTAAAACTCATCCTTGTTCTTTTTCTTCTTGTAATAAAAACAAAACTTTTTGGGAATTCTGCTAAAAGCGTAGTCAGTGTTTACAATTTTCGTGTATCGGGGTACATATCGAATCGTGAGGTTGCTGGAAATACCCAGCCCTAGTTCAAATCAGGCTTAGATTGATGAATGCTGATCTGATCATTGAAATGTTGGTACAACCACATTTTGGTTTAATGCACATCTGAGGGCCAATATATTTGATATCTTTGTAGTGGTCTCCAAAACTGACAAGTCTTTGTGTAAGTCCAGACACTTTAGAAGTAATGTTTGATTATTCCCAGGGTCATCACTGTGAATGAATCAAATGAAAAAATCCTGCTTTGAATCAGTACTTTTCAGCATCAAGTTTCAACTACAGGACTCTTACCATGTTTACAAACTGTATCACACATGTGTGTGAGACACTTAAATTTACTGTAGGTTCTGGTTTAAGGTCGCACATTACTGCCAGTTTGTCTTAGTGCATTGTTTTTATCAGGAGACTCAGGTTCTCTCTAGCTGTAGCCTCAAATAACAGCACGTGAGATTTGTTTAGCCACCAGTCTTAGCGTGTATGATGCACTCCAGCCTGTGGGCTCCTGTGACAGATAGATATAAAGTAGAGTATGCACAAATTCATTTGTTGAGGGATTGTGCAGAATCAAACCAAATGGCTGTTTTGAACAGATCAGTACAAATGCATGTACGATTACACCAAACACAGCGTTTATGAAAGTGTATGTAAATAAGTATAATAGAGTTAAAACACAAACAAACCACTGATTCCCAGCATTAATCTAGCACCTGGCAGGGATTAAGGAGATTGCTGCTTTGGTTTAAATGTGAAACAATGTTAAGAAATGTGATTTGGCAATAGGCACAAACTGGAAAGTCCCTCATTTGCCTCTTTGGCTTTTCTAGTAAATGACAGAACTGCAGGGGCAGGTCTTGGCCTTTCTCTATCAGTAAAAGCGGGGCTGCATGTGCCTGATGTGCACTTTAAACACCTTGACTTGCTGTTTATCTATGTATCTATATCAATGTATGTATCATCCAAGAAGATTTCCACATGCATCAGATTGTATTACACAAGTCCTATATCATAATGAGATGAAACGAAGACTTTTAGAAGTCCAGTTTTAAACCACCAAGATGTCAATATTTCTTTAGAACTGTACTTAAAACAAGAAACGTTGTGGGATTGTATTAGATTTTTACCGACCCTCTGAAATCACCACAGTCACATGTGCTTTGTTTTCAGTAAATCCTTCAATCACACAGTCCTCATGTCCTCCTTTTAAAGTTGATTTATGCCTGACTTGTCTCTGTGAGTGATGTGTAAACCTTCAGTCTTCCTTCTTATCCCTCACGTGTTTGATCTTTTTCAATTGATTTGTTTAATTGCCTTTTTGAGTTTCCTACAACACTGTCTTGTTTTCAGTTCTTAATTTTGTATTCCTCTGACTCTGTTGTCATCGTCCTGTTTCTTTTTTTTTCTCATCAACTCATTTCCTGTTTTGTTTTTTTCCCCACATGGTGTCACCCCTCTCCTCTCCTCTCCTCCTCTTCACACCCTCACACCCCTCCACCCTCTCTCCTCCGTCTTCCATCTGTCACCGTCTCCCCAGAGACATAGTCAAACTGGTGGAGGTGTCAAACGACGGTGGGCCCCTGGGGATCCACGTGGTGCCTTTCAGTGGCAGGGACCGCAGGTAAAAATATCCAGAGCAAAAACTGCGCTGTTAACACATGTTACAGGAAAGAAAAGGATGAAAGAGGCGGACCTAGACTCTTTAATAGATCATAGAAGGTCATAAATGGGCTTGAACATGCCTTTTGTTGCTCGTAGTGATGGCATTATTTCAAAGTGAATGTGAATTTTGGGTACATTTTGATCCATAAAAACAAACTGTACTGCCCTCAAACTATTTTCCAGGGTTAATTTTGTTGACAATTTTTTTTGTTATAATTTTTGTCAAGAACCTTTTTCCCCTGCTGAAAACTAGACAGTAACTAATAAAAACAAGTGGACATGGACAAAAACTAAAACTAAATTACTAACACTTTCGTCAACAAATAAAAACTAGACTAAAATGTTTGACAGAGACTTAATCCAATCAGACCTAATTTGGTCATGTAGAAAGTAGGAACAAGTTAGGAATATATCCAATCATAGCTACTTTGGTTGTGTGGAAAGGTTGGATGAGTTAAGAGAGACATCCAATCACAACTGCCTTAGCTTGGTGGTGGTGGGATAAGTTGTGGAGTGATCCAATCAGAGATACTCTCTTTATGAATTGATATATTCATGTAGAGCAGGTTCACTGTTTGTTGTCAATTCTAGTATTGTAACTGAGATGCTCTGCCAGGTAGCCTAAATAAAGGTGACTGCATTTCACACAAAAGTTCAATTTGTTTCTGTTCATTTATATATTCAGACATTACTAGCATTCAGTAAAGGGTCATTAGATGTTTCATTTTATCCAAGTGTAAAACATGACTTCAGAAATTCAAGGAAACATAAAAAAAAAGCCTTACACTTTACACTTCATATTTAAGTCGACTAAATTTACAGCAGATTTCGTCGACTGAAGTGTTGTGAAATTTCATCAACTAAAACTAGACTAAAATTAAGACAATTTAGATGACTGAATTATGACTAAAAGTAAAGTATATTTTAGGCAAAAGACTATATATGAAACTAAATTAAAAAGTGCTGTCAAAATTAACACTGCTATTATCACAGAGAAGTGAACCCAAAACATTTGAAACCTCTGATGTTCTCTCATCGATGTCTGGGTTTTCAGTGTGATGAAATGTATTGAAATGTTGACAAACTTCATGTTCAAGTTTTACTCAGTCTTAAGTTGTTTAGTTTTTTTTATGTATGCTCCAGTTTGTGTGGTATGTAATTCAGACTGCAAACTTTTTGTGTCAAGGTTCTTTTTGCACTGTTCCTGGTTTAGCATGTGGACCCAAAGTGCTTCACAGCCTTTGAATAAGATTAATAGTCAATAGTGTGCATGCCAGGCCAGTAGTCGGTGATGTAGGTTTGTAGTGAAACAGTGGTGTTACAACACACGTACGCTTTCCGGTGAAGACAAACTTTTCACAAACAACAATGGCAAGTGGACGCATGAAGACGCAGGAGTTTCTTGTCTGGACAACAAATCTGTCTGGATATTTCTGTCTGGATGACAAACCGAGCACAGTAAGCAGCACACATGTTGCTTGGTAGACAGCCGAAGCTGTTATTGTTGTTCCTGGGTGTTAGCGCAACCTTCATCTGAAAGAGTACTGGCCATGTGTTTCAACTTTTCATTCTGGACTCTGGTTTCAAAAGTTTGTGGATTCAAGCACTCCAGGCACCGTTCTAGTGAAAACGCAACGAAAACTCTCCATTTTCAGCCATTTTCATTGTCCTGTAAACAAGGCCTTAGTGTGTTTTAGATACCTCATCCACAATATAGAGTACTCTCTGCACTGCGCAACAACTCTGCAGTATCAGGACTTCTCCCTCTTTACACTGTCTTTTGCCAGCCCCACTGACCTACCAGTGTAACATCCAGTCATTATGTTTTCAGTTTAAGCCCACTGGCTTGTGGTGGCCCAGTGGAGAGTAGAGAAGGAAGAAAGAATGCAGAGTCGTTAATCGCTTATGGAGGGGCTGAAGACTTTTCCAGCTGACATTGTGCGAAATTCACCTTGAACTAGTTGCTAGACAACCACAAGGCCAGCATAAAAAGACAGACAACTGTTTACACACAGTCATACTTATGGTAAATTAAGAGTCACAGATTTTCTGAACTAGCATGTACCTGCAGAAAACCCTTACGAACACAGGGAGAACATGTAAAGTTCACATAGAAAAGCCCCATTCAACCAGAGGAGTCGATCAAGTACCTTCTTCTCTTCTACCTGCTGCGCTACAGCCTGATTGTAACTGTATTTTCTTCACCAGATGGCAAATAATGGTGGAATCAACAATACCATCACACACGCATACCAGGCATTCTTATTTGATGCACATGTGTGATCAGTTCATCACGTATAGACTCTGCATATAGCCCGACTGAAACATCCACACACACATCGTGAAACCATTTGCCAGTTTACAGTGATCAATCATGTTTGTTTGGAGTCTGCAGGTGACCGTCATAATTCTCTGTGGCTGCTGCCACTTCAGTTTTACATGATTCAAAAGGAAACGTTGAACAGTCCCCACACATGTGCCCACATACCTGTAACATGTTCAGGAGCACACGCATGCCGCTGGAACAGAGATGTGAAAGAATTAGAGGAATTTCACATCTGGTTTGAATTCCCCAAGAGAGTACATTTTTTGGAGGATGTGATTTATGTCACGCTGCAAAAATACAGTGAAAGCCTTAACCTGTACATGTTTCTCATTGTTGTAACTGTTTTACACCAAATGAATTAGCACACAAAAGATTTAATTAATTGATTCATGAACACATATATCTTGAATGACTGTAGATTTGTTTGAAGGAAACCTGCAGATACAGTTGGCTTTCTGTAACTCTTCGATGAAGACTATAAAAATACTTTAAACAAAAGCAAATCAATTCAATAATTGGTCAATAATTTGTTCAATACACTGAAAAACAGAAGTTTAAATCGGCTATATTCCTGTGTACAGCTTGTCAAATTAAGCATTACTTTTTAATTTGAGTTTTAAAATGTCAGCATTAAAAGCATGTTCTCTCTTGTCGTGAAATTATTAATAATTTTAGATATCCTGTGCATACCCTACTATTTTATACAGTTTGGCCCAATGTCAGTGACAATACAATGAAAGTGGCCTCTAACAAAACAAAGACTGTAAAAGTATTTCCTTCTATCAGCACAGCAGCAGCTGCAGCCCCACAAATGTCCAAACTTTCTTCAAAATCCCATCAGAGCCTACAAACTCACTGTAGCGCTTTATTGAAAATCAAGATCAGACCACTTTTCTCCTCGCCTGGCTTAATCAACCTAAAAGCACATTTATAATGCACTTTTCTTTTATTGGGGAAACGTCAGGGTAGACCTAAGATTAAGATGCCCAGCTTTCATCAGAGAAGTAGCCCCTCCACAGCAAATCTCATTGTGCTGTCACTCAGATTCAATCAGGGAGAATTGTCTCTGAACTTTTTCAACTTCTGAACTTCTCTGCCCCTCTCTCTGTAATCACATTTCTGCTCATATTGAATTATAAGCTGGAGGCGAGGGTGAGTATTAAACCCTAAAATCAACCTGATTTACCTAGGTGACGCTCGCGCGCACTACCTCAGAAAGCCACGGACACAGACTATACACCGAGGAGGACTCGATTAGGCTTGTGCCGTCTTTCCTACCAGAGCTCGATTTTCTTCCTCACGCTTGGATCTTTAATCCGCAAAGCGCCCTTTCAGGTGAAGTTAGCCTCTCGCCGTGGCTGCGCGGGGAAGGCATAAGCCAGTTTGCCACACTGGATTACAGGGCGACATCCGGTGCAGCTCAGCTCTGCATCCCCTCTCCAAAGCGCCTGCTATCAGGGCGTAATGTAGCTGCTCTCTGCTGCTCTGTGAAAGGACTTTGTTTATTTTCCGCCTGGGAAAAAAGCAACACAGGAGTCTTAGAGGTTAGGAAATTAACACCAGCAAAGCAGCGACCCTGACTGTCGAGTTCTTGAATGTGTTGATTGCCTTTGAATAGATGCCTCCTCCACACAGCTTCTAAGGCGACCTGATGCAATGTGACTGCCGTATACCAACACGATGATGCAAATGACAGGACTGCACTCTTTTCAAGTACCACAGGATGAAGCAGGAGCAGCAATTAGGTTGGCTTCTATTTTCTGGCAGTAAAAGCTTTCAGTATCATTTCCCTGAATGATCCTCTGACCCCGAGAAAAGAAATCTTTGTGTGGAGGAATGCGTTTTGGGAAAAAATCTGCAGAGCAATGCTGCTGAAGTTAGAAAGAAGATGTCACAGTCATTAGAGCTGACAGAAACCCTGAGTAAACCTTGGCATGGCAGGAAAACAAGAAAAGAAAGTGTTTTGAGGGGTGTTCAATACCTGTGTTGATACCATAGAAAAATATTCACATCAAATTTGTGAATTCTTAAAAGGTTTCAGTTAAGTCTAAAATGTGAAAATTTCAATATCAGTAACATTTGAAGGCCAGAGCTTTCCCTTACAGAAATATGAGAAGTTATTCAATTGGTTTTGTTGCTTCTTTGTACTAAAACTCAAGCTGAACTTAAATTCTGTTAAATTGTCCACAAATTGACAGGATAGAAATATTACCTTGGGCTTTCGAATGTTCAAAATCCATGATATGTGTGTATTAAGTGTTAGAATGTAAGCATGACAAAGAAGAGATGTGTGTGTGCTCTGCTGCTGATGCAGAAGGAGCTGATTTGGATGTTTGTGTGAAAGCTCTTAAAAGTGCAAGAAAATCTGAACAATCCATGAGTAAAATCTGCATAACCCCATTTGCACTTGCAAAAAAAAACCCCCTGAAATTATCAGGAGGTTACGCCGGTGAGCCACGTGTGAACCAAACAGCTGAGTTAAAAAATAAAAAAACAACCGTTGCTGCAGGTGAATTTTTATTATTGTACGAAGAAAAACACAAAGTCAAATGTGCATCAGGACATTGAAAGTGTTTTCACTGCAAATCATCAAAGTTCTGAAGTACATCTGCTAAAAAACAATCACACCCGTGTCTCTTGCACAACCAAACAGCCTTCTTGTGCTGCTGTTGGATACGGAGCTAAAATAGTGCAGCTTCATTTCCTGCGGTGTAATCACCATGCACGAAGTGACGCTGCTTTATATTGATCTTGTTTGCTACAATGGTCCTCCAACCTCCTTTTTTGATGCTGTTGATAGTCTTTTAAACAAGTATCATTGAAGGTAGGATATAAATTATGATCATTGTGTGAATCTCTGCTGCTTTTTCTGCTATATCAGGAAAACTCACTTCAACCACTTATTTTTCACATCGTCTCCAATCGTGGAAGGGAATTACCCAGGCAGGCTACCCGGACATTATCCAGATGATATCAGGGTTGCATGTGTGAAAAGGGCTGAAGTTATTATGATACCGATAACCTTTAAGGGCTGAGGCTTCACCTTGTTCAGACACTTGATGACATGAGCATTTGAACATTTCAGGACTCTTGGCTTGTTGGTCAAGCGTCTGGAGAGAGGAGGCAAGGCGGAGCAGCAGAGCCTCTTCCAGGAGAACGACTGTATCGTCCGTATCAATAATGGAGACCTGAGAAACATCCGCTTTGAACAGTAAGATGGCAGCTCACAGGGCCTGCTGATGAGCTTGGGTTGTCCCTGGGCTTCCTGTATGATTGGCTTGTTCAACCTCTGCTTTTTCCCTATGCAGTCCTTAACCCATCTTTTCAGCTGTTATCCTCTCTCCTCATGCCTTTTTTAATACTCCCCTCTGCCTCTCTGCCAGTGCACCAGCACCTCTGCTGCCTGTCACTGTGCCAAGCTAACCTCTCCCTATTTAACTCCTGTAGGTCGCACCCTTATTCGCTGAAGCACTCCATGCAATCCTCTCAGCTTTTATCCCCCCCTGTGTTTCAGTAACAGCTCTGCAGGACCTCTGCTGTAACACTGTTATCCCTTTTTCACTGAAAAGAATGTGAATAAGGCTTTTAACATTCACAGCCTTTGCTTTTCAGCTCTGCTCACCTCTCCTGCTTTCATTACTATTCCTAACTGAACCCACCTGCTAACTCCTCTCCTTTCTCTGTAGACGCTGCATGCATTTCTTATGCTGCAAATACAATGCTACCTGCTGAATTCAATCTAAGAAATCCACTGATGCATGTGTTTTCACGATTTCAGCCTGTCAGCTTAAATGTATACTTAATAGAGGAATGTTTATGTACTAGTGTAGACATAACTTAACAGGTGAACAGCATCCACTAATGTCAACATACCTAATAGATATTATCATGATGATTGTCACCAATGTAGATAGATTGGGATTAACTTCAAGTCTTTGAAAAGTAGATTTTATTTTTTTTTTTTTACCTGTTTAAAATAATAGTTTGAATAGTTTCTCTTCAGTAGTAATATCCCTTTAATAAAAAAAAATATGATTCCTTTAAAAAAAAGAAAACAACCACTAGAAATGCTCCAAGAGCACAAACCTCTGCCAAGGCATCTCCACACTGTTAACAAATTCTTGAAAAAAATCCTGGATCCACATTTGGGTTCGATTCACCACCAAAATCTAATCACTTGCCCCTTGTGTCATGACCAACATTCCCTGAAAATGTCATTAAAATCCATAGACAACTAATTGGGTTATTAGCCAAAATGTGAAAAAACAGTCCTACCTCACAATGTTACGAATCCTTAAAAAAGGCCTGGGTTTGCATCTGGGTTTTGAATCACCACCAAAATCGAACTGATTGTTCCTTCGCCCATTTCTGGCCTCTTCTGAAAGTATCATGAAACTCTGTACATCATTTTTGAGTTACATATTAATACACTAACTAACAAATGCTGGCAAAAACGCAGCATCCTTGGCCTTTATCGGTAAACTAACAATGATTGAAGCAGTTATTAATTTAACTCAATTCGAGTTGCTTTTGTAAACCTCACTAGTTAACCCATAGATTTGTCATCATCGACTATTAGCCTCCCTTGACTTTTCCCCAGATGATTGTCAAATTCAGAAAATGTAAGAAAGAAAACAGAGGTTCTGTTTTTACCTGTTTGTTTTGTTGATGGATTTTGCTGAAATTTTCAGGAGATTTTGGTAATGGCCCAACTTAAAAACTATTAGATTTTGGTGGTGATCTAGAAAACTGCCATTCATAATGATATCGACATGATTCCAAGTGCTAGGTGTGGGTTTTCAGGGTCAAAGAATCATATCATGATGGTAACTCCATCATGGAACTGCTGCTTATTAGTGTAACAGCAATATGTGAGCTACCTTGGCAAAGGTGTGCCTTCTCCGAGGCCTCTTGTTTGACCAATTTTATAGAAATCCACTAGTCACCGTTATCCATTTATAGTGCATATTCAACAGGAGTATGGAAATATTTGTGTCAGTCAAATGATGGACAACGTGACAGCCCCTGAAATAAGTAGCCAACATATCTCAGTTGACCTCATGGTGTTATTTGGAGAAATCATTTAAATATATTTGTTGGGCATGAAGAAGGTTTCATCAATCTTTAAATCCAGAGCATATGTAACACCAAATTTAGAAAACAGGATAAATATAGATATTTAATTTACCCCAAATCTTACTAAGCTTTGGTGCCCCTGCAGAGCCCCGAGACAGGCATAACTCAAGCAATGAATGGGAATATGGCTCCCAAACCATGTGTTGTCACAAGGGCATCCACAGTTGCTCTTGTTATTTAATGGTATTTTTATAAGCAGAGCAGATGAGATGCTGTCTGCCACCCCATCCAGGAAGAAGTCGTAAAGATGCCGAGACGAGGCCCTGCCCCTCTGGGAAGCTTATTAGTGTCTGGGAAAAAATGGTCCAGGAATTTCACAACTAAGATTTCCATGGGGCCAAGTTTTAGTCGTCATTTAGGAGCCGCCAGGGGTAGCGGTGGAAACCCTGGGCTCCCCTCTCCAGCTGTCAGAGGGCGAGGAAGAGTCATTCTGAAGACTGCTTTATTGAAACAGGTGGTGCTAACAAGGCTCGGGTGTTTCAGGGCGCTGACAGCCAACATAAGTTTCCATTCACACCTACTGTAGCGAGAGGGGGCTTTAAAAGAGGATTTTCTGCAAACTATCTGTCGGATAGAGGTCTCCTTCATCTGCAGCCAAATGAGGGGATTATGTGATGGAGCTGTTGGGGAGGATTCTGCCTCTTTTTAGAGCTGCTCATGCTGGCAATAAGTATTAATTAACATGTCAGAATGTTCAGGTGGGCGACGATGGGTTTTAAATATACAGTATACACAAGTCTGTGTGTCAGGCAAGACAGGGAAAGAGGTGGTGTGTGATAATCTAGCATTTTTTTTAGAAAAGAAGAAATTATAATGATAGTTGAAGACAAAACACACATGCTGTGTATAGATTTATGCTGTGTAGGGGCTTTGCAGTTAGGAAAATTAACTAAAGATCAAGTGATGCGCTGACAGCTCCACCTGCTGCTATTGCTTACTTTTTTTAACTAATGGCAAAAGACTTTTACAGTGGATTTTTAGTTGAACCTTAATTAAATAAGGTTGGGTTCTGTTTTTTTTTTTTTTATTTCTGGCAAATTTCCCATTATTAGAAAAGAAAGCTGTTAAAAGTGTCTTCCTGGTAGGGCTGTCATGACTTTATGTTTTCCTTTCACAATTATTCTGTAAATAATCCTGAAAATAATAATAGCATGATATTAATAGAAAACTACAATGTTCATGAATGCACATTCAGTATATATGATTTAAACTGCTTATATTTTGTGGTTTGATTTCACATATTAAGAGGGAAGAGCCTCTTTATGTGGCCATCCAGGTTATCATTGTAAGCTGCTCTCAAAGCTCTTTTGGATTCAGAAACCAGGAAGACATCCTGTTAACAGGCAAGAATAGATTAAGAACTGAAACAAACTTGGTTAAAGTCCAGTTGTAATCAGGGAAACTTAATTTACACTCACTTTTAACCCATTTAAAACTAGTTGAAGTCAGTTTAAACTAGCTCAGCGTAGTTGAAATACATTTGAACTGAATGATGTCCTTTAAACCTTGTTGAAATTCACTTAAACCTATGTAACCTGAGTTAGAGCCCCCTAAAACTAGTTCAACTTCATCTCAAATAACTCAGCTGAAAACACTTAAACTTGGCTAAAGTGCATTTTAAACATTGAACATTGAAACTTTGTTAAAACCATCCATCAGTTATCTATACCGCTTATCCCTTTTGGGGTCACAGGGGGCTGGAGCCTATCCCAGCTGACATTGGGCGAGAGACGGGGTACACCCTAAACTGGTCATCAGTCAATCAGAGGGCCACATATAGAGACAGACATTAATTCACACACTGACCCGCACCTAATGGTAATTTGGAGTCACCAGTTTACCTAATCTGGTCCGTGGGAGAACATGCAAACTCCGCACAGAAAGACCCTGACCAACAGAGGGATTGAACCAACAACTTTTGCTGTGAGGCACACAAACTACCTGCTGCACCACTGTGCCGCCTTAATTAAAACCATTTAAGGATCAAAATCCTGTTAATGTAAATTAAACATGGGCAAAATCAGTCATCTTAAACTAGCTTTGTAATGCACAGTTAACACCCCCCCCCACCAAAAAAAACAACACAAGTAATCCTTTTTTTGGCAATTTGAGCTTAGTTAAAACCCATCTTAACTCAGATAAAACCCAGACAAACACAGATAAACTTTGGTATAACCCTGTTGAATTTAAGTCCCAGTGGAAAAAGTCTTTGCAGCAAGTCAGTGACCATTATGACTAAAAATAAAAATCAATGTACTTTAAGCTACGGACCATATTTGTCATGTTGTAAGCACTCAAGTGTAAATAATAAAAGATTGATCTTTAGTGTCAATCTTAACATTTTAGTACAAAAATTCTACCTGCTGTACCCTTAAGGGCTGAAATCAGTTAAATAATTGACATTCAATTTCATCTTTCCAACCCCTCCTCAAATTTCTCTGCCTTCTGTGCCCCAGAGCCCAGAACATGTTCCGTCAGGCCATGCGCTCCCCTGTCATCATGTTCCACGTGGTGCCGTCATCGATGAAGACCCACTACGAACAGCTTTCCCACGCCGAGAGGAACCCCGCGTACTCCTCGGGCCGTTACAGCCCCGACTCCCTGACTGGCAGCATCGTCTCCGGCATCGATCACACCCCTCAGAGGATGTCCCGGCACGGTTCCCAAAGTCACCCACATCCTCAAGCCAACACTCACCCTGAACAGACTGACGGATACCCCCCTCTGACTCACCCGGCTGTCTCTGCAGCCAAGCCTCCGACAGGACACATCCACTCCCCTCAGAGGGGGGCCAACGCAACACCAACTGGTGGATATACCAAAAAAGTTGGACGGAGACTAAACATTCAACTAAAGAAAGGTGAGTGAAGAACAGCGCCCTTTGTGATAATATTACTTCGTCAGTGTGACACAAACCCTCCTATAAGAGGCGTGAGAAGTCGAAATTCTTTTTAACTTTTTTGGTTCCTATCAGAGGTTCGGCGTTTTTTGTATTTGTCGTAAATTGTCTGGTTTGGTTCATGCAGTCCGACTAAACAATAACCCACTTTAAGGGTAAAACTACACAAATGACAAGTTTGACTTGACTTGACAGCTCTGTAAGATTATTTTTAGCCTTTTCCTAAACAAAGCCCCTGTGTTCAGAGCTATTTGTGATGCAACATATGGGCTGCGTATCCTTCCACCAGCAATGCACTACTTTCCACTTGTAAGCTGTTCAGGTCACAGTGCTTCAGCGGGGTCAGGTAGAGGTCACTGGAGTAAAAAACTGATCTTAATATAAATCCCTGGATATTATGAACATGGCTTCTGTGTCATGAGCAATGATCTGGGAGAATCTTAAAAGGTTGTTTTTTGGGGTCCTTTTATTTTTAATCTTATTTTATTTTGTTATCTTTTTTAATTTTCCTCCTCAATAGAGGTTGTTAGCTTGTTTTGCAAAATATAGATCAAATGCATCAATAATGCTAATTCATATTAACATTCAAACGTTGACACTGAGGACAGTGGAAGTCCAATTGCTGTAAGTCAAGCACTCTGTTAACCTCAGAGGTATGTTCAATATTTACATATCCAGAGAAAGTTCACTACTATTGCAGGAAAAAAAACATTTCAGTTACTCCATGAGAAATTACATCACTTTTACTTTTGAAGTTATCATCTGATTCTTTCCAGAGAGTGAAAATCTCTGCTCATGCTTTGCATTCCTCAGGCTTCCAAAAACGAGAGGGATGCTTTGTGTGTTTCCA
The DNA here is from genome assembly GCA_037902135.1 of Cetoscarus ocellatus. Taxonomy (NCBI): domain Eukaryota; kingdom Metazoa; phylum Chordata; class Actinopteri; order Labriformes; family Labridae; genus Cetoscarus; species Cetoscarus ocellatus. Next base: position 730,549 of record JBAMNC010000345.1, on the reverse strand, counting down.
GCTTTTCCACTCCAACTGAACAAACAACAAATTTTCCCTTTCCTGGCACATCAAAAACAAGTGTTGTAACACTTAGCGAAGAGATGGGGCCAACTTAGAAGCATGCATAATGAGAACACTGATGTAACAGGCTTAGAAACATCTAGAGTTTACCATTCTGATGCAAGCGGTAAACACTGAATAATGAGTCCAATAATCTGCACTGGATCCTGGAGATGGAAGGAGAGAATGAAAGGCCGTGTTTAGAATGAAACTTTAAGGATGTCTCCCTTGTATAGGCTTTGAGTGACAGCTGGCACAGGTGGTGCAAACCTCTGCCAACAGGATACCAGGTGTCTGTGCCAGGTCTCAGGGCTGGAGCCTGTTGCTAAGCACTGGCTGGACCCTGTGTGCTGTCAAATGTCACAGCAAAGAGCCCGACAGAGCTGCACCATATGCCTGTTGGAGGTTTTACCCAAATCTGCTCCCTCTCATGGGGCTCAAATGAAACCAGAACAGAAAACATAAGAACACCCAGCTGCTTGATGCACATTCTGTCTTGGCTGATAGCCGTTTCCATTTGTTCCTTTGTCATTGATTTTTTTCTGTGACGTTGGCTACACACACGACAAGTCAAAGCCAGTTTTTGAGCTTGAATTGCTCCCCCTGAAGAGGTGTCAGCCAGTTTGAGGCTTGTTGGGTTGAATTATCCGTCCAAAGTATTCTCAAGAGTCTTGTGTCAATGGGCTGTTTTATTACTGCTCCCTTTCAGGTCAGTTATAAATATCAAAACGTTTGATATAGTTGGATGGACCAATGCTTTATAAGATATTGAACTGTTCTAACGTGTGTGAATAGCAGTATTTTTGATTTTGAGAACAATTAGCTTCCATGCATTCCCTGAGTAATTACAGATTGATCAAGCATAATTGTCAAGCATTAAAACGATTATTTAAAATATATACAATTACAATTTTTAGACCACATGTCATAAAAATGAGAATACATAAATATTTTAGAAATCTTTCAAAAACTTTTTCTAACTAAAACTGTAATTTTAATTGGACATACATTTTGACCAGACATGAGGAATACCTAACTGAATTCACTTTTTTATCACCAAATTTGAGCTGGCTTACCAGGCTCCTGTGAAGAAATTAATCAAGCATAATATTCGACAAATAAAACTTGTATTTCTGTTCAGTAATGCAAGTAAAAATCTATAATTTGACACCTGAATCAAGAAATAATAATGTGAGTTGGTATTTTTTTTTTCTTTTTTTTTGTACATGGATATCAATATTAATTATTTTTTAACACTGAAAATATAATTAATGTTGAAAAAAGACCTTCTACATGCTGGTGTATTAATCATTACAGAAAAGTAATAATGCAGTTAATTTGAGCAGATGTGGAATAAACCTTACACTGGGAAGTGGTCTAATAAATTTGTTAAGCACTGTGTACTTCTTGTGAAAGAAAATATCAATAGACCAGCAAATTGCAGTATTTTGAGGAACAATACTACTCGGCCTTTGGTCTCTTGACATCAGACATTCTCTGTTACGTTCATTGCTATTATTTCTGTCTTTAAGACATACAATTAAGTTTAAACATGTTGCAGAAACCATGAATTATATTAAAAAAAAACACTGAATTGAAACTTGATTTTTTTCAATGCATCTAATACTGTGGGTTTCAAATTCTATGGACTATATAACCAAATCTCTGACTATAGGCCTAACTGATATGGCCTACCATCATACCTTGTTTCATCATGCTTCCTTCAAGGTAGCCAGATGACAACGCTTACAGTCAGGGTTTCTAAGTATAATTTACTATTGGACAAAATTAATAGAAATAAAGCACAAAGACAGAAAAAGACCTGTCCTTCAGAAACAGGTATGGAACTATTTTTTTTAGGATTCAGAATTTGTGTGTCTTATTCCTCAACATATGTGGTTCACTTATAAATTATGCTTTGGTCTCCTGACTGTGTGTCCACCAATCTGCAAACAGCAGGTGTGTTGCCCATGCTGAATCATTTGTTGTGGCATTGGAGGATCATATGTTTTATATGGTTATAATTGTCTTTAAAAGTTATTTCAGCCTTGAGATCGTCATGTGTGTGTTCCTAACCTTTCTCAAACGCCCCTTCTTAGTCATAATACCCAGAATGCATTGAATTATCCATACATCATGCCAGGAGATCTGCTATAGTCTTAGTCAAAGATTTTATCCTGGCTCATTCCACCTTTTTGTTTGTCATCGTCAGAGCAGACACTTCTAGGGATTACCAGCGACTCCCAAGAGGCCGTTCGGCTCATCTGTTTTGTTTTGAGTGCCGACTTTATCCCACAGCTTTGAGCACAGATTAAACTCCCGTATTGTTTATGCGCTTGAATCAAACACCGGTCTCCTCGCAAATCCCAGGGACTATCAAAATCAATCACAGAATCCCTGCTCTGCTCAGGAAATTGCTTAGGTTTGTCTTAATCAAGCTAATGAGAGTTTAGAGATCCTCCTCCCTGTTTAAAGCGGGAACACTACAAGCATTTACCGGTGAGTATAACAGCGCAGCTCGTCCGCCTGTGGGAAGTTGATTGGCTCATCAATGGAGGGGATTAGGTGGAGGATGTGAAACAGAATAGCTAAGTGTTCTGTTTTTCTTTGTATCAGCGCAGCCAGACAGGCAGTCAGGATTAGGGCCAGCACTGATACTGAAAGGATGCTCATTATTGTTTGTTTAATTAATTTTGTTGAACAATCTCAAAGACAATGTGATTTGGAAAGGTTTCTTTACAAAGCTCTGCAGACACCCACAAGGTAATGAAGCACCCTTATCAGAGCCGTCAGTGTGTGATGTGGTGGACAAAAGGACACTTCAAAAAGCTCATACCAGAGTCATAAAAACTTAAGCCTTATGTTTGAAACCGGAGGGTTAACTGTACCAGAAGTTATTAAACTGCTGTAGGACAAACTCCAATTCAGCTGAAGTTTGGTCACTGTGTAAAACAAACTTAAAAACAGAATACAGTGATTTGCAAATCTTTTCCCACCTATATTCAATTGAACACACTAACTGATTAAGTTTATAATTTTTTTTGACAATATTCACTCATTTTGAATTTGATGCTTCCAACATGTTCCAGAAAAGCTGGGACAGGAGCACGTTTACCACAGTGTTTCATCACCTTTCCTTTAAACAAAACTCAATAAGTGTTTGTGAACTGAGGAAACTAGTTGTTAAAGCGGTGTATGTGGAAATCTTTCCCATTCTTGCTTGATGTGAGACTTCAGTTGCTCAACAGTCCGGGATCTCTGTTGTTATATTTTGTGCTTTACAACAGGGCGAAACGATTTCAGGAAAAAATGTAATTGTGATTTTTCTGACAGATATTGCAATTTCAATTTGATTGACGATTTTCTTCAAATCAAGCTTCAGTGCAGCGTTCACTATGTTACAGTAGAGACAGCAGTAAAGAAATCAATGATCAAAAGCACATTACACATTATTCATCATCTAATATTGATGATAAATAATCTGTTTTCATTATTTAAGGGAAACTGCAACTTCAGCTCTTTAACACAGGCTTTGTATTGTTGACCTGCTTAACATCACCTCTGTAAATGCAAATTGCCTGCAAATTTGTAAAATACTTTGTGTAAATAGTTGACACAACAGATCCTGGGTCAGTCAGGAGCGCTGCAAAAAATGGCATCTTTGGCGATCACATGATTGTGTTGTTTGAAATTGCATTTTTAATCTGAAAACAATAAATCTTTCAGCCTTACTTTACAATGTGCACCACATTTTCAATGGGAGACGGGTCTGAACAGCAGGCTGGCCAGTCGAGTACCTGCAGTCCAGAATGTGGCTTTGCCTTGTCTTGCTAAAAGACATCATTTGGGTGGCAGCAAGCTGTATGTACCTTTCAGCATTAATAGAGCCTTCACAGATGTGCAAGTTACCCATGCCATGGGCACTAACACACCCCCATACCATCACAGATGCTGGATTGTGAACTTTGCTCTGATAACAGTCTGAATGATCCTTTTCTTCTTAAGCCCGGAGGACATGACGTTCATGATTTCCATGAACATTTTAAATGTGGACTCGTCAGACCACAGCAGACTTTTCCACTTTGCCTCAGTCCATCTCAGATGACCTCGGGCCAGAGAAGCTGGAGGTGTTTCTGGGTGTTGATTTACGGCTTTCGCTTTGCATGGTAGAGTTTTAACTTGCACTTGAAGACTGTAGCAATGAACTGTGTTAACTGATGATAGTTTTCTGAATAGTTCCTGAGCCCACGCAGAAGTTACCTTTACAGAATGATGTTGGCTTTTGATGCAGTTCCTCCTGTTGGATCGAAGGTCATGGGAATTCAGTACTCGTTTCAGCCTTGCCGCTTATTTGCAGAGATTTCTCTGGATTCTCTGAACCTTTTGTTGATCTTGTGGACTGTAGATGATAAAATCCCTAAATTCCTAACCATTATATGCTTAGAATCATTGTTTTTAGACTGTTGGACTTTTCTTTAACTTTTTCAGTCTTTTGTTGTCCCTGTCCCAGCTTTTTTGGAATGTGTTGCAGGCGCCAAGCTTATTTTATTTAACATTTAAAATCTTGTCTTTGTTTTGCGTTCAATTTAATATAGGTCGAAAAGGATTTGCAAATCATTATATGACCTTTATATTTACATTTTAAACGATATCCCAACTTCATTGGAATTTGGGTTTGTAAATATCTGCCTGATCAATCTTTATATTTGGCACATAATATGTCTTTATACTGTAGTTAAATTTTCATTTTTGTTTTAGAATATTGAATCAAATCTCAGACTCTGAAGGATCAGGGCTGCTTTTGCTGCTGGAACATGTAGGACATAAATTAATCTTTTAAAGGACTTTATTGTTTTTGTTTGTCTTTCTCACACAAGATGCTACATGGCAGTTGGTGGGCTCATTCGCTTGGGTGCATTTCTTTAAAGGAATTTGCTGCGGTTGTCAGATACTTAAATGAAATTCAGATTGAGTTTATCTTTAAACTGCCAAATCTGCTGTTGAAATATAATGACCATTGTCTGCTGGAGCAGATTGAAATACTGGAGTAAAACTGGACAACCTTAGATACCCTTGAGTAACTTCAGATGATGTTATATGTTCCCCACCACAGGCTGCCTTCAAGTTTCCCTCTTTAATTAAATATCAAACACAACTATTAAAAGTCTTCAGGCTGAATTTAACTTTTTTTCCCTTCTTGTTATTGCACGAATTTCAACAACATCCAACTTTTTTCTCCAGAAGAATTAAGTTCCCCAGCATCATAATACGTCCTACTTTTAATTATTCACTAACCCTTCTTCAGCTCGGTGCTGACAGGATGCAGGGTTTTTCTTCATTTCCTGTATTTAACTTGCTTAATAAGAGGAAATTGTTTGTTTGTCCATGAGGATTATTGATGTGAGATACAGGCTTGTTTTACTAATGGTTCATAATGATACACTCTTTGGGGGGTTGGAGGCAAAACTACACAAACAGAATCACATCCTCCCACGTCAACACAACTTAATAAGCAGATAGACATCAGTGACATCAGGGCACACTAGAACGACGATGGAATCACACACGTTTTCTTCAACAAGCCAACACTAGAACTTGATGAATTAACATACAAACACTATTTGTTGCTCAGGGGATAGTTTTACTTTTTAGAAAATGGTGGCAGAAAAGACAACTTCAAGACTTTTGTGTCCTGTAAGGGTATGTTGGAGATCATGGAGTAAGTCTGTCATATATTTTGTTTTATGGTTGTCTAAAAAAAAACAAAAAAACATCTTAAATACTTTTTTGATGCCATATTTTTAAAATGATAGGATACCATTAAGTTTCCATCCTGGAGTAAGTAGTGAAAATAACAACAAATCAAACATCATTTGTATGTGGCCAATTCACAACAAGTTTTATCTCAAGACTCTTTACAGAAGCGTAGGTCAATGCCATACTGTTTTTGATTTATAAGAACATTTAATTTAGTTTTTATAAATTATTACTATTATTATTATTCTATCCCAACCCCAGTATGAATGAGCACAGCACTTTCCTACAACTGGCAACAGTAACAAAATATCAAAACTTAAAAAACAGATCAACGATCAGATTTTTTACAAATCAGGGCTGGAAAGAGAATCCATGTAATGACAGTTGCAAGTAGCTTTATTTCATCCATCCATCCATTATCAATACTTCTTATCCCTTTTGGGGTTGCAGTGGAAAGTGGCCTATGCCAGCTGACCTTGGACCAGAGGCAGGTGCACCCTGAACCAGTGACCAGCGAATCGCAGGGCCACACAGAGAGAACATACAGAGACAGACAACCATTCATGTTACACACTCATACCTAAGTGAAATTTGGGGTCACCAATCAACACTATGAGCATGTTTTTGGTCTGTGGGAGGAAGCTGAAGTGCCCAGAGAGAACCCAAGCATACATGGGGAGAACATGCAACTCACCAGAGAATAGCCCTGACTGGCACAGGATTCGAACCAGCAACCTCCTTGCTGTGAGACACGCACGCTACCTGCTTTGCCACCATGCCGCCTTTTGTAATATTTAATCTTTCTTTTATTTTGATGTTTCCATATTCTAACTCAGCTAAAGGTTGTAAACTCTGGAACACATTACCAACTGCGATAAAGCTGATCGCAGAGTCTTTGACATTAACATTAAGTGCTGATTAAAATAAAACAGAGCTGGACTCATAGATGCAGACACCTACAGAAATGTATTATAAGCAATTTGTATAAGTGATGACCTCAAGTCTTGTCTGACCAGTCTTGACGGAAATTATTTTTGCTAATTCAGAGAAATATATGCAGTGAAATACTTTAAAAGCCAAATGAAATTACTGACTGCAGTTTAATAAATGCTTGAACACAACAGGTATTACTATAATTTTCTTGTGTATATATGTAGAGTCCTCCTGACCCGTCTTGATTTCCTCTGCTCTTCATCTTGATATCTGTTTCAAAGATAGAAATCTGGTTATTGAGAATATCATCCAAGGGCAAACTTTTCTCAGCCTGATCATAAAAGATCAGAGAGGAACTATGTCATTAAAACATGATTATCTAGCTCGTCACAATACTGTGCCTGAGGAAACTCGAGAACACTTCTCTTTCATTCCTAATCAAACCTTCAACTTCACATCCGAGTCAGTTTTTCCTAAATAATTTGTCTGTTATTTCCTTTTCTTACATCAGTTCCAGTGGAAACATACCAGCTGAATTTTTGAGAGATTCACAGTAACTTGAGCAGCAGGAGTGCAAAAGGAATCAAAGGATCTTCACATTCTGCCTCCAGATAAAAACCATATTCCATCATAAGACCCTCTCTCCTCACTGTTCATCCCACAGGTCCCGAGGGACTTGGCTTCAGCATAACTTCTCGGGATGTTCCTATTGGCGGCTCAGCACCCATCTATGTGAAGAACATTCTGCCTCGGGGAGCTGCCATCCAAGATGGCCGTCTGAAGGCAGGAGACAGGTTACTCGAGGTGAGAAAGTTAAACTTGTAACTTTACTTTTTGTAAGTTGTGGTCGTCATTTTTTTTTTTTTTTTTTAACTGAATTGGAACAAAGCGACTTAGCTGTAGGGAAGATAACCACCGAAAATAGCCTGTCTTGAGCTTGGTTCTGGATGCTATTTCCTAAATGTCTACGCTCCAGAAAGCCCCCTTATATTCAAATTTAAAATAATAAAATCATAAAATGTTTACTTTTTCACTTGTAGATATCCTGTGTTCTTTTATACCTTTGTACAGTACAATACTAAAAACCTTAATTTCGCTGAAGGAGTCTTCCCAAGGGATAAATGAAGTTCTATCTTATCTATTCTAATCTCTAATACAAGCTCTTCTCAAGCTCACTCAGATATATAAGACCAGCTCTCTTGTTTTGCATGTCTAGGTGAATGGAGTGGACCTTAACGGGCGGACTCAGGAGGAGGTGGTGTCCCTGCTCAGAGCCACACCCATGGGCGGAGCTGTCGGACTGCTGGTTCTACGGCAGGAGGAGACTTTCCTTCCCCGAGAAGTGGTACGTCATCCACCTCCTCATTAACTCTCCATCCTGCCAACATAATTCATCTCACATCATGACATATACAGTCCCCTGCGCATAGATACATACTGGCCGTGGATATGAGAGGGTGTCTGCCTGTGCTCCTGTGCTGTCACATGTGCCGTTAATCCTCACGCTGAGCGCAGTGTTGACTCTTCATTTCCCTGCTAACACAACACGCTAGCCATGCATGCAGATTGATCGCCCCTGCTCCCTCGCTGTCCCTCTCTCTGTTATCAAACTGCAGCTCTCCTCAGAGGAAACCTGTGGAGCTCCATCTTTGTTCTTTTTATCTGCCGCTCCCTCTCTCTCTCTCTATGCGTCAAACTCTTCTCACGCTCTTTTCATCCTTATTCACCACTTCCCTTTCTTCCTCTCTCTTGGTGAGGTTACTTCTCTGTCTGTTTTTGCACCTCGCTCCCCATGTTCTACCTCCAAGCTGACTTACCAGATTGATGGATGTGGGGATGAACAGACAGACACAGGGCAGGTAGTAGGCAGGGAGTGAAAAACACACTTGGATGGAATATCAATCAGGCAGCATCCTTGGTATTACACTCTACAAACAGCAGCAAATCTTTGTTTGCTGTTTTGCCTCGGTACAGCAGCTCCTCAGTCTGGTCAGATGCCACTCACAGCCTCAAACTGAAATCACTATGTTCACATGTAGGTCAAACTATGGAGATTGCTTCAGTGAAGTTTGACTAAAATACCGTCCTTATCCCAGTATACAAGCATTTATTTGAGGCATGCCCTTCAACAAAACACTAGGAATACACGTACCCTTTTCACATAATTATTACTGACCCTTGCCTGATAAGTTAGCAAGTTAACAAGTTTTATGTAATAACGTGAGTAAATGTACACTTCTGCACATCACATTCTTTTTTTGGTGCAAACAAGAAACGCTGCACCTTATTTGAATTTGTTTAACCCTTTAACGCCTCTTGTATCATATTTGATACATACTTTTATGATACCTCTATCCAATCAATACGATCAACAAATTACTAAAAACACCTCTGAGTACAGTCAGATAAATGATAAAACATGTCCTCAAATGGATTATCAGTTGCCGAAAACACCTAATGTATCAAATCAGGTACAAAAAATATATATGTTAAACTTTATGGAAGTTTTTTTTTTTTTTAGGATTTCAGTAGAAAGTTTAAATAAACATTTCAGCTCCAAAATATTAGAATTTTCTGGCTAAAATTTGTGCTTTCAGGCGTTAAAGGGTTGAGTAGACAAAGACAAATGAAGCCAATTTCAGTATCAAAAGCAAGTCATTATTGACCGTTTGCACGTAACATTGCTCTCCTTTCCGACTCGGTTGGACATAAAAAATGGTGCCGTCCGTTCTAGCAAAGCTGTTACTCTTTGCAACGTGGGTAATATTGAAGGCGTCACATGCAAGAGGAACATCACCCAGGCAGAATATCAATAACACAGTCTTAAGATTTTTACCTTACATCCACTTACTGCAAAGACCTTTACAACCATGTAGACATAAGGTTCCTCTTGAAAATGAGATAGGGCTTACCTTAAATGAATTTATATTCAACAAATATGGTGCTATAGAAATAAAGATTGATTGAATCTATTTTCAGCAGCGACAAATGTGATGAGGACAGATTTATGATCTGGGCGTCCATGGGTTTGTAGCTATCATAAGTTCTTATTTTTAGTCCCTTTTTCTCTGCCTGGATGGAAACATCTCTGGATGCATGCATGTGCATATACAAATATATTTGTTATATGTTTTTGCATGTATGTATATATGTATCTATAAATGAAGAGTATGGCTTCAGCCTGCTCTGTTGTAAAGTGCCTTGAGATAACACTTATTATGAACTGGCACTTTACAAATAAAGATTGATTGATTGATTGAAAGTTGTTGGAATATTGTATTAAAGTACTCTCTTTGGGATGAAATTATCCACTTGAGTAGTACAGCAGAGGTGCAGCACGTATGAAACATTTACAGCAGTTTTTGTTCAATTTTGTAAAAGTAAAAGGCAGTTTAGCAAGTTTAGTTCAGTCAGATTTATACAGATATGGTTATTGTTTTTGAACTACTTGTACATGTTCTGATTAATACATGCAAATTCTAATTCTGTTAAACCCCTTGTTAGAACAGTGTTCTTGACTGGAGGTTATGCTTTAACATGATGCCAGATGTTCATTATGTTTGCAGAAAAGCATGTTTGATGTTCTGCACATCTGGAGTTACCTCAGTTGTTGGAAGCAGTAATTAGCATATTATTAATGAGACAGATTAGAGAATATAGGTGTGAATGTAGTTTGTTTATGTTTTCTTTATCTTGTGGGGAAATTTAACATTAGAAGCTGTTCGCAGGCCTTAAATCACATTGTTGTTGACTCTAAGGAGTCGGTCAATGACTCTGCACTATCCCTCCATCTGCACTTGCTGCCTTTAAAACACTCTTTATCGAGTACTTTCATGAGTTATAGCCCCAAACAGCATTAAATATCCCCCACCGTTGTCATAAAAATGGTTCTTTTAGCACCTTCAGCAACCACGGGGGCCATAACGGGAGCGTGTGGCCATTCGCCAGCAGAAAGTGTCAATCAAATGCCTGATTGGTGGCAATTATCACAGCAAGGGATGCAGGGAAGACTATTGGCTGGCAGGATGAGTGGAGCTGCCATTCTGGTCGATACTCATCTTTGAGATAAGAGAGGGCTTTTGAGTGCGGCTGACTCTGCTCTGTTGGTAGTTAGATGGCAGGATTTATTTGAACTGTGGTTATCAGCTGCAGGGTTGAGAGGCTGATGTGAAAGGCTTTAGATGGGACCTGAGGGAGATGAAGTCCAGTGCATAAAAAGAGCAGCTTCAGCCTTTATCTCAAGTTATGAGCCAGGGTAAGCACTTTCTCACCAACTAAAGAGATAGGAGCAGTCTGCACTGCTTATTTAGTCAGCTCATAAAATACAACACTCATTATGTATCAGGAAATGGAGCTTAAGCAAATAAAGATTTAAGAGCAAATGCGGTATTTCCTTTGTACATAAACATGAATTTAAAATGTCAGGTACCAAGCTTTATTTATTAAGCTTAATGCCAAGCAATGAGAATATGAAGCCAACAGCTGTTACATCATTTGTGCAGCTGCCACATTCAGCAGGTAAAAAATGCTCTGAATGATTTGGACAAGCTGTTTTATTCTTTATTTATCATGTAATTTGGCAGTCAGGCTCAACTTCAGCTGTGGTCTATTTTACAGAGCTGTCGTGTCATAATAAAATTAAAGGCAGAATGAAAATTAACAAATCACATAAAGACAGTTGGGATGAATACAGGAACTGTCTATAACACATATTCATATTCACTCCATATCCTAAGCCACATTTTCAACATTTACCATTTGTTTTTTCAGTCAACCATCTTGTGATGACTGAATTAGCTTCATAGCGAAGTAAAAAACATATTTTGATAAACATGTTTTAAAGTTTTCTGGTTAATAGTTGTGTAACCGAAGAACTAGACATTTTGATGTGAATCATCTGCCTTGGATAATTAGAAATTCAGTTTTTTTTCCATTTATCTTTTTTTTTTAACTATGTTTAATTCTATATCCTTAACCCCTTTACAGTACATTTTCTTTTGTCATTCATTTAATTCAACATCAATGTAATATTGTCCATGTCTGTAAATTAACATGGTATTTTGGCACTGTGGAAGCATAGAAGAGTATATTACAGTTGGCTCTGCACATTCACGTGCAGTCAGACACGCACAAAAAAAAAAAAAAAAACAATGTTAAATACAGAAAACAAAAGTTTAAACAATATTTTAATTGAAAGTAAAATAACTTAAAACTGTAACAGTTGTAATTTGATAAATAATAGCACTCTAAAAATAGTGATAAAAATGCAGGCTGGCATCAAACTGTGGAGAAAGTGGCACACATTGTGACTTTTAACCATCTTCATATGAACACTGAAACAGAATATTAGAAAATCCTTACGCTGGAAGGAGATTTTAAGGGTTTTTGTGGATCTTAAAATGTTATTAAGTGCAATGATGGACAGAAATGCTCAGAAAAAGCTTTCTTTTTTAAAGAAAATACTCATCTATGTGCGGGTAAGGATTTGGTTTGTAGATTAAAAAACAGTATTTTATCCCCATCTTCAAATATTGCAACTGCTAAGCAATAACATCCCATCTTACCTCTGAGATTTATCATTTTCATATCCTGCATACTCATTTATTCATACCATTGCTTCCATTTGCCAATAACGCCCCCCCCCTTTTCAGCTTCTTTGTGCTCATTTTGTCAGTGTTTTTGTCAATAAATATGATTGCTTCATCAACTTTTGGTTCTTTCCATCCTCTAGAATGCTGAGCCCCAGATGCAATGCCCCAGAGATTTGGTAAGACTCCACCCAGACACCAGCCTGCTATTAAACCCACTCTCCCAAAAAACAGCTCCTACTCCTTCATAAGCCTGAACTCCCCTCTGCATGGGCATCATTAATCTCTGCTATAAAACCACAGGTTTATCACCCAGGCGAGACAAAAACAAAGCGCATGCATGCATCCAGGGTGCAGTAGTAACTAGCTGGTTAATCAAAGTGCAAGCCACTGGTCGTGCATAAAGATGTGAGCCTAACACTAATTTTAATCTCCATCAAGAGTTGCTCTAACAAATCACAATTTCATGGTTGATCAGTGCGGTCTGGTCGAGGCTGTGCTGCAGAGTAATTCTCTCCATCACTCCCCTCAGAGCTATATTTGTCAGCAAAGGTGGAAACACACTGGAGGGTTGGCTTTATTTGCTGGCTGTGGATAAGGTTGTCAGTTTGGCCTCCTCGCTGCAGATATGTGAGGTGAATAACAAACAGTGTGTTGAGCTGCTGTTTCACTTTATTGAGGGGGAAAATGCAGACAGAGTTTGCCGTGGTCGCTCCAGAATGGCACAGCCAACTTTGACACATGGCGCCATCTGTAATAGAGGCACTTGACACTTATAGCCCGATACATCTCGGTCATAAATACACAGGCACTGAATGCAAATAAACATCCCTGACACTGGAATTGTACCCATGAGGGACAAGCAGATATATTTGAGTGCAGGAGGAAGGCCGGGGTAATGCAGATCAGAGTAAGGATGTTGATTGTTGGTACTTTTATCTGGATTAACTCCTATCTATCTATCTATCTGTCTGTCTGTCTGTCTGTCTGTCTCTCTATCTATTTATCTATCTATCTATCTATCTACCTGTCTGTCTGTCTGTCTATCTATCTGACCATCCAACTGTCCATTCACCCATCATCGCTTATCCGTCTATTTGTATATCTATCCGTTCATCTATCCATCTATCTATCTGTCTGTCCACCTCTCTATCCATCTCTTTCTGTCGCCATCCAACTGTCTGTCTCTCTGTCCATCCATCTCTCCATCTGTTTGTCTTTTTCTCTATCTTTCTGTTCTTTCCGCAAAGATGGATAGATAGGTAGAAGATTAACAGGACAGACAGACAGACAGACAGATAGATAGATAGATAGATAGATAGAACGACTGTCAGGCAGGCAGATTTTATGTTCTTAGACATCGGCAGACCACAAACAAAGGGCACAGGTTTTTCTTTTTTATGTTTTATGGGTCAGTAGATACTCTGCATCCCCCAATATTTGTACAAAAACTACTACTTTAATTTTTTTCATGATTTGCCCCTTCAGAGAATCTTTCTATCTATCTATCTATCTATCTATCTATCTATCTATCTATCTATCTAGATAGACATAGATAGATAGATAGAAATTGATAAAAAATATATTTTTAGACAGATGGATAGATATCTCAAAATGACAATGGTGTACTCCTCACACACATATTTTGAGCGAAAAAGACAAGAGGAAAAAAAGTAAAAAGGTACAAAATTACAGCTAGCAGGCATTTAATAGTCACTGAACCAACCAGAGCAGAACCAGGAAAACTGTCCAGAGTATGGAGTTAAGACATGTGTTTAAAGCGTTTTGAGCCACTAAGCACAAGTCCTAGTGAAGTCATGAGTCACTGGAGTTGAAGTCGAAGTCGATTTGAGTCAGAAGTAGTAAAAAAAAGTGACTTGAGTCTGTCCCCTGACTAAATCATGACTCGAGTCCACAGCTCTGCTTCGTGCGTAATAAAAAAGATTTCAGTAAGAACAACTTACAGTGTTATGCTTATTTACCTCAAGATACTTGTTTAGGTTAACAGAGGGTAATCATTTCATGTCTTTTATCAAGCAGCGTTTATTTTTGTTTGTAAAGTATCACAGTAAAGCAATGACTGTTTGATTCTTCTGCAAAAGAAAAAGAAGTCAAAGATGCTCAATATTGGGTCATTAATTGATTTTATTCTAAACAAACAAACAAAAAACTTAAACATAGAGGAAAAATTGGGATGGACCTGGCAAAGGCATTGGGAAACACCAACTTTTCCAAATGCTGCTGTTGCAATTGAAAAATGTGGACGCTGTGAAGTTTGTTTGGTTCTTTGTCTCCATAGTACTGTTTTTAGGTCTTGGGATAAATTATTTTTTTTGAGTTCATGACATTTGGATATAAACAAAACTGATAGAAACATTTCCCTCATGTCTCACCTGAAAATGCAACGACACTTCCTGATAACTCATATATTGCCCAGCCCTTCAAAAATGTCCTCTCAGTTAAAAATAAAACAGCTCACAGCAGGATGCCAAGTACTGACTGTTACAGTGAAGTCTGAATGTTACGCGTCACATAACCTAAAAGGTTTCCACCACAGCAGCTGTTAAAAGCTCATCTTTCTTTATTGCTTAAATTAAAAGGCCATCCAGATTTCCATAACTCTTCCATTTACAAAGCGAGCCTGAGCTGTAATCTAACCACCGCAGACTGCACGTCTTCACATCTGGTTCTCCCTTCAGGTTACATCTGGCCAAGTGTGCGTGATATGATTGCGTTTTGAGTGGCGCATTAGAAGCGTAATTGGCCAGTTAATTTGAACGGCCGTCATACCTGCAAGCTGTGTGGGTGATTCTCGTCGTGGAGGAACAGTGTGGCAGGAAGTAGTCGGTTATTGGGATCACAGCTGGCACATTTGCCTCAGCACACACACTTTCAGGGAAGACAGTGTGCAGCGTTTTATCTGCCTCAGACTGAATACAGAAAAGTATACCAGCAAGTGTGATGCAGATTTTCACCTGTTTGACTTTCAAGTGTAAAGGACACCAGGGACCTAAAGCAGTGAAAATAACTCAAGTTTGAAATTGTTTGAGAGCACTTGATTTGGAGGTGTCTTAGCTCATCCATTTCACCAATTTCCTCTTTTCTTTCTTTCTCACACTGAGTTCAATTTTTTGCCATCCAATTCACCATTTTGACTTGGACTTGGCTGCAGGGAATAGGAACTTGACTTGAACTTGCAATAGGTAACTTTTTCACATTTCTGTTAGCGAAAAAATGGCCAAAAAGACCTCTTCATTGTGACAGAATCAGAGCCTCTTCTCAAAGCAGCTGTTGCCGGGTTAGTCAAGTCGGACTATTGTTTTCAGGAAAGTCTATCTTAATGGTTTGTGTGAATATTATATTAATACATTTTAATTTCAGACAATATTTGTTTTTGTAGGAATATTTAAGAGAAATAATGAAAGTATTTTGTTGATGTGAACTGCAAATCTTTAATGACAATAAGATTCATGAAGATTTTGAGTTCTCTTCTTGCAACCTATCGTAGTTTTGTTTTTATTCATTTACTGATCAAAATTTAAAAAAAAAAAGAATACAATTAATTAAAACATAAATAAAAGATGGCCCAAAAGTTAGTTTTTTTCATTGTTTCAGGTGAAAGATAGGCCAGCAACAACAGATTTCTTTTCCAATACCATGTCCTGTCTGAATTGCATTGCACAGAGTCCCACTGTCCACACTGCATCTGCTAAATATTTAATTCTTTAAACAATATCCCCTTGTGCACAGTGCATCGAGCGCTTTCATTGTACAGTTTGTATAGACGAGGAATGGACTAGATCCTCGATACACAGCCCTCTGAGAGCCTATTAGAGTTCCCAGGGCTGAAAATGCAAGTAAAACTTACACTTGTGAAAATATGTGAATTCTCTACTATGTCCATAGATTAACAAGCCCCGCTGAGTGAGAAAAGCCAAAGAAAAACAAGATCACTCCAGCATCTTGTCAGTCTCCCTCATGTCTTGCTCCTCATCCACGTTAATGTGAGTGTAGGAGGGAAATAAGAGATGGGATATCGAGGCAAAAACATTGCGCAGCTTTGCATTGCAGTCGCTTACAGGCAGTTTGGACTCTAACGTGTGATTCCATGTAATAAGCCTGATTTTGTCTCAGAAGCAAACACATTTAGCTTGAACACAATGTAACCTAGCGACAGTCACCAAGGAGGGCGGGATTAGGTGAAAGATCACTTCCTGAAAAAGGTGGGGCTTGGCAAAGACTTGTTATTAAACTTGAAGAAGCAGCTTAGGTGAGCTATGTGTTGAGTAAGAGCTGAAATGCACATTTTTAATGCAGTGTTGTTAATTTTGTAAACTAATTATTTTTGTCGTAGCTTTTGTCAACAAGCTTTTTTCCCCTGATGAAAACGAGACAGTAACTAATAAAAACAAGTGCACATGGACAAAAACTGAAACTAAATTTACTGACATTTTCATCAACAAATAAAAACTAGATTAAAAGTTTGACAGAGACTTAATCCAATCAGACCTAATTTGGTCATGTAGAAAGTAGAGACAAGTTAGGAATATATCCAATCACAGCTACTTTGGTTGTGTGGAAAGGTTGGATGAGTTAAGAGGGACATCCAATCACAGCTGCCTTAGCTTCACGGTGGTGGGATAAGTTGTGGAGCGATCCAATCAGAGCTACTCTCCTTATGAATTGATATATTCATGTAGAGCAGGTTCACTGTTTGTTGTCAGTTCTGGTATTGTAACTGAGATGCTCTGCCAGGTAGCCTAAATAAAGGTGACTGCATTTAACACAAAAGTTCAATTTGTTTCCGTTAATTTATACATTCAAACTTTACTAGCTTTCGGTAAAGGGTTATTAGATGTTTCATTTTATCCAAGCATAAAACATGACTTCAGAAATTCAAGGAAACATAAAAATGCCTCACACTTTACACTTCATATTTTAGTCGACTAAATTTACAGTAGATTTCATCGACTAAAATGTTGTGAAATTTCATCAACTTAAACAAGATGAAAATGAAAACAAACTCAATTTTGACTAAAACCAAAAGATATTTTAGGCAAAAGACTATAACTAAAACTAAATTTAAAAAGTGCTGTCAAAATTAACACTGTTTTGATGATTTTTTTTTAATTAATAAGACAAGATTTAAGTTAGATTTAAGTTTTTGCAGTGTCCAGCTCACCATGTTGAGTCTTCAGTATCACAATTAGATAATAGTGTATACAGTACATTTTATATGAATAATGCTCTGTGCAGCTCTTAGGATGTAATGAAGGAAAACTACTGATCATTTTATTCCCTCAAAATGTCAATATAACCACAGGGGTTGGCAGTCAGGAAGATTGAGGGATTATAAATGGGACTGCTGTCTCCTCTCTCTTCAATTTTCTTTGCTTTTACCACCCCTCTTTTCTCCTTGCCTAACTCCAAATCTCCAGATGAGTCTCTCCTCACCCTTTCCCGGAACATCAACCGCCATAATGGAGTCTGTAGCTTTCAGATGTTATCTGCTGTCAGGCGCCTCATTTTAAACATCTCTCTGTCAAAGAAAACAACAACAGAGACCGTGTGATGGAGTGCAGTTTTAGATGCAGGGTGTGGATCCAACTGGACAGGGCTGATGTTAATGCACTTTTATCCATTTTGAAATAATAGATAGTTTTTCAAAGGATGAAGAGAGGATCCAAACTGCAGAGAGGAGCTCCTGTTTGAGATCTTTGGTTTGAAATACGTGCAGTTATAGCAAAAAAGAGAAAAACACCCCCTACTTTGAACAATGAAAATGCATTAACGATACAGGAATTTAAATTATATACCTTTAAGAACATTTACAAGGTTATATTCAACAGGTAGGACCTTAGTTTTTAGATGAAGATCAATATTAGAGGATCAGAAGAGCCCTAACCAGTAATTATTTTCACTCTTTATTCTTTATAATCTTACCTCCACCAAGGAGATGCTGCTTTTACCAAAGTTTGTTTGTTAGATTGAGAACATGATTGCTTTTTGTCATTGGTATACCAGACAAAAAGCAACACAGCCCTGTGGAAGAATACAGTTCAACAGACAAGAATGAATGAAAAGCCCAAAATAATAATAAAAAAAAATGTTAGAAAGATTGAAAATAATTCACCAAGGAAATATGTAAATAGATTACAAAAAACTGTATAATCATGATAAGAGTACAATAAAAAATTAGAAATATGATCAAACATTTAAACAAATAAAAGTTAATCTAGTGAGGCAAAAAGTGATACAAATAAATACATAAATTATAGTCTTTAAAGTCTAGGAAGCCAAATAATATTTTATGAGGAAGTCAAATAATATTTTATGAATAAGGGGTGGGATTAAATAAGTATTACTTCTTCCCACTCCTTTTTGGATATGTAAATCATAGTTTTCATTTTCAGAAAACAAAATCTCATAATTGTCAGTTTTGTATTGTATTGTTACGTTTGTCAACTATTGTATGATTACAATAGTCATTTATTTTATTTTTTTATTTTTTTTACATTTCGCAAAATAATCTACCACTACTGCTACTACTACAACTACTACTGCTAACGTCTACATAAAGCCAGGCTGAGTAAATCAGTTTTTAGATCGTGTTTCATGATTCTACATTTTCAGCTCATCTCAGATCCTCTGGAAGTTTGCTCCACAGTTTTGGAGCAGACTCTGAGTGTCACGTATGATACCATCAAGATTTAAGATAACTGAGTTTCCTCACCGCTTCGTGGTTTTATTTTCACCCTGAACTCTTTCACACCTCATCCTGTAACTTTTCTTTCCTCCTCCCCCACATTATTCGAGTATTTTTATCGTATTTATTACACTCATTGATATCATCTGCAACTTCATGGATGCATGAATGTGTGATGCCAGGAGTTGAATAAACACAAACATCTGTAAAGATTACTTATTAAAATATTACCTTTAACCACAGAAGGACCACAACTGTATCACAGAAGTCAGGGTGACAATAAACTGTATTGCCACGGTAAAGTTCTTATCCCTCCTGTTATGTCCACTTCTGCAGCTTACACAATGAGATTTGATTTTACATTTTGAGCTGATAAACAAAAAAAAGTTAAGCTGGTTTGTCATGCTTGGCTTATTGTGCTGTTTCAGTGCATTTCTGTTGTTGTTTTTCTGCTGTTATAGTACTAATCCATTATGTTTCTGTTTTTAATCCCCTAATAACACAAATCTAACAGAAAACTACTTGTAGATCTGCAGATTTACTGGCACTACAGCTGATGTGTTTTTGACGTTGGCGTAGCATGACTCATCCTGTGAGAGACTGAAAGCTCTGCCGAGGGTTACACGGCAGACCAAACGTAACAACTGAAGCAAAAAAAGCACTCACTTTGTGATATTGGTCCAATGACCTAAAAATCACCCCCATCTTTTTCACTTTACAGCCATCCACTCCAGGCTGATGTCAGTAGCGTGACACTTTGGTTTGTTGTGTCCAGAAGCATGTGGGCGGCTCAAACTTTCACTTATTGGACTTTATTGTTTGTTGTGAAGAAGCTTTATGAGCATTTAGGAGCAATTGTGTGGCTTTCAGGCTGATAGTCCGTGCATTCACGTCTCAGACATCACCCTGCATTTTATATATGAGATTAGGGCTGTGAAGTATATCCTGATTTTAAGAAACGCTCATCAAATTGCCATTGCACAGCTGTGAGAAACTGCTGTGATGTATAAACACAATGGATCACATGAATGCGATAGTGTAGCTGGCTCTCAGTCTTTGGCATTTTGAAACAGCAAGGAGAGAATTTTTTTTCCCCACGGATGTTTACGAGTCAGTGGTTTTCAAACTTTCCTCTGCTCGAGGCACATCCGAGTTCATGCTAAAATCTCAAGGCACACCATGTTTTTACCACAGAAAGAAAAGCCAGTTTAAAAAAAAAACTGCTCAGAACGCCTTTTCTTGTTGTTGTGATATTCGACAGGCATTATTATTATTATGTTTTTTTACTTGAATCCTTTAAAAGTGCATAATTCTGCTTTTCTGGTGACTTATTATGTCTTTCAAGAAAAGAAACATCAATTTGTGTTTCAGCATTTAGTGATATTATTTGCTCCTTTTTGCTCAACCCTAGATGCTGTATTCTCATTACATTCCCTGCATTGAAATGGTCCCTGTTTAAGAGGCCCTTGTGTCTAACTTGTTGACTTTGACTGCTCCCTTTAGCATCCAAGGCAGCCAGGGACAGTCGGGAAACCCCATTGGCTGATTGAGGTAACTGCTGCATGACATCACCTGCTTGGGTCATTATGCTGCCTGCTCTGAAAAGGCATCGAGGCAAATGAGATACTTTGGGTGGCTTCACAAATAGACTGAGAGTCATTTAAGCAATTCATTGCTTTTCCAATGGTGTGTGGAAACAAAGCACTTTGTTGGGTTTTCTCTCTCAGCTCCCTCAGCTTGTAGCCCTGCTCTTCTTCAGTTTTCTTCCTTTTTATCGCTCCCAGCTTTGTTGAATCTTTGCTGTTCGATCCGTTCTCCCTCTCCTGCTCTGTTTCCCTCACACACACACTTAAAACAACGCTTAAAGACGCCGAATGTCTTCCTGCACCTGGCTCCTACAATAGAGTGCTGATCAAACACATCCGTCTTTACATGCCTGCCCTGATAGTTCCATAATGGGCCCATAACGTGAACATTCGGCTCCATTGTTTATGCCATTAGTCACACAGGCTTACGGAAAATGACTGCAATGCTATATTGAAAAGCCATCAGTGGCAGCGGCAGTAATGTTGCAGCTACAGCGTGCCAAGATGCTATCTATCACACGTGCACACAGAGCTGTTATGAAATGGCAATCTGTTGGCACTTTTAGTGTGATGATGAAGGTTTTCTTGATGGCATGATAAAGCATTTAGAGGAGCAGGGGATGTATGGGCTGGTGATGATATAACATAAGTATCTCATTCAATTTGCAGTCTTATAAGTCATAATGCAGAGAGTTTATAGCATTCCTGGTGGCATTGTGTTGGATGATGTGCTCTGAACATGACATGTATACAGCTAACCACACTGTGCGATACATCACGGTCATTTAGACAACTTAATTAGCCTTGAGCATTTTAACACTATCAGTGTATGATAACAACTGTCAGGATGTTTCGAGCTCCGGCACAATCACAAGTCATGACACAACACAGTACAAAAGAAAGTATCTCAGCAGGAAATGAATGATGCATAACAATTCTAACACGAGAGCGTATAAGCAGGTCATCTATCAAAGGTTATGAGATGTCTATGCAATATGTATAGTGTTAACATGATTCCTAAAGCCTGTCATACATTTATTAAATGTATGAGCATTGCAGGGGTCATATTCAAGTCATCAAATCATCTCTGCCAATGTAGCTCACTGTTACATCTATAAGCAATAGTTCCATGATAAAGTTACCATCATAATATGATTCCTTGACCCTGAAGACCCACGCCTAGCACTCAGAATCATGTTGATATCATTATTAGTTAAACAGTTATTGAGCAAAAACGATTGTTTGCTAATGGCGGTTATCTGGATCACCACCAAAATAATCTTGACATACATGGCAACAACATAATCTCCTTGGCAGAGGTAATTGTCATAGATTATTCACCCCTTGCAAATTATCTGTCCACTAACTTCTATCAAAAGTAATAAGACCCTGATATGAAACTGAGTTTTAAACAGTAATCCTCCAGGATGTGCATGTGAAACACACATCTCATAGATCAGTGGTTTTCAAAGTATGGCGCACACCTTCCCATGGGGGATGTGAGAGGACTTTATGGGAGGTGGGGATGAGCTAGCATACCAGCAAAAAATGTCTGCTCCGCCAAATTCTGCTATTCATGAAACAAACACTAAATATTTACAGCACAAATGTATTTTAAATGTTTTTGAGGACACATTTTTTGAAGGAAATGGAGAAAAGAGTTGGTAGACCTACTTCCACAGCTATTTAAAATTTGTTTTTAGTGAATTTTTGAGAAAAGCTGTACTTTTTTGTTTCCTTGTTTAATTTTATTTGATGCAGGCACAAATGTTAACAAGAAAACAAGGAAGTGCCATAAGATGAGACATTTTATTAATTTTGATTGATATATTCATATTTGAAACACAGTTTTTATGGGGAGATGGTGTTATGTTGGGGGCCAAAACAAACTTTATGTTCTTACAGGGGGGGCTCACCCCTGTCGTAGATTAGTCACCTTTTGTAAATAGTCTATCTACTAATTTCTATTAAAAGTAATAAGACCTGATCTGAAACTGACTTTGTGGGACTTAATCCAGTTTTAAAGCACTTGTAAGTCTTCTGTGTGCTTCTTGGCTTTTCATGATCCGCTGCACCATGACTTGCATGGAAACCGTGAGCTTTATTACATTTTCTTACAAAACAGCATAAAAATACATGTCATCAAAGTTATGTCATTCTAAGGTCTGCACTGCCAACGTTAGCCAAAGACTGATGACATAATGATGGCAGAGTATCGCAGTGGGGGGTCTATTTGGTGATGGCCAGGGGGATCAGCATTTCAGGGAGTTACTACTGCTATGAACAGGATGAGAGGGAAAGGTCCGGAGCAATCCCAGAGCTTAGATTACTTCTAAGACCCCTAAAAATGTAAAATAAACTGTCTTAAGTTGTAGGACCCTTTAAACCTTGTCCTAGCTTATTAACTATTGGGAATTCATTAAAAGATGTAGAGAAGTCCATAATTTAAGAGTATTGTGATATCAGGATATCAGGATATCATATTGTGAGATTAGTGGAAATTCCCAGCCCTATCCCAGACCATGCAACTCTCAGTGTGTAGTTTCTTTTGCTGTGGTGCACAGGTTGGATGTTTTACAACCCTCCACTGCTATCCTCTTCATCTTCATTTTTTACCCAGTGGACATGCAGAAATCAAATGTATTGGACTTGTATTAATATATACCCCTCATCTGTCTTAGAAATTGTGTATTCACCTCAGCAGTCTTAAACTGTTCAATATAGTTCACTAGTGCATCTGGGCAGCGGCCCATAGAAAGTGTTTGGTAATGGGCAGCCTTTCAAAAGAATATCCAGCAGGTGATTGGATGATCATTCCATCAGTCAGTCATTACGCAGCAATCAGAAAATGTTGCAGGCGGGCACTACAGCAGTGGAGTGAATTAGAACAAGCTCTTGTAAAAACATGTCAGAAGAACAGAAATACTTGCTGCCGTGTCGTTATGTGTTTTTCATTCAATAAAGAAATGTGGTCCAGATCTGATAAAGCTGCTGCTAAAGATGTTAGCATCTATGCTAACCCCTGTACGAGTAGTCACTTCCTGCGCCCACCTCCTTGTGGTCCAAAGGATGCTGATTGAACCGTGCTGCTTTGGGCCTCTCACAGATGTTGTAGATTGGAGTTTGGCAAGATGGATTTGACTGATTACAGACATTGAATCAGGCAGATCCCGCTGCTG
Source organism: Cetoscarus ocellatus (assembly GCA_037902135.1). Classification (NCBI taxonomy): domain Eukaryota; kingdom Metazoa; phylum Chordata; class Actinopteri; order Labriformes; family Labridae; genus Cetoscarus; species Cetoscarus ocellatus. Next base: position 706,758 of record JBAMNC010000345.1, on the reverse strand, counting down.
CACACGGTGACATTTGTAGAGTTTTTATTGTCGTAATCTTTTCTTATGTTATGACAAAACAGCAAAAGCACTGCAGTGGATAAAGGCTGCAGACCTGTGGCTGCCCACCTGATGCTGTCTTTGTGTTCTGTTAGTGGTCCACTGTTGACACATACGAGTCAATCAGAGAGGGCCGTTCTACGACCGAACAGGCTCCCCGGCTTAATTAAAGTGATGTTTCAAGCTGCCACCTGGCCTCCTCAAACACACACTTATACACACTCCCATATACCCTCTAAGGATACCATTACATAGACTAAAGTGAGCAGTGTGCACATCGGAAACTCAAAAATAAGATATGAAAAAAACACCAGCCATATGGTGTCTTCACAGATACACACTTCAGATGCACACATAGTTTCACACATAAGTTTACTCACACAGCAGCGTTCTCATATGTGGATTAACATGGAGCAGCTGCTGGTGTAACTGCTTGAGGTTGGATGAGGTTATAAATGGTTTGTAGCTGGTCGTGAAGCTTTAGGGGGTGAGCTGAGGCATGTTGGACTGTCCAAGAAGTAGAGAGAGAATTAGGGAGCAGCTGATTGATCTTAAGCAGAAAGTTGTACTTGCGCAAAATCATTAAATATATTTATACATACATAGATAAATAAAAATATATACATCACTAGTGATTTGTCAGTTCATTTGCTTTTCAAAACATGCTGGGATATTGACAATGTCAGCCAATTCTGACCAGTGTTTTCATTAAGAAATCAAAAAGCAAAAATATTTTTACTTTTGGTAAGTCAAAAGTACTAAAACACATTACTTCTCTTAGTTTGTAATGTACTAAATTATGAATACTTTTTATTGTTCTAACAGCATTGAAAATAACACAGTTGTGGCAATTACAAAAAATTAAATTTCTTCATTTGTCAAGAGTGTCCAGTGCCATTGAGTTTCATTATGAGTAGGCATGCATGGTATGTAGAAAAGATGCATTGTGTGATATCTAGGAATGGGAAATCGAAGACCAATTCCAGTTTTGGGAACAACTTCCTCAAGAAATTGTTATCATTGGTCATTTTGCTTTTTAAATTTCCTTCTCAGTTCCTTCCACTTTTGTTTCAAAACACTTGTAAATCAAACATGTTACACTCTCATCAGAGACTGTGCGCAGAAATGACAAAATAGTCAAAAATCTTGGCAGACAAGGGACAAAAGGGATCAAAATTGTGGCTTATTTACGACAATTATCGTTCAGTAAGTGGAAATACCAGCAACTTCCTCAAGCATTTATCTAGGCAGCATGGCGTTGGATTTCAGGGGTGTCACGTGTTTGACATTTTTGCCACTGAAAACCTGAGTAGGCAGTTTTTCCCAGTTGTTTCAGAATTAGATTGATAAACACAGTCGTTCATGGCTTTGGTATCGAGAAAATGATCATAATTCTGATCGCTAATGAAAATACTGTTCGATATTGGGATATTTTGTGATAATTAAACATGGTTGCGAAGTGTATTTTTTGTTTGGGCCCAAACGCTGCTCTGTCTTATTACTGTTTAATTACCCATCCCTGTGGATTCATAAACCTTGTACAGTGATATGTGATCATGATGCAGGAAGTTTGTCTCTGAAAATTAATGAAATATAAACTTGAAATCACACGTAACACAATCCAAACATCAAATTAAAGTACACTTAGTTCACCCTATAAGCAAAGTCAGACTCAGAGTGATCACTGTCTTTGTATGCATCACACCCTTTGCTAAATAAGCAGTTATCACTTTTCTCACTTATCTGTGGTGACTGGATAAAAAAAGAAAAACTCTCTTAAGGCATCTTACTTGCAAAACCCTAAAAAAAAACCAACATCGCTATAAAAAGAAAAATATAACATGGAAAGCATAGGATAAGAAACCTAAGCAACACTTTTGAGTTGTGATGGAAAACTAATGCAACCATAAAAATACTTGAAAAACATGGGTTGGAAGGAAAAAAAAACTAAAACCACCAGAAAGATTAAACATAAGATTCCTGTTGCCAGTACTGTTTTATGTCCGTTTGGTTTTGTTTCTCTTTGTTCGGTTTTGTTTGCTTGTCTTCTTTGTCTGGTCTGCTTTTTTTTTTTTTTTTTGTTTTTGTCTTTGAGGAATTACCTAAGTTGTGGATTTGTGCTGGTGTAACTGTACAATAGTACAGTTGTTTTTTCTGCAGCATCTTGGGTGTTTTGGTTTGTTTGCAAAGGGCCTCATACATAAATGCTGCTTAGGGCTCCACTTTAGCAAGAGCCAGCCCTGTCCAAGGCATACAGAAAAATGGTCACTACAAAGAACAGCATAAATGATGACACAAGACACATAAAATACAACATAAAAGTCAAATTAACATGGCACTCAATGAATCTCCTGCTCAATACAAAGTGTGAAAAAAAGATTTCAGACAAGCAATAGATATGGAAACACCAGAGTACCAAAGGTGTTAATCTGAATGTCTTAATTTTGGACATTCAAAGGGGACAGATTATGCGATTAGAAAGCCCTCAGAGAGCACAAACCTCCGCCAAGGTAGGTTTTTTACCAAGTGCCCTGACCATTTTTTTGTGGAGTTATATGCAGAAATGCCGAAAATGGTCCTATCTCGCATTGTTAAAGAATCCTTTACAAAGTTCCTGGATCCGGATGGTGATCCGGATCAGTCCGAAAATGTAGTCATTTGTTCCTTATCCCATTCCAATCATTTACTGAAAATTTCATCCAAATCCGTCCATAACTTTTCAAGTTATTTTGAACACAAACAAACAAACAAACAAACCAACGCAGGCAAAAACATAACCTCCTTGGCGGAGGTAAAAAAACACTTTGAAGGCTTTTGAACACATTTTTGGGTATTTGGTCTTCCTCCCAGCCCACAACATTTGAAAGTAGAAAACAAAACCTGTATTAAGCAGGCTGCATAAATGTAAACTCATGGTATTTGGCGAGCTGTTGAGTCTGTGGATATACTGTTACGTAACAGTATATTTTTGTTTGCATAAGCCTAACCCGATTCGTCTACCTGAGTTTCCCAAGTATATGTTCACGTTACTTGTTGAATGTCTGAAGGGTAAACTTTAAAGTATGAACATTCCTACAATAGAGAAGTGAAGTTTAACAGTTGGCTGAATAATCAGTCCTTTACCCACTCCATTACCCCTCCGTTTCTGCTAATGCTAGCCCCGAAGGTAGGCTAAGTCACGGCTGTGTCCCACTGCGTGGTTAGCATGTTGTGCGTTAGCCTGTGGTCTTTGGGGGAACGAGCTTAGCTGTTATCTGGTAGCCAGCATGAATTAACGGTTCGTGTGTGTTCAGGAAGAGAAGTTTAACAGTTGGCTGAATATAATCAGTCCTTTACCCGACCCCCGGTCCCTTAGTTTGTGCTAACATTAGCCCGGGAGGTAGGCAAAGTTGCAGCTGTCCCACTTTGGTTAGCATGTTGTTCTTTAGCCTGTGATGTTTGTAGGAAACGAGCTTCGCTGTTATCTGTAGCCAGCATGAATTAACAGTTGTTGTGTTTAGAACTGTAAGCAGCACGTGGCAGCAGCACCTGCTTCACTCGAGTTATGCTGCAGGAAGGCAACCACCCTCAAAACCGGCTGTTCTGAACAGAGGGTTATGTAAGTGTGGGAAGAATGCAGCTGTGCTTTAGCCATAGGCTTTTTGGACCAAAGCATGTTACTAAGGTTTCATAAAGACATCAAGGATCCATGTTAAACTGCAGAAAAGGAGCAAAACATGGGACCTTTAATGCTGACAGCCCTTGTGTCACCTGATTCTTTTAAACATGCTATTGGTATCATCTGCCTGCATTGCACACCTACAGCAGAAGCGCTGTACACAGGAGCAGTCTACAAAGATGACATTTGCAGGGTGCTTCTTTGCTTTTACCGTCTCATATTATTGCCACCTTTAGACACACTCAAACCCGCCTTCACTCTCTCTCGCTGTCTCTCACGCACACACCTCTCTCCTCTTCCATGCTGTGCCGGTCCCAGCCCCGTCGATCGCACAGGTATTTGATATTCATGGTCTATCAGCATGGAGCTCCAGCGTGAAGCATCAGAGAAAGAGTGAGAAGGGAGCGCAGGGGAGGGGAGGGGGGCAAGTTGAAGGTAAGAAAGGGAAAATTGGAGTTGTGAATAGAGTAAAAAAAGTGGAACCAAGAGGCAGGAGAGCAGAAAAGAGGTTGTAAAGAATGGTGGAATGATGAAGAGGAGTGCATTGAGATTTCTTCTTTTATTTGAACAAAGGATTGAAGCTCGGTGCATAAAAGAAAGAGAAAGAAGTACTTTAAAGCATGCTGGCAGGTTGGTCCACGTACTTTTTGCAATATAGTGTAAAGTTAAAGAAGTGGAATGAGGAGGGAGATATGGGCTGAAATATGGATGCTAAATGAAGCAATGGAAAGTATGGGAGCGAGTATGAATAAGAGGAGATTTGTGCTACAGTAGGCAGCCAACAATGCTCTCCATGCCTGACTTCCCTTGACCAATTACACCCTTCACTGCCTCCAGCTCTCTCGCCACACTCACTCTCTCTCGTCTCGCTCTTCTCGACCACCGTCACCCTGCCTCCCCTCCAGCGACTTTCTTTAGACGCCATCACATTGACAGGTTTGTTCGGCCAAAGTTGAGCCCTCTGCCGACTCACTAATCATGTCGGCGAAAGTGCTGGAGAGCAGTGTAGAAGTGTAGAGCAGGGAAGAAGGAGAAAGTGGAAAAGAGAGTGACTTTGAAATCTCATATGTGCTAAATATGGAGTATGTCTGCGGAATACAGAGAAGGGTGGAGGCTCTGAGGGTGCGAGACGTGCATTGGAAGTGCTTTGTGAGAGAAGTTCAGGGGTAAAAGGGATGAAAGAGGATAGGAAGAAGGAAAAAAGTTTGAAAACAACAAATAACAGGATTGGAAGCAGTGGGAGTGACAAACGGTGGAAGATATGAAGATTACTTGTAGGTTTTCTTACACAAAATGACCAAAAATGCTCCAGTTCATACTTATGAGCTGTATCTGTGCACACATATTGTTGATAAGTGCAACAGGGAAATGTTTTAGGGGAGACAGGTGTGATATTAGTTCTCATAATGAAGCTGCTAAATACTCTTTCCTACTTGCTAGTTTCTTTTTCACCAATCACTTAAGCAGGGCACACACTACAAGATAATCAACCAACATTTCAGCTTGGATATCTGCATCCAACCAAAGTCAATAAGACCCTGATTATCTGATGGTCCTGAAGATCATCTTACCTGATAGTTCTTTGGCAATAAGAGACATTTTATCATCCTTGATAGCCTCAGAAGAGGATCAGGGCCTTCCTGACTTCAAATCATAAATATTAAATATGTTTCTGATCTTTTTACAATCAGAAATCCTGATGTGTGCACAGTGCACCACGGAGAACCGAACACATCCTTTGTGTTTTGTCACATGTAACAGAAACGCAGCCAATCAGGGGGCAAGCTGGCTGAAGCAGGAAGCACAACAGACTTAGAAATGGGTTGGACAAAATTACAGCAGCTAAGGATGTCATAGGAATCTAACTGCTACCCACTTTAAGCCTCAAGTTCTCCTGCCTGTGTTCTGCCATGATTCTTTACACTAAGATCGTGTTTGACCGTGCTAGATTAAAAGCTGCGAGAGTAGAGGCCCTAGTTGTTAGTGAGTCGGTCGGTTTGTGTGTGGTGTGCTATGTCGATCATCTTGTTGCACACCACACACTACAAGATCAAAATTCTTAGATCTGTCTCTCTGATCTGTCAATCTTTTTTGTGTTTCAGGCTTTAGTTATAGCCTAAACCAGTTACACATACAAAACATGCCACTGAAATGAAAGGAGGAACGGTCTAGTTGTTGTAGGATGCTTGTTTCTTCACCTGTGCTTCATTAACCTGACATACCAGACGGATATTCACATATCTTTTGGATATAGTTCATGTCCACCTGGGCAACATCGCATAGAAATTGATTGGATCGACAGAACCTTTCAGGAAAAAATAGGTGATTTGGCAAACGTTTTATCTGTTACATTCAGTGTGGACTAATTAGGAGGATGCAGTCACCTCTGACCTTCCACACAACATGTCTATACTCAGGTCTACTTCCTTGTTGTCCTTGAAAGTTCACTGAAAGGTCTGGTCATTTTGTGACCCCGAACAATCACTTGAGTCTTTAGCTTTGCAAAGTAATAAAATTTGGTAAATCCAGCTGCTTTGCAAGGTTTGTGCTTCTTAAAGACCCTGTACTCGTTTTTTTGAGTCTTCTATGCCTTATCCTGTGTTAACATGCCACCTTTGCATTAAACAGTACTTCTATGCACAAGACAAAAGTCAGTAGTAGGGATGCACAATATTAGATTTTTGCAGATATCCGATATGCCGATATTTTTTAATTCATTATCGGCGATACCAATACCGATATTTCTGGTTATTATGAGCTCAAGATCTGTACTTAACAAAAAAGGACTTGTTTCTTTCAGTCTTACAGTATATTATTGCAAGGAACAGATGTGAAACAAGAAAAACAGCATTTAACTCTTGCAAAAATGAAACCCTTGATTTTTAAGTGTATCCATGCAGTGATAAGAAGGTGTATCACAATTGTGCATTTGTGTAATTTGCCAATATTCCAGCCGATATATATGTGACTAATATATCAACTGTAAATATCTGCAAAAATCTCAACATCAGCCAGTACTGTTACTTAACATTTTAGGCTGATATCAGCCGATACCGATATCGGACCGATAATATTGTGCATCCCTAGTCAGTAGCATCCCAACTTTTCCCTCTCCCCGTATTCAAGCCACCAGTAGCTGCCTGTAGCTCATCCCCTGCCCCCCTGGATAGACCTACCATTGTCATGTCACTGCAGTTGTAGCCCACTGGCTTTGAGTAGCAAGCGTAGTGCAGAGTATTGCTGAACTGACTAATTACCACAGAGTAGATGGGTAAACCAATCAGAGCGGGCTGTGCCCATGTGGGAAATGGGGCTTTAAGGTTAATGATGGTGAACATACCCAGTAGTCATTGCAATAAACTGGAAGATGGATTAAAACAAAATATGGTCTCTTTAAATTCTCTGTGCAAAAGGAAAGAGCTTGATTTCTTCTTTTTCTGTCTTCTCCTGTTTGTTTTTAACCACAAAGCTGCTCTCTCCACAGAACATCTGCTCCACAGAGCAAAGACAAGAGACCTCTTATCAGCCCCCTCCTGCTCTCTCTGATTGCCTATTCTGTTTTCAAACAGAAGTTATGATTTAGACATCCTCACACAGTTTTTTTTCTTTTTCTCTTGTTAGGAAAACCAAACAAATGGAGAATAATAATTTAATCTCAGCTTAAAGACGCCACCTGTTTCTAGGATAATGGGTATTTTCTCTGTGGCGCACTGGAAAATCACAAAGTTGTCATCTTAATGTCATCGAGCAGGCTTTTGTTTTTCCTAAAGCTCTGTTTACCTCATCCACTTAAAAATGCAAAGCTGTCATTTTGAGCTTTATCCTTTCTAACAACAAAGCTTATTTCAAACACCAGCTTTGTCTCAAAAACTACAGCGGTGCCTCGAATTTTCAGGGGGTTTATTACGGGCACAGTCTCCTCATAAATTTGGGATGACAAGGAAAGAAGCAGAAATGGAGGGTTTGTCCGAGGTAGAGAGGGGAAAAAGAAGGTTGAGGAGGACATGCAGCTCAGAAATAAAGAAAATGAGCAGCAGGAGAAGTGAGAGAAAGACCGGAGCGGTATAAAGAGACAGGTGAGAAAAGGTTGGAGGTAGAGAGGCGCAGGAAAAGATGGAGGGAGCGAGAGATGCAGGCATACAGTGAGAGAGGTGGCAGAGTCTGTCTCCTTTTGTGTTCCACTCGGATTCTTCCCTTTCTGTCAGCCTTTCATTCACACTCCCTCGCCTGCTCACTCTGTCATTGTCATGCTCTTTTTTTTTCAACCTTTTCTTCTAGTCTCCTCGCCTTTTCACCCTCGCTCTTTTTCCTCTGTCCTTCCTCTAGAGCCCATCACTCGTCTCGTTCTCCTTTACCTTTATTCAACTCCTTCACCTGAGTTTACTCTGCCTGTATTATTTATTTTTTTAACCGCTATTTCCAGCATTTTTTCTGTTCTCTATCTCCGTTATTATTAATCTGAGCCTTTAGAAAAAAATCTTGATTTGGCTATTTAAAGTGGGGATGAAGATGTCTAGATTTTAGTGGAGTTGAAAACACATCTCAGTGCATCATCATGGAAAAATCAACTTTGTGATCCCGAGATACTGAAAGAAAGGTGTGATCTTGAGAAATGCTCTAAAGTAAGATGAATGGATGTCCATTTATTACCTCATATGGGGCTTCTCCACTATGTCATATCTGCTTGACTCAACTCGACTTTACTCAGTTGTTTTGGTTTTCCATTAAAAATCATGCCTAGTACTTGACACAGTTTTGCATATCACATCCAGGGGGTTCCCATTCTTAATAATCAGTGTCCTATGGAGAGAAATAGACTTTTGCTACGGACTATCTATGTGTATCTGTTGGTGTACCTGCCAAAATTCACAGAGGACCCTCAACTATATCCTTAAAATTATCATCATGGTATTTTTATCAATTATAAGCCAGTAGATATAATTTTCAATCTATCAGTATGATACAGAATCAGTAGATTTGAACTAATAAGATTTGGTGATGATCTTAATGAGGATCCAGGAATTTTTTCAAGGACTTGTTAACAGTGGGAGATAGTGCAGTTTTCCACATATTGGCTAATAACACAATAAGTTCTCAACTAGTTTTGATAACTTTTTCAGGGAATGTTGGTCAAGGTGGTTAGATTTTAGTCGTGATCTGAATCTGGAAGCAGATCCAGAAATTTTAAAGCATTTGTTAACAGTGCACCATCGGGCAGTTTCCGAAATTTTTGACAAAACCTTAACAGTGTTGGAAATGCCATGGTGGAGGTGTTTCCTCTTAGAGCACTTGCAGTTGGCTTTGCTTTGACACACCATGGCAAACAAAGATGGCCAATTTTTGGGTCCACAAAAACTGCATATGCCAGATTACACTGTGATTGTGCTTATTACGTTTCTTTTGACCTCAGCCACAGATTAAATTTCGGTGAGAAAAAGTGTTTCAGAGTAATTTGTCATTTATGTCAGTTATTTAGTCAGTTGTCTCTTAAACTATTACTCCTCAGTTTTCTATAAGCTGTGTCTGAAAACACATCAGCCTTCAATTTTGTTTAAATTGTATTTAATCTTAAATTTATTCCAGGTCTCACCTCCATGCCTATCTGAAACATACAGCCAGTAGTGTTCTACTTTTCTGTAGTCTTTCCTTTTGTTTCCTCTTCCAGCCGTTCACTACCCCCTTATTCCATAAATCTTCCTTTCGCTGTTTCCTCCACTTCTGCATTTCCCCCCACCACTCCTCATTCCCCACTGAGCATCTCCCTCTACCCATCTTTCTAACCCCTCTGCTTCCCAACCCAGAGCAATTCCATCTCTCTCCCGGCAAACAAAGGGAGCTAATGACATGCTGACACCGAGCCCGATGATTGAATTCATTAGGCGTGCACAATAATTGCCAGGCGTGAGCGTGCACGTACCCATCTATTCAGAGGACAGCTGTCAAATAACAAGCAAGAGAGAATAGCTTTTTATTGTTGAGCTGGAAGAGAGAGGGAGAATGAATGAGGAGAAAGAGCGGGAGAAGCACCTGTTGTGGAGGAGAGGAGAGAGAGAGCTCTCAGCATGTCAATTAGGCTGCTGTGTTCACGTCGGCTTTCTCTGAAGTTCACTGCCAGATAGATGCACACAGCATCATGATCCAGGTGCGCGGCATGCTGGATTTGTTCACTGTGATGTTTGTGTGAACATATCCGTGGTCACAAGAACTTTTCTTAGTATGGATGCTTTAAAAGACTGTCATATTAGTTTAAGATAAAAGTCCAGGGATGAACAGCTGTGTAGGCAGATGTGACTATAGCTACAAAAGCTAGCTCATCATGTCAAGCAATTTTAAAACATGAAAAAAAGTTAATAATTTAACAATTACTTATATTTATGTGCTTCCTTTGGTCTCCACTTTGCCATCTTGTCAACAATTCCGGTCTGTCTCTGTAGCCCTTCATCTTAGCCCTTCCCCTTAGCCCTATGGATGACTGGGACACCCCTTCACTAGACGTGAACGCGCAAAACCAAGGGCTAAGGGGTAAGACAAGGGCTAAGGGGTACAACTGGGACTTACCGTCTACCATGTGATAGCGAGGACTCTGAAAGGACCCAGGCCGTTGGGTGGTCTTCCATCACATCCTCAAACCATGACCAGCCCCATAGCTGACAACCCTCATGTGTCACCATGATCATTTGTGTGCCGATAGTCAACCAAAGCTTCATATTCTAGATTTAGGCCCAGCCACCCTTTGCAACTGAGGAAGCCATTTGGAGAAGAGGCGAAACGTCTTTGAGAATCTTACACAATCTTAAACTGTCTACAGTTAGCCAGGAGGCTGTTGAGAAATGTCGTACTCACCAACACAAAGTTTCTCTCCACCTTAGATACATTGACTTGCGTGACACAGCAAAATTCACCCAGGGAACGTACCTTCACAGAAGTTTTGGATTTCACAAAGTTGGTCAACTACAGCTAATATACAATGATGTATGAATGGGCCTTCAGGGTTTTTATGCATGTGTGAATGTGGTTAACAAAACTACTTTCAGGCTACATGTGAGATACTAAAACACTGAAATGAATCAGTTAAGATAATGCAATCACTAACGAATCTGACAACCAAATCACCAGTCTGTAACAATGACGCTTTAATGTCCCTGACTGACCTACAACCTAACCATTTAAGCCACCATGAAGTCGTGATCCTGATCAAATCTCCCTCTAATTTGTTCCTAAAAGTCTTAAAGACCCTTCAGCATTGATGAATCTGAGCCTTTTTGCCTTGATTATAGAGAAGTCCCCACCTGTGTGTATACTAAGTACCTGATTGAACTCTTAGGAGTGCTCTGCTGTTTAACACTAATATATCTGATGCAGTTAATGAGCTTGCACTCTGATTTACCTCCCTGCTATCTGCACTGCAGTAATTTATATGCAAGCACTTTTCATTAACCTCAAGTGGCCAAATGAATGTCCTTTTAACTTTGGCCATGTGGCCAAACTACAGTAATGAGGTGAGAGCCTGGCTGGGATAAAATAAGCTTTTATTTGTTATTGCTTTGGGCTTGAATAATTCATTATTATTTTCATTTTGGGTGATTAAATATGCATGACATTTGATTATACAGGCAATTAATTGTTTTCAAGTTTGAACTATGTCCTGTTGGATTGGACCTGTTCTTTATGTTCGTGTTACTTATTTTATTTTCATTATTTAAATCATGCTATGTGTTTGTCAAAGTCTAGAATCTTAAATTGTTTCTCTGTTTCCTTTTGTCATCCATTTACAGAAGAATGAGGAGGACGACTTGGTCCTGACTCCAGATGGGACCAGAGAGTTCCTGACCTTCGAGATCCCCCTCAGTGACTCGGGTTCAGCCGGGTTGGGCGTCAGCGTCAAAGGCAACCGTTCCAAGGAGAACCACGCTGACCTGGGAATCTTTGTTAAATCCATCATAAATGGAGGAGCAGCCTGCAAGGTATGATATTCCTGCTTTAATAGATACAAGGTTTTAGAGGAAATATTAACAAGAGATGTTTGAAATTGTGGCACCATGTTGCTGTGGTTCGCTGCCGTGCACATAGCATAATTACACAGCAGGAGTCATTATTTTGAATCACCCTGTAATCAGTTTCTCTGAGGCATTGTGTCCATCATTATCGCTTCTTGTGCTTGCAGCACCTTTCACCTTACTTCCAGAGCTTTCTTTTAGAGTTTATTTGGTTTATTTTGAAGCTCAGTGTGCCCCACATTTTTCTTCATTAGAAAATAACTCAGAAAGTGTGAACATTTTATAAAAAGACATGCCCTCAAACAAGCAGCACCTCTACCCCTGAAATTGTACACATGAAGATTGATCAGTTTCTGCCCAGCAACTGTTGCTGATACAGCACAGGTGCCCCAATCTTTCTTGATTTTGATTGGTTGTTAAGAGAGAAATAACACATAAAACCACCATACTGACTCAAAAGTCTTTTTGAAACTGAGTGCTCAGTGAAGGCAGTGACAAAAATCAGCCGGGACAGAGAGTGTTTTTAAGCACAGGATGGTGGAAATGATGACAGGTCCCTACACTGTTACCTTATTCTCACAGTTTTTAAAAAGTACTCTGAATGCTCAGCCAAACGTTGGCACAGTGTGGGATTTTTATTGAGATTGGCCCAAAAAGGCAACAATAGAACAGAATTAAAAAACTTTGAGGCTAAATTGTCCTGCTTTTCAGCTTTCTGAGATGTACTGTATGACATTATATAACAATTTTATGGCCATTGACCTTGCATAGCAACTGGATTTGCCAGGTTCCACATCTATCAGCCAAATTCATCTTGCAGAGCTTCAAGCTGGTTCATTAGTTCCTGGTCAGAAAATGAACAGAGCAATCATCGTTTGAGGAAAAAGAGCTGGAAGCTACAATTTGTGTTAAACTCATACATTCATTCAACCTTCCATCTCGAAGAATCATTTTGGGCAGGCCCAAAATACCTCCTACGGCCTGATGAAGGTCAAGGTCCAGAACTTAAATGAGTGATTTCTAGCGAGTTAGACTGTGTGCAGGAGTGTAACTGGAGTCCTTGATGTCTTAATGATGTGTATTTTTACTGTGAATTACGTGTACAACCTCAATTGTTTATCTTTACAGGATAGGGCTGGACACTTGGATTCCTTTCATGGAACTTGCCCTACACCTGATTGCATCATTGAGCTTTTTTAGCACTATTTGACCTGCTTTTAATGATAATAATAATTACAAGAAGATGGTAAAAAAAGAGCAACTGCATGCTGGGGTGGTTGGTGGTGCTGTTGCCTCACAGGAAGAAGGTTGCTACCGTCGATCCACTCTGAGTGGGTCATTTCTGTGTTGAGTTTTCATGTAGTCCTGCATGCATGCATGGGTTCTCACCTGATTTTCTAGCATCTCTACATGTTGGCTCTATGATGGACTGGTGACCGGTCCAGGGTGTACCCTGCCTTTGGCCCTGACAGCTGGGATAGTCTTCGCCCCCCTGTGACCCAGAGGGGGATAAGTGGCAGAGATTGTGGTTAATGTATGGATATATCACACCTTTGAAAACCTTTTCAAAGTGTTTTAGCAGACAAAATAAATGGAGAGACTCATGGGGGTTATGAAAGAACGTTAACTATCAGGCTGTAGGGTATAAAGAGAGGCCGAGCACCAAGAGAAGGACAAATTGCAAACAGTACAGAATAAAGAGGAAAGCAAATAAGAGAAAACATGTGTTGAACAGGAAGCTCTTGGAAAGACATTTTAATTACTCAATGAATGGTAAGGATTTATAAAACATTATAAAATGTTATATAAAAAAGATAAAAAGATGATATCACATCAGTAAAAATAAATTTACAAGCCTCATTATACAAAAACTATAAAAACGTGGCAAAACACGACCAAGAAGAGAAATGGCAGCAAAGACAAAGAGGACATAAAGTCATGATTTACTCTGTTTACATATTAAAAAAAAAACCAAAAACCTTGAACACAGCTGGAGCGCCAAACTGAGACAGCCATAGATGGCTTTAAATATAACTCTGAAATATCTGCTGACAGTAATGACAGGATAATAAAGAAATGTCATGCAAAATCTTTTGTGCCCTTGGAACAGAGTTCTGGAAAAAATGACTTTTCTGCTCTTTGGAAACTTTGAAAACAAATCTTTAGCCGTGATAAAATCTCTGAACACAAACAGCCCTGTTCTCTGCTGTCGGCTGTGCTGCTGTCAGTTTCAGAAGTCTTTTAGCTTGATTGCCTTTCAGACAAGCTTGTGTTGACAGAACATAATAATGGAGTTAAAAGCACACTTCTCTGCGAGGAGATTAGATCATGACTACAAACAGGATACGCTCTGTGAGAGCGGCTGTTTGTCTGATGAGATAATAGTGATTGTCAAGGTGCTTTTTTCATCACGCAGCATGTGCAATCTGATTGCTAAGAAAAGTGCAACGTGTGCTGTTAAGAGTTTTATGCACTTTAACATGTAATTACTTGTCCCCCATTAGGACGGCCGGCTTAGAGTTAACGACCAGCTGATTGCTGTTAACGGAGAGTCGCTATTGGGGAAAACCAACCAGGACGCCATGGAGACGCTACGTAAGTCCATGTCAACGGAAGGCAACAAACGTGGGATGATCCAGCTCATTGTGGCCCGACGAGTGGCCAAAAGAAATGAGGTGAGGAAAAAAAAACACATTTGGGTGATAGGGGCGTCTAGCACTGCAGCATTTTATGACCATTCCAGTTTTATAGGTCTGTGTCAAAGTGGTCTCAGGAAAAGTATCACAGTTATGAAAATATATCTCAACCTTGGTATGAACTGTATGTCACAGCATAATGAAAATGCGGTAAGAGGTCACGCTGGAAATGACTTTGATTAATTGTTTGATTTACCCTGACTGAGCACACATGACCTTAAACAGCAGCTGCAGCCCACTTCACACTTGAGGTTCACATGTTCACACCTCAGAGAAGTACATTACAGCTGTGGTACTGTAGTGGTGACCTCTGAACCCAGAGCTATATCACTGGAAAATGGGGGGGGGTTAGAACCCTGAGCAAGGACATGTCAACGTTTGTTATGGGTGATGCTTTGATTCATAGTTACTGCTCAGATTTGCAGACACAGTTTCAGGTTACTGCTATGATTGAGAGCTTTCATTTTTTTAGTCCCTCTTGCTTAAGAATCTGATGGGAACAATATGGCTGTTTTGGCTCAGTCTTTGTAGATGAATCATTTTCGAGACAAGGGGTGCTTAAAAAACTTAACAAAATAAAGGACCTTTTAGCAGTTGGCCCTGTTTAAGCCTGATCTGAAGCTTTATTCTGTATGACACTCTTTCTTTTCTTTTAACTCTATCAACAGTCCAGTCCAAATAAATGCATGACAGCCCACAATGAATTAAAAAAGCAAAGAAAAAGCAGAAAAGAGAGACCATCCATCTTAAGCAGCAAAATCTAATGTCTTTGGTAAACATGATAGGGTGTTACAGAACTGCCCAAAAGTACTCCCAACTATATTTAATTAAATGCTTGATTAATATTTCTGTATTACACTATGGTTTAATACTAGTTAATGGTCATAACACTACATAACTCATGCAGTGGTGTATCTTTTTACCTCTGTACTATTCTATCTTACCTCTAGTTAGCAATGTGATCTGCCAGTCTCTGCCTGTTTGGAGACCATTAACGCTATAACCAAGCATATTTTTGTTGGAGTTGGAGCTGATAAATGTTAAAGAGCAGTAGTTTTACCATAATTATTGCAAAGGGGAAAACAAGATACCAAAAGTGATTGAATATGCGTCAGCTGAATTAGTAGAGATGAAGGACAGGAAATTCTTTGCACTTTTATGGCCACATAGAGACATGGATGAGAAAATACTCTTCTAACAGATCAGTCACGGGGCTTGTGGACTGTGTTGCTTCTACACAAATGGGGCTTTCCCTCAGTGTAGTATCATGTCAAATTAGCTGGCTTTTTCTAGGTTGTTTGGTTTTCCTTTAGAGATCACACCTAGTACCTAGCACATGTTTTCATATCACCTCCAGCAGGGTTCAAACAGACCTGAGCCACTTCTGAAAGGTCAGATATCTAACATGGAGATGAAACGCCTCCCCCTGCTTCAGATAGCATGTTTTTTTGCTGCTCACAACTGTCTTTCAGCAGCTCTGTCGTCTCTGTTCCCTCCTCTTTTGATGTGAGGACACCACAGTAGTTTCGCAAAGCTAGGCTATGATGACCCTCCTACATTAAAGGGGTAATGAGTAAGTCTGTACTGTAATGGAAAATCAAGCGAGTAGTGTCTAAACCATGTAGGGCTCAGCAGAGCTGATGGATACGACAAGTTGAAAAGCACCAATAGTCAAATATTTTAGGAGGTGCGTGTCAGGCAACAGAAGTACCTCTGGAAGAACCAAGGAGATACAAACCTATAGCATTTAGTACAGTGTATATTTGAAGCAGTGATGTTCATGTTCGAAAGCTCTGCAGCAGGTCACACCCTAAGATATAAATGTTTACAGGTACTTTACATGCACCATGTCCAGATCCACAAAAAGCTCTAGAGTCAAACTCTTAACTCAATTGGAAATATTTTGATCAATTATTTATTCTATCTTTTTTTTAAAGTATCTTTATGATGGGTCTGATATATTTATGTTCTATGCATCTTCTAACTTTGATTAAAGGGAACCTTTCTTACTTCTCTTAAGAAGACTCTGGCCACAAGTGACCCTCAACAATATTTTTGATTTTTTTTTTTTTGGCTTAAAATGCACTCTGATGTTGGATTTTATCATGCCTATAAATCCCTCTGTTTCATCCCTGCACAGAACACGCTTTTTCAGTAAATACTTATGAGCTGTGCTTGAGAATGCCTCAGGAAGTCGATGTAGCTTCAGCTTCAGCGGAGCCTCCTGTGGACTGAACGAGAGCTTAGCTCAGTGGGGGTCTCCCATCCAAGGAAAGTGGTCATTAAGTGAAAGATTGTCAAGGGTATTGTTGAATTGCATGTTTCCTGTAAGATGGAGCAAGCAACAGAGGGAGGGATTTTTCTAATGCTGCAGAGGCTATGGTTACATATTTTTTATTTTTTAAGAAATGTGTTCTGCATATTATGAGAGCTTTAAATGAAAAAGATTGAGGGTTTTGTGTGGTTATACTTGAGATAAAAATGTGTGTATTGGGAGTTTGATGTGTTTTTAAGATCAGACTAGAAAGCCTGAAGTCATCTGACTCTCTTGTCCTGAATAAAGACTCATGCCCAGACCTTGCCGCTTCAATAAGACCCTTTGTGTGATAAATGTGAGACAAAACCCAAAGAAAACCGCTGGGAAATACCCTCATGAGCTGCAGGAAATCATTTCATGAAATAAAAGTAAGTAGGCAGGTCACAGTAGTTCACCATCTTCCTCCTACACAGGCTCACCTCTCTCGAGGCAGCTGGAGGAAAGAGAAAAACATGACTGTGAACGGAGCTACACAACTTTTTTTTTTCCTCCCCTCAATGTCATGTTTTTACATTCTCAGTACACCTCTGCCTGTCGCCTGCTTGAAAGCCGAGGCTGAGTCTGAGTGTTACTGCTGCTGAGTACCTGTGTGTTTGAGAGCGTGCACGTACGAGTGTGCATGTCTACGCCTCTGGCACTGCTCAGCTTCCCTGCTCTCCTTTTTCCAACCCGGTGTGTCAAAGTTTTGATTTCCCCTTGGCCCGTCTGGTAATTGAAAGCAGAGGCTAAGCCTGGAGGTGTGTTTGTGCGTCTCTGTGTGTTCATGCACACCTCTTTGTGTCTGCGGGTGTGTGAGTGTGTACTTCGTGCTCCATACTTATGCATGTATGCAGTTATTTCAAGGATCTTTCTGTGGGTTCAATCAGATGGCCTGCGTGCTTGTGTGCAGTGCGGCCGTGTCAGAGCGGTGAGAGTCCACGGACAACCCGCTGGATGAACACGACTCGAGCACCGAGGGCTTCGTCAATCTCTGCTTCACATGCAGAGCTGGAGGCATGGCCTCAGGCTGTCCGAGTTGTCTGGCTATTTATAAGAAAGGTGTCCAAGTCACTCAGAGAGGAGGAAAACAACAGTTTAATACACATGTACTCAAAACGATTGCTCAGAGCTGCTTTTAAAGTCCCGTTAGAGACTTGAGAATATATGTTCATCCCGTGGGAATCACCAAAACTCTAGTCCTGATTTGATTTTATTGCATATATTGCTGTGTTAAGTACCACAATACTCATCATATTATAACACATTGAGAATCACCATAAATAAATATAGACTGGAATTTCTGATAATAAAGTGTTACAGCAATTTCTATAATTGGTTGAGCCGGCTTTTACCGGCAAACTTTGGATGTAGCTGCTATAACTGCATTAACCATAGAAGAACTACCTAGTCGCTGTACAGCACCGTTATTTGGTGGCATAATATTGTCTCAGCATTTTATGGGATACTATTGATATTTTATCAGTTAAATATTTCTAGAAATTCCAGATGTTTATTTTGTATTGCAGTTCTTCCTCCAACAGCTAGTTACCAGCAGGCATTCCACCAATTGACTGTGTTACATGTATTATTATTATTATTATTTCCATTATTTATGTCACTGGAAAAAGCAATAAAGTTTATTCATCTGAGAAGGACCATGCTTTATCTAGATTACACTCATTGGAAACTGTATTTTCAAGCTCATGCTGTTGTGGGCTCTAATTTCTTAAAGCAAAAGACTATTCACAAAATTAGTGATATATTGTCCTGCTTTTAGTACCATGATATAGTATCGTGATATATTGTTTGTCAACCTGGTATTGCAATATGTATCATATCTGTAGATTCTTGCCTTTACACATCCATATTAACTGGTGATTAATACATTTGAATGCCCATTAATATGGATTTTCTGTCAAAAAAGTGGTCCTGTGGTTTACTTGGCCCGTTAACATTCAGTTACAAATTCTTTATTAGAGATTTGCTTTCATAATTCAACAATTAATCATGATATAAAATGTGAATGTTCGACGGCCCCAGTTACCATCACAGGATGAAAGCAGAGCCTCATTCAGACACGTTTGCACACCGATACTGACATATGAGATCAAATAATCCTGTATTTACTTTCCTCCCCATGTCTACATCCTGTGACAGCCAATCAAAAATCAATCTCACGTTTGCCCTTGCATAAATCTCAAACCCAACTGCTCCAGCTCCTTCCTCCATCCCCACAGAAACACAGCGAATGCCGAGCAGCTGACTTCCTCATCATGGTTGGCGCCCGATGGGATCGAGACCTTCCCCAAGCTCAATTATCAGCCTGAATATGCAACGAGCTGCAGTGTGATATGTCGCAGTCAGTATGGCGAATCCCCTCGGCTATTACTGAGCCATTTCACCCCAGCCCCTTCAGCCGGCCAATTCATTACCTTTCTCATTTAAAGTCAGGAGCATGGCAGACACAGCGCCATATGGCGACCTTACAAATGAGTTTGTTTTCTGTGAAAGGTTGTTGCATTTGCCTAGTGGATTTGATTGGTTTTGATGTTTGATTTTTCTCTTGTAGTTTTATTTTTACCTTTAATTTTGTGTTTTACCTAAAGCTGTTTCAGAGTTTGATGCAGGATGTGCAACTAATCAGGCATTGTAAACCCTTTTTTCTCTATTTCCCTGCAGTTTGGTGTTGACTTTCTTATTGATGGTTATATTATAATGCTTTTCCATTTGTGATATCAACTCAGCCCTGCTTGGTTTTGGTGCTAAGCCCTTCAGTTTTCATAACATGAAACTTTTATAGTAGCCCAACAGAAGGAGGTAACAATGGTGGACAATGGTGACAGTGCTGCTTTCCCCCAGTCTGTGGTGTTTGGAGACAACTTTTGTTCCAGGGATGGCTGCAACCTGTGAGACAAAGCACCATTAAAACAGTTTGAAGATTCTTATGTCAATACAGAGCTCACAACAGTAGGATTTCCATGGCAGATACCACACAGATACTTTGAAGGTGGTGGTTTTAATACTTTCCAGCCATTCAGTGATGAACAGTGTCTCCACATCACAGTTTTTAGTAGTTGTGCTTGCTTGAAACCTTGAGGTAGTACTAAAAGAAGTCAAGGTACAACAGGAGAAAGATAACGACGAGAACCCGACGAGGACCCAAGGAGAACGTAAAACCCATTCAGTTGGGCCCTGTCTTATTAGAGATTCAAACCAGGGACCTTCTTGCTGTGAGGCTGCAGCACTTAGCTGAGTGAGCTGGGTTACTTTAGTACAATTCGATATGGTTTGGAGCAGTAAGCTCTGATATTGCTTGCATTTCCAATGCCAGCTGTACCCTTACCTTGGGGAATGGGTGTAAGCAAGAAGATGAGGATTGCACCAGCTACTTCCAACTCCCTTTTGCACTTCCTTCTCTCCAACAATGGCAAGGGAGCTGTGCAATTCTCAAGAACTACACGGAGCATTGTTCTGTGCCAATAGACCTTAAAGCCATAGTAGTAGAAGAGTTGATCACTCACATCCTCAGTTGATTCAAACATGCTGCCATATGTTTTCTTTTAGCTGCTGTTGCACGGGTAGAGATGATTTTTGTGATTTATCAACTGCACTATTTAGCATTGTACACTTAAAGATAAGACTGCACGGATCAGTTGTTTGGGTGCCTTTCCCTAATTTGAAAAACCTATAACTGCGCACAGGACTGAATCGTACTGTTTAGTGGAAACGTGGCGATAGTGGAACAGCATCACTGGGGTGCCACGCTCAAGGGCAACTCATCGTTCAAGCTTGGTATTTCTGATTGAGTACTTCTGTCTTTTTTGGTTGTATTTAAAAAAAAAAGTTACAAAATCATCATTACATCATGAGGGTCTCCTTGATTTTTTATTTTTACTTTATTTTTTTTATTTGACCACCATGCCATCATGGTACTTACCAGTCTATCCATGTCTTAAGATTGATGATGGGGGTTAGCTTTTAATGATTTCTCTATCATGATCTGTTAAGTCTTTCACTCAACTGCAAAATATTACATTAAAATGCTTGCACTTGAACCATTTTGCCATGAGGTATTGTCATAATTAATGCCTTTATTCTGTGAATTACTGTGTTACTTTTTCATCTCGTGAGTCGGAATCTTCTGTTTTTGTTGTCCTGTGAATGATTTTGCTAATTTGTGGTTGACCAGGAGATAATTACAGTTATATTTTATGGATTTAAATGAGCTCCCAAAAAGCCTGAGAGCCATGTAACACATCTGCCAGCCCCCTAATGTACCCACATATGTATTCTCCTTTAAACTCAACCTGTATGTTTACATCAAAATCCATTCTGCTGTGTTTATTAGAGCACTTCAACCATTTAGTGAGCTGAAAGGATCATTGGGCAAAGACCTGCCAAAATCGAACCCCAGCCTGCCTAGTTATAGTTATTGATCCAGGTAATTCAGCTCCAGTATGAACTGGAGTGTGATAGTGTTATCACCTGTTATGTGATGCAGACGATGGCGCTTATCTTTATGGCAAGACCTGTCAACACCTTCAGCAATGAATGCAGAAACCATGGCAGATCAATAGGGTCAACCATCCAATGGGCGAACAATGAGGGTGAAAACACACTCACACAAAGACACACGTATCTCATCCTAAGAATGTGTGTTTATGGGTGAAGGGGCCAGTAAATGGCCGATTTGTCCAGCAAATAAGAGAGTGTCATCACAGGTCTTGAGGGAAATGTCAAGATGCTAGCAAGCTACCTGTCCCCTGTGGGGTAGCAGTCGCTCACTTACAGCCTGCAGCTCAACAGTCTATTGGAAATCTATGCTCATTTATCCTGGTGCTAGCATTAGCATTGATAGCTGCCCTTTTGTCCATCCATTACTGTTGGTAAATGTTTGCTCTTCTAATTCCCTTTTTGCTCACTCTCTAACTTTGATTTGTTATCACTATGATATTTTCTCTCTGCTTAATTTATCTTGTGTGTCTGGACAGTTGTAGGGTTGTCTTTATTGTCGTTTGGACATTTGTAATGGACTAAAGGTTGTCCAATTTATTCATTGAATTTTTGTTTCAAACCATGTGCTCTAAAATATTAGACTAAAGCTAAAGCCAAAATATATATAAATCATCTGCTATTATGTGGTTGCAAATAAATTTGCAAGCTAAAGATTGAAAAAAGCTGAGGTGTACTGAACTACAATGAGCAGAGAAAACAGACATTTTGAATACTGACAATATTCCCGGTGTTTTCATGTCCTTATCCTCAGCTGCAAATATTTTTTTACATTTTCTGGTAATGAAAATACATTACTTGCACAACTTGGGGTGCTTTCCCGTGACTTTGATTTTTGTTTTTGTTTTTGATTTTTCTTTCTGCTTCATTTATCTTGTGTGTCTGGACCATTGTAGGGTTGTTTTTATTGTTTTTTGGACATTTATAATGGACTAAAGGTTGCCACCCCCTTTGGTCCATTATAAATGGACATTTATAATGGACTAAAGGTTGTCCAATTTTTGACACAGACCAATGAATACAGTCATTTTAAATGAATTTTTGCATTTTTCATGTCTGAAAATATTCCAAGTGTTTTCATGTCCTTATTCTTAAGTGCAAATGTTTCTTTAAATTTTCTTACACAACTTTGGTTGCTTTTCAGTTACTTTGATTTTTGTTTTACTTGTATAATATTCTTTGTATTTTGGTAAGTGCTGCTTGTCTTGGCCAGGACACTCTTGTAAATGAGACTCTTAATCTCTAGGAATGCACGATATTGGATTTTTGCTGATATCCGATATGCCGATATTTTTAATTCATTATCACCAATACTGACATTTCTGTTCAAGAGCACAAGCTCTGTACTTTACAAAAATGGACTTGTTTCTTCAGTGTTACAGTATATTTTTGCAAGGAACAGATGTTAAACAAGAAAAACAGCATTGAACTCTTGCAAAAATGAAACCCTTGATTTATAAATGTACCCATGCAGTGATGAGGAGGTGCATCAAAGTTGTACATTTGTGTAATTTGCCGATATTCCAGTCGATTTATGGCTGATAAGTATGGCCGATAATTTCAATAACGACCAATACCGATACTTAACTTATTAGACTAATATCAGCCGATACCAACATCAAACTGACAATATCATGCATCCCTATTAATTTCAATAAATCTCTTCAAGTTGAATAAAGTTTAAATAACATTAAAATTCCTGTACCATGAGAGAGAATGAGCCATGCAGTGTTTAAAACTGGTTTAACTTTCTATTCCCTTCACATAATAAGAACAGGGATTTTGTGAACTGTAACAGTAGTTTAAAATGTCCCTTTCTTATCTCAGGAGGCACCAGGGAGCCCACTGGGTCCTCAGCAGACGATGAACACCACCCTGGATGACCACGAGCGCAGGATCTCCCACTCCTTGTACGGTGGCCTGGAGGGTCTGGATGACAACTTGATGCCACGACAAGGAATGATCCCACGCACAATAGGTAAGACTGACATGTCAGAACATATCCACTCTTCTTGTGGTTGCAGTCTGGTAATGGCATGAAAAATGCAACAATCTAGATTTTTTTTTCATTATTTAAATCCAAACAAATTAAATGAGCTGCAGGAAGTGAAATCACAATAAGCCACAGAAGGCTGCTGAGTCCCACATTGTGATCATCAAGATTCAGTCAGATAACATTTATTTGCTTGGAATGAGCACTGTGTTAAAGGTCTTTAAAATCAGGAAAAGAGAGCACATATGAGTTTGGCTTCTCTCTCTTGTATTGGTGGTCCAGTATGCCAAGCTGTGTCACATACACTACAGGCATATTGTGTCTTTTGGTCTCAGTGGCTGTCAAAACATGGTGGCTTTTAATGTCTTGAAAATGTCAGACAGAAAAAAGAAAGAGATGGAGGAACAGCCCCAGGATGTCCCCCAGATGTCCGACAAGTGATTGATTCGATTTTATATTTCTCTTTTATGGAAGTTTGTGACTGTGTGTGTGTGTTTGTGTGAGGATGTATGTTGGTGGGAGACACAAAAACAAGTCCACAAGTGTCTAGGGCTCTGTAGATACTGTATGTTTACAGGGGACTGAATGATAGGTGGAGGTGGATTCACAAAGGAGATGCAACTGTGCAGCCTGTATTAATGCCAAGAATGAGAGTATGTCATTACAAGAGTTAACTTTGACAGCACTTTTTAATTTAGTTTTAGTTATAGTCTTTTGCCTAAAATATCTTGTAGTTTTAGTCATAGTTTAGTCATCTAAATTGTTTTAATTTTAGTCTAGTTTTAGTTGATGAAATTTCACAACATTTTAGTCGACCAATTCTGCTGTACGTTTAACCAACTAAAATATGAAGTGTAAAGGGTAAGGCATTTTTTATGTTTCCTTTAATTTCTGAAGTCATGTTTACACTTAATTGAATGCCACTAAAGTTTGAATGTATAAACAGAAACAAATTGAACTTTTGTGTGAATGCAGTCACCTTTATTTAGGCTACCTGGCAGAGCATCTCAGTTACAATACCAGAATTGACAACAAACAGTGAACCTGCTCTACATGAATATATCAATTCATAAAGAGAGGAGCTCTGATTGGATCGCTCCACAACTTATCCCACCACCACCAAGCTAAGGCAGTTGTGATTGGATGTCCCTCTTAACTCATCCAACCTTTCCACACAACCAAAGTAGCTGTGATTGGATATATTTCTAACTTGTCCCTACTTTCTACATGACAAAACTAGGTCTGATTGTTTTAAGTCTCAACAGTCAAACATTTTAGTCTAGTTTTATATGTTGATGAAAATGTCAGTCAGTTTAGTTTTAGTTTTTGTCCATGTGCACTTGTTTTTTAGATACTGTCTTTTTATCAGGGAAAAAGGTTGTTGATGAAAACTATGACAAAAGTAATTAGTCAACAAAATTAACACTGGTCATTACCCAACTATGTTTAAACTTTCTTTAATATGAATTTTGATAATTTAAGAAGAAACAAGGCAAAATACCAAGAGTGTTAATCATCCTTGCCGAAGATGTGAAACAAATCTTTCATCAGTCTTTCAGTTAGCTTGTACCAACTTTTCCGCATTGATAGATGCCGCATAATGTGACAGCGTGAACTTTTACACAAATTAAATGACAATAACACATTTTGCGGCATATGTCAACAACAACAAGTGAGAGATGTGCAGACAGAGGACGTGTTAATAGGAGAAGTTTCAGGAGACTGTCACAGAGGATGTGTTCATCCATGCTTAACAAACACCCCGGGCTAATAATAAGCAAACAGGGTCTGAAGTGAAAGCATGAGGCAGATATGGAGGCGATCCAGGAGCTGTCTGCTCAGCTGTGACAAACAAGATCACTGACGCTCAAGCTGAATGTCTCGATCATCAGGTGTGTGTTTTAGCTTCAGATGAACGAAGATGTTTGTCATATTAATCAGCTTACTCTTGCCAACCTATAAAGACTTCTTCATGAAGCAGGGTGGGGATTCAGGCTTTATTGGGGCAATGGGGCTGAAGTACTGTGGGGAAATATTTAAAGAAAAAAAAACACAGATTTGGACCTGTAGTTTGATTGGATATGATTTGTCATAACAATAGCTAGTGCAATTTTAAGTGCATATATATTTTTCTTCAGTGAAATACATAAAAAAATAGAAATATCAACGCAACAGTTTATGAGAGTGATAAGCTTATGGTTTTAATATGAAAAGGTTGTAGTGTAAACAGAGCTCAAACTAACCAAACTATAGATGCCGGCTGATCAGAATTATGGTAGATTAATTTAAATCTTATATCAAAATCCTCTCCTGCATGTACATTTCTGCCCTCAGTCTGTCTCCAGTATTGCTGCTTTGCCTATTCTCACTCACTCTTTAGTCAATCGGTGGAGGGCTCCAGGTCTAATATACCCCTTTCAAAAAGTACTTAATTCAGCCATGAAGTGCTGTGATTTTCCTTTTGACAGAGATAAATCCATAATAAGTGATTTTTTAATCACATTTTCTTAATGAAAAATGTAGCAGTGTTGTCATTAGCCCTGTATTCTGACCTTTAGAGAAAGTTACAACTTCCTGTCAGTCTTCTGACCAATTGGAGGCACCCAATTTCTATCTCCTGTGTTTTCTTAACAAGTAGTGTCAAATCAGGAGCAGCTAAAGGTCTTCAAGAGACATAGTAGCTACCTATGAGTCCCCCAAAACATTAAAAGGAAATGTAAGGGATGTTATGTGATCCTTTGTAACAGCTGAGACAGAAACAACCTCCAAGAATGTCATACATAACTCAATGGGGCAAAATGAGAATGTAGAAATAAGTGTGAATATTTTATAGCTATTGTTGTTAGTTTGCTTGCATACTTTTATTTTTTCCTCATAATATTAAGAGTTTGAGGTGACCATACTCAGATGTGAAAAGGCTTGAGCCTGCCCCAGCTGAGGCACACCCTGAACAGGTCGCCAGCCAATTGCAGGGCCACATATAGAGACAGACAACCATTTACACTCACACTCATACCTAAGGGTGATTTGGAGTCACCAGTTAACCTAATGAGCATGTTTTTGGTCTGTGGGAAGAAGCCAGAGTGCCTGGAGAGGCCCTGACTGACACAGGGTTCAAACTAGCAACCCTCTAGCTGTGAGGCACGCACACTACCTGCCGTGCCACCATGCCACTCTGTTCTAGAACTGATTTGCGTAGAGTTCTGTGATATTTTAATACATCAGTATGATTTTTTTTTTCTTTACAGGGGTTTGTGTATGTATCTTTATATATGTGTATGTAGGTATGCATATATACATGGATCCTCTTTTTGAAGTTTGAATAATTCTTTATATTATTTACTTTTTATTTCTTGTTACTATTCACCTCTCTGGACACAGATATACCTGTACATGTATGGATGCATGCGTGTACATGTGTTGATGTATGACTGTATTTATCTGTACTTATGTATACAAAGAAGACTATTTTCTTTTTTTTTCTTTTTTTAGTTTTTTGTACTCTGCAGTGACAAGAATACCTGTGCAAGGATGGATGTCCATCTTCAGACATTTATTTGATTTTGCTTTATGTCTGTTCTTTAATTTATCTAATGCACACTGTCTCTAGATATCAACTGCAATATAATATATTGATTGAAACAAAAAATGAAATAATTAAAACACAGGTTGTCCTGGAAAAAACTTGAGTAACCATAAAGCACCCTGATGAAAGTAAATTGAAGTAAAAGAGGAAGATTTTCAGTAAGATACCAAACTACATGACTTATGTTTAGCTCAAGAAGATGATGTTATTAAAGGATTAAAGACAAAAAGGTACAACTTTTACAAATTTAGGAAGAAACAATCAAAGAGTGATGGATGATCTGTCAAGTGTACGCCTCTGTGCCTCTGACCCTAATCTCTCGCTTCTTAAATGAATGACGTGCTGATGAGAAAGTGGAACATTATCCGCTCATCCACACAGGGCAGATTATCCAAAAAGATGGTGGCACTCACCTTCAGTGACCTGTGCTGTCATCGTGTCTAGTGACATGCAACCTTCATCCCCCCCCAGGATTAAAAAAAACACATCTGACTCATCTAAAAGCAGCACCTGCAGCTGCTCCCTGATCCCCGGTCCTGTGTGGTGTTTCCTTCAGATTGATGGGGTTAAGCAGATAAATTAAAAAGTCAGGGAGGGCAGGGATGCTTATTTCTTTAAATTCTTTACTAAACCTCAACAAGACAGAGTTATAAACCTCAGGGGCTTGTCTTTGGCTTGATGGCTAGTATTCATAATCCACTTCAGAATAAAACACATGGGACTATTCCTTGTTCATTAAGCACCTAATCAGGCCAGAGCTGATTTAACACTTAGTCTTGTAGAATATTTCACATCATGTTCCCTTATTTTTTCTCCCTTTATTTTTTACTCTTGCAGACAAAACAAACTTCTCAAATGTTGCTCCATTTCCCCACATGCTCAGGTTGACCTCCACATACCAAAGCTGCACATCTTTTTTGGGAACACCACTCTGGTTTGTGTCAAAATGAGATTGTAAAAAGAGGGGACGGATTAGGGCTTCTTTGAATCTGTTGTTTAATTTGTTCAGTGAGCTAAGCGCAGAGGATATAGGGCAGCAGGCTCAGTGTTTAAGCGGCTGGTCTCTTCTGTTGATGGCGTGTTTCCTCTGGATTTGTTTTTTTAAATGTAGTTTTTCCATGAAGTGAGAACTAAAACTAAAGAGAAAATAAACTCTGTCTCTCTTTTTATGCGGTGTAGGCAGCAAAAGCAATCAAAACCAAAACCACCTGCATGGCTAGATGCCACTGTAAAGATGAAAACACTTACTTCAATGACCTTTTTTGATTTGTGTTGTAGCTTTTTTTGATTGTCCACACCCTTATTTCTTATTCAGCATCTCACTCTATCACTTTTATCTATTAAAGCACAGGAGGGTCTCCTGCTACTGCAACATATCAATCAATTTATTTATCAATTCAGTTGATACTTGGATTAGGGGAGCCTACAATACAGTAGAATGAATGCCGAGTTGTTGACGATATGGCACTGAGTAACACTGAACTGATCAAGCAGACTGGGAATACAGGTGGATCAGGTCTTCCCAGTATGTGTGAACATACTCTTGCAGTCTTCATAAATATGAACTTTGCTTTAGTTTTTTGGCTTCAGACATCTATTCTAGTCCTAGACTGCTTCTTTAGAGAGGAAGAGAACAGAACACTCGTGATATGTCTCTTTATTCACTGTCAGACAGCAGAATATAAAGCACACCAGGAAGATGAGCAAATCAGCATTCGTAGCTCCTAAAAGGACAGGTGAAGCTTGATTTTACTGTTAAATTATTTATATATAGGGTTCAGGATATCCGTCACAATAAGTTTGAAATTATTGGCATATCAGAAGTTTTCATAGCATGGCAGTGTGAAACTACTGTGAGATGCAACAGAAAAAAACAGGAAATAGAGCTGATAGTAAAGCTGGCTCTTGGTTTGTGGCTTTTTGTCAGAGCAAAGATACAAGTTTTTCCCAGCATGCCAGCAGACAATAGAAGCAGTTTCATTTCTGTGTTGGATTACCATGTCCTGTTGTCGTGACACTCTCTGCAGTGGTCAGCTTTGTCTCCATGGCACAGTTTAGTCTCAGCTTGCTCGGAACCTTGCTAGGGGTGATGCGAAAAGGGTAAATGGTACTGGGTACAATCCCTGATGGAAAATCAAAAAAAGTCTGGGAGAGTTGAACAATTACCAAAGAGTTGAAATGCCTCATTTATATGCCGAGTGGTGGATTAGGAAAAGGATCTACAACTGATCAAGCTTCATTTATTCCCTTTCAACACTAAGCTTAAGAGCCCTGCCAAATCAATAATTAGTAGTTGGAGGTCTGGATTGTATGCGCTGAAATAACGCACTTCTTGCCAAAACAAATATGCTTGCTCAGAAGTAATAGTTTGTCAAAATCCTTCAAACACATACGGCATGTCTTGGAATAACTTCTGTGATAAATCAGGGTCACACAAAGAAAGAGTAATTGATTATCCTACAGTGTAATCCAGTTTTTCCTTCATTTGCTTTGTCACAAATTCAGTCTACTTCCAAAGGTGGTGGAGGTCTTACTTAATCAAACTTTGCTATGGTTCTGTTGCCAACCCTGGCTCTCAGCTGCTGCAGTTCTGTTCCTCAGAAACCAGCAGGAGAGTGTTGATGCACTTAGCAGCTCCCAGATGTGAATATGTGTGAATAAGAAGCTGATCCTTGCATGATCAGCTAACCCTGCCTTTGAATAAAAAAAAAAAAATGTGTGTGAGGAAGCACTGGGGGGGGTCTTTGAGTGAAATAGTCCTGTTCCCTCATCGTGACGGAGCCACCAAACATAAATCATGCATTAGTGTTTCTTGGAAGACAACATCATTCCCATTCAGCTTTGGCCCGTGCTCTCTCTTAGATCGCTGGCTGGCATTGTGCGCTCTGAAGATGCCCAGGATAAGAGAGTGACTTAATTATTCCTGCAGGCCAATAGCTTTCAAGGCCCAGCACCCCTGGAAATAACCTCCTTACTAATTATGCAAATAGACTACGACACGACAGAATGAAGAGCGGGGAAAAAGCTCTTCGGCACGTCTTTCACAGCATGTTATTCTCACCTTTAGCTGTCTCCATTTTCTTTGAGGAAATCTTTTCAGCCCCTGTCTCTTCCCTCCTGGCAGTTATGTGTTCCCCCTTTTGCCCTCATGTATTCAGTAGTTTTTGCACAAAAGCCTCTAATAGTAATAAAAGCTTTTCTTTCGTGGAAAACCTCTAATGAAATGCCACCTATTGTTCCGCGCAGCTCAGTCAGACGTTATTACAGCCGCTGGGGAAGATGATGTGTTTTTATTGGTTTGATTCTCAGGTGATGGGCGTCCGCGTGCGCTCCGTCCACATGGTAGTGCTATTGTTGCCGGCGGATGGCCGCCCCCCTCGGGTGCTGGCACTAAAACAAAGACTCCTTTTTTTTTTCCTTTCCCCCCTTCTTTCACCAGGGTAGTGAGTTGACAGATTCATTGGTTTTCTACTCAGTAGCTGCCAGTTGATTGTGCTGCAGTGATTCAAACTGTGACATTGATGGGATTCTCAGTGTCCCACATTGGACTGCTTAGGGAAATGGGGATTAAGTGGTTCTGTGAGTGCACGTGTGTGAGTAAAACAGGCATGTGTGTGTGGTCGTATAGAAAGAAGTGGCCATGCTGAGGTAGAGGACTCACCCGGACTACTAAAATTGCTGTGAATAAGAAAATAGACACAGCAGGAGGCGGGGCTGGAGAAACACAAACACACACATCACAGCTCGAACAGCTCTGACCGGGTCACACACGCGCAGACTAACACGCTTAATATTGTATGTGTGAGTAAACACTCATTTACATACATACTAGTTCATTTCTGAGTAGAACTGAATCCATTCTCTCGTAGTTGCTGTTTTAACCAACAGGCTGTCAATCACTGAAACACTACCAAGACTCTGAATACACATCAGTGTTCTCCTATTTTTTTTTCTTTATTGTGCCGTTGCGCTGAAACAGTGGTTCTCAAGGTGGGACCCATAGTCCCTGGGGAGGGGCCTGATGTAATGGCAGAGGGGGCCTGGAAAGGCCAGGTTAAGATTATGTGACTACTTATACTTCACCCTCGAGCTGGACTGATAATCTGACTTTTAGGACATTTTACTGTTTGGCTGCCACACTCGTCTGATTGCTTCTAGATCAATCTTGCCATATCTATTATAAATGCAAGTAAATATAATTCAGATGAGCATTTTACAGTATTGCTAATACCTTTTAGCCATTTTAATACTTAAGTAAGGATTTTGAACTAGCCAGAAAAGAATTCATGTAAAAACTAGAGAAGCACTCAGAGAGCACAGACCTCCGCCAAGGTGACCCGGATCAGTCCCAAAATTTAATCAGTTCTTCTATATCCCATTTCCAACAATTCCTGAAAATTTCATCCAAATCCATTCAGAACTTTTCAAGTTATTTTGAACACAAACAGACAAACAGACAATCGGATGGACAGACAGAATAGAAAAGCACTCAGAGAGTGCAGACCTCCGCCAAGCAGCTTCGGTCCACTTTGGCAAAAATGGTCCTATCTGGCAATGTTAAAGAATCCTTTAAAAAAATCCTGGATCCAGACGGTGATCCGGATCACCCCCCAAAATTTAGTCAGTTCTTCCATATCCCATTTCTGACAATTCCTGAAAAATTTCATCCAAATCCATTCAGAACTTTTCAAGTTATTTTGAACACAAACAGACAAACAGACAGACAGACAGATAAACACCGGCAAAAACATTATCTCCTTGGCGGAAGTAATAACTCTCCCATTCCTGTAGGAAGGGTTAACTCAATATGTAGTTCACAAATGAGATAAATCAAACAGGAGCACTCTCTTGGTCTCTATCAGTTATTAAAAAGTAACAAAAAAACATCAACTCATGACTTTTGAGCTGCCTTTGCACACAAATTCACCCACAAACTGCCACATTACCCTGCAGCCCTTCTTTTCTTTCTCCATTGAGCCGCATTTTACATCAGGTCATTCACCCACGCTGGCTGGGAGCACCTAACCCAGCAGCACATTGATCCCCTCGGTTCAAGTTTATGAGAAACAAACAGCAGGCCTGGCTCCGTCCTCGAGGTCCCTGCCACAAAACACCCTGAAAGCTTTCTTAAGACAAACAAACTCTTCCCTGGGCCCGGCACACAGGGCTTCTCTGAAGCATTGAAGCTGCCCCTCTTTAAATACAGACGAGCCTGCTCCCTGCCCCAAACTTCAAAATACAGATTAAAGACAAAGTCATGTGCTGCATATCAATGGGACTTTTTAAGCCCTGCTTCTCAGAGGCAAAGAAAGGGGACTATTTTATTTTTTCGCTGCAAACCAGGGATGTTTTTATCTTTATTTGCGAGGGCACAGCTTGAATTAATCATAGTGTTTTGACATAGAGGCAGCATTGTGCCTGCTGCCAAACTCCACTTGGTTTTAAGCTGATTAGCCAGGAGCGGTTTTCAGACTGTTTCTAAACTTCAAACTATCATATTCTAGTCTGAAAAGTTACTGTTGCTTAAATTAATTTTCTCCATTCAAGTGAACTCTTTCCCCTCCTGTTGGCCCATTAAACAGTTACCGCGGTGTTAAGCTCGACTCGGCCGTCGCCAGTTGTCACCGATAAATTAATTCCTCAGGGTGTTATTGAAGGCGCTGGGTGGCGGACTGACTTTTTCGAAATGTTTGCAAGTGTTTGTTTTTTGATTTTACTCCCAGAATCTGAAATGAACAAGCATTCTTTTGTCAAAAAATAGTTATTGTTCATGTCTCTATTCTCTTGAGGAAATCTTAAGTTTCAGTGGCATTCACTGTTCACAGCAATGAAGTATAATTCACATGCCTTCATAATGGAATTGCATGTTATCTTTAATCCCATTTGAGCACTTGATTTGCACCGTCACCATGGCTTGTGCTAACAATACTGTTCAATCTGTTAATGACTCATAATTTATGCGTATGTAAATGCACATTTCATGTTCCTTGGCAGTAATTGTGGCTGGTATTTAGAGTATAAGCAGCTGTGGAGGCATTTGTCATTGATATCTATAGTTCTGGTTTACATCAAGCTGAGCTGTGAACATAAACAAAGACTGCTACATAATAAGTATTTTAGATGGAAATGAAATGTTGTAAATAACAGCTTTGCAATGATGGATTTACCAGACCCTTGAAACTCTAGCATGTAACAGTGAGCTAGACAAAACTCAAAAGGCCTTATTTTTAAGAGTTGAATTATTAATTTGTTTTGACTTCGATCTTCATCAGGGCTCCCAACAATCATCCATGATCATGCAAATCTATGTATCAGCTACAGCCCTGGGTTGGTAGTCACATGATCAAGGGAAAGAGAAGACAGCTAAAAGCAACCAACACTATTCGAAGACCTCTTCTATGATCATCTACTTTGGAGCGTGACCAAGAAAACTTAAAGTGCACTTTAGGATTGGAATCGAAAACCAATTCCAGTTGAGAATGTGCTCAAGGAATCGATATCAATCGTCTTCAGGCTTAACAATTCCTCTGTCGATTCCTTCCACTTTATTCTTTATGACTTGCAAGTCTAGGCTGTCATTTTGGAGGCTAAGTCTTTCAGTTTGCTCTACCAGTAGTCATACGGTTGCAGGTTTGAGCCCAGCTCAGGCTTTCACATGGCGATATGTCCTTTACACTTAGCACCAAGTTGCTCTCACTGCTGCATCGGTGCAGTGTTAATTTTGACAGCACTTTTTAATTTAGTTTTAGTTTTAGTCGTAATTTAGTCATCTAAATTGTTTTAATTTTAGTCTAGTTTTAGTTGATGAAATTTCACAACATTTTAGTCGACGAAATCTACTGTAAATTTAGTCGACTAAAATATGAAGTGTAAAGTGTAAGGCATTTTTTAAGTTTCCTTGAATTTCTGGAGTCATGTTTTACACTTAATTGAATGCTAGTGAAGTTATAATGTGTAAATTAACTGAAACAAATTTAACTTTTGTGTGAAATACAATCACTTTTATTTAGGCTACCTGGCAGAGCATCTCAGTTACTATACTAGAAAAGCACTCACAGCTCTCCGCCAAGCAGCTTCAGTCCACTTCGGCAAAAATGGTTATATCTGGCAATGTTAAAGAATCCTTTAAACAATTCCTGTATCCGGATGGTGATTCGGATCAGTCCCAAAATCCAACCAAAGTAGCTGTGATTGGATATATTCCTAACTTGTCTCTACTTTTTACATGACCAGATTAGGTCTGATTGGATTAAGTCTTTGTCAAACATTTTTATCTAGTTTTTATTTGTTGATGAAAATGTCAGTTCTTTTAGTTTTAGTTTTTGTCCATGTGCACTTGTTTTTATTAGTTACTGTCTAGTTTTCGTCAGGGGAAAAAAGGTTGTTGACGAAAACTATGATGAAAATAATTAATCAGCAAAATTAACACTGCATCAGCGGTATGTAAATGTGTATCAAAGGCCATGGATGTGTCAGCAAATGCTGATGGACAACTTTCATAGCAACTCTGAACCATCAGTGGATGAATGTGAGAGCATATGGGTGTGAATGTGTAGGTGTGACCTTATGTGAAAGTGCTGGTGTAGTTGGATAGACTAGAAAAGAGCTATTCAAGCTCAAGTCCATTTACCCTTCTTATAGAGGCAGTCGGCACATTAGACAACAAAGAAGTCAGAGGTATGATCATGCAAGACAGGGAAGAGGAGTGGTTAAAATTGAAGTTTAATTTAACCAAAATGACACAATGACAATGACAGGTGTCTGTGATTTCAATGAAACATGCAGAAGTATTTTTCTATTCAACACAACATTAATTATCATAAGTTCCATGTGTTTGACGTTGTTGCCACCAAAATCTGCAAGGTCTACATTTTGTCAGCTAATAAAATTTAAGGAATCAAAAAGGAATCAAGAAGAGATTGGATCAATAAGCAGAATGGATAATGGCATTGTTGTCAATACAGTCTTTGTAATTCCCCTCCCTTGTGCACTTGCAACAGTGAATCCATTTGTTTTATTGATTTCTCTGCAGTAAAATTGTACCAGACACAAACTACATTCAGGATGTGTTTTTAAGTCATAAGTGTCTCGTATTTTAACTGAACAAATATTTTTTTGTCTTCTTCAGGGAATTATCAGCTCTCTCCGACCGTCAACATGCCACAGGATGACACAGTCATCATAGAGGATGATCGACCGCCCCTCCTGCCACCCAACCTCTCTGACCAATCATCTTCCAGCTCCCATGATGACGTGGGCTTCACAGCTGACGTGACGCCGTCGTGGGCTAAAGAGCTGCCTAGTCAGAATGAAAGGTGAGCGAAACTGTCGTTGGCTTACCAAGTTCACAGTGAGATGAATGAAGAAGTAAATTCAAGACCTTAAAGAGGATAGTATCTCAAAGTTAATGTGTTGTTATTGTTTGACTCTAAAGACAGGGTGAGAATTAAAAGTCTCATCCTCATGAATCTCTCTTTAACTACTTCCTGCATAAGCTGTTGAATCTCCTCCTTTCTCTTTATGTTTTGATCTCGAGTCATTTCCTATCCTTTTCTTTTCACACCCTGTAGGCCATATGTTTCTTATTTCATTTTCTTTTTTTCTCCCTTTCCTTTTATTTTTAACCTTTTTTCCCAGCACTTACAAAACAACTAATTTTGATTGTTTAATATCTCTTTAAAAAAATGCAGATTAATTACGTTTTGACACAACTCTCCACAGTGGCTCTGATAATATAATCAAAACACATGCCTAAAATTCCCTGTGCTGTAAATTCTAATAATCATTTGAGATCTTAAATAAGGAAATAAACTGAATTAGATTTGAGTACATTGTAGATTAACCTTATGACTCTGAAGGACAAAGATACGTTATTATGATGACAGTGGATTTATTTTTCCAGCCTGTAATTATTAAGGTCAACGTTTCTAATCAATTGACAGCACTATTATTAGTTGTATCCATTTATTTGTATTCCTTCCCTTTTCCACTCCCTGCTGTCTTTCCGTAACATTCTTTGATTTCATCCCTCTTCAATGTATTGTTCACTTTCTTTGTGACCCTCTTCAAGCCATAAATGCTCAAAGAAGAGAAGAAACTTGAACTTTAGTCCTCATACTTTTTCCTCCAGTACACTTTGGTGGCTTTACGTTTTTTTTGTCTTTCCTGCCTGAATGTGAGTGTGTCACTTAGTCGTCTTCCCTTTTAGAGCCTTGTCTCAGTTTTTCATGTCATGGATTATTTAATTTCAAGTTTTTATCACCTGATTTTGAACATTTTCTCTCCATCCAGTTCCCAGAGTCCAAATGAAAACCAGCCCGATGCTGCTTTCCAAAGGGAAGGTTTCGGACGTCAGAGCATGTCAGAAAAACGCACCAAGCAGTTCGGAGACGCCGCTCAGCTGGAGATCATCAAGACACGCAAGTCCAAAAGCATGGATCTAGGTAAAACTTTTGTTCCCTTTCTTATTTGACATGTCCTGTAAGGTTTACAAAGATAAGACATGTTGTCTTCAATCGGGACTGAGGTAGGTTTTCAAAACCGTTATGCACTTTTGGTCACTGGATTTAAACAAAGTTCCTGTAGATAATTCAGACATTCTCAGATCGTATTTATAATGAGATCCCAAAAGAGCCATCTTTTTTGGGACTTACAAAACGTCAAGAGGAAAATTTGATTAGATTTACTATGTGTTTCAACATGTTAAACACAAAGTACCATAAAGATAGAAGCTGCTTTCTGAAATCTTTCAGCTGAACCCTTTTGCTTTTTTGGTTGCTGGTTTTGTTCTGGGCTGTACTCATCATTTCAAGATTCAAGTTCATTATTTTGCTTTAAATGTCTTAAACATCAAATTTAATGTGGCATCAAAAAATAAACAAATATGCCACCCTGTACACCTCGTTTCCACTTAAGTGTGTGTCTACTGTCCTTAGATTTGTCATAAAACAGGTGATGCATCCTAATGTCTAAGTGCATTTTTTATGGATGGATTGAGCCTGTTGAAGCACCTGTAATCATTGTGGAGGGGCTACTTTGACCTGTTTTTTGCCTTTTAGAATTTATTTGCATGACAGCAAATCAATGAAGAGCTGCCAGAAGCAAATCACTTTAGCTCTTTTTCAAAACTATAAAGACCTTCTTACTTTTCTAACTGAACAAGATTCAAGTTTGCATCAGCAACAAAATCAGGTTGATTGTATTGAATAACATGTTAGTGTCATAACTGCCTGCCAGCCATGCTGCGCAAAGTCGGTAACATGGAACGCCATTTTTACCCCAACGCCTCCTCTCAGTCACTCATGTCAATGCAGATGGGAAAAGAGCGAGGTTGATAAGGTGCTAAAGGGATTTTAATGAATTTCTTTCACTTGTCTCTCTCAACAGAGCTTGTCTTGTTGTTTTACACAACAGAGATTATTGAATATTCATCCATTTCTTTAATTATCATGTTTTACTCTCAACACCAAGAAAGAAACTGTGTTAGGCTCAAATAAAGATTTATCACAGAGATTTCCATTGGTATGGATGGATTTCCTGTTGACCAGTCCCTGTAGACATACATAAATGGAAATGAGGCTTTACTTTTATTTTGTTCTTTAATTCACACCCTACATTTGCTGCAGAATGACACAATTCTTAGCAGCTGTGTTGCCTATTTATATGTTGTGAATCTTAAATGTATTCCTGTGCTGCCATTTAATCCCAGATCGTAAAGATGGTGTATTTTCCATCTCTCTTACATGTTGAAAGTTTGATCCTCTGCATAATGTTGTCTTTTCTCTTTGGTGACATGTAACTACAGTCATAATCACCTAGTGAGTCTTTGAGGTATTCCAGGATTACAAAACTCTCACTCTTATTATAAATTTGCTTTTACTACCTGTTAAGAAACTTGCATAAAGAGCTAAAGTGGGTCCACTAAATTCAGAACTTAAAGCATTTCAGAATAATGTATACAATTCTGTTTCCAAAACATTGTGCACCACATCTTCATAAAACCCAAAGAAAACCCAATTTCATGTAACCTTGAGCCCACATCCCTGCACGCCTCCATGTCTCAAACATGCTCCTCATATATTTAAATGAATTCCACCTACTTGCCCCTCTGTATGAAAGCAGACCCTGCATCTCTCTCCAAAGTCAAGAACTTCACTCTGTTGATTCACCTTGAAATGGCTTCGAACAGTCGCTGATTGCTTTGGCTGCAACAGACTCTCTGCTCGCACTCTCTATAATCATATCTAATCTTCCCGACCAGATTGCTGCTGTGTGCCGTGTTGATATCACAACAAGTTCTGATTGCTATCCTCAAGCCCTCTTTTCATTTCCCCCTCTCTCTGTCTCTGTACCCTCCACCTTCACCACCTCGTCTCGCATGGCGTCCGATCCTAATTGAGATGAAGCAGTTTGTGATGTTTGCAGCGCTACCTGGATGTTGCATGAGGAATGTCATGAGCACTAACTTGAACCCCAAAATGTTTGTACCCCTCCCCTCTTTCCTCCCCCATTCCTTTAACAGTAGCCGACGAGATTAACCTCACTCCTCGTCCTGAGACCAACACAGGTAAGGACTGGTGCTCTGAACGGTAGAATAGAAAAAAGTATTTTCTTCCACCATCACCATCACGTTTCTCCTCCAGGTGCATACCCAAAGCCTGGGACTGAGAGGTGGAAGTGGTGTTTGAATCTGATTTTTATATTAAAAGGCCCTCGGGATAGCATTATTCAGGAAGAACTGCTATTGTATGATTTTAAAGACTCAGTCAAAATGCACATATCCTCAGCTTTAATTCAGTTGGTACATCTGAGGTGTCAGAATAT
This sequence comes from Cetoscarus ocellatus, assembly GCA_037902135.1. NCBI lineage: Eukaryota > Metazoa > Chordata > Actinopteri > Labriformes > Labridae > Cetoscarus > Cetoscarus ocellatus. The sequence goes on along the minus strand of JBAMNC010000345.1, from coordinate 668,158 downwards.
TTCTCCTTAAATGATCTCTTTGCCATGAGAGCAATCATTGAATTTTAACACCTCTTCTGAATAATGTACTGTGAAAATCAAAAAAGGAGATGTGGAGACTTCCCCTATAAGCAAACTCTACTTTTTGGTAACACTGGAAAACAATAGCAGAAGAGATTTCTGAGTTGTATGTCACATTATTTACAAAAGATTTATCCAACCTTAATCATGCCAAGAGTAGCCGAAAATGATATTATTCACATGTCGTCCATGTGACAGAGCACTTCTTTGAACAAAAAAAAAGTCTGTAGCATCCTGACCTCTCCCTCTCCTCATATTCATGCCACCAGCAGCTGCCTAGACCATCTCATTCCCTCAGCTCCGTCGAGTAGACCTACCATTGTGACATCATACCATTATTTAATCAACATTTTATGCTCACTGGCTCATGGTCGCAAGTCCATTGCAGAGTGTCAACGTTAGAAGCAGCACTTAACTGACCAGTTGAACCTTTGTTAAGCTCCACCCTGTCCAGGAAGTGATCTCTATTAAGCCCCGCCTTCCTTAGTTACTGTTACTAGATTAGACAAAATCTGCTGTTGCCCGCTTCTCTCCCATTTGAAACAACTGAAAATTACTCGCTTCTTAATCAACTTTTAACAATCTTTAATTAATTTGATTCTTTTAAAAATATGAATCTTTTAAAACAGTTAATATTTTAACTGTTGAGTGACCTGTTGTTATCTAGCATTGGCTGTTTACATCAATAAAATACTTAAGTATTTTCACTAAATCTTCCTATGCAACCAAATATTGTCAGTTTTTAATTGTTTCTTCTGAACTTTGAAGGTTTGTTTTCTTTGTAGTTTTCAGAATTTCTGTAGCAAGTTAAAATAATAATTTCCCCACAATTCAATAAAATAGACTCTCCTAACAGTAATTTTCTAGAGTCACCTGGCAACAGCTCTGCTTTAAAGAGGGGTTTTCTGATTCTGACTGGCTTGTTAGTTCGCCAGTAAGAGAGAAAAGCAACCTCTTTAAATGTTGTTCACTGGAAACTCCATAGATCTCAACCTGGTTAACACAACGAGATTGGGACAAACCCTAAAGTCTTAGTTCCCTTCATTGGGTCCAGGCTCCCATAGAGGGGATGTAAGAGATCTTGTGTGAGCATGAATCTGTCATAAGTTGTTAAAATTAAAGTTACATATGTTAACTAAACAATTACAGCATTTAATAGCATTTTAAAAATTAAAACTGATGTTTATGTTGGACAAGTATGTATCACTTCTTCAGTGGGTCTGTAAAAATGTCTTTATTATTATTATTTCTTTATATTTTAAGATCTTACTGTAGCAGGTTCGAGGCACAGGGAGGAAGACACATTGATAAGCTCGCATTGGAGACTTACTATGAAACTGAGGCCAGACTGCCCTGACTTTTCATTTCCCTCAAGGATACTTTTTGTGAGAAATTGAATAAAAAAGTGCCTCTTCAAGTACAACAATGACAAAATGCAGAATATAACAAAGTTGCACAACTTGAAGAGAGAGGGAAATTAAATAAAAGTGTTTTAGTAATTTAGGCCAGTATTTCTCAAAACGAGAAGTTGAATAATGAAAAGAATTTCAGCTTAGTCACATCAATACAGTCTGCCGTTTTGGCTTACGTGCTCTGATTCTAAAGGGGGAGAACTAAAATGGAGTAGCTTGCTCTTACCTAAAATTTACTAAATTACACACAGCTCTTACTCTTTGTGGCTTGGCTAAAACAGAGTAGGTAGATGCAGTCTCTATAACCTAATAGAGCTTATTGTTGAACACAGTTAAAAAATAATTTTACAGAAGCATTATATATAAAACACCCCTTCATTTTTAGTTAGTTATCTGATAAAATGTCCCGTTATTTTGGTAAAGTCTGCAAAGATGCTGGACACAAAACACGTCCTCTTTAATATAGGCATTGTTAAAGCTGACAGTCCGTTTGGTCAACGCCACAGAAACCTCTCCGTCCCAGGTCCATCATACCATCTCAGCCCAATCTTTACAGTCATATTCTCTTCATTTACTCTTTTTTTTAGTTATATATGCCTGACAGGATCATTGTGCATGTCTAAACACGCCTTGAGTCAGAGGGAAACTTGTGCAGCTGTACATTTGAGCAGAACTCAAAGAGGTATCCTTTCAAGACTAATGAATGAACTTCAGTCTGACTGTGCAGCTTTGTAGAAAGAATCATTTCAACCCCAGCATAGGCATGACACAAATTATACAGGAACAACAATGGCGTATATGAAATTGCACATATTGATCCACAAATACAAATTCACTTGTTAACACTCAAAGGGTTTATCCACCTCACTTCTGTTTATACATTTGGGAATTGCTCTCCTTGTTTGGTGTTTTGCTCCCTCTTCAACAGGACAAATTTGTCAGTCTGCAGAGTGAAGTCCCACACTCCCCGCCACAGTTTGAGGTCACCGCTGAACATGGTTTTGAAAGCAGCCGAGTGACTACAGATTTGATTTTCCCCCCTTTTGCCTCAGATGCGGCTACGGCGCTAATTGTTTTGTGTGCGTGCGGAGAGGGAGAGCAGAAAATGCTCCCCGTCCTTGGTTAAGGCAGCGATCTGACAGTGAGTCATCCGTCACTGTCATGTCTTGTGTATTTACACTGTCGCTACGACTGAATAGAAGGCCGGCCTCTGATGTCAGTGGCTTGGACAGATAGGACAGATGGAGCTGAAGAAAGACGTGTGGAGAAGGAGAGTGATGAGAGGCTTGGAGTGTTTGTGTTCTTTGAAGTAACTTTCAGGTGAAGCTGTGAACTCTCACTCTTAAATAAAGTGAGTCACTAACAGGAGGAGAGTGGAAATAGGTTCTTTAAAGGAGAATTTAAACTCTTTTGAAACATTTTACAGTTGGTTTGTGGACAACAAGAAATGGAGGGATTTGATTTATTTATTTTTTGTCTTGTGTTTGCATTGATGAGATTGTGTGTTGCATATTTTAAAAGTCTGTCTGCTGCAGATTAGTTAGCTAGTGTATTATTTTTTATATCACAACAAAAGGCAAACATAAAGATAATCATATTAACCTGACACAGTCTTAACTATACAAATATATTTCACTAGTCCATCAGGGCAACAGCCTTACCAAAGTGCTCTGGAATGGGCAGAACCTTTTAAAAACAGATCCAGCAGGTGATTGGACGACTGCTCCATTAGCAACATTACTTAGATGCCTATCAGGTTATGTAGGAGGCGGAAGCTACTGCCGTGGTGTAGAGTACAAAACGTGAGCCACTTCACAGAACAAACTCTCGCCAAAATATGTCGTAAGTGGAGCGAAGGAATGCTTTTGGTGTTATTTGTTTTTCATTTAATTAAGAAATGCAGTACAAATCTGATAAAACTGCTACTGAAGCTGTTAGCATCTATGCTAATCTCTGAACAAGCAGTCACTTCCTGTGGTAGTCATGCCCCCACCTCTTTCTGCTTTAAATGATTGGGCCGAGCACAATCATAGATTGGAGCTTGGCCTGATGGATCTGCCTGGTTGACATTGAATCAGGTGGATCCAGCTGCACTGCAAGGATATCATAGTATAACATCTCAACTCAAAATCCATTAATCATTCAGTACACTGCTGAACATTCTTCCATGATAAGGTGATTCTTCCACCTTTTCTTGTATATTGAAATAAGGGCTGTTGTCCAGTTAAAATGTCATAATTATCCATAGCTTGATGTTTCTGGGCATACAAACAGAGCACTGTCAAATCTGCAATTTTCCAAGGAAAAATAAGAAACTTTCCTGCTTAATCAATAGATCCAGTTATCCAGTCTCTTCATTGCAGATTTTCTGTGAAAAGCACTCACAAAACCCAAAGGCAATTGTTTTTTCCTGCTCAGAAAAATAGACAAACTCTGTGGAACTTTAATCAATAGGTCTCAATCAACTGAGAAGCAAAACCAGCCCATATTTTGAGTAATGATGGAGAGTGGGCACCATGACTCAACAGTGGTACAGACAGGTAGTAGCATATAGTTTCACATTCCCTCTGTCTGAGAGGAAAGTAAGAACCAGCCTCATCCTCTCTGCAAAGAGCTTTTTCTCCTGCACTCCCATTAAACTCATGAAAAATGTGAGAGTGATGTAAGGGCACTCGTTCTTGTGATAATTAAGCCGTCTTCATTGCAAATCAAAGACTGTTCTGTAATTAACCACCATTGTTTTATCAGAATTAGAGTGATCTGCGGTTATAATAAAACTCTGAAATGATCTCATTACACTGGCAGATTTTTATGGTAGAGATACTGATGGTAATTATTCCTCAGGGGAATATTTAGCACAAAAAGAACAGAGGGATTTTTTTTTCTTTTTTGGGTTGTAATCCTCTCTGTTTCTCTCATGTTGAGAGCTAATAGATTTCACCCTGTGTTTTTTGAGTGTCCACGCTTTATTTTCACTTTGAGGTCCCTTGGTGTCACTTTACCAACTTGCTCAACCAACCTCCACTTTCTGCCAAGTAGAAATGACCCATGGTCCATTTACTAGAGCCAAAACAAAACTGCTGTGCTGAAACCAAAGACTGTGACAGCCCTGAGAGATGGATATAGTGTCTTCCGTCTTCTGAATAGTGATCGGCTGAGACATTTATTGACACAGGGTGCTACCACATGTTGGACAAAAGCACTATAGTGATAATGGACAATACTGGACTGTTAACAGTGTTTAGAATTCTCTGTTTAAAGATTTTAGATGTATAATTAATCATTTAAGATCATTTGTTCCAGACAGAAGTGTCCTGGAAACACAAGGAGCGTTAAGTTCATAATCACAACAAAGCTGATGTTACAGCAACTTGTATTATTTTGATGAGTGTAACCTTCCTTTTCTCTGTCCTGTAGTTTTTACCTTCAGGATAATTCAAGTTTCAGCAAAGCAGTCATAGAATAAAAGACCACTATCTCAGATGATGAGGCAGTAAAGACACAAGATCATGTTTTAATGCCTTTAACATAAATAAAACCCAAGCAGGTCCAATTACAATGACTAGTTTGACAGTTAATGACTTAAAAAAACAAGTTAAGTTCATAGATTTTTAATGCAAATTATTTAAATCAGTAAATGTAAATTAATATGAATTCTATTTGATCAAAACGAACTTTATTTTTGCAGATTTTTCACAAAATGGAAGTATCCAACTAGTTTGGGTATTGCATTTCAAGTCAATGTAAGGCAACAACAGATTAACAGATTCTAAATCTGTTCACTCAGAGAAAGCCCGGAGACCCTCATCTTATTTTGAAAACAAGTAAAATCACATAGACAGAGAGCTAAACTCAGTACAGGACCTCCTTCTATGACTTAGGCCAGTGACTCTAACCTACTTTCTTTTGTGCCACTTGTTCAAGATTAATATTTTACTGTGCCCCAAGGCCCAAACTATCACCAACAAAAACACTTAATTGACAATTTTAGATTTTTCTAAATACATCTGAGCATTTGGATTCTATTTCTCATTCCAGTATTAGTGTGAAAAGAAAAATAAATACTTCTTGTTATAGGATCCGGCTTATTCGCCCTTTTTATATCCACACATAATTTATAATTTCATTTCTCACACCATCAATCAATCAATCAATCAATCAAACTTTACTTATAAAGCACTTTTCATACATTAAAAATGCAGCACAAAGTGCTATACATGTTAAAAATAGTCCCCCCCCCCCGATCTCCAACCCCAGCACATACACACACATCCACACACACCACACACACATACCACATACACACCGACACACAAGCACACAGAGAAAATGATCTTAAAAGCGTGTTATAAGCTTGTGGCTGAGTACAGAGGAGCCAGGTCAGGAAACACCAGGAGGCCGACTGCACCGGGCGCCACCCACAGCCCAGGGCCAGGATGCCTCCATCTGGGCGTGCACCGCTACAGGGCCAGTGAGGGGCCCAACACAACAAAGCAGTGCTGCAGACCCCACACTTGGCCAAGACGATGCCCATCACGAGACAGAGACATCCCAGCCACAACCATCTGCAGCCCCCCGTGCAGGCGGGCCCCCACTGAGGAGACACTGGAGATATGAAATAAAAACATAAAACTACAAATCTAAAAATCATAAAACTAAATAAAAGGGTAAAGTTAAATAAAATATAAAATGAAATAAAATATAGAATAAAATACAACATAAAATACTAACAAATGGCTAAAATATCATAAAAAGTAAAATAAGTAAAAAGAGGGCTAGGATATATAAATAAATAAAATTAAATAAAAATATAGATAAAATAGGACATTAGTTAAAAGCCAAATTAAATAGGTGGGTCTTGAGCCTGCTTTTAAAAATATGAACATTGTCTGCAGCCCTCAGATCCTCTGGCAGGCTGTTCCACAGACGAGGGCCATAGTGCTGGAAAGATGCCTCCATCCTGTCTTATAAAGATTAACACTAAAGTGGCAACTCATATGTGTATGTCTAAGTAGACTCGAAGAGAAGATATTGGTCACAATTTAATTCAAAATTAAGTTTTCCCATATTAATCATCCCCCCCATAAAAAATCCCAATCCTGTTGTTACACCTCTCACATTGGTTTTCATATAAATCGCACCTATCATGGCAAATAGCCAATCACGATGCATAATTTTGGGCATTTCAGGTGACCAATCAAAATCTGACCACGCCCCTGCCCAGACAGACCATGCTTACTGGTATGTTGCATGCCCCCTTGGGGTCATGCCCTGCTATTTCAAAACAGTGACTTATGCTAATAAATGCTGCGTTATAAATGTAACGGTATTGCTCTTAGTGTTTTATCCAGTCATCATGCATACATACATCATCTTATTATCTATGTTTTCCCTGATAAACATCATCAGAGATAACACTGAATGTTGAAAATGATTGTTAGCACCACACTTTTCAGGTGGATGAAACCTTCCTGTTTCTCTCCACTGATTTCGGTTGTCTGACGTTGTTGCTGCCACTCAGTGGGTGGAGCTGTTATCCTGATGCACATGTCCTGTTGTCATTGCATACCTTCTGATCTTATACATGAGAGTCATGACTTTCTGATACAGCCCAAAGTGGGTGACCAAACAGGAAACTTGCTGTATTTGTAAGAGGTAGAATACAAACTGACTGGCCTTTATTATAATCTATATGGGAACAACAAAGTCATAAAAATCAGGGGATATTTGTTTTTTTGTGTTTCATGCAGACTGAATCATTTGTGTTGTTGCTGCTGCATCCACATGAGCGTGGTGTCAAAGCCTAATCTGACCTCTCCTGTTCCAGCTGCTTCATGATCACTCTGTGTTTGTTATTGTAAGCCTTTCACTGCTTTACTCAGTAGGATCATGTTTATCTGCAGATGACACTGACGCAGATTATTCAGAGCTCACTGACTGGTTGCCAGATATGAAATAATCCATTTAGCTGTTTGACACTCTGTGTTAACTGTTTCCCCAGACCTGATTATTTTCAGTTTTGTTTTCTGTTTTTTCAAAATTGATACAGAGGACAAGTGTATGGACATATTTCCATTAAGAAAGCCCTGCAAATGGAGGCATATAGACCTTTTATGATAAATATTAGTGTCTTTTATATAAATGTTGTGTGTAGAAACACATCAGATTTCTAACAAAATGAGAGAATTTCAGACTTAAGTACCCAAAATCATATTTCAGCACCCTTAAGTATTATAAACAGCGGCTTGTATCCAACTAGATTTCTAAAATACAACACAACCCAACTTTAAAAGCTCTGAAATACCCCTTTAATAAGTCTTTCACATCAACTAGTGCCCTGATATCTGGTTTGTTTTTCGCACATAGAGTACAAATAAAAGATGCTGATGTCACACGCACAAAATCAGCTTTTCTATCCATGGAGGGTGTATTTTAATTCACTCCATTGCTGAAAAGTCCTAAAAGACAAAACACAAAATTATGCACAGATTACCCTCATTATTATTGTTTGTGTGACTATGGAGAGAGGAAAAAAAATCCTTTTGTTTTGTGACTAAATGCCATTTGTCAGATCTCCAGCCCAGTGTAAACTATCCTTTTTTTAGCGAGTGCCACGGAAGTGTGACTGCGGTGAATGGCGTCAGGCAAAGCCTTTAAATAAAGTGGGTGTGCAGCGTGAAAAACCTATCAGCCGGTCTCTCAGTGAGATGTTAAGAGAACAGGACGGACTGATGAGAATGAATGGGAGACCGCCGGCCCACTGGTTTGTTCGTTCTGCATGTATTCAATTTTCCTTCTCCATTTTTTTTTTCCTCAGTCTTTTTTTCCCCGGTCAGTCAGACTGTAAACATAAATCCTGGCATTGTTTTTCAGCCTCTCCTCCAGACTTGCTATTTAATTTTACAGCCCTGGCAGGTCATTTGAATAAATTTCAATATATTTCATCCTAATCGCCCGTATAAAGATTTTATTTCTGTTTCAAGGCAGCCAAGTCCAATATGCTTAGAATAATAATTGAAATCACAAAATCCAGCCTGTACAGTATTTGCAGTGTGATTGGAAATGGTCCCCTGGTCCCTAAGTGCCCTAAATGAAGACAGATCTCTAAAAGCTGTTCACATACATTTCATTTTGTCCTCAACTTTAAACAACATCATTTAAATTAAGTTTTATATATTTCTTATATAGAGTATCAAACTGAATGACAGTGTGTGTTTGGCTGCAGACTGGCTTTTTATTTTCTTAATTAAGATTTATCTGACTTTGAAACCATGTTAGCAAGAGCTTATATTACTACACTATACAATATTCAGGGTCATTCAGAATGAAAGGGTTAGTGGTATGTAAAGAAACTATTAAAAGCTACATCAAAGTTAAAGTTATGATGAGCAATACTCAATAAAACTGTCATTGAGACATATTTGCTTTCTGTGAGTGTTTTTTTCTCCATGTTTTTATTTATTATATACATTTTTTTTTTCTTTCAATTTTTTAACAAGCATCAAAATATTATTAACATTTACAAAACATTACCTCCCCCTTAACATTATCCTTGGTGGAATTAAATGATGATTATAATAATAAGACTTATACAAATTAGTTAAAGGATAGAGCAAACAAAAAACAAGGATAGAAATTGAAAAAGGGTCCATAGCCTTAAAATAGTATTAGTTATTACAACATTTTATGACTTTTGTGTTACAGTTTGAAGAAACAGAGGAGGCTGTGTCAGATAAATCCTGTGAAAATTAAAGCAATAATCATCTGAATCATAAAATCATGATTGAGTTACTTTATGCCTCTTGTCATGGATATAAATGACATTACAGTATTCATTCTTCCATGATCTATACAGCGTATCCTTTTCAGGGTCACAGGGTGCTGGAGCAAATCCCATCTGCCATTGGGCAAGAGGCAGGGTACACCCTGGACTGGTCGCCAACCAATCACAGGGCAGAAAAATAGAGACAGACAATGACACACATACCCACTCACACCTACACTATATTGCCAAAAGTATTGCTCACCTTTCATTGGCTTTCAGGTTGGGATAGTGACCATCCCATTTTTTATTTTTCCCCCCTAATCTTAAGTTTGCCATTAGTTCAACACTTTGCAGCTATCAAAAGCTTCAACTCATCTGGGACGGTTGTCCACAAGGTTGAGGCGTTGTTTATGGGAAATTATCACCATTCATCCATGCATTTTGGTGAGGTCACACACTGCCGTTGGACGTTCAGGTTCTGGCTCTCCGTCTCCGCTCCAATTAATCACCCCAAAGGTGTTCTATCAGGTTCAGGTCAGGACTCTGTGCAGGGCAGTCAAGTTATCCACACCAGACTCTCTCATCCATGTCGGTTATGGACCTTGCTTTGTGCTCTGGTGCACAGTCATGTTGGAAGAGGAAGGGGTCCAGCTCCAAACTGTTCCCACAAAGTTGGGAGCATGGAATTGTCCAAAATGTTTGGTATCCTGAAGCATTCAAAGTTCCTTTCACTGGAACTAAGGGGCCAAGCCCAACTCCTGAAAAACAACCCCACACCATAATTCCTCCTCCACCAAATTTCACACTTGGCACAATGCAGTCCGAAATGTACCGTTCTCCTGCAACCTCCAAACCCAGACTCGTCCATCAGATTGCCAGATGGAAAAGCGTGATTCATCACTCCAGAAAACGCATCTCCACTGCTCTATAGTCCAGTGGTGGCGTGCTTTACACCACTGCATCCGACACTTTGCATTGCACTTGGTGATGTATGGCTTGGATGCAGCTGGTTGCCATGGAAACCCATTCCATGAAGCTCTCTGCGTACTGTACTTGGGCTAATCTGAAGGCCACATGAAGTTTGGAGCTCTGTAGCAATTGACTGTGCAGGAAGTCGGCGACCTCTTTGCACTATGCGCCTCAGCATCACTGACCCCTCTCTGTCAGTTTACATGGCCTACCACTTGGTGGCTGAGTTGCTGTTGTTCCCAAACTCTTCCATTTTCTTATATTAAAGCTGACAGTTGACTGTGGAATATTTAGGAGCGAGGAAATTTCATGACTGGATTTGTTGCACAGGTGGCATCCTATGACAGTTCCACGCTGGAATTCACTGAGCTCCTGAGAGCGGCCCATTCTTTCACTAATGTTTGTAGAAACAGTCTGCATGCCTAGGTGCTTGATTTTATACACCTGTGGCCAGGCCAAGATTAGGACACCTGATTCTGATCATTTGCATGGGTGAGCAAATACTTTTGGAAATATAGTGTAAGTGCATGCACAAACCACACGCCTCTTTGGTTGCGTTCAGGCTGCAGCGCTACCCGCTGCTCTACCATTCAGTTGATATAAAATGCACTTGGGGGGTAAAATTCACCCTAACCCCAAAAAGTGCCAAACGTTAGACATTTTAAACACCTAATTGACCCCAGATGATCCATGGCTGGCTTCAGCTTAATCCCTCTGAACCATCTGAATGGTGTAAGAGCACAGGCCCTAAGCCGCAGATACATTTAGGAAAACACTTTACATCAGGGCGTCAGTGGATCGGGCTGGTCATGTGCTCCACCACCAATCAGTTGGTTGAGGGTTGGAGCCCAGCTTGGGCTGACGATGTGTTCTGAGGAAATACACTTAGCCCCAAGTTTCTGGTTCTGCTGCGTCAGTGGCGTGCAAATGGGTAAGAACATTTATGGATGTGTTTGCTAATACTGATGGACAACTTACATCCGTGAGTAAATGGATGGATGAGATGTGGTGTAAAAGTGCTTTGGGTAGTCAGAAAGTCCATTTACCAGTAAAATTTAAAGTTTCTGTCAACCATAGACTGTATTTTTGACATTTGATTGGAGCATTATCACAAAATTCCATTGGCTAGAGCTGGAAATGATAGAATACCACTTTATTTATGTGTTACTGCACCACTCTTTAAAACATGACGTTAGGCCTCCTTTTTCCTCCCTCTCTTTAAAACACTCCCCTTATGGCGCTCTGTGTTCATCAGTCAGGCCTGTGTATTTTGCGAACCTTCTGCTAGGGTAACTCAGCAGTGACACCACCCAGGGGATTAGGACTCTCCCATTTACCTCTTCACCTTATCTTTGTACATTTATTTGCTACTGAACACATCCTCGGCTGCTGAAAGGTGCCATATGGGAACAAAAAAATTATGCCTGCTCCAGTGTACAAATGGTCTTAGTTTAATTGAACTGTCATGTTTCTCTTCCTTTGCTGACGGTTGTTTTCATTCACAACCACATCCTGTAATAAAATTTGGAGTCAGTTGGGAATAATTTTGCAGACATACACAGACAAACACTCACAGTACATCAGCTTCAGTCTGACTGAACAGTTTGAGGGTTTATATGAGGTGTGTTGCTGTCAGAGGAAATTAGTGGCCGTTCAAGGTTGGAGTGGATGTATTCAGTCATTGAGCAGAGATGTTGCACTAAAGCAGTCAAGGCATTCGTGCCATTAATGAAAAATCTATCTGTTTATTACAGCAGTTCCTTTAAGGACTTCTGCTTGCACTCCTGTCCTCGCTGATCTATGGATGATTCATAAATGTCATTTTGAAGAATGATTTGCAAAGATATTGCTTGTTGCATCATGTTTTTGATCTGCCATTCATCTACAAATGGGTGAAAATGAAGAATATGAAGATGAGGTACAGGATGTAAGCATTCCAATTTGTACCATCTGAGCATTATTGACCAGTCAACAGAAATCGATAGATTGATTGAATGATTTGCAAATCCTTTTTGACCTATGAGGGCTGATTGATAAGTTGTAATCCTCATATTTAAGGGTTTGACTTTTGGCAGACATATTGCATTATTTTTCAACATTATCCCCTTCAGTATCTATACACTTTTGCCAGCGATGTTTAAGGGCCTCAATGCCACTTTTAAAGAAGTCCTTTTCTTGACCGTTCAGAAAGTCCTCCACTGCATGTGTGACATCATCATCTGACCGAAAGTGTGTACCTGAAATGGCCTTTTTCAATTTTGGAAATAGATGAAAGTCTGATGGAGCGAGATCAGGCAAATAAGGCGGATGCTCAATCAATTCAAAGCCACAATCTTTAATGGCAGCCATGGCAATGACAGACTTGTGAACAGGGACATTTTGTCCATTTTGCAAAAGTCACTTGCCTTGTTTACTTTAGAGTGCTACCTCTTCGACATAAACTGACCAAATGACACCGGTCTTCGGGTACACAGCCTTAAATAGTCAGGGAATAGTAGAGCTGAGAAAGCACATCCCTGCTTGTCTTCTTCAGTACAAGGCTCACAACTTATCAATCAGCCCTCATATATTCAATTGAATGCACTACAAAGACAATATATTTAATGTTCAAACTGATAAACTTAGTAGTTTTCTAGCAATGAATGAATTTGATGCCTGTAACATGTTTTAAAAAGCTGGGACAGAAACACGTTCCCTGCTGTGTCACATCACCTTTCCTTTTAACAACACTCAGTAAGCATTTGGGAACTGAGGACACTAGTTGTTGAACCTTTGTAGTTGAAATTCTTTACCATTCTTGCTTGATGTAGTCTTCAGTCACTCAACAGATCATGGTTTTTGTTGTCATATTTTGCACTTCATAATTCCTCTCACATTTTCAATGGGAGACTGGTCTGGACTGCAGGCAGGTCAGTCTAGTACCTGCACTCTTTCAATATGAAGCCACGCTGCTGTAACGTGCAGAATGTGTCTTGACATTGTCTTCCTGATGGGATGTCTCTGAAAAAGGCGTCCCTTGAATGGCAGCATATGTTGCTCCAAAACATTTACGTACCTACATTAACAGATGTGCAAGTTACCCATGCCATGGGCACTAACATACCCCATACCATCACAGATGTTGGCTTTTGAACTTTGCTCTGATAACAGTCTGGATGGAGCTTTTCTTCTTTAGCCTGGAGGACACAACATCCATGATTACCAAAAGAATTGTGGACTTGCTTGTGAGCAACTGAGCCTTTCGGAGATGCTCCTCCTATGATCAGTCATGACACTCGTTTCCAATTAACCTGTTCACCCGTGGAATATTGCAAACATGTTTTTTTAACATTCCTCAACATTTCCCATCTTTTGTTGCTCCTGTCCCAGCTTTTTGGATCATATAAGAGGCATCACATTCAAAATAAGTGAAAATCGGCCAAAAAGGCAATGAACTTTATCAGTTTGAATGTTATGTAATTTTTCTTTTTAGTGTATTCAACTGAATATAGGTTGAAAGGGAACTGCAAATCATTTTATTTCATTTTTACTCAACGTCCCAACTTCATTGGCTTTGGGTTTTGTTGTTTCCAGGTTCTTTGTTTCAAGTTTCAAGATTTCTTCAAGCTCTATAGAGGATGCTTTCCATCTGCATCATGATAAAGAACTACTGAAACTGCTGAACAGTGTATTCTCCGAGCACACACTTGGACAGCTTTGGCTTTCGGTCATTTAGCTTTGGCACAAAGTGACTTTTCACGAGTTTGTGTCACCTTGTTCAGTTTTATGCTCTGAAGTTTCTCCATCCTTTCAATCCATCCTCCTAAATCATCCACTCATGCCATTTTGTGTATCACCCATAAAAGTCTGAACTTCTTCACTTCATCATCCTCTCTCCTTGAAAATATTTTATAGGTGTTTGTAACACCCAAGGTTAATGTGTTCATATTGATTGTTTGAGGCATTCTGTTATTTATTACTGTATTTAAAAGTGTGGTACGGCATGTTTTAAGGGTATGTAAAATAAACACAATAACAAGCATATTGGATAGCTTTCAGGCACAGCTACACTGTAGGTTAGTTCTTTTAGACTTTGACTGCTTGAGAGAAATGATCTGTGAAAAATAAAATGTCTCCGTATTTTCAGAACAAAATTGGCACATACAGTTCTTGGTTAGATGAGGATACTGTCGAATAAAAATAAGGTGTATTTTACTATCTGATGCTTGGTGAAGAGTATGGTCTGGTATGAAAATGTATCAAATTGAGAGGGGGAGGTTCTTTTTCATTGTGTGCTTGAAAAAATGTTTAAATAATAAAAATGATATTGAAGACAAAATGCAAAATGTCCACAATAATGTTCAAGTAAAGTTTCGATTCAGTTTTTCCAATAATGTTTGGACTTTTCTCTCTTGTAGTTTTTAAACTTGTCCTTTTTCTGATCATTTTGCCATTTTTCACATCTTGGCGTTTTTTTTTTTGGGGTTTTTTTTTTGACTCTCTTAACATTTTTTAGATTTAGATTTCAACCTTTTCTTATTGAAAGTTTGTTTTTATATCCAATTTTGTAGTTATAAAATGTATGTGACATTTCTGCCTTTTTTAAAATGTAACTTTTAAAATATTGCCATTTTTTCTTTGTTTTAGCTTGACTAAGGATTATTTTACTTGCAGCTCAGATTTTTCTGTCTAGTTTTGACTTCTTGATTGATAATGTGACATTTTTCCACATCATTTCTCAAAACTTTTAGACCATTTTCTTGACATTTGACTATCTGTTAACATTTTAATAATTTTTATTACAACATTAAGTTTTGTTCTTGTTTTTTAAAATCTCTTTACAATCTCTTTATTCTTTTGAAATTGCATCTCTGTGTCTTGATTGTTACCTTGTTTTAATCATTATGTCTTTCATCTTTTACATTTTGTTTATTTATTGAAAGTTTTTCTTGACAACTTTTTCACAGTATTTGAATTTTATTTAAAATTGTATTTAAAATTCAAATACTATGAAAAAGAAAGAAATGTTATCAAGCCTCTGGCTGGCTGTCACACTTTTCTTTAGGTTCTGTCCTTTCCAATCACTTTTTGCTGAATTTTGTTCAGATGAACTTGAATTATGTCCCATGAACATGTGAAACAGTCCATGTTGAGTAATCAGGGGAACATTTTAACTTTTTATTTGTAACATTTTGACTTTTATTTCCCATTTTTTCTTTCTTCTCAAAGTGCAGAATGCAAAAGTGTCCCCCCTCTCATTTTCTGTCTCATACCAGTCCCTTTTACTCTTCTGTAGATGCTTCACTCAGATGTTAAGACATAGATGCCAGGCATAGAAATAGCTAGTTTGGTCAATTCTGTTCACAGTTTTCCTACAGTATGTCCCTTCTCTGTCTCTGCCCCTCAGGCTCTTCCACAAAAGATGTTGGACCATCGCTCGGCTTGAAGAAGTCCAGCTCTTTGGAGAGCCTTCAGACAGCTGTGGCAGAGGTAACCCTTAATGGTGACCTCCCTTTCCACAGGCCGCGCCCCCGAATCATCAGGGGCAGGGGCTGTAATGAGAGCTTCAGAGCAGCCATCGACAAATCGTACGACCGGCCGGCTGCAACAGAGGAGGAGGATGAGGGCATGGAGACATGTAAGACATTTTAAGTTAACATTTAGGCCAATCTTTAAAAGACTGTCTGTTTTTGATCCCACAGGACCTGCCATCAGCTGGAGTCCTTCTCTTCTTTCAACAAGAATCTTCAGGAAAATATCAAAATGTGAAATTGTGCCATCATAACTCTTACATGGCTTTATATTTCCTGGGGTGTGACTCACCTATATTAACACAGACATGAAATCAATTTTAACAAGCATTGATTTGAAGCTGTGTTTGCTAAAATTGGATGTTGCTTTCGTAGTCATGCATGAGAGTGACAGCAGTGTGACTAAGGCTTATTATCTCACAGCTGAGTTTATAACTGCTTGTGGCAATGGCGAATCGCTGTCTGAGGACAAATTAAATCTACTGAGGTATGCTGGATATTAAATTGTCCAATCATGTAAGTACAGCTGTGGGTCGAGACGAAAGGCAGGGGTGGTTTTTAATCTTGACCTTTTCCGTTCAAACTCATTCAGTCCATCCTTAAATCAGAGTGGACGTTTGAGAAAAGTCCCCTAAAGCAATCTTGAGATATCACAATCATGAGGAAGGGCTGACACAAGATCCAGTGACCTCCATCTTTGAAATAAGACCTAAGACAATTTCAGTAATTCACCCTTGCATATAATTCAGAGTTTATATTGGATCAACGAAGTTTGAAGAAAATTCAGTAAAGTATAATACTGTTCTCATAAGCAAGGGAGACGACCTATTGACATTTGACCCTATCACTCCATTCTTCAGTCTTGGGTCGACCCCCTCAAGGCATCTTCTATAATCATCTTCACAAAAGGGTATGAACATGAGGCCCAGTGACATTGATCTTTGAGTCTTCGTGGACTTTTAAGAAAAGTTTGAAAAAAATCCTTTGAGGCCTTCTTGTATTTTATCCACAAGAAAGAATTCACTCTCGGTTCAGTGACCTTGACCCAAGACCCATGACCTGTACAGTATTTAATCAGGTCTTCCTTTGGTCAAGATGGATTTTTTTAAAGATTTAAGAAACATCCAAGCAGACTGAATATGCCTGATTTTTAAGGGACCTCTGACATCTGAAATATGTTTTCTCAGCAATATTTTAACGACTTTTTTTTTGTAAAAATGCTCTTGATTTATCGCTGTAACAGGTCATATAGGAACATTTGATTCAGTGACCTTGACCTTTAATTCATGACCTCCAGAATCTTAAAAGTTGATCATTTCACCAGAGAGGGTATTTGTGCGAAGTAAGGAAAAACCTTTAAGTATCCATAAAATGTTGTTTTTATAGAACTCATATTGTGCTATTTTGAGTTTTCTCTGTGATAGAGCACTTCCATGAACAAGACAAAAGCTGCGCCATCAGGACTTCATCTTCTTCCCATGTCAATGCCACCATTAACTGCATAGCTGCACCATCTAGCAGTGATCAAAAATAAATATGTGAACCTGATTTTTAGACCCTGGCTTTAGCTCATGTAAAAACCATGAAATACCCTCTTTATTTGACTTTTAGTTTAACATGGGATCTCATTTTGACTCTGGATCTGTTTCTCAACAAGGACACAGTGAAGTTAAAGGCAAAAGCCTGCAATAGAAAAATATGAAATTACAAGTCAACCTCTGAATATGGAAAAAGATTTACCCTGAGAGACATAATATTAGCTTTTTGTGTTACCTTAATCCTTATTGTCTTTCTTGATCCCTCAAATATAATCTCCTCACAAAGTTGCATTAGAGTTGTGGATTAGACTGCGTAATGTGGTTGACTATTAACTTTTTAGCAAAAATAAGTTTGGTATTTCTGTACTTATCTCAGTTTTTATGCACCTAAAAGTCTTAGGTTTACATAATACCTGATAAATGTAATTGAAATGGTCACCTTTTAGCTGTCTTTACTCCTGTTTAATGGTCTCTTGTGATGAGAGTTTAATGGTAGAACAGAGATCTTTGATCACTTGTAAGATGTAATTAGATTTTATTTTATTCCTTTGACACTCAGATTTTATTACACATCCAAGTGACATACACTTTGATCCGTCAGGCTAATTGAGTTTTATATCTGATACAACTTCACTTAAATGACCTGTTTGTTTTAAAAGTCTCCCTCTATCCCACTTTCCTATCTTTCCCTCCCTTCAGTGGAGGAGGACACAGAGGAGAGTTCTCGATCAGGGAGAGAATCTGTGTCCACGGTGGCTGACCAGACGCCGCTTTCCGGTTCTGAAAAACCCCTGGTCAATGGCACAAATCGAACCAAAGAGGAGAAGAAGAAGGACAAAGATAAGGCAGGGAAGGAGAAGAAGAAGCAGGAAGGAGGGAAGGAGAAGGACAAAGGGAAGGCCAAGAAGGGCATGCTGAAAGGACTGGGGGACATGTTCAGGTAAGACTAAACTTAAAGTTTTTTTTTTTGTTTGTTTTTTAATAAAATCCTCCCTTGATACAGAAGTTTTATAAGACAATTTGGAGAAGTAGTGAGAGATAGTAACATCAGGGCCCAGTGCAGGCTGTTATCACTGGCCCTTAGGCCAATTAGTGAGGAGGCTCACAAATCGGGATGCAAAGGGATGGAAAATATCCAGTAAATTCCTGAAACTTTACAGAAACTTTCCATCGGAAGTTAAGCAGGGGAACTTTGGAATTTTTCAAATTGAAGACTTTTCATGGGTATTTTGGGAATTTAGAGAATTAACTGGAAATTGGGGGAAAAGTAAACAACTTGTATCATATTCAAACATAAATAAAATCATGTTGATTTGTCTCAGGCAGGCATCCATGTAAAGTAGTACAATTAAAAACATTACATTTTAACAGATTTATTTGTTTATAGAATTTCAACAAGCTTAGTTTATTTTATTGAACGATCAGTTTCAACTTCACTTTATGTCAAAAATGTGGTCTTCAGATTTCTAAAAATCATCTGCATATGTGATGGTGACATAGTTTAGATATTCTCAGGTGTACTTACATGAAATCTGGCTGTTTTAGTCAAGATGCTGAAATATATTCTCCCCCAACTATATTTAAGATTCTGTAAATTCCATGTTTATTCCCATAAATTCCCTTTAAACTCCCTTGGAAAGTTGCTATCTTTGAAAATTCCTTGAATTTTGCAACCCTACTCCCAAGCTAAACTTATTGTTACACAAGCAAATGAAGACTTAAGGTTGGACATGCTCAAATTACCCCCAAAAAATGTGTTCAGAGCTTGTTTTGTTCTGAAATCTGCACAATGCAAGTCCAAATCTTTTCTGCTGTAGGTAAATACATACTCAATTTTAGCTCTCTGTTAGAATAAGGGCATAAGGACTTTTCTCTGTAAGCAGGTCGGTCCAAGTTTTACACATTCTGTGCCAAAACCTGACTTGGTATACCTTTTTCTGTAAAAAGACGTATAAACACCACTATTAAATGTTGGTAATCATATGGACAAACTGCAAAACAGTTTACTCAAACAGTGGTATCACTTAATGACAGATTTAGAAGCCCTAAATGTTTTTAAATAGGCTTTGTGGTGTCCTGATAGTGAGAATAAATGAACAGGACAAGCCATAGCATTGGAGTGAAAAGTGTGAAGAAACACTAATTAGCCTTCTGGACAAGCTGACCTTTTTAAGTTTATTTTCTTGTTGTTAGGGCTTTTCTGCAGGCTCCATAACATTCTTACCTGTCAAACAATCCATTACAGCCAAACTGACAGAAACATCCCATTAGTCAATACCAGACAGTAATGTATGTATACATCATATTAGTGAATATGGCGGTGACAGTAGAGGCAAAGAGTGCCTATGGTGTGTGAAAGAGGAGTAATGAGATCCACAGAGAATCAGTGTGGGAGTAAGGGATGGTGGAAAAGTGATTGCAAAAGTAATAAAAGACAAAGCTTTCGAGTAACCTGGCACACTGGACTAATCAATAAATATTTACTGGTCCATCTAGGAAACAGTCCATTGAAAGTGTTTGGGAAGGCGGAAGCATATCCGGCAGGTGATTGGACAATCTGTCCGTCAATCACATTCGTTATGGACCAATCAGATAATGTAGTAGGCAGGCGCTACTGTACAGAATGAAAGCAATGTGGTAAAACAAATTCAAATGTTGATATTTGACTTTCATTTTAATAAAGAAATGCAGTCAGGATCTGTTAAAGCTGTTAGCATCTATGCTGATCTCTATACAAGCACCTCGTCCTGCTGTCGTCTTGCTCATTGCTCCCACCTCTTGCTGCTCTAAAGGACTCTGATTGGGCCGTGCTGCTTTGGGCCGCTCACAATCATTGCAAATCGAAGCTTGCCTAGATGGCAGATCTACCTTATTACCTCCGCCAAGGAGGTTATGTTTTTGCCGGCGTTGGTTAGTTTGTTTGTCTGTTTGTTTGTCTGTTTGTTTGTGTTCAAGATAACGATAAAAAGTTATGGACGGATTTGGATGAAATTTTCAGGACATGTGTGGAATGGGATAAGGAAGAAATGATTAGATTTTGGGACTGATCCGGATCGCCATCCGGATCCAGGAGTTTTTGAAAGGATTCTTTAGCATTGCCAGATAGGACCATTTTCACCAAAGTGGACTGAAGCTGCTTGGCGGAGGTCTGCGCTCTATGAGTGTGTTTCTTGTTCCAAACATTGAATCAGGCAGGTCCAGCTGCTGTGCAAGGTTAGCTTTCTAGAGCCCAGTCAGTCTCACAGAAATATTTCCTATCAAAGCGACAACAATTTACATTTATTTATGGGGCCCTTTGTAAAAATTTAGCCTGGTTCAGACTCTTTTTCCCAAAATGTCTCTGGGCCTTTTTCAATATCGTCATCTTGCAAGGTCAGTTGAACTTAACCTTGGATCCTCAATATTCAATTATGTATTGTCATTGGGGGACGAGAACAAAAGTAGGGACGGCAGCAAATATTGGATGATAAAGAGGGGGAATAAGTTAGAGGATAGGACTCCAACAAAAGGTTGTTTGAAGCCTTGCCAAGGAGGTAAATGTTGGGCAGAGATAGGCTCTTGCACCTCTGATCTAGGGCATGGGTTTACATAACTGTAAAGGGCCCCTGCTGGGTCTTTCAAAGGCCCAGACATTTCTTTGTGCAGCCATGTTTACAGAGTTATTTTCTTTGTTGAGGAAAGTCTGAGCATTTCTGTGACATGGATGGGGGAGTTGAAAACTTTTGTCATCCTTGAATGTGGTTTGACTCTAAAAAAACAGTTTGATGAAACTCACTAGCTTTGTATGAGGCTTTGAACTCTATCTCAGCATCTTCAACAGCAGATAAAATTATCGTAGCTGTCACCAAAACGTCTCACGGTCCCCTGATTACACTGAGAGCCATCTGCATGAATACTAATAGCCTCTGTACAACTGGAGTAATTGGGCCTTGAATTTAGATTGCTTTAGTTTCTGTCTCAGGGAATTTATGCTCCCTCAAAAACCTTTAATCAATTCAGCTGATTTTGCTTCCTCAAATTAGGCCCATTTAATTTAGTAGTAATCCATGGACCTCAGTTACTTAAAAAGATGCATGGAGTGGTCTCAGGTGTGGGCAGCTATGAAAAAATGTTCAGTGTTTGGCTGAAAAAACGTCTTCTTCTGGTGCTCTTTAGTGGTGGGATCCAACATAATGTGTAAAGAAGAGGTCTGAGACGCTCATTACTGGTACAAAGCTGTTATTTCATCAGAGATGAATGCATGTTTCATCAGGGCAGGTTCAAAATGGATGTACAAGAAAACTACAAGAAAGGGGGGTTGTCTTGTTTAAAGATTTCAGTTCATTTGAAGGAGTTCACTACTGCGCTGGTATCATGAATATATTTAGATATATTGAAATGTAACCCTTTTCTCATCATGTGACTGGTCCAAAAGCATTGACTGATGTGGCAGGGGAGCCATTTTGTACCTGCCCTGATGAAGACTCTTATGGCTAATACATATTGGCATGATTTTTATGATTTTAATGCTGCAGCAACAATGAAATAAAAGCTTTTTTACTGTTAATCCTTTGAATGCCAGAGGTCTTTTTATATGATCTATAAACCTTTTTGTAAACAATTTGAATTTTATGGGTGGCAAAACAATGTTTCAGTTCAATAGTTCAGCCCTATTAGGCATGTAAGTCAGTTTTGGTTGGCCAATATTTTTGCTTTATTTTTGACAAAAGCTAAAGTTGATACTTTCCACTTCCTAAGGAGACTTCTACTTGAAAAAAAAGCACTGTTGGAAGGGGGCAGAGTGTTGAATTTTAACCAATACCCAGGAAAGGGTGTCCAAATATTTTTCCATTTAGGGCCACTAACATAAAAACTTTAGAATGACTATGGCAATTTGATATGACATCTTTTGTGTATTTAAATGGTTAAATTAATCCATTGTAGATCAAGATATGCTTTGGTATTTACTATGCCAAAAGGACTCAAAGCCTGTGTACATCACAGCCATCCATTTGTACCGTGACAAAATAAATAGCCAGTTACTGAAAAAGTTTTTGAATGACCAGTTTGATATTGGGTTTATCTGGTTCCATTATATTGTAATGCAAGTCATAATTCATTTTACTTTTTATTAATATTTGAGACTTTTTGCCTTTGCTGGTAGTGTAGAGAAACAGGGGATAGCACTTGAAAGGGGACTAGAGAGCTCAGAAAGATACAGGGCAAACTAGCCTCAGGCTGGAACTGAAGCCAGGTTTCCCACACAAAGCGAGAGCATTAGTATTGTGGGTCTGTGTGTACACATTACCTCCAGGCTATCAGCACACCCATAATTCAGTTAACTTTTAAACTTTGCTGTTGGCCAAATAAAAATGGACTTTGGGCTGCAGCTGGTCCACGAGCCATAATTTGGACACCCCTGCTATTAGCCCCTTATTCTGGCTCTGAACAACACAACAAGACAACAGTTTATCAGACTTCTGTGCTGTCTGCTCGCTAGTGAAGATTCATGTTTGCCTCCAGTTTGGCTTTGTTTCACCACTAGCTAATGCTAATGTGACATAGCTTACAAAAAGATCGATAAAACCAGCCATTCACTCTTTGCTGTATGTTGTTTAATTTACTTAGGCATGCCCCACAACACCGGTGCTTTTGCTCCAGACTCATGAGCTCCAAGTTTTGACAATGCTGATAATACAGAACTTCCCCCTTTTGGCCCCACATCCCAGCAATGAGACCAGCTGGACATCAAGAGTCAACACCCCACCTTGGTTATGAAGTTGGCACCACCCTTCAGTCAATGTTTTGTCAAGTTATGCCTTTGACACCTCATTAAGAATGAGCAGTAAGTCAGGTATCCTGAAGCCGCCCCCTCCGTTAGCTGCCATAATACCCACACACAGAATTACTGTGCTTTTTCATTCTTATGTAACAAAGCTAAACACACGAACAAACAAGCAAATCAAAGAACAGACAGAAGAACTGTAACTTTAGTTGACATTAAAGACAGAAAAAAATAGTCATGGCTCAGATAAAAATGAGTATGCATTAAAAAGAATGTCTGATATCTCAAAATGTCAAATTTGTGGTCTTAATTGGCACTAAACCGGCTTTAGAGCAGCTTCTGTTGTGCAGATTTAGAGATGAGAGGAAGGACAGACAGAGTAGATTAAGGGAGAGAAGCCTGTTTACCACTGTAGATTTACCTCTGTAGGATGTATAGTTATGCTATAGTAATCCCAGAACAACATCAGTTTAATTTGTGGTACATATGCAAAACATTTCAGATGTAAATAATTCTTAAAAAACAAAAGTAAACAACTGCTGCATGTTTTTATGGCATTTTAAAGTTCCTAAATTCCATAACTGCATGACATTACTCATTATAGAGGAGTAATATGTAAATAATCATGAGTGAAGGCACTAAGTGACTGACAGAAGTGTGAAATATGAGACACAATGACTGACATTGTTTGTGAATGCGAGTGAGTGACTGGGCTGTCACACTGAAATTGAGCTGTTTGGCCCTCCGGGGAGCCGTAGGCTAAAAACCAATCAGAGCCCTGTGTGGAACAGGTGGTAATGCTTGCAACAACTGCAACCTCATGGAGAGGGGAGAGACTGGTATAAAGCATCCAGAACCTCTCATATACACAGTCAAGTCATCTGTAGGTTGCACATGAAAAATCCTGCAATGGTGCAGAAGTATGTGTTTTTTAATGCTCAACAGAAGAACACACGCATACAAAGTAGAAAAACACATGAGGCATCCTAATACTCTATACCTGCATCACAAAATCCATGCACAATACACGGCTCCCAATTTTTAGACAAATCAGCCATATATTTTCACCATTAAACGAACATTACCCATACTAAAACCTCCTCCAGCAAAGTCAAATTAATGTTTTGTTTGTGGGACCATCAGTGTTATGGTGCTTTGATTGGCCAATAGTGGCCGCATCAGATCTGCCCCATTTAACCCATGTCAGCCCGCCTGTTTCTGCCAGTTAACAGTAGTTGACCTACAGGCATACACATGTCACTCCTGATATTCGCAGATGTGCTGCATAGATGAATGCTTTTGCATGTTTATGCTGTTTTTACCGTTGCTCGGTCTCACAAAGACACAGACACTAGATGCTGTGCAGTTAGCGTTATTTTGTGAAATGTTAGTCCTCTGTTTTTACTGCTAATGCCCCCTTTCTGCAATTATCACATCTTTGACGTCTTTGGTTTTGTTTCTGCCGACTGCCTCTGAGGAGAGTGCGACCTCCACCATTTGGAAGGTATCCAGAACGAAGTGAAAGGGACTGATAAGGATATTTTTTAGCATATATTCTAATTATATCAATTCCTTGAGCTTATCGATTCTCAACTGGAATAGGCTCTTTATCCCCTTCCCTCGTCCTATTATATTAATAGTCTCAAAAACTTCTAATAGGTTTCAAGACAATGCAAAATATTTGTTAGAATTTGTTCCTCAGCTGCTGCTGCCTCTCAATGCCATATGATTTGTTTAATCCTTCAAAATTTACACACAGATGTTGTAAAATTAATAAGCATTCATGCTTGTTAATTGTGCTCTTAATATCAATTTAGATAATGGTGATTATATTATCCATAATTGAGCAGCCCTAGAAGGAAACACAGCAGGCTTTTGTTAAAACTAAAGTTGTTTCTTTTTCTGTGGAGCATGTAAAGTTCACCCTGTCATTTGTAGTCCTGTTGTTTTATATACTGTGAATATTCTGTTGTTGTTTAATTATTTAAAGAAAACTGTCTGGAAAACAGTTTTTGCAAACTGACAGAACAAGGGGACAATGGAGTTCAGCTTTATTTCATTTTTTCATGTTATGTTACATTGCACTTGCAGGCAAAAAAAAACACTATTTAGAAGCTTGAACTTTGCCCCTGTTGTAGTTCTCCAGAGAGTTGTGGTCTTTGACTTTAGTTAGGTTCAGAACCCTAAAATAGGCCTAAAATGGTGTTTTAAAGTCTAATCAACAGTAAATCCTTAGATAAAAAGTCTCTGTAATACCCACACTGTTTGATTGACAGGTGAAAAGCGGGAGCTGCAGTTTAGCAAACACTGTGACAGCGAGCACTTAGCAGCAAATATGTTACTAAAAGGTGGTAAAAAAGAGGCAGTATTTGCACTTCTGTTAGCGTCAACATGTCATGTTGAAACAAATGCAAATGTGTGTGTTGGCCCAAAGCACAGAGGGTGGATGTGTCGGGAACCATGTTACTGTGTTTTAAAGGGTACGAAAGTGCGGGCGATCACACTTGAAAATGTGATGCGAGCAAGTTGGTTCCCCTGAGTGGCATTGGAGAGCGTCGAGAGCTCGCCGTGAGTGTCGTGTGAAAGAGTGAGTGAAGGCTTCAGAGCAGGAGAGTCAGGGAGACGTACTTTGATGTGCGTTTGCATGTTGGAGAGCTGGATCGGGAGGCCTGCAGAAGTCAGAGGAGTGTGTGTGTGTGCGTGCGCGATCAACAGAGCTGCCACCGCCTGACCCTCTCATGTCTCGAAGGCCTCACACTCAGTCCCAATCAAAGCCTCATTACCATCAAGTCCTGCCAAACCCACCGCCTGCCAGCTCTGCATCCATCTCTCTCTCTCTCTGTCTGTCTCCCTCGCTCGCCCTCTCTCTCTCTGTCACTCTGTTCATCTCTTGGACTCAGAAGCAACACCCGGTCTGTTATCTTGGCATTGATGAAGACAGTCAATGCCCAGAAAATTGAGAGCTGCGCTAATTTTGCAGTGGTTTTTGAGAGTTTGTATGCGCTTATGTAAAACATGGGTGTTGCAAGGCTGTAATCAACCAAAGAAAAACTTGGTCAACAAAAATGAGAATTTCCGCCATGTAGCGCAGCGACTGGCTAGAGCTGTCACCCCCACCCTACGCCAGCCCAGCTGCAGAACAGACCAGTGTTAATTTTGGCAGCACTTTTTAATTTAGTTTTAGTTTTAGTCTTTTGCCAAAAATATCTTTTAGTTTTAGGCATAACTTAGTCATCTAAACTATTTTAGTCTAGTTTTAGTTGATGAAATTTCATAATATTTTAGTCGATGAAATCTACTGTAAAGTTATTTTTTAATGTTTCCTTGAATTTCTGAAGTCATGTTTTACACTTGGATCCCGCCACCACGAAGCTAAGGCAGGTGTGATTGGATGTCTCTCTTAACTCATCCAACCTTTCCACACAACCTAAGTATATTGGATATATTCCTAACTTGTCCCTACTTTCTACATGACCAAATTAAGTCTGATTGGATTTAGTCTATCAAACATTTTAGTCTAGTTTTTGTCTGTTGGTGAAAATGTCAGTTAATTTAGTTTTATTTTTTGTCCATGTGCACTTGTTTTTTTTGCTACTGTCTAGTTTTCTTCAGGGGAAAAAAGGTTGCTGACGAATACTATGACGAAAATAATTAGTCGACAAAATTAGCACTGGCACAGACACAAGGCCTTTCCATTAGATTATTTTACTATTTACCCCTCTAGAGGCGACACCAGTGGGCCACATGACCTTGCATATGACTCTTGCTATCTTGTAAGTGATGACCTTTTTCACATCTGCCACTGGACTGCAGTGAGCGGGAGGTCACCAGGTGGGCCCTCAAATTTGTTGTGGATGAGGAGTGGGCCAGCTGCTTTGCACATGATTGACATAGCTTTGCCTCGTTCGGTTTTTTTTTGCCATCGGCGGTATGAAACTCGAAGTTCTTTCCACAGAGTTGTTTTGCCTGTCCTCCTTTTTCTTGAGGTGTACTTCCTGTTCTTCCTGTTCAATCAATCAATCAGTCTTTATTTGTAAAGCGCCAGTTCATAACAAGTGTTATCTCAAGACACTTTACAATAGAGCAGGCTGAAGACAAACTCTTCAATATATGAATACACATATATATATATATATGCATAGATATATAAAAAATAAAGACCTGTGTTCAGCAGTAGGAAATCTTGATTGTGGATCCCAGTCTCATGGTGAACAGCCATCCACACTACGCTGTGTTGGGTGTGTGGGTGAAGGAAGGGAGGTGGGCAGAGACAAGTGAACTAAAGTAAGGCAAGTGTTGCTGTGGTCAAGTGTATAATTGATGCTTGGGTTGTGCTGGGGGTGCCCTCTGTTGGATTGGAAGGTTTACTGCTCCAGGTACCCTAAGATATTTTATATTTTTATATATAGTTAGAGTTTGAGAAGGGTTTTTTACTCCATTCACGGGTGGATATTCAGATATTAAGTATGAGGTGACAACCATAGTCTGTGAACACACTGTATTGCACTTAACAAGGCCTCAGTGCTAAAAGGTTGGGGACCAGTTCCATAAAACATTTCTTTGCCTAAAGATCCCCTCAGGTATTAGATTTGACAGCCTGTGCTCGTAACTAGCTGTTAGAGATCACACCCCTCTCAGGAAATAGCCGTGGCTTTGGCTTCCCATTGCTGTGTTCTAGTGTGGTTTTACAGACATACACAAGTTATCTAAAAGTTTGAGCAAACAACAGAGAAAGAGTGTGAAATTTAACTGCAGACAGTAACCCAGCAGACATTTTAGGCTATTTTAAACTGCCTGATGCTAAATATTTTATTGTAACACAATACCATATCAAACCATTCAGTATGTATTTGTTTTGCCTCCATTCCAACATGATATCATTAACTCACTTTAACCTGTGAAAAGAAGGGATCAAGCTCTTCTTTCCAATTAAAATAACTTGTTCGAGCTTTTGAACCAACCTACTAAGTGCTTTCTTGTGGAGAACAAAGCTAATTTCATACAAGGCTTATAACTGTAAGAAACCATGACATTGTAGAAGATGCGATGTGATGCAGCAGAAGACCAATTCTTTGCCCTCTACTGCTGCTGGTTTTATTAGAAATTTACATTACTTTGGATGACTGGACCTTCTTGTGTCATGTTCTGTTCAAGGGAACAAAACAGAGCGTGATGCAAGATAAGATGTTCATTATTAGGCCTGATTCACAAACTGCTGATAATGTTTGTTCATTGTAATTTCTTGCATGTAGTCCCAGCTGTGCCTTCAAATTAAGTCTTGGCTGGCTGCCTTGTGAGGCTGTTAGGCTCATTATTTACAAGAGGATTAAAAAAATGATGGATGAAAAACAGAGTGATAACTCTGCTGTTTTTATCACACCAGTGGAGGAAGAACTTTAACCTTGGCTCCTGTGAGGTTAAAAGGTAGCTGATGTTATTACCCTGCATCTTAGCAGCAAGGCCAAAAAAACAATATTGAATGCCCATGACCTCGATCCCTCTAGCAGCATGCTACCACATGGACTCAGGAACACTTCAGAAAACTATTGTCAGTTAACACAGTTCATTGCTGCATCTACAAGTGCAAGTTAAAACTCTACAGTGCAAAGCAAAAGCCATATCAACAACACCCAGAAACGCTGCATGCCCGTCTGTACCACAGATAATCATAGATAGACTGACGCAAAGCGGAAAAATCTGCTGTGCTCGGATGAGTCCGTATCAGATTATCTTTGGAAATCATGGATGTTGTGTCCTCCAGACTGAAGAGGAAAAGGACCATCCAGATTGTTATCAGTGCAAAGTTCAAAAGCCAACATTTGTGATGGTATGGGGGGATGTTGGTGCCCATGGCATGGGTAACTTGCACGTATGTGAAGGCCCCGTTAATGCTGAAAGGGACGTACATTGGACCAATATATGTTGAAATCCAACTGACGTCTTTTGCCAACTTCATTTGAATTGTGGTATGTAGATATTGAGATTGATTACTTGCAGATTTTAAAACCCATACCACATGCAAGTGCTCAACATAAACCTTCTTAACACTATAATTTAAAACATTAAAGTACAAGCAAATATATGCATAGAAATAATGATAGATCGACAAGAGAAAAACAAGCGCAACATGTCATGTGAGTGGCTGTAATTGTGATTTATACCAAAACTCAATCAGTTTCCCAGCTCTAGTTTTTTCCATCTCAGATACCCATTTCTTTTTGTTATTGTTGGTCCCCTCACTCAGAACTTTTTATAAATATATTGGGAAATTCAGTAAATAATTTCCCCTCAGAAATATTTTTGTAACACACACTGACATTTATTGAGCTAATAGATGGATCTATCATTTTGGATTACCTCTGACATTTCTGACATTTTCAAGTATGCCATCTTTTGAACATGTTTTAGTGACATTAATTCCTGACATTATCCCAGATTTTTTATTTTTTAAAGTATTGAAAGCTCCTTGCCTCACTGACATTTCAGTGTTGCTTCATGTCCATCATACCACAAAAACCATCACAACACCAACAGACTTGTTGTCACTTTTACAAGTTTAAAGGATTCAGAATGACTCAGGGATGGGCTGATGAATTAAGAAAGGTAAATCCTTGACATTTTGAGGATGTGTTTATTTTTCTCTTTATCAATCGCGTAGGGCACACAGGATAAGCAGGCCTAACTTGCTGGAATAAAAGATTATTAAATGCCCTGGTGTCATGGTTAATACCACGTCTTCTCTTCAAAGTTTTCACATTCAGTCATAAATCTCAGAGTGTGTTTGGGGTTTATTTGTGTGTGTGTATGTGCGACAAGGAGAGTTTGGCTTTCTTTTAAGAGGCTGTTAATGAAAGTTAGTGGTGTGGAGAGAGAAAGTGTCAACTGTCTCTGGTGGTGATAGATCGCTCCTGCTCTTAGCATTAACAGCGAGCCGTCACTCTGAGCGTTTCTGGCGGCCGCAGTTAAATTAATCAGGTAATGGACCTTAGTCTCCAAGCTCCCCTCCGTCCTCACTGTGGTTTCTCATCCCTATTCCCATCTCTGGGTTTGTGTTCAACACTCCACAACATCAGTGTGTGTTGTATGTGGGCATCCATTAGTCATTAAAACCTTAGAGTAAAAAGTTTTGGCACTTAATCACATAAGGTTTTTAATGTTCTTTCTGTGTGTTATCAACCATTTTCCTTAAAAAGGTCAGACAAATAAAGCCCTTTTTTATCAGTCCCTCTTGGAAAAAATCCAGTATTTACACGCTGATATTTTCAGACATGCTGGACACACATAGGCTAAAATATTTATGTTTATGCAATGCTGAAAATCAGTCAATCAATTTTTATTTGCATAGCGCCAATTCACAAGTGTTATCTCAAGGCACTTTACAAGAGAGCAGGCTGGAGCCATACTCTTTATTTTATAGATACACATACAGTATATGCATTCTGTGTGTACATAGACATGCAGCAAATTAGCTTTGGTGGGAATCAAACACAGGTTGACTGCACAAGATAAGAGCCTTTATCGAAAGTACAACCATGATTGCTGCCCACACGGCGAAACACCCTGCACCCCTGTTTTAACTTTGTACCCCAAATTTCAGCTCTTAAACTTTGGATATGTAACTGATCCTTAAGATTTATTCCAGCAACAAACGAAAAAATATATTCTATGTCATTGGTTACTGTAAAAACTTCCCACTTTGACAGATAATAGGGCACGTGTTAATGGAAAGCAACATCCAGCAGGATCCATCTGATATCTGTGCTGAATATTTTTGAGACATCATGGCAGAATAAAAAAGGCAAAATGCTGAACATCTGGGTAGCATCTGTGAGCTATGTTCACCGGATTTGTGTTTTCTGTTCTTGGTTCACATGAGGCTGAAGCGATGCCGGATGTGTTCTGCTGCAGCTCTGTTTCCTTTGGGCTTTAGTGCACATGGTCAGATAGAAGCAGCAAGACATGAGCTTTGACCCATTCTGTTGGAAGATTCTAATAAAAAAAATGGTCAGAAACGTAAAAAAAAATATTTTAACAGGTGGAAAATAGGTGGACAATATTTGTTGATAATACATTATCGTTAGAATGCAGTTAATGCCAATTGTCAAAGGTTTTATTGCCTGTTTGTTAACTCCATGCTCATCCTCTGAATGTCCACAAATCGACTGCCCACTCTCATCCCATCGTCTGCTGCTTATCCTCATAGGTAACTCGTGGTAAAATCTCCAAAACTTTGTTTTTAGTTCTTTAGTCTAAAATATTCATTCAATTTTAAAGTCTGTTGAGACCAACAGAATAAAAGCTAATTAGCTGAGCTAAATGTGCATGTGCACTTTGTGTTCTGTGATGCATTTGAGATCCGATCTGTAACATTAAGATGCATTTAGGTTGGCTTGGCAACATGAGTGTTTGACAGGTAAGAACATGATGTGTTTATTCAAAGAGATGGAATTTTTTATTTTGGCTGAACCTTGAAACGCTAATGTTGGATGGGGGCAGGGGAGGTTCTTTGCAATATGACATCTTTTCATCGGCCATGTTATGCAGTTAATACTATATCATGTTAAACCGTGTTTCCTTTTATTTATTAAACAAAATTTGGACTATTTTGCTTGTTTGATAAAATTGATAGCTATAGCTCACTAGCTTAATAATTTTGTTAACTCACAAAATAAACACTGGTTATAAATTAATAACTACCTCTTCCAAAAAACTTATGGACAGATTTTGATAAATATTTAGGAAATGTTGCTCATGGCTCAAGAATAAACTGATAAGATTTTGGTGTTGATCCGAAAACATCCATTCTTCCATTTTTTTTTTTTTTTAAGGATTTGTTGACGATGTTGTTTGTTAACATTTCCACAGTTTTAGAGATAACTTGGCTAAGAATGGCAGTAATACTTCGGCGGAGGGTTGTGCTCTTTGAGCTCTTCTAGTTACATTGTGCAATTCAGATGTCCTGTTTGTAGGATGCTTATTGTTTAATGCTCCTTGGGATCTTTTTGTACTGCTTGGTTGAGCCAACGCTACATTCTTGTCGTATAAGTTCTCATATCAACATATAAAACGTGATTGATATCTGTACTGGCTGATCTCAAGAGCAAGTGATCGTGATTGGGGTTGGCCACAAAAAGCCTGACCGGGGCATCATGAGATTTGATTCCACTTTTCCCCATTAATTTGACTTATTTCTTGTAATTTCAGACTTTTCTCATTGTGTACAGTTTGATAAGATATCTTGCTATTTTTCTTTCTCGTATCAAATACTGATCCTCTTCTGTTTTAAAATGTGTAGATAAAAAAAAAGCCTTATAAGATCAAAACCGCCTAAAACAAGAGAAGTAAAGGTTGTTGAAGTCAAACACAGTTCAGGGTATTTTGCATTTTTAGATTACATTTTGAATATCTCTCACTGTTTCTCTGGATTTTCTTTGTTTTTTCTTTTTTACACAACAACAAACTCACATCACAGGGTTTTCTCTGCTGCTTCGTTCTCTTGTGTTTTTCTTTGTGTTTCTTTGTATCTCATTGATTTTACCTTGTTCTTCTTGTTTTCAATTCTCTTTATTCTGTATTTTTTCTCATGCTTATGTTCACTCAGCCACAAGCTCGGCATTCCTTTTTCTTTTTTCCAACTCCTATCGGGCAATTTATAGTATTCATCTTTCATTTGTAAACACTCTCACGCACAAACCTTTGGGTATTTTTATAAATATATATTTTAGAGTTTCTTTTGATCCTCTGACTTTCTCTTTTTCTTTTCGTGCTCATTTTTCTCAATTTTTCCCTTGCTCTTTGGCTCTCACATAGAAACACAACTCTTGAGACTGTCTTTGTATTCTCCTTTTTAGTTTTTCAGTCTTAATGTTTCATTCATTGAGGCTCTCTTGCACAAGTTCATTTTTTCTCTCATACACTGTCGTCTGTCTCTTTCATTACACACACGCTCACACACACACCTCTTTGGTTGTCTCTTTAGAAGTCGTAGATATTCTCTGCGGACCAATTTCCCTGTGAATAATCATGGCAGCTCATTGTAGAAGCGAGTGCTGTGCCAAAGTCATTTCTTCAACAGGCTGCAGCTTTGTACTGAGTCAATCAAGCTGAAATATCTCAGCAATGGCTCCTATTTCGTTAAGCGTAACTCCCTCTCTATGAATATAATTACTGTGATGGGCCGCGTCCATACGCCACCTGCTTAAAATGAGCTGAATTGGGTTTGAACTTGTGAAAAGTACTTTTCAGATGGTTCGTTTGAGGGCTTGATCGGATATTAAGTCCTACCTGTGGGCTGTTTCCCTGATCACTGATATACCAACATTTCAGTCGGATCAGTTCACCTTAAGTTCCCTCCAAGACTCTGGCGACCAGTCTGAGAGGAGAGAGTTATCACGTCTGTGAAGAGAGTTACAGGTGAAGTGTAATTCATGATTGTTCCATGTTTAAATGTTAATATAAGTGTTGATCGAGGTTCCTCTACGCCATCAGTGTAGTGAAGTCCACGATACTACAGCAAGGAGTTGGGCATTGATGAAAATATAGTAAATACTGTGGTTGCTAGATTTTTTGACCTGAACCTGAAATGTCAATACATACCTTAATGCTGTGTTAAAAGTTTCCAAAAATTTTTATTATAGCCTCCACTAAGGAGGTTTTGTTATTGCCGGTGTTTGTTTGATTGTGAACAGGATAACTCAAAAAGTTATGGAGAAATTTTGATGAAATTTTCAGGGAATGTTGGTCATGGCACACAGGAGAAGTGATGTGATTTTGGTGATCCAAATCTGAGTTAGATATATTTTGTAAGAATTGTTAACATTTGGAGATGGGGCAGATTTCCACATTTTTGGGAATAACTCAACAAGTTCTCAGTGAATTTTGAAGATATTTTAGGGAATATTAGTCATAGCACAAGGGAGAAGTGATGATATTTTGGTGGTTATCCAAATCCAAAAGTGGATCTATGTATTTTTTTAAGGATTTATGAACAGTGGAAGATAGGGCAGCTCCCCACCATTTTACAACGATGTTGTAAATGCCTGGGTGGAGATTTGTGCTCTTGTTAATCCTGAAATGTCAATAAAAATCTAAATCTAGTGTTCAAATGTTTCCAAATGTTTTTAAGGAAAGAAAAGTGCTTCCTTTTTTATAGTTTAATAGTGCCATGACAGAGCCTCCATGACAGAAACTGATGTTTATTATTACCATTCAGACATGAATTTGGCATTTAAGATAGCTTCATAACGTCATGACTGTTCTCTGCCATCTGTGCGAATTTTACAACCCAAGCTTCACCCATCGTCCCTCCCCTTCAAACTCTTACCCCCCTAAATAAAGAGCTCAACAGGACATTCCCATATCGAGGAGAGATGGTCCTCTTAGCTTCACCCACAGATCCTGCCTACTTTCTTAATTTCTGTTGAGACAGTTGTTGAGAGAATTGGACAAAACCATGTGACGTCTGCAGGCATATTATCAAAGGAGTCTTTGGAACATTGTGGATGCCTTGTAATGGACGATATCATACTGCACGTCATCTCAACCAAAATTTGAGAGGCCTTGTTAAGACAGGACTTCAGGCCATCTGATCAATAGGATGTGTTGCCGTGTCAATCATTTCCCGAATTCCAAAACCAGAAATCCTTAACAGAATGAAAACAGAACATAGACCTCCCTGACATTGTGAGCACATATATCATAGTTTTAGACTGAAACCATTTTTTTAATCAGGCTGTAGATATGTTTATTTAAGCTGAAAAAGTTTCCTGCACACAATCGTAACACCTCCGACTTCCTGCAGCCAGTCTCAAGTGGACACTTCTGACTGGTCATCTTTTCCTCTTGTTCTGGTTGACCGCTCCCCAGAGGCAGAAATTGCGCGCACACACTGTGAGTAAAAAATGCTTTTCTTGATACTGACTGTGTCTGTCTTTGTATTTCAGATTTGGGAAGCACAGAAAGGACGAACGACCAGGGGAAAAGATGGATCGTAAAGGCTCAAGCAAGTGGAGGCCTGAGGAGACACAGGTGTCAGAAGAGGAGACGATGAAGATGAGGATGGAGCAGGAGAGGTATGGGCTTTATGATACTTGTGTCTGTTTAAAATTAGGTATCTCTGGTATATACTCTTTCTAGACTCACATGTTGTAGATTAATCCTGACAACAAAGCAACAAACCGTCTCAACTGCAGCTTTTCTGAGCTGTTAATCAAAGAGAGAGTCAAATAACTTTAATAACTTAGTGCCTCTGAGGATGTTAAACAGCCAAAGCCAAAACATGCTCAGAAGAAGCCTTGATCATAGGTACAAAGTGTGAAGCCAGATTAAAGCCTTTAGGTCGTCCTTCTCTCCGTTCGTCTCTTCTTCTCTTCGTGTTGGTTTGAAGTAAAAAATCTAGAGACTAAAAATGAATTTGGCTTTTGCTTTTTAAGTCCTGCGGCTCACTTTTTGAAACTCACACTGTTGGTGTTTACCCTCCAGATGAGGTGATTAAACTGTACCCATGAACTGCAGCCACCACTAAAGTTTGTGACATAGTTGTGCACATGGTAGCTTTTCTCATACATCACTAAAGCTACAGTGAAGCCAGGCAGAGATTAAATGTGGATAAGTGGTCTGTCATAAAATTGTTTTGAACTGAGTTATGATCAAACTAAAATAATTCCCTTTTTAACGATTTATTGACGCACTGAAATTAAAATGTCCTGTGTCATAAATAAACCATTTATTGTGTTAACAGTATTCAGATGGTTTAATTAATGAAGTATTTTGGTATTCAAAAAGTGGGCAGAAAGTCAGAGAAGCAATAAATCCTGAAATCTTTACTGTAATCGGCCGAGTGCCCTAAACCTAACAGCCCTAAGTAAAGCCAGTCTCTCTCTCTCTTCACCTCCGTTTTTCCCTCTCTACACCAAACTAAATGTCAGTCAGGCAGTGTGCCAGTATTTTTGGGCTGTGGTTTGTAAATGCCAAGGCCATTACTGCCTCACCAGCTAATTAATTCCCATGCTCTTGGTGTAGGGGCAGGAATCATTACTCCCTGCAGTTGCTCGTTATCAAAATTTAGTTTGTAATTCTTTCTCAGCGCCGCTGGAGCAGATAGTCCAATAATATGGTAATAGCTAGGCCTTTATTTTAATTGGCATGAGGTTAAAAATTCCACGTCAGAGGATTCGGTTGTTATGCCAGCTATCTGTAAAAGTTCACAATGGTCCCTTTGTATGTTAATCCAGTCCGCTGGATTGTCTATTATTAACTGTCCTTAAATGTCAAAGTCATGTACATTTTTGGTTGTGATGGACTTTAAATCTGTTAAAATGCGGCAATCCATTCATGAATATTTTGTATGATACAGGTTACTGTGACACAATCATTGCTTAGGCACATTTTGCAGATTGAGCATTAGTTCACAGTGTACGAATTGTCTGTATTTAAATTTGTAGTGAAATTCTGATATGCTTATTTTGTAGCTTTAGTCTGTCTTTTATGTTATGTAGTTTCTTCTGAAATCTATATCTTGTGTAAGGCTGTCTTTATGGAAGTATCAGAGGAATTACAAAATATCCTCAGACACTGCTGCTTTCTATTCAACCACTGGAAATTTGCAAGTGTAACTTAATGACAGGGGAAATAAGGTAATCTAGGCTGCATTCTTTAGCAGCACTGGATAGTTTAATAGTTAGAACTAAGGCTAATTCTGGTTGTTACATAACCTTAGGTTATGCGCTAAAATGAATCGATTTGAGATTGAGATTTCCAATACATAGAATTATAGCCAGGTATCTAATTTCCGTCCCAGTCCCATTAGCTGGTTGGTGTCAACACATAAACAACAAAGGTCAAACTGCCTTGTTTCACAGTGTTATCAAACCCTTTAAAAATCCCTGGATCCACACCTGGATTCTGATCACCACCAAAATCTAATCACTTCTCTCTTGTGTAATTACTAACATAACAAAAAATATCATAAAATCTGTTGAGAACTTATTGAGTTATTAGTGAAAATGTGGAAAACTTCCCTATCTTGCTATGATAACAAATCTTTAAAAACAAAAAAAGTGCTATATAGAATTTCTTTTTTGTCCTCTAAATTGGTTTATATTTATAAAACCCACCCACCAATGTGAACGGTGACCAATCGCACTGTTGTTATTGTTATAATGGACTTTCAATGTTTTGGCCTGACAGTGGCAGTATGATAAACTACAATGCCACGGGATGTGATGCAGTAAAACAGCTAATCAACTTCCTAATCCAAGTTGCGTTGGCTTCCAGCAAAACTCCTATTAAGTAAGATAAAACAGTGTATAAATGGTGTTCTGGTCCAATGGAAGTAGACTTACCGTGTGATGTGAAATAATAGAATTTGTTTTCAAATGTATCCTGTATCAACCAAACAATGGTCGCCCTCAACTTCTCCTGGCTTTCGGTCAAACTGGATGCAGAGCAAGTGGATCAGATGTTCCCTCAAGCAAAAAAGAAGTACATTTTGTGAGCTGGTGCTTTATGTAAAGAAGTAGTCCTCTTTGGAAGTAGACCTAATATATGATATGATTTGATATGACAGGATATGGTACGAAATGATTTGATACAGTACACATCATTGTTCTGTTTTGGAAATTTGTCTCTGACTCCAAGCACAGCAGACATTTTTCTGCCTTTACAGTGGAATCAATAAATAGAAACAATAGAAACAAACACGATCCATGTGTTAACACACAACAGACTAATGCAAACCAGAAAAAAGTGTAACAGAGTTCATGCATTGTGCTAAGGGCAGAACAAGCCAGGGGAAATCAAGCTTAATTGATGTTTTAGAAACATAAACTTTACCAAAAAAGGTGGGTTCACTTCGCATACTCAGAGCAGGAGCTACCTTGGGACTATCTTTTAGAAGTTCTGAAGTCAATGCATTAATTATTTTCTCTTGTGTTTAGCGTTTGAGTCCCTCTAACCCAGTACACATCCTCCCTCAGCACCTAAAAAAACACAAGCAGACCTCTCATTTGTATTTAACCACTGGCTGAGATACTCTGATATTGACGCAGAGATCCCGCTGAGGATGAGGAAGTCTGTGGTTGCTTCTGTGTTTAAAAATGATCCAGTGAGTTGTGCTTCACCGTGCTGCTCTCCCAAGGTTCAGCCTTGAGCCCTGACACCTTGCTGCAGAGCGCCCATTGATCGGCCACTGCCTGAGGCTATGGTTAATCCAGCTGTGATTGACTGGATGGATGGATTTCCTTGCAGGTTTAAGTCTTAAGTCTCTGTGGACTCCAACCACCAGCCAGGCAAACAAATCTAGACGGACAGTTTTAAAAGTAAACTGTTTGCAATACGAACTGTTTGGTGGTAGGAGGAACAGACAGACACTCGTATGAAAATAACTGGTCCTTGTTGGCTATTGTGTGAACAATATTGGCACAAATCATTGGGGGTCATTTAATCACATACTTGATAATTTTTTGTGGTATTTAAAAAAATCTTGGTACTGGTCAATAATGATGCATTTGATTTCAACTGAAACAAAATAATTCCAGAGTTTCCACACAAGGCTTGATTGTGTGGGACCATGTTCAAACATGACCCTCCTCTACCCTTCTGATCAGCTCCCAACCAGTGTTATTCGTCTGTGCCTGATTAAAATTGTGTATGTATACATTCAGGGCACGTAGCTGTATTCACAAAGTTGCTGGCAAACCTCAACATGCACTGCAGCTGGATCCACCTGATCCAATGTTTGTAATTAAACAAATCCGCCTTGCCAAACATTCGACAATGATTGTGCTTGATCTGTAGCGGCATGGCACAATCAGCATCCTTAAAAGCAAGAAGAGGCAGGAGCTACGAGTGTAGGATGTAGAGATTAGCAGAGATGCTACCAGCCTCAGTAGCAGTTTTGTCAGATCTGGACCACATTGCTTTATTGGATGAATAACAAACAACACTGAGAGCATTTCTTGATAACAATTATAATTTCGCTCCACCCCCCACATGTTTGGTGAGTGTTTGTTCCACGAAGCGGCTCACATTTTGTACTTTACACTGCAGCAGTAGTGCCTGCCTACTACACTATCTGACTGGCTCGTAATGTATGTAATTTACAGAACAATCTTCCAATCATCTGCCAGATTTGCTTCTGGAAAGTTCTACCCTACCCAAACAATTTCTAGTTGCTAGTGAACTAAATTCTGTATATTATATATTAAATGCTCCATCTGATATGTCAGGTAACAGCAAACCTGCCTGGAAAAAAATTGAAGCAACAATGGCATTAATTAGTTTTTATTGCTGTGATGCTTCTATGAGATGACAACAATGTCCCTCTTTTACCTACCTTCACATCTATTGTACAGTTCAGAGGAAAAATGAGCTCATGCTTTGAGGATACAACAGTGTCTTAAGACATCAGGAGACAGTCAGTTTTGCCCTTCAGCATATTTGATATTGGTAAAAATCCAATATCATACATCCCTAAAAAGTATAGTCACGCAAAATGTTTTAATACAAACAAATAACAACAATAATTACCATGTGATGGCTGTATAGAGGGCTAACTGATATCATTTGTCAAACTGTCATACACATGAAAAATATTTTGACTGCTTCAACCATCAGTCAGTATTTTTTTTCTTCTTTTGCATTTAAAATTATAGACATGAGGGATAGAAATGTTTCTGTCAAAATCCTTGCACAATATCTTGGAAAAGTACATTTTTAGGTGATGGCTCTAGTCAACAAAATTGCCTGTAATGTATCTATGTACCATCAATGAGTTTGTAAGTGTGGAGGATTTTGTTTAGTTATTTCTACATTTCTAAACATACACAGGAATGTAACATCCCTTTGGTATTATGTAAATGAAAATGAAAATGTTCTTTATATATACAGCCCTTTACAACAACCCTTTGGTGAACAAAAGTGCTTACAATAGATAGTAAATAAAAAGGAATAAATAAAAACAATTAAAGCAATAAAATATAATCAAAATCTGACACAATAAAATAAAATAAAGTAAGAGTAAAAGTGTCACCACGCTACTGGGTATTAAAAGCCATCCTAAATAAATGGTTTTCAGTCTAGATTTGAAGAGGTCCAGGTCAGAAGTAAGACGCATTTCCACAGGGAGCTTATTCCAGAGCCTGGGAGCAGCAACAGAAAGGCTTGGTCACCCCAGTGTTTGTATTTTGACCTGGATAAATACACTGGGGCAAGGCCATTAAGAGCTTTAAAAACAAACATTAAAAGTTTAAAATCAATTTTGAAGTGGATGGGAAGCCAGTGTTTAACAATGTTGACGGAAAAGTTTTTGAACTATATTTATTCATGTTTCTGCCCAGAAACTTCATGCCCCCTCTCCTAAAGCCAGTGTCCCAGCTTAAGCGGGGTACACACATAAAGATTATTGTTTTTGTCACGACTTTCTCCCTTCCCCAACCAAGGACGGCAAATACCCGATTATCTTCTGTCTTATAAGATTATCCTGTAAGATTATCCTGTGGTCTGAGGTGTGTTAAGAGTGAATTTGTCCCAATAATCGTCTCTGAAACGGGTCGGGCCGACAATCGTAAATATTAAACTGTAGCCAATCAAGAAGCGAGCTGACTGAGGAACAATGAAGCAGGAGTAAATATAAAGAAGCACAGCCAACCTGAAACACAAACATAAACTTCGTTTTCCGTCAAACTTAGTCCAAAGACCACCATCATTCCCTCTTCTCGTATGTCCTCTCCATGTTGTTTTCCAGTTGTTGCCATAGACAGCTTTTATGGTTGTTGCTATGCTTCTTCTTCGTTTTTGTTAGATCACGTTTGATCACGTGAGATTTCCGTCTTTGAGGACTAGTTTCTAGATCAGTGGTGGGACAGAATGTTATGTGTGTGGTGTGCTGTGTTGAGATTATCGGAGCACACCACACACAGTATGATCAAAACTGTTCAGTGCCTGATTTTTTACCTTCATGTGTGAGGTCTCTAACAGATAAAAAATCTCTTCAGATTTAGAATATCCTTATGTGTGTGCCCCGCTTTAGCCACCCTCTTCACTGAAGTCTGGACCTGCCCTTACCTAAAAATGACCCAAATCATACTGTAGTTGATTGCATGTTAAGTGCTTTACAACTATTTGACACAAAGTCCTCCAACACTTCCTAATATCCAGTGTTATCAATCAAAAAGGCTCTGAACGGCCATTTCTCCTGCTGGACCTTCTCCTTTCATGTACTTCCTGCCTTTCACCCTGGTCTATCAGTTGTGTCAGCATTACCGCCAAGAGGAAGGTTCATTACACAGTGGGCACAATGGCACATAATGGACCATTGTTCTGGCCTGATGTGGTAGAAAGGTCACTCGTCAAACACATTTCTTCGACCATAATGTCCAATCCAGACATTTCTATACCCTTTTATCAGCTGTCGCTGCCTCTCTGTCTGCTTTGTTCTGCTCAGCCTCTGACTCCTTCCCTCATCTGCCTTCTTCCTCGCTTACCCTTCACGCTGAGAGTAGTTTCATCTTTCATTAAGGTTAGCTGTTGGAAAGAAAACAGGAGTTTCCTTTTACAAATATTTTAGGACTGAAAGGGTAATGATTGGGCCAAGTGCAGTTTTCCTTCCTGTCTCATTTCAATCAGCAGAGTTGTAGTTGGACAATTGGACATTTTCAGAACATTGTTTTTTTAAGTGTGCCTCATGGTGACAGAGATTGAGTTAGATTTTGTCTCAAGGGAATATTTAGTTTTACAGATATCCCTGTGGGCTTCATAGGAAAGGGCATTAAAATGTGCTGCCCCCTTTACCTGCAAAAGACCTGAAACTCAGTGATCTGGTTTCATGAAACACCTT
Organism: Cetoscarus ocellatus; assembly: GCA_037902135.1. Classification (NCBI taxonomy): domain Eukaryota; kingdom Metazoa; phylum Chordata; class Actinopteri; order Labriformes; family Labridae; genus Cetoscarus; species Cetoscarus ocellatus. The sequence goes on along the minus strand of JBAMNC010000345.1, from coordinate 626,305 downwards.
AAAGAGGATGTTAAATGATTTGGAGGCAGACACAACTGGCTGCAGATGTTTTGACAGATCATCTTGTTTTTATCACACTGCTAAAGAATTCAGTTAATGAGTTGCGTCCTCTGTATGCCAAAATTCAATTTAATTCTGATTGATAATTGATTTTTGATTCAAACAGAGTCACAATGCACGTATTTGTTAAAGGAGGGTTCTTATTTCAGGACTTACTTCTGCCTGCTGTGAGGTTTAGAGGCTCAGTAAATCATGTTGACTAAAATATTAATCACGTGTCAAATGTGGATGTAAAATAACATGATGTAAGCTAAACAAGCAGCAATGTGATGTGTTCACTGTCTACTCAGAAAAATGACAATTTGGCAAATTTAAGAATTGTTATAATGATGTGTTCAAATGTTGCATCTCGAAAAATAGAATTATTGTGTAGGTTTGTAACTTGTATGAATATAGTTGTCTGGAAGTAAAATTTGTTTGTTTTTCCTACCATTTAGATAGCTTATAAATCTTTATTTATATATAGATATTAATGCAATAAATATTGAAAATAATATAGAAATAGATTAGTTTAAAACCTTTTTAGATTATCAACACAAGCTTTACTAAGTTTACACCAGTTCTACAAAATATTTAGTGATCAAATATGTCTACAAAAGATATAAAAGTATTGATAATGGTATTAGTAAGCTCTCACATTATTGAGTATCACTACAAAAAAAATCCAAAATTCTCACCCTTACTTAGTAATTTTCCTGTCAGTGGCACACAAGTATGTTGTGGTTCTTCCAAAATTCCACTGTGACTTAACAGTTCGGAGATTAGAAATGACGAAACATGACCTTTGAAAGGTATGCATAATGGATCTTTGAATGAAGAATGCATCTGAACTTTAACTTAGTGACTTACATTTCTTCCTGTTTTATACAAAAACATGCAACCGCAGCATGATTTTTCAGAATTTAAAAGAAATCCAAGGACTTTTTCTCCACTAGGCTGGCACAAATCAGTTTAAAAGTATCTTAAAGCCAGATTTAGCTTCATTTGATTGCACCAAAGTGTGTTAAAATATAGCTGCTTAACCATGAAACTTTGCTTGAACACATTAAAAAGAATTGTTTGCAATTTTAGCATGTGGCTATGTGCTAATGGCAAATGCTTATATCATGATAACGATATAATGGAGATTAATTGCACAGCCAAAACTCAGAGTAATTCATGATTGAACATAATTCAAGGTGTGTGGATGCACACATTTCCAACCTGACCCTATACGTGTAGCGTGCCCTCTTTGCACGTCATTGAAGACTCCATCTCTAAAGAAAGAGGTTTGTATCCTTTCTCACACAACTGTTCACAGCTACATCCTTCCTCACTCCGACTCCGGCCCCTGTTGACCCTGTCCACTGCCTTGTTATGGAAGACGGGGTTTGGGGGGGAGGCCAGGCGCTGGATTGGTATGTCTGCCCTTATCTTATCAGCCACTGCGCTTGTGTATACAATCAGTTTCTGCACCCACTTCTGCTGCTGCTGCTGCTTTCTCTGATGGAAAGCACTGTTTTTCCTCTGGGTTTAAAGATAGATCCCTCAAGGGCCCTGCTTCCTTCTGTGCTATTAGATAATTGCTGAGTCCACAAATGGTACAAAAAACAGCTTTCAAGTCTGTAGGCTTTCATGAGAAAATGTTTAGATTGTTTGTGAAAATTAGACGTTTTACTAAAGAGACAGTTGGACCCGTCTAGGCGCAACAGGGTGCTGCGAAAAACTTTCAACTTCCCTATCAGCCTAATTTTAGCAGCAAAGTATTTCCTGCAATTTCTCCCCTTTTTTTTGTATCTAACCTTCAATGGGGAGCCCTTCCTGTTCGACTTATTGTTTCATTATGCACAGCATGCATCTTTTCTGGAGGGAGCATTTCAGATTTGAGCCCGCTGAGTGTTCAGTGAAGTTGCACCCCCTGCCACGGCTGTCCCATTCGCTTTCCCGCTGCCATTAAAAAGCGGCCCAGAGAAAAGAGAACAGTCTGATAATTGGTAGTTGTAAAGCTCTGATAATTGGCAAGGCTGTAATTATGGGGCTGCGCAATAGGTTGTCCCCCTGCTGTACAAAATGGTGTTGCCAGTTATTCACAAGATAATGGCCTGGAGAGAAAGTGTGTGTGTGTGTGATTTTTGCGTTGGAGTTGCTCTGTGAGATGTGCGACAGGGAGGTGTCAGAGCTGTGTATTTAAGACGCAGAGAAAAAAAATAATGTGGTAACTATGCATTAGCAACTCCCGTGAATACAAAGAGCTTCCCCTGTATGAGCTGTGCTGGGGGCGGGAGACTATTATGTATTGTTTATGGTATTATTCATGGCGGGAAACAACATAAATAATAGACTCCACATATTCACTCTTGTCTGTAATGGAGAGTTAAAAAGGAACAATAAACAATCACTTGCAGATGTTGGAGCCACTCATCTGGTGTTTTGTTAATGTGACACCTGAGATTTACAGAGTCTCCCATCTGCAGAGTGAATATTTCAGGACTTTTTGCTCCATATGTGATCAACTCGACACTGTTTAAAGGAGTCTGTGGTTTTTGTTCTGCAGAAATAATGCAAGCCATGGGCCAAGATAATGAAGGAAGACAAAACACCATCCTGTTCCTCTCTCTTCTGTTACAGTTCAGTTAAATTAAATTAAAAAAGATGTTTAATGGCATGACTGTTGTAGGGCAGTGTTGAGAAAGCATTTCCTAAAAACAGAAAAAAGAAATACATTTGTTTGAAATGAAAGGAAAATTGTTGAATATAATCATATAGAAAAGTAGTTTTATGTTGAAAAGGTAAATAAATAAAAGAAACATTATTACTTCCCTTTAACAATACCAACTGGTATTGCATTATATATAAATAAAAAGCCTGATTAGTCACCTTTACATCAATGTACAACTTGCAAGAATCGTGCATATGTGGAATGAGCAACACAGCTAAACGGGAGAGTAGTGCCCAAAACAAGGTACACACTGTTTGTTTGCAAATGTATATGAACGCAGTGATTGATCCCTTTTTTGGGCAATCATATAGTTGGCCTCAGGTTGGCCTTGCAGTGAGGACACAACCACCAGCATAAACAGGGTGATGAGTTACCTCATCACACTGCTGTAGTAGTAAGAATGATTGCATTACACCTACCAGGCAAACAGGTTGCTGACAAAGTACTAACTAATAATGCTGTTTTTGATCTCTACCTTCCTGCATTATTGAAAGTTTCTTTGCGGGCACCTCTGCAGGTGTTACATAGTAATAAGTTCAGTGTGTCCCACTGATGAATATGCTCAACTGTATAATCTTACATTGGACATTTAAAATCCACTATAATCGCTATCATATTATGGTTTCTGCATAGTTTTACCTGCCGGCTTTCTTCCCACAATGCACAATGTGACTAAAACTCATGGGAATGGTTTCATTTGTAGGTTTTTTTTTTTACTGAATCAGAACAAAACAGCTAAGCTGTAGGTGTAACAATGACCTAAAGGCAGCAGTGGTAACCTCACCCAAACTTTTTTTACAGTCTTTTTAGTTAATCCAATCCAGAGTTAGTATCTTAGAATCTGTACTGAAGCTAGCAGGGCAAAAGCTTGTTAGCCAACTTAACAAGGTGGTGTAATGTTACATTTTAACTTTTCTTACAGTACATTGCCCTTAACTTAAGGCAGATTTGGCATCTATTTTCCCATATTTTTTTCTTGCTTTGTCACAGCTCTCACAGCTTTAGTTACACTTAAGTAGCCATTTTTGTTACATCTGGTTGCCATACTTATAAAAAGCCCAATTGAGGCATTTTCACAGTGTTTCACAATCTAGAGAGTGTTGTCCCTGACTCACCTTCGTCACTTGAAAATGTAAATCATTTTCTTTAGCACTTACCTCTCCATCACAATCTTCCCATCCAGGATCCAGGCCAAGACCAGGGAGCTGCGGGAGCGTCAGGCCAGAGAACGGGACTACGCTGAAATCCTGGACATCAGCCGCACCTCAGAGAGAACTTCAGAGGAGGAGCACCCATACGCCGGCATCAACGCCCTGAACAGCTCCGTGGACAGCGGGCACAGTCGACCCCACAGCCCCCGAGACGAATACCCCCACATCCATTCACACCACCATCACCAGCTCTCAGACACACTCTACACACAAGTCAGCAAGGGCCGCAACGACAGACCTCCATCTGCAGACAGGTAGGAAACATTCGGAGAGTTATGGTTGAAACATTTCTCTCAGCTTCTTGTTGCTGTAAACTGTTGTGCGTAGATTTTTTTCCTTTTTTTTGTAAGAAGATGGTTGGGAACATTTTACACACCAATGGCTGTGGGGTCCAGAAAGCTTTGTAGTTTAAAGTGATTAATGTTCACATCATACGCCACTACTCTTTTAAACATTTTCTCATTATCCTTGTTTACCACCAACATATTTACCCTTAAAACCTGTACTGTCTATGCAGAGGACTTTAGAAGTTAATTCTTTTACATTGGCATGTAGGGAGAGAGCTCATTGTTTTTCTACTTTTCAGCTGGAGTTTTAGAGCAGTATAAATATGAGTATTCAAAAATAAAATGATGTAATGATTGCAGCATACCTACATATTGCATCAGTATTTATTCACAGGAAAATAATTTGTTGAGTTCAAGAAGTGCAGATGTGGCTGATGTTTGTACAGAACCCTTTTTTAACACAACTAAGCAGGATAGGGTGTTTTTGTTTTCCCCAGTTTTAGTGCTACATTGATGCTTTTACACTGGAGATGCCTAAATTGAATCTGAACTGACATGTGAGTGAGAAATATAAAAGAGTGTATGCTATGCATTTTCATGTTTTATATACCCTTCAGTATGTCTCCTACACGTGATCAAGGATGTCTATGCAACATCAGGACTTTTCCAGTTCCCCCGTTTGAAGCAGAAGTACCACTGTTGTAGACTTTAATGTATTTTATCCAGTAATTACTGCGGAGATGCATTTTTGAGCTACTTAAGTAACAGAAAGTATCAATAATACAGAAGAAAATGCACTGGGTCTGGATGCTTAAGAAAACTCACAAACAGAAACATTAGCATGTGGATCTGCTGTTTGCAGTGGAGGCTCAAAATAGGAAAAACAACCACTGTCCAGTAAGATAATTTGGTGATCTTTCCAGGGATCATGGCCATCTTGTTTTGGATACATGAAAATACTTGTCTGATGGGCAGAGGAAAGTCAGCATATTTGGTTCTGACATTAAGTGAATGGTAGCAAAATGAAGCACCAAAATCTGTACTGTGATTTGGTTTGGCAGGTATCAGAGGGTTGGTAGTTTTCAAATTTAACAAGACTTCTAATATTTTGTTGCATCCTGACCTAAAATTCCTAAATGCTGAATGTTCTGAAAACATGCTCCAATCCTTTTCGCCTTGGGCTTCCACTTTGATGCCACTGTTAGGATCCTCTTCTGTACAACATAGCTTTTATTTTGGGCTGATGAAAGGCCTAGCTTGACACTTCCATCCCAAGCATAGTTAACAAGAGTATTGTTTGAATATTATGAATGCTTTCCTGTGATTGTGTTCAACAGTTGATGCCCTTTATGCCCTGTTTTCAGCTCACATTTTTCCGCTTTGTAACACTTACAGAGAATGGATTCTGTTGGAGTCACAAATGCCCCCAAGGGCAATAAAAGCCAGGTGACAGCCTTACATTCACAGCACAGCCACCTGTTTACCTCCAATACAAACCCACATACCAGTCACTGTATTTTAGTTAAAGCTTTGTCAGGTGCCTTATTCTGCCTCTGCATTCCCAGCTTCTCATACTCTGATGCAGCATTATTGTGCAGAGACAGCAGGCTGGCTATCACACCTGGATGAGAAAATAATCAAAGCACCAGAAGGCAGGCGCTAAATGTCAGCGTGCCGACTGCTCCACACAATGCGGCGTTCTCTGGGGAGATGTGGGATTACTCTGGGGAGGCAGTGAGTGAATGGAAACCTTTGAAAATCCGTCTCTCTTCCCGTCTCCCTCTGACCTTTCTACCTTGCCTTCTTTCCGTCTTAGCTGCTATTGTTGATTTCACCTTGGTGTTACCTTTTCATTTTATTGCCTGACTTTCTGTGAAGGACTCCACATCAACATTAAAACCCTCTTTGTCTATCATCGGGAACTATGAGACATTTTTAAACGATTACTCAGCCTTGGCATGGATTTAATTTATCTTTGGGCATCTACTTTGTATGCACACAGCTGCCAAGTGGCATTCAGAAACTTGTTACCCTCAGCAAAGTCCACTGCAGTGACAGCCAGCCAAATATAAACCACAAACTTCTAAAACACTGGCATCTCGTCAGCCGCAGCATTTTCAGCACTGCAGGTCTGCACTGAGTTGCTTCCCAATCTTCCTCCAATCAATGAGCGGAGAGAAGATAGATTTGGGAAACTTGAGGCCAATCGAGGGGAGCCTTCAGCGTATACAGAGACACAGCCAGTGCAGGCGAGAACATCCCCAGCTGAATGAGCGGGTTTGTCTTTGTCGTAGTTTTTCCTGCATCCCCAGATGGCCCCAGCAGCCTGTTAGTATACTGCAGGAGTGCTGCGGCGTGTATTGATTCATAATTTATTGCACTGCTGTTGTCTCTGTATGTTTTGTTATTCTTTTAATCCCTGATGTGGATGTATGTGGAGGTATGCTAATACCAGAAGAGGATATCTGATATTTCTGTTGAGTTTCAAAGGAGTTTTCACCTAATTTAGGCCTCAGCACATACTGAAATTAAATTGTGCACTTTTTTGTAAACATGTTTTTGTAATTACTTATGTGTTTATGGCAGAAAAGTATCTAGACTGGGCTTATGATAAAGAACGACAGCGCAAAGAATCTCTATCTAGCCATAACACTTTATTATAATTTACCCCTCTTTGTGATCTTTTCTACATCTCTCTCTAAAAATAAATAAATTGATAAAATAACAAATAAATTTAAAAAAAAAAATGTCGTACTGATCTACTCTTTTGTAAAGCGATTTGATATTGGATTTGCTTTGATTTGGCACCCTACAAATACAGATTGACTGAGATTTACTGACTACGATAAGTTTGACTAATTTTGAAAAAAAAAAAATTGGGTTAAAATGGGTTTTATTTATTTTCATTTGTAAAAAAAAATATACTTAACTGTTGTAACTATGTTAATATCAACTTCAGGCACATATTCTCAGCCTCATTTCTCTCCAGGCTTGTTTCACTTCCCCTTGACTTTAGAGACATATGCCTTGGATGGCATTTTATTTTATTACACCATGGAAAGCTAATCTGAGATAGTATTGGTCTTTAAATTAAAAATCAGAAAATCTGGAATCACTTGATGACTCTGTATGCCTCAGGGTGTGGTGCAGCTTGTGTTGAAATACATTTGTACTTGAAGACTGGATGTCCCTTAGTTGATCACGGATGTAGCTGCCATGCTTTATGTTTCTTCCTATGCTGTAGATGCCATCTCCATTTTTACCACCCTGACCCAGACATGAAACAGTTGCTCTTTTCAGGAGGCTTTGATTACAAAAGCCGAGGTGCCGCAGACACAAAGTCCTTAAAGGTATTCTGTTACGCTCCCAGATCCCCAATTGTAAGGAAAACATACCTTCTGAAGGAACCAGAAAGCGTGTTTCCTGTTTCCTGTCTGCCCCCCGACTGAACAGGAAGTGAATTAGACCCTGCAGTACCAAGAAACGGAGGGAGGGAGTCTCACTCTGCAGCAAGAGTGTTTGTTATTATGGGATTCGAATGGCAGCACATACTGGTATCGGAGCTTAAGCATTGTGGAGATTTCATCAAAGCAATAACATCTCCATAGAAAGTGAGAGTGAAAAAAAATGTTTTTTGTTCCTACACTCACCCTTCAAACGGCAGGCATGCCACGATAAGTTAAAAAGAAAACAGTTCTGATTTCACTGAGTCAGCTTAAAGCAAAGAATGTCACCTAGTGCTGGATTTTTTTCAACTATCTGAGTGAGCTGCTTTTTTTTATTTTGCTCTTTTGGACAGAAGCAGATTGACCTTTAATTCCATGTCTGTGATCACTTCACGCCCTTAATCAAGTGGGGCGTAGCTTAAAAGATGTCTCCATTTCAGATTGTAAAGGCCCCCTCTTATTGCTGCCATGTTGTGACTGTCACAAGATTATGACTCAGAGTCAAGCTGATGGGGTCAGTGCTACGGCAGAGAGGGTTTTAATCTTGTGTTACATAATATTTATCTTAATGCACATGGCACTAATCTTCATTATGATGCAGAGTAAATAAAACAGCAAGCATAAACATAATTATATGCTTTGATACATGTTTAATTCATGTCAAGATAATTTATGTCCTTTTATTTTTATGCTAAATGTCATGGGCTAAGTGGTACTATTTTCTTTAGGAACTGTAAAAGTTGAAGTGACTGAAATTGATGTGTCACAATTCGAGAAGAGAAACAGTTTAGATTACTTTACTTGCGAAAAAATTTAAAGATTCTGGAACACATTACACAATGATATTTTTCTTGTGACAATCAAGCTAGTGCTTTCAATATAAGGACTTGTGCTTATATAGCTCTTTTCCAGTCTTTCTCATTGTTCAGTATACTTTAACACCAAAGGTCACACTTACCCCTGCACACCCATCACTCTCACATTTACTCATGATTGGTTCAAAGGCCGTGTCCACACAGAGACAAAAAACTTTTCTGTAAAGATGGCATAGTTTAGCTGTCCATCCACATTAAAACACTGAAAACTCTGTAGTGTATTTATATGCCAGGCCTACAGGTTGTGCAGTAATGCTGCTGCAGACATACACCAAAACAAGAGAATAAGTCATAAAGCATGTGCACACATTGTGAGAGATGTAAGCAAACACTGGCATATGACCAAACAATCAATCAGAAACCCCCTCTCAAAGTAGCCATTGCTTGGTTACTCTAGTCTGACAACTTCTTGTAAAGGCTTGAGAAAGGGTCAATTAAATTTACTTACAGACTAAAACAACAAAAGCACACTTATTGCATAAATTCTTCAAAAGTCTTTTCGTAATCACATATTTGTTAAAGTCCTTTCTAGCTGTATTCTATCTATAAAACAATTGAAGACATCATACTTTGATATGCTTTTTAGTGTGTTTGACATGTTTCCTTCTCTTTTGTCTTGTGCATGGACTACTTCTATCCTCAAGACAAAAGTCAGCAGCATCAGGACCTCTCCCACTACTTCTTTTTACAGCAATGGTGGCTGCCTGAAACAGCTGATTCCCCCCCCCGGCCCCCTGAAACAGACCTACCAGTGTCACACCCTTTCATTGTGTCGTCAGCAGTTTAAGCACATTGGCTTGGGGTGGTGAGCCTAGACCAGAGCCTAGGCCATAGAAAGAGCGCAGAGCAGTTGAACATATGGTGCTGATCAGGGCTTATCTGACTGATTACCACAGTGAAGATTGGTCAGATAATCAGAAATGACTGTGCCCATGTGGGGAAGGCAGCCTCTAAGTGGAAGCAACCATGATACGGAAACCTCATCATAGTTTGAATTATACAGGGGTAATATAACTCCCACCTCTCCTACCACATTTCTCGCTTTAACTTCTTTAGTTGATGATAGAAATCATCATCATGGTCATCGTGAGCTTCCTGAATCGTGCTATCCAAACTTACCAAAAGCCAAGAGGAAAATCATTCCTTAACCCTGGCACTGTTTCCTTCCTCACTCAATCCATTCAACAACACAACCCAAAAATGTGTTTAACATCCAAACCAGAGTATCAGAATCACACCGCCCCTATATTCACTCTCTGCACTTCCTCCTTGGGCCATTAAATGTTCGATTGCCTCTCTAAAGTACCGCATTGTTGGCAGTCCAAGAAGAAACAAGAAAAAAGAGGCAACATGCAGCTGCAAAAATATCCATCAGAATTCACTTTTAATTGCCTCTACTTCTTTAAATGCTGCCAGAATTTTCAATTAAACTGCTGAAGTTTCAAAACAAAAACATCTAAAGAGGCCAGAAGGAGCCTTGAGATGCCTTTGGGAGCAGTCTGCCATTTCCTCCACTTTAAAGAGCGTGACGATGAGGACTGCAGGCTCTACCAGTCTGCAGCAACATTCATCTTTTTATGATTCAAGGCGGCTCTGTAACATTTGCTTTAAGGATTAGACATTCTCCAAGATGCCTTTTATGTATATTTGAAGCCTCATATTTTAACAAGGCAAAATTTGGAGTTGTGCATGCTTTGACACAAGGAGTTGATGTTTTAGTGGTGTTACTCTGTGGTGTATTGTGTGGGTGGTACGATATAGTCTGAGTTTGGGAACATTCTCTCTTTTTTTGAGTGTTTCTGTTTGGGAACCAGAGACCAAATTGCATAACCTTGCTGCTGGCTGTTGGGACACTGGTGGTCTTACAATCTTTTCCTCAAGTTGCCAAGCAAAATATTGTCCCAAGCTTAGTGTTTTTACCCCTTCCTCAGTGTTTTTCGGACACAAAGGCTGAGGAGATATTTCTCATGGTTCTCTCTTGTGTATAGTTGGCACTTATATATGTGTAATTTTTCTAAAAACTTCAATTATAAAGTCGAAGGAGACGTTAAATGCTGTGTCTTGCATGCTCAATGTCTGTGGATGTGTTCATTCAGCACACCCTAATTAAAAAGAAGTCAGGACATGTTGAGTATAGAAATAAAAGCAGATTATGGGGATTTTTTGAGCTTTATTGAACACAGCCCGAAGACAAGATAATTAGCATTTTAACAGAAAAAAAAAACATTTTTTTTGTTGGGGGGGGGGGGGGCGGTAACATGTTCAAAAAATGTAGCAAAAAAGACTGGACAATTTGCAAAATGAAAAATATAACCAATAGTAGCTAAATGGTACCAGGATTGAGTATTAAATGAGTCTAAGTGAATGCAATATTTAGGGCTATCACTTTCCTCAAAATCAAACTTGCTCAAGTTTTGAGTATACATTCTAATAACTGAAGATATATTTGTTGTGTATGAAGAGTGAGCCAGGTGCTTTAAACATCATTGAAACACAGCCTGGTCTTTTTTCTTATTTTGCCATCAGAGGTGTGAAGCTCAAAGTGCTTCCACATAGCGGCTTTGTCTGTCCTCCATTTTTTTAGGTGTACTTCCTGTTGTTGAGGTCAAGAGAGCAAGGACGGTCGGGTTGTGCTGGGAACACCCTCGGTTGGATAGGGGTGTTCACTGATCCAGGTGCTCCAATGTGCTGCCAGGTTGTAAATTTTATATTCTAATGTATTCTTACAGTTCAGCTTTTACCACCATGCTCAAACAGATATTGAAATATCAAATATAAGGTGTCAGCCCATTAAATGTCCAAATGTCCAAACAAATGGCACCCCTCCATGATTGATACTTCAATATGGGCTCAAGAACACTTCAGAAAATCATTGTCAGTAAACACAGAGCATTGCTGAATCTATAAATGCAAGATGATATTCTACCATACAAAGAGAAAACTACACATATATATATCACTAGCGTTAGCATATCATAGTACTGAAAACTTCTCTTGGTCTAAGTTCGTCTAATGCTGAGGTCAGACTACACGATTTATTTTGTCGGTAATGACGTTTGGTTGTTGGTCATTCCTGAAAATGTCATCAAAATCCTTTGAGAACTTACTGAGTAATAATTAGGAAAATTGTGGAAAACCGCTCTGTCTCAGAATGGCAACATATCTGTTAAAAAGGGATATGGATTCAGGTCACTACCTAAATCTAATCACTTGTAGCATGACTAATACTCTCTGAAAATTTCATCAAACTATGCTGATAGCTTTCTGATTTATCATACTAGACAGATGGACAGCTAGACAAATGCCAGCAAGAACATAACCCCATAGGCAGAGGTAATTATTGTCTTCATCCCTAGATCTTATACAAAGTTTTGTTAAAGAAAAAAAAAAGAAAAAACAGATGAAGAAATGAAATACAGATTCAGAATGTGTTTATGTTTCCAAGACATTATCGTTTAATTGTGAAAACATTTAATACCTTGTCTTTGTGCTTTATAATATAAGTTAAAAAGATTTCAAAATGACTGTATTCTGTTTTTCTTCACATTTAACACTTTTTCCCGACTTTGAGTTGTGGTTTGAAATCAATAAGCTGAATTTATTTAACACATAAACAGCAGCAGTTAGTGTGTCATTTAATTGCCTAATTGGCCGTCAACATTTGCACCATCCCCGTTATGTGAGTTGTTGTCCGCGGAGAGCCGAGTAAATTAGCCACCATTGTTTTATATCCCTTCCTACTACAAGGCAGCAGTGAATGCTGGGAAAGGCTCTGAGGGAGTCAACGTGATTTGATTCTCCCCGTTTTCCCGAGGAGGCAGCGCTCTTATTGAATCGGCTCCATTACATTTCATCTCCACCGGGGGAATAAGGGGGCCCTCAGAGGGGAGCGAACGCGGCCGTGTTGTATCACAAACACACCAGAAACAGCGACGCAGACAAACAAACAGACAGCCGTTGCCTTGCAGCTTTCACGGCCTGATAAGACGCTGGGAGCTGCAGTGTGTGTGTTTGCTTGTGTGCATGCATTTGCTCTTAACTTTATATATGCTGTGTGCATGTTGTCGACTGTAACAGTGTGTTCCTGTGCTCCTGTTTTGTCATTCTCTGCTGTGTTTCCACGCAGGCTTTTTGTTCATGTGCACGAGGGTATTTTCTGGAAATGTGGAGCGGTGAGATTGACAGGTCAAAGGTGTGTATGTGTGTGAGCCACAGATAGAAGGCAGTGACAGGTAAGCAGCTTCACATGGTGAATACAAAGTGTGTGCCTTGTGTAAGATTGTGCAGGGATTCCTGTTGGTAGTGGTAACACAGAGAGGGATTAACCAGCACAGCGGCCCCGGAGCACAAATAAGCTGTGGGCCCTTGTTGACCCTTATGTTCCTTTTACTTCTGTGGACATTGTGTTTGTATCCTCCTGCCTGAGTAAACATGACAAGAAGGTCTGCAGTGTCGGCTTGTTATCATTTTGAAACACTCAGTTATAGACAAATGTACTGCAGATCAGCAGCTACCAAACTCTTCTTCACCTTTACTTGATAAAACCATGTTTTCATGGACATAAAGTCAAACAAATATAATGTGCATTTTAGATACATCTTATCACAACATTTGATCAGTGGGAGCCAAGACTTTGTTTCCCTGAAAAATAGCATGGAAACACGATTGTCAAGTGGTCATGGCTCTGTTTGAATTAGTTTCTTTTCCCTATAAATTAGTGTTCAGTCAAAAAATCGAATTAATGTCAGAATCACGGTTCTTACTCTCTAAGAGTCTGAATTGATCAACAGAGCAAAAACAAAACAATATTTACGAAGCATTTGGCATCCTTTTTAAGTGTTAATTTTGTTGACTAATTATTTTCGTCATAATTTTCGTCAACAACCTTTTTTTCCCCTGACGAGAACTTGACAGTAACTAATAAAAACAAGTGTGCGTGGACAAAACTAAAATTAAATTAACTAACATTTTTGTCAACAGATAGAAAATAGACTAAAATGTCTGACAAAGACTTAATCCAATCAGACCTAATTTGGTCATGTAGAAAGTAGGGACAAGTTAGGAATATATCCCAACTATACCCCAACTTATATATATAAGGTGGGGAGCGATCCAATCAGAGCTCCTCTCTTTATGAATTGATATATTCATGTAGAGCAGGTTCACTGTTTGTTGTCAATTCTGGTATTGTAACAGAGATGCTCTGCCAGGTAGCCTGAATAAAGGTGGTGTATTTCACACTGTCAAACTTTACTAGCATTAAGTAAAGGGTTATTAGATGTTTCATTTTATCCAAGTGTAAAACATGACTTCGAAAATTCAAGGAAACATAAAAAATGCCTTACACTTTACACTTCATATTTTAGTCGACTTAATTTACAGTAGATTTCATCGACTAAAACTAGATTAATATTAAAACAATTAAGATGACGAAATTATGACTAAAACTAAAAGATATTTCAGGCAAAAGACTATAACTAACTCTAAATAAAAAAGTGCTGTCAAAATGAACACTGATCCTTTTCCAGGTGGCAACAAGCACAATACTGGGATCTTTTGTCTGCACAGGCATTCGTAGTACACAGTAATGCTAGTTGTTGGTACTAGCCAGTTGCGCTACTAAAGTTAGCCCATCATCTCGCTACATCGATGGTGTTTCTACTGGAACAATAAAAAAATCCAGCGTGTTCCACCCTCATTAAAAAAAAGTGAATTAGTGCGTTTTGAATTCAACAATGTTCAAGGTAAGACCGAGCTTGACACATCATAATCATAATTCAGACTTTGCAAAATGAAATTTTAATTCTCATCCTACACACCATTACCCTGCAGCGCCTTACTTTTTTTGGTGATCACTGTGACTTGGACTTAAAGCCAATGGTGTCGAGGCTTCGAAAGTCAAGATGGTAGAATTTGATTATTTTTTTTAAACAAACACTCTGCAGACTCTGAAAGCCAAGAAGAGATCTTGAATGAATTAATTGCACCTCTTAGACACTAGAACCCAATGATCCACGGTCAGGTACCAATCCTCAGCCTGGTGGTTGGAGATCCACACTGTAGATAGATTATTGCGTCAACATTAACCCCAAACATCAGTGATGGGCAGAGCTACATTGAAACAGGTGTGGAATTAAGCTGTAAGCAGGGTGTCATAGAAAATCTGCAAACTTAAACTTCATTTTGAAGAATTGGTCATTTATTTATCCCAGCCTGGACTGTAATAGCAGCTTATGACACTCAACAAACAACATGTTTATGTCTTTTAGCATAACAAACATGGCTGAAGTACAAGACAAGATCTAAATCAAAAATTCATTACCAAAAGCAAAGAATTGAACGACTAAATGGAAACACCTCAAACATGTAAAACACATCCTGCTGCATTGATTAAAACTTATGAATAAGTTAAAAACAAACCCTTTTATTAATTTTGTTTTGCATAAACATTATGCTAAATCCATATTTGCTGTCTTTTCATCAGACTGTCGGGAGCCAAACACACAAATATCAAACTACCTCACAAATGTGCACAAATATAAAAACACACTCACACAGTTTTAGTACAAGAACAAAGATGTAGAGATGTCATCACTGCAAAACCTTCTCCAAGCTCAAATATAATTTAGTGGGATTTACTAATGTATGGGAAAACAGTAGGTGCCACTGTGTTATATTGTATGATGGATCAAACAGAGAGGAAGTCTTTCTCTGTGGATATCCCCCATAATCCACTTACCAATACACATCGTGTGTGTTGTTTGTTTCCCTCCGGTTCCCATGTCTCTGTAATCCCACACACATCGACCTCATAGTTATCCCTAATCTCTTTCTCCTCTGTTTTCATGTTAGGAGGTATCAGTCTTATTTGATGATTTCACATTATTACATCATATTGAACTTTTAAAATGAGTAATTTCTTGTACACTAGAATGAAACTGAAGGGGTTGCCGTGCCAAACTTAAAGATGCCATAATTCTGAAAATGTGCACTCAAATATAGATGAGAATTAAAGGTGTGTTTTAACCAAAATCCCTTGAAAGTTTTGTCTCTAAGACCTTGTCATTAAAGAATCAAAACAGCTAATGCATAGTTGTTTGCATTTCCTCTGTAGCATATCGTCTCAGGGTGATTGTGCAAAACAGGTGTTTGAAGCTCTGTTAACTGCAGGAACTTCAGCTTAATTTAGACTCTGGAACACAGAACATGTCCATAAAAGGTCCCTGATTCCTGGGGAAAGTTTCTGCTGTCAAAGGCATAGAAAGACTTGTTTTCATATTCTGAGAAACTCACAGTCTGACGACTGCAGCTCTACAGCCAAGTCCGTAAAGTGAACCATCCATCTGGAAAACAGTGTGGAAAAGAGGGTTTGCTTGTTCTCCACTGTCTGCTATTTTCTGCCAGACTAACCTGGAGTTTGGAGGAACTTGCAGCTGTGACTTTTTCCCCTTCTTCACAAGCATTTAAGACCTGAGAAAAAAACGGAGCTCAGACACATCTTTCTGCGCCTCAGCTGCTCTCCTCTCTGGCTCATAAAGTGCGAATAGACCCACAGACATGATGTTGGCGTTGCTGCGATGTAGAATATCAATGTGTGCTCTCACCACTCGCTGAGCAGAACAGGATGTCTCACTGCAGCACGGGGAACATCTCAGCTTCAGGGTCATCACAAAAAATATATATATGAAGATCTCAGTCGATCCAAAAGCTGCTGATGAGAACAGGGACAGGATTTTGATCAGCTGCCACAGTATTTGGCCTCCAGCAAAATACATTTACATAACGCAGACGCACTTGAACTTTTGCACCTGAGAGAAGTGATCTCATCAGCAGAAGGTAGACGAGGAAATTCATGAGCTCATCTATAACAGATAACTCGACTTTGAAGATATACATCCCTACTTGTTATTCCATCTTACCTGCAATTCAATCCCAAGATCATATATATATTTGAATTTTGCAAAAGAGATTAATAATTATTTCCTTAAGATGTCCAAATTCAAGCTGATAAAATCATCAAAAAGTGTTACGCACCCGTCTAGGAGATGACTGCATAACATATTTGAGAACAAAAGGAAAGTTGGGAGGGATGTCACTTCTCAGTTCCCAAAATTAAACACGAGAACAATATACACATTTACACAATTTATTCCAGAAACTAAGGGCAAAAGGTATTTACAAAAACAAACTGAAATGCGAGCTCTTAAACAAAAACAGGGTACAAAAACAAAAGGTAGTCAGAGCTTACACGCAAAATAATGAATCACCCAAAAATGCTAACTTATGAAAAAAACTGCTAATCATAAAGTTACACAAAGTTAATGAAAAGCCCAGTTTGGAGGGATTTTGAATGTGCTGCTGTTACCTCTTGGCCAGTGGGAGGGCTGCTTCTCCCTCTGCTGGACCCACTTCCCCAGCCAATCGCAGGAGGCCACCTGAGTGTTTGCAGAGATCCTCCGGCTGAAAGAGCACTCACTCCCACACACACTCACTCCCACATAACAGAGCAGTATCTCCAAAAAGAACATATCATAATCACATATAGGCCTACAGCCAGGGCCATAACAGAAAGGGACATCTAATACAACCTATCACAGCTTTCCTTATTGTCACTGAATGAACAGAAAACTTAACTTAGAAAAACAATAGCAAAGAAGCAATCATTTCAAGAGATCACCGCAGGGCAGTTTCAGATCACTGGTCCAGGCTGGCGGCACAGAGCATTGTCCTTAGAATTAATGCAGAGGTGTTGAAAACATGGTGCTGAGTAATGCTGAACTGACCATTTACCAGAGTAAACTGGTCAACCACCATAAACTAGCAGGGATGCACGATTTGGGATTTTTTGCCAGTTTTCGATATGCCAGTATTTCGAAAGTCCTTATTGCCTAATCACTACAAATAGCTTGTGACAGGAGCACAAATCCTCCGCTTAACTGAAATTGATCTTTTCGTTTCATGGTTAAAGTCTATTTGATTTAGAAACATACATGAAAAACTGCATTTTATCTTTCGATAAATGACACTTTTGATTTTTAGAAATGAACATTCATTGATGATAGGACTGGGTATTTCCAGCAACCGTATGATACAATATGCATCCCGACACTGGGGCCACGTTACGATATGTATCCCGATACACGTAAATTGTGAACATTGACTACACTATTAACAGAATTCCCAACAAGTTTTGTTTTTTATTACAAGAAGAAAAAGAACAAGGATGAGTTTTCAATAATTGTACGACTTAAGAAACTTAAATTCAAGTCCTTAAAGAAGATAGACCTACCTTCACATTTGGAGCATGTGCTTCATCATGTAGCTAGGCTTCTACTTTGAACTGTGCCATTGTTAACATTACCCAAAGAGTATTGACAACAACTGCCAAAACATTGAGGCTGCATTGATTCTGTAGAATCTGTATTGATACATGTATCCCCCAAGGAGTGACAATTTTTTGCCATATTGATATTTTGAGCACAGGCCTAATTGATGATGAGGCAAAAAAATGATGGTACATTTGTACATTTTGCCAATATTACAGCTAATATATGGAATAAATATGGCCAATATGTACAGTCAAAATAGATGTTTTAAATATTGTTTGAAAAGTTAGCAGTGAGCCAGTGTTTCACTGTGAAAATGTGACACTGGTAGATTCTATGTATTGTTTTTATTGGCTGTTTTGTGCAAAATCTGGAGCTGCAACATGATTTTTCTGAAATCCCCACCCCCACCCCCTCCCAGAATTTTTTCCCCACTGATCTTGCGAAATGATGTTAAGGTAGCTCATTGCAGGTAAAAAAAAAACATTTATTAAAGTTTCTCCGCAAAAAAAAGCAGTTTTTTTTTTTTCTTAATGTTACATTTTTACAGAAGAGGATCAGGGCCACTGTAAAAATAAAAAGTGTGTTGCGAGTTCAAAGTCAGAATTCTGAGATCTTACAGTGGCCCTGATCCTCTTCCGTACATTTTAAACACGTTGTAATGCTGCTTTTTGTGCCCTTCACTTAACAGACTTTTCCCATTTTGACAGCTAGTTAGCTGACTACTATTTATTCTGCTGGTTTGGACATGGATTCCAGCATTGTATCAATTTCTAACTTGTGGAAATTCCTACAGAGTTTGATTTTACTATGGCTGATTTCCTAGAAAATGACAATACCTGTCCTGCAGCAGCAGCAGACAAGCTAACAATTTTGTAGATCACTGTTTTGATGATCATTGACTTGAATCAATCCTGATATTCTTCATAAAACTTAGCTGATATATGATCTATTGCCCATCTACTTATTTATATTCCTATGTCTGACTTTGCTTTTATCTTTTAAGCCCAAAGCATTCAATATGACTAAAAGTTTTTGTCCTCATACAGCAAAGGAAGCTTCGAGTATCACGTCTGCATCTCAATCTTGTGGTTTTAGAAAGAGCTGATAGGCAGAATATAATGCACTCAAAGTGCTCAAGTTGGATTTGATCAGCGCTCACGTCTGTGGTTTCATCAGCCAAAAATCCATTAAGAATAATAACAAATGGCTGACATTGTTGTTTTACTAACTTATCCTAAATTAACCAGTGCGTATAAGAGTGGAGCGTGAGATAGGTTAAATTTAAGTTTGGGTCCGTCAGCTGCCATCTGCTCCCTCATTGTGAAACTGCTCATGCTGTGTACGAGGAGAGACAGTCCAGACCTCTTCCACTCCTAATCCCTGGATCAAGGCCAAGAGCTACAGTGAGAGACATGTCCTGCCCTGGGGAATCCTTCATGGATGTGGGAGAGGACGGCTCAGTGGGTTTTTAGGGGTCAATTGGGTGTTCTCAGGTTGGAATGGACTGGAGGGGGAGAGACATTATTTCCTTATGCTTGGATCCACTTTGGAAAAAACTGCATCATAACTAAAGTTTTTATAGTACAGATGGCTCCTGGAGTTATTTATTATCTACACAGGATTTAGGTTCCCATTATCCGGTTGCCTTAACTTGTCAGCATTTCAAGGGGGACGAAAACCTCAGCACAAGCTGGAATTAAACACAGCAGCCAGGGCGCAAGACCAAGTAAATGTTTTCACTATCAGATTTTCCAAAGCTCCTCAGGCGAGTTAGTTCGAATTGTGAAGGAGCTCTTGTAAGTGGTTTTAAAATGACACGGGCCTGGCCTTGTTGGAATTCAAAGTGGACCTTTAAATCAAATTGCAAAGTTTGCAATATCAGGATGCTTATAGTTAGAGGTATGACTCACAGACTGTAAATATTGGACAAAGTCTGAGTGACATCAGCTATGTGGGTGCTAACTAGGGACTTTTATATCCAATTTTAGGCTGTAAAAATGCTGAAATTGCTGTCTTGGACAAACTTTCAGTCTACCAGAAAACACAAGAAAGCCCTTTCACTATCCAAAAGCCCCACAACAAAGCTCCTTCATCATAACACTTCAAGACAGTCACATCAAAGTGCCAATATTATGTGTTCTTACATTTATACACCCTTCAGTTTGTTTAACATGTCTCCACTGTTTGATATCTTCTATACACAAATCAAAAAGTCTGGAGCATGGGGACTTCTCTCTCTCCCCCCTGTTTACCATACCATATTTGCCATTCAGTTTAAGCCCATTGGCTCTAGTTAGCAAGCCCGTTGCAGAGCGTAGACCTTTGAATGCATGCAGAGTTGTTGAAAACATGGGCAGCACTGAACTCACAAATTACCACAAAGTTGACCTGTAAGCCAATCAGAGGGGACTGAGCCCACATGGCAAAGGAGGCCCTGCAGGGTCAGGAGCTGTAACAGACAGAGCGAAACTACAATACTATCAGAGATACTCTGGATATGAACAGCTGAAGGTTTTTTTTAACATTAGTGATTGTGAACAGTCAACAAAATGAATATATGGACCTTATTCAAGGCCAAAATGACCTCTTTGATATAGCAAAGATGGGATATTTGTGTAAGATCACAGTTCAATAAGGCTTTGGCAGCCAAGAGCACTCCTTTTTCGTCCCCCTCAGAGTACCTCCACTCACCAATATAACCCCTCTGATACTACCTCTTTTCCTCTGTGAGGACGATAAGCAAACCCATTACTGACATGTTTTGTCCAGCCACCCTTCAGTCCTTTACTTGAGTTATTACCTTTTATCTTCTTTCTTTCTATTCGTTAAAAGGAACGCATGAAATGACCCCAAATAAACACTTTAAATATAATTAGTTAAAAACATCAAGACCAACAAATTGAATCCAGCACCAACAGCCTGTAAATTAATTCTTTTTGAACATTTTCCTGTGTTTATGAGTCCTCAAGCTGTGAAGCATGTTATTGGTTTCTTCTTTTTGTTCAGAGTGATTACTTCTCAAATTTACACAACAAACACTGAAGTTCTTTGAGCTTTTTGTTCAAAAGGGAAATCCACTACAGCAGAGTTTTACACTGAAATAAAGAAATGTGATGAATGGGTATTTTTCACGTTTCTATTAATGTCTCAGGTTTAAATTCAACCACGTGTCCAAATCAAGATCAGCCTTAGATTTAATTCAATATCTGGACACTGAAAGGTCAGCAGCTTGAGAATTAAAGCTTTAAATCCCATTTTATTTGCATTATTGATTTTTTACATGAATCACAAGGATTATGTTTCACATTCATGTAATCTGTATTCATGCTGAAGACTGCCGGCAGTTTAATAGCAGAGAACCTGCTGTGATAACATTTAATAATCCCTCCCTCTGAGTCTCAATCAGAAGATGAAATAAGTGTTTGATCTGAGCTTAATCAACATCTACTTTATCCAAATATTATGCTGTTATGTTCCAATTACGATTTCAGTAATGTCAAGCATACATTACTTTTATAGTTAAGGGAGAATATCCTCAGCTAAGCCGGGTTTTCTTCGCATTTTCAAATATTCATGTACATTTTGTGATCCCTTAACATCTGTTCAGTAGCACTGAAGCTAGCCTCTGTATACTGTTAAATTTAAGATATTAGACTTTAGCAGGATGGCTCTACAGCACTGAATGTTCTTAAACCAACAGGAAGCAACTAACTTTATATTAATGTACTACATTTCACCAAGAGAAGCCTTGGATATTGTTTCACATGAGTACAAATGTATATGGAGCTAAGAGGGGATTTCCATTAGGAAGCTGGGCACAGATATCAGTACACTTAGCTGAATGGACGGTTTCAAGTATCCCTGGGATACATTTAATGTCCATCAGAGCAACTGCTAAAAGACAGTGTTAGGGAAAGGTTGGTCATTTTAAAACTGAAAATGACAATGCTCAATCTCTTACATTTATTCTTGGACAGTCACTTCTGCCGGGCCATTCTTCAGTCCTGATGTCACATTAACCTAACTTCATTTGTAGGTGTTTACTTTCAATGAAGTTTAAGGGCACAAGGGTGCAAAGCCCACACCCCCAGGCTCCGGAGGCGAGGGATGTCGACCCCTTTCAGCACTTGTAGCCAAATCCTCTTTCCCCTCAAATGATTCTGACTGGCTTGGTTATTTTATGATCAGGAACAAATGATTCAAAATGAAGCTTTGCAATAAGGAAACACCTGATGAAAGACATGGAGTCTGACAAATCTATGTCTTTGCAAGTTTAATGGTGCAAAGCAAACATGCCTAATGTGAAAATGCCGTAGCACTTGCTTAACAACTTACAAAGAATCCCTCTTTGTTACAAAGTAGTTGGTTCAACCATCAGACATCCAGCAAAGTCTCTTAAACATACATGACTATAAAATAAAGCACCATATTCATGCCACCAAATCTAAATATCTGAATGATACTGATAAGGTTTGAACAACGATTTGTTTTGACATCCAAACTGCACAATAGTCACATTGCAGGCTGTGCACTGTGAGGCATGTAACTCGAAGCATGTCATGCTGACATGATGTGATGTATGTTGGAACCATGACCACCAAGTTTCTCATTTACTTGACTTTGTACAATAAAAGTCAATCTGGTTTCACCATCAGTAGGCTTACTCAGATAATGAAAAACAGTGCAATCAAAGTTTCAGTGTTTCCTGCATGTACATGTACAAAATCTAGACATTCTTTGCCAAAAGAGTGGTGTTACAGTCTGAGGAGGAGCCATGTTAAATAAGGACTGTTGGCCTCACTTTAATCACAGAAATATTAAATATATGTGTCTTAAGTGAACATCTGGAAAAAGGGATATCTTAGGGCACTAACCTAAAAAACTGGCTTTACTGTGACAACCACAGATGCTCTGAAGATCACAAAGCTGACCATGTGAAGTTAAAAAGATTGGATTGCTTGCCTAGACTCTTACATTGTTAGAAAGGTGTGTGCTGATTTGGTGGAGTGGTAAACAGTGTGGCAGGGCCTGTATGTCCGATGGTGTGGGTTCAAATCTGGCCTGTAAAATGTCTTCTTTTCTGTCTTTTCTGCCTATCCACTGACCCTCTCCTATCAATATAGGTATACAATGCCCAAAAATACTCTTTTAAAAAGGAAAAACAATGTCAAAAGTGCCCATGAAAAGAAACAGCATTGATCTGGGAATTTCCTTAATAAAATCATGATATATCTTTGCAGGAGGAATAAATATTGCAGTACAGTTTTTCAGTCCAATACTGTTGGCTGAACTTTTTTGGACTCCAAATTTATTCAAGATCTTTCCATTTGTTTTGTTTTTTTTTGGATGAGAGAGAGAAACCCCAGGAGACATTAGAAGGTGTTAGGCAAAACAAAAGGAAAACACAAAGTCATTAGTGTTGTAAACACACACAAACAGTGGAACAATATGAGAGACAAGCAGATCAGTATTGTCTGGATGATGGAAAGAGAAATACATTGTTAAAATGTTTTAGGAAAAATATTCTGGGGTCAAGTTTCTGAGTGTGTTTGTGTGTGTGGTCAGGGACTGTCTGAGGGCCGTCCCCACCCAGTATTGACCACGTCTGATGGTGTGATGATGTCATTCTCTCTGATTTGGAGCCAGACTGGCTGTCCAACCAGAGACCCCTCAGTGTGGATACTTATCCCATCAGTGGGGCTGAGCAACCAAAAAGTCACTTCTCAGTCAAATCTATGAAGCAACATCCTAAAAAACAGGTTATTCCTTTATGCATGCATATTGTAACAAGGGTGGAAGTTGTGTTAAATATATTCTGTAAAATTTTGCATGTCAGCGTGACTGTTGGGTACTATAACAGTAATACAGAAAGATAAATCCACACTAGCTTAAAAATATAATGTTGTAAACTTGTTAAGAGGTTGGCATGATGCTTGCTATGCACGCAAAACAAATATAAGCCAAATCTTCTCTTCAATCTGAAGAAAATAATCTATAATACCAAGTTTACCAACACTAATGTCTCATTTTAAAAACTATGTTCTGTAAGGAAAAGATTTGGGCCAGACAACAAGTTCAAAAAAGCTTGTAGTAGAGCAGCCATTACTGTCACACATATCTCAATTGAATCCACGTAAGGTATTTAATATTCATCCAACTGAAGAATTTGCCAACTTCCTAATAGCTCTTTGAAAGGGCTTACACACGGCCGGGATAACACTACCAGTATGTTGCACATTAGCGTGGCAGTAATGGTGCGAGCCTCGCGTGACGTGTTCTGCTTTGTCCCCCGCTGGGAGTGCGATTCAGTCTGTCACAGTAGGGGATCGAGGGGAGAGATGGGGGTTGTAAGTGGGGAACCCTATGCCACTGGGTTTAAAGCACGAGAGCAGCGTGCAGGGCTAAGAGCTCAGTCTGACCCTAAAAGGATGTTGACCCACATTTGGTGTCAGGAATGGCACTTTACATCACTCAGCTGTACAACCGGAATCCCCTGTGTGATTAAGAGTGTGTGTGAGAGGGAGGGAGAGAGAGTACGAGTGTTTTACTTGTATATTTTATGTATGTACTGTATTGTGCAGGAGCGTCTCACTGAATTAAAGCTACAAAGTTTTGGATTAGGGTGAGTTTTAGGTGTATGTTTCATGTGCTGCACTGTTTGATGTAGGCTCTGATAGTTTACCAACAATATGAAAAATCATCCAACAATAACTCTGATCATTGATTAATCAGCGTAGTAATGCATGATGCACTGACTTTTTGTCTTTGTATCGTTGTTAATCAAATATATTTGACTTTTCTTTCAGCTTTAAATATGTTTTGTTTTGCATAGATTTATATCCATAGATTATTAGATCACTTTGTCTTTTCTTGGTAGCAGATAACATGAAAAAAATATCAACTGCCATCTGCCAAACAATTGAAAATTTTGGCTGTGATATGTGGCAAATAGATGATGCATTACCATAGCAGATAAGGTTTTTTGTCTGTTATTACATACTGGTTTTGGTCTTGACCTCAGGCAAAGCCACTTTGTTGAAACACTTTGGGCTCCACACCACCGATGGTACAATACAGCACAAAGAATGTGCTGTGTGTCAATTACGTGTAAAGCAGCAGGCCTGCTCCTCATCCATGACAGATTAGTTGTCCCATTGTCGGCTTTTCACCTCTGTGCAGTGGCAGGATAGAGCTCAATTAAAAAGGCCATCATAGACAAGATTACAAGATTCATATGCAACAGCATGTGGCCCACTGGTTTGGCCCTGGGAGAGGTATATGATTAAAAAATGATCCTCTTGCTTTTCCAATTGTTCGTTCTACAGTGTAACTTAAGTTCTGTCCTTTTCACCACGGCAGTAGCATCCACCAACTACATTATATTGGCCTGTAATGAATGATTGATGGAACTATTGTCCAATCACCTGCTGAATATGCTTTTGAAAGGTTCTTCCCATTCCCAAACACCAGATGGGCTACTGAAATATAGTGAATTGTCCATCTGGTACGTCAGGTTAAATCAAAATTGAATGAGAATAATCTCTTAGTGCGTCTCTGTTTGCCTGAATCAAATATACCTTCAGTATTTCATATCTTCCCTCTTGACAGATTTCTTATTCACTCACTTTTATCCTAAACCGGGCCATATTATGGAAACATTTAACGGAAGAACACAGGATTATATATAATCTCATAAGCATTTTGATTTAAGACTTTGGGGCCCATTCTTGAATCATGGCATCACACTCATAAACCCATGCCGAGTTAGTGGAAAGCTCTGGCCCTGATAAAATGAGGATGAATGGAGTGTGTGTGATGATGACAGGTAGGTCAGGCTGTAGAGGAGGTCACTTATCTCCGTTAATGTCTGTGGCATGTATATACTTCCCAGCGTGGCAGTGAAGCTTTGTGATGTTGCTCTTGCACTGGTGTGTGTTGTGTGTCCAGTCTATGCAGGACTCCACCTGGAATGTCCCAATTTTCCTTTCAGTTTAAATCACAGCAGGATGACCCACAGACCCAGAGAGCCTGCTGCTTTTTATTAGCTCAGCCTGTTCCTCGTTAATCCTTTTTCCCCTTACCTCTGGACCAATGAAAGGCATGTGTCTGTTGTTGAAATACACGACAAACCCGCTGCGGTATGCACTGTGATGGATATATAAGTGGGGTCCACCTTTGGGTAGTTTAGGGATGGATTTCACATATTCATGCCTCAGGAGCATTGACAGTAATTTTGTATGTTCCTATTCTTATTTTAAATATTTATTTGGGGGTTTCTGCCTTTATATTTAAATGGGAAATTTAGGGGATAGGGTCAGAAAATGAGGGGCACAGATGCAGAACAGTCAAAATGTCTGAGCCAAAGCTCCACCTTAAGGACAAAAATTAATGCCACAGTTTATTCTCATTTTCTTTCACACCTATACCTCTGTTTTTCTTTTGGTCTATGATCCAGGATCTCTTGATTGTCACTGAGGCATAGCCAGGTCACTCTATCTAGAAAACTAGCCAGTCCCTCCTTGAAATAAAATTATATTAAATAATTAGGGTATATCTATGAAGAAGTTGCAAACTGTTCTGCTGTGGTAATGTTTAAAGAAATTAAGCCTTAAAACATTGCAACTTTTGCTGCAACTTTTTAAAACATGCCACAACATTGGGCTATTTTCAACAGATACAAACAGTCCAGTGAAAATCTGGAGGGTTTTATATATTTTATTTTTATTTAACCTTAATTTAACCAGGTCAGTCCCATTGAGATCAGCAGATCTCTTTTCCAAGGGAGACCTGACCAAGAATGGCAGCAAAACACAGTTTCAACAAACAGTCACACAAACTCAATACAGTACAAATAAGTGAGGAAAACAATAAAAGTCATCAATTAAAACAGTGACATTCAGAAAGTCTGTATTCCAGCGTTTTCCCTGCAGATTTAAAGACATTCAGAGACACCAAATTTTGCAAGTTTTTTGGGTTGCTTAATTGAATAGATTAATCAAAAAAAAAAAAAAAAAACTTTTGCCATAACTTTTTGAAAAAGTGGCTAAAAAAATATTGTTTTTTTCTGTCACAACAATCACAAAAATTTGCAGACATATACTGGAGGCTTTGACTGGCAGAGTGTTTTGTAATGCATTTTGGTGAAATTATTTTAAATTTGTTTCTCCAGTACTGAAAACCACAACTAAAACTTGAGTACACTTGAAGGTAATAGTTTAATAGTGATGATTTTTTCCGTTAAAATTTGCTTGTAATAGTTAGAGCATTTTATTGATGTGGACAGCTACTGTTGGAGCGTTTGCCCTCACTTTGGTGCACCTGTAGCGCCTGCCTGAGGGCAACAGGTCAAACAGCTACCTGAAATAAAGTAAATATTAGCCATAATGAATACACAATATAATTTAAATATAGGGTCAATGCAGAAACATGCAGAGAAAATACAAGTGAATGATGCCTGTTGTTGTATGTCCCTCAGTGAATTAATTTAGTACCATAGTCCCACTTTGAAGAAGTCACCTTTGCTCTTTTCTTGTTGGGAAAACACTTGAACGGAAGCAGCACTTGCCTGGCTGGCTGAGGCAAACACCCCCAAGCCAGTTTGTTCTTGCTTTAAGCCGTGATGACCTTATTACAAATATGTAACACAGCAGGAGCTGTACAACAGTGTTCCAGGAGAGTGTAAGTGGGGACTTTGGTTGTAATCGAGGGGAGCCAACAAAGGCTTGTTTGACGATGCATATGAAAGAGTCGAGTCATTAGGGATGCACTGAAAGACTTTGCCGGGAGTTACAGCGCGTTGCAACATCCTCTCTGAAAATTTCACGCTCCTGTTCCTGCTCTTCTCTGCAACAGTGCCTAATAATGTATTTATGCACTTCATGTTCCCGCTCCCCTCCCCTCTCCCCACAGCCGTCAGACATTGTCATCTTGTCTCTCGTTCTTTTATTAAATACCCGGAGCGGCGGGAAAGTTGAAAGGTGAGGAGTGTGCGAAGATGTCCAAACTTGAACATTTTACTTTTATATAGGCCTCAGACACAAGAGCCCAAATTCCCTTTATTTTCTGCCGCTGCATCGCTCCTGCCGCATCCCCTCTAGACTCCATGATGATTGGATCAGAGTGTGCAGGACAGAAGGAAATGAGAAAATGCTCACACAAAAGACTTCAGGACAGCTGAGGAAACTTTTTCATCACACTGTTTGAAGCTGTGAGTCTTCTCTGGAACAAAGAGAGGTAGCGCTTTTGTTTAGGATCCATCTTTCACCATTTAATAGTTGCTTGTTTGCATGCTAATAAGTTTTTAGTGGCTGATTTTGAATGTGAACTGGGCAAATTTGAAAAAGGAGGGAAATAAAAGATGATAAGCATGAATCTGCTGGTGACTTGGGTATGACACACACCTTTCTTAAGATTGGGGAACATATTCCAAGTGACTTCATTTAGAGTAATTTTGGTGTTACTATTGTTAGAATTAAGCATTTTCATTAAGATTGATTAAGGCAGAATATATTATTGTGGTACGTCTGTTTCATAAGGGTCAAATAAGCTTAATTCACACTAAAATGGCCTGTTTTGCACATGCTGAAATAGAGGGGTTTGTAGGCATCCTGAGCTTCAATATCTGAGTCTGTTTTTCAGGAGGAAGTTTCAAAAATTGGTTCTGTGGACATTAAAGGGGAACAGTATGTAATGCATTGTGGTGAAATTATCTGAAATTTGTTTCTCCAGTATTGAAAACCACAGCTAAAACTTGAGTACACTTGAAGGTAGGAGTTTAATAGTGATGATATTTGGTGCTCTGTTAATATTTACTTGTAATAGTTAAAACATTTTATAGGTTGTGGACAGCTACTGATCAACAAAACCCCCATATTGGTAATATTTATAATTTTCTTTACAGGTATTTAAAGATGGGTTTGTCATATATTCTACCATATCTGTCTTTTATTATTTAACTGAGGCAGAATTTAAATTAGAATGAAATGTATTAAACATGAATTAAAGCTATTCAATGTTTTTAATGTTTTTTAATTGACTTTTGGGGGTAAACTTGTGGCTTATGAGAAATAGAATTGGTTATGAATCAATCAGTCAATCTATTTGTGTAGAGCTAATTCAATTAAAGTTTTATCTCAAGACACTTGACAGTAGAGCAGGCTGAAGCCATACTTTTCATTTTATAGATGTTTCTTGTTTTTATGACCGTTAATCTAATAAATTTGATAAGCTCTGCATTTGCACCTAAAAATATGACAATGTTATGGCTAAAATCTGACATTTCTTTACTAACATGATACAGGGCCTATGTGTTGTTTTTAAAGACCTTTAAACAGACAAATTATCAGCATAAAAAATACATTTCTATTTACTGTTAAAGATGTAAAACAAGGTCTCTACACCTACAGTGAGATAAGATTTCATGTCTGCCTAAACCATCAACAGAAATGCTAATTTTACAAGGATGTTATCAAGCAATAGTAATAAAATTGACAAATATTAAAACACATTAGAGTTGTTAAGCACAGAACTTAACAGGAATGGGATTTCTTGCAGATGTTGCAGGCCAGTTGGTTTCTGTAATATCTTCCAAATGGCAGCAACTGGGGGTAATGGTCCAGGGGGCGAGAGGGGTCCTCTGTGGTCAGGGGGCTGTTTTGATCAGTGGTTGTACAGTCTGAAAAGGATTCCAGCATGACTTCATAATTAACCTGATCTTTAAAAGTCAGGTACCCTCACTTTAAAGTGTGTGTGTGATGTGTTGTTGGAAAGTATGATGTATCAGGGCTTCAATCCTTGATCATTTTTACAGATGCTACAATTTTCCTCTACAATAACACTGTGGATGTCTTTGCAACTGCTTGAGTTTGGCTTTAGGATGTGGGAATAGTGGTTATGCGACCTGTATGAACTTCCTCCAGAGTTATTCCTGGCATCAAACACTTGTTTCATTTTAGCTAACAGCTAATGCTAAATCAGGCCAGTGTTTCGCTGTAATCTGTCCTCCCAAAGTCGGCATGTTGAGTATTTTACTCAGCATCACTCCAGCTTCCTTGGTATGGTGGAGGGACCAGCTTTGTCTGCTGGGGTTCGACCATTTTTCTGAATCACTGCATTGAGTTTGTAGCTTGTACACAGGTGATGTTTCCTGATCCAGTAAGAAATGGAAGGATCATCATCAATCATATGACTTGGCACAGTGTTAAATATCTTGTAGTTTAAGTCATAATTTAGTCATCTAAGTTGTTTTAGGGTTAGTCTAGTTTTAGTTGACAAAATTTCACATTTTAGTCGATGAAATCTACTGTAAATTTAGTCGAATTTAGTGTTTCCTTGAATTTCTGAGGTCATGTTTTACACTTGGATAAAATGAAACATCTAATAACCTTTTGGTGAATGCTAGTAAAGTTTGAATGTATAAATGAACAGAAACAAATTGAACTATTGTGTGAAATGCAGTCACCTTTATTTAGGCTACCTGGCAGAGCATCTCAGTTACAATACCAGAACTGACAACAAACAGTGAACCTGCTCTACATGAATATATCAATTCATAAAGAGAGCAGCTCTGATTAGATCGCTCCCCAACTTATCCCGTCACCATGAAGCTAAGGCAGTTGTTATTGGATGTCCCTCTTACCTCATCCAACCTTTCCACACAACCAAAGTAGCTGTGATTGGATATATTCCTAACTGGTTCCTACTTTCTATATGATGAAATTAGGTCTGATTGGATTAAGTCTCTGTCAAACATTTTAGTCTAGTTTTTATTTGTTGACGAAAATGTCAGTAAATTTAGTTTTAGTTTAGTTTTAGTTTTTGTTAGTTATTTTGTCAACAAATTAACACTGACTTGGCACCTGCTGCCTAAACCCGGTCAGAGGATTGACTTCAACCTAAAACCACTAGAAAAAGGTTTGCAATGAGATATTTTGATATGTCGGTCAGTCTTTTTTCTTGCATCCCTTTTTAATAATTCCTAGTGGCTTCTGTTGTATCAAACTATTATTAAGCAGCTAGTTAATAGTAAATAAATAGACACTACACTAAAGATATTTATAATAGTTCTGTATTTTGGAATAACGGCGGTCTGGCTGGAAATTTATAAGCTTTGATTTAGCTCTGAGTGAGTCTGTCATCCTCTTCTCTTTGTCTTTTTCTTCATCTTTGTCTTCTACTGCCGCTCATTACCAGAAAACACACACTCATCTTTTCTTTTTTTATATTTCCCAAGTGCGTCCAAAGCTGTTACAGCCCCCCACTTTTCAACAAGACGTGATCTTGCACTACATAAAAATTACATCAGTGCTCTCGTCTTTAAATAGCTTATGACATTTTATTGACGGGTTGAAGTCTGAGATTTTGCCCGGGGCCTATTAAAGCAATTGAATCTTCAGCTTTTTTTGTCTTTGAAGTGTTGTGAGAATCTCTGTGCTGTCCAGGCTCTGGTTAATGATTAGTGATAGCAAAGCACGCCTTGTGCAAAGCGCGGCTTGTATGGCAGCAGCGGGCGCAGCATGGGGTGTCTGCTATACAGCTCAAAGATAATATTATCTCTCTTGTGTGAGGAATAAAGTGAGATTTTCATGTAGCAGGCGGACTGTGTGGTATTTGTCGGTGCCCCCAACTCCCCTGGGGTATTATCCATCGCTGTGGTGATTAGGAATCCTCTTTTGTGAGATGTTTGTTTGCAGCCATTAGTGCTCCGTGTCGTGTTGCTCCCTCTCATAATGTTGCTCTGAGTTTGTACTTCCACAAAGGCTTTTGGCCCCATGTTCGTTTTCAGATGCTCAGATATGACACCCGCCCGAAGGCTTTTCTCTCTTATGTGATGCACTGCAGCAGCTTTGAGTTTAACAGCAGAGCAGCAGAGCCCGGTCCTTTCACTGGAATCACCCGCCATGTGAACTGGTGGATTGTTGCGGTTAGCCTCAGGGGATGGTAGCTCTTCTGCTTTGATTGCTTGACCAGAATGATATTAAACTGCAAATCTTTTTCATCAGCTAGAGTACCGTGAGTGCGACATAGCCTCTGCATGGATTTGACGTTGCGTGTATATACATGTGAAGTAATGATAGATGAAGTAAGTTTGATTGATCGGCTCAGCTTCAGGATTCTGCAGTCTCTTCAGTAAAAAAAGGATGAAGTCTTTTCTCATCAGTTTAAGATGCATTTGATTTGAGCATCTGATATATTGATTGGAAAAAAATGAAAAACAATCATTGTGTACACATGAAAGATCTAAAGCTGCTTTTTAGTCTGGCTCAGTACTAGGGATGTCACAATATGAAATTTTCAGAATGATACGATACGGTATGATATTACAATTTATATCACGATATCACAATACGATATAAATCCCAGAAATCTCACAATTCTTCTAATAAAATGTATAAATGCTGATTGAAAAAAAAACATATAAACAAGTATTTTAAAGAAAACACTTCAATGAAACAAAACTCAAGCAATATTTTTTACCACTCTCTTTAAATCCTTTAATTGGGATTTTTAAAACTCACTGTATTCAGGATTAATACAGTGTAGTCTGCCACACTAACATACATCCACACACAAAGCCTGCCTCTGTAACATCACATGACCATTGTAGGAATGATAGAACGTGGAAAAGCCTACAAACAATAACCGTGGCCATTCTCTATCGTGATATATCGTGTTACAGTATATCGTGATATCCCTACTCGGTATAATACGCAGTTACTAATGTTTCCACTATCAAATGAGGAGAGAAGGTACCCAAATAACCAATCTACCAAATAACCAGTAGTTGGCACCCCTCTTGAGGGGAAATTGAGATGTTTTCTTGACTTACTCCAATTATAAGTTGTTGCAATGTTTGAAAATATAAAAGCTGAAAATGTACAGTTTTCATGAGGGGAGACGCTGTCAGGTTTTGAACAAGCACATGTTTAGGCTAATGTTTGTTTGTTTTTTTTAATGAAATTAAATATTAATCAGATAGTTTCATGTTAGTATGCTGTGAAATTAACTGGGCTTTTGGTGTCCATGTAGACAAACTACATAATCAACATTTTATGACATACACCTAAGGGAGGAAAGTCTGTTATACAACATAAAGGCAAAACTTGATTCATGTCATTTATGTCACTAGGAGTTGTTCTTTTTTTTGAGAGAGTGTTGTTGAAAAAAAATGGGGGATTGTATTTTTAGGCCATATCGCCCAGTACTACTCTGACGGGGTGCTGAGCATACCAAACTGACCCTAAAGGGTGGACCTAAAAGTACTGCAGTCTTTTGGTCACAAATATCATCAATTCTCATGCAAAAGCACTAAAATGAAAATTCACACCTCACCTTGTTCAAAATAGCCATGAATGTGATTTGTTCACTGCTGCTGCTGTGAAGAATGTCTGAACAAAGCAACCACCTCTTCCAGTCTTAAGTAGCAATATCATAGGAAATATGTTGATGGGAGGGGTGTGTGTAGAATTAACGTGGGGCAGAATCATTGTTAGTGTATCTGCCTTTGTGTGTATTTGGAGCACGTGCCGTCCCTTTGAGGTGTGCTTCTTAGAAACTGCATTCACCATAATAGGATGTGATGATGATGCACAAGCCTAACACCATGTCCTGACTGAACTGAATCATAGGTGAATTAACTGACTGCCCATGAGCAATGCAGCGCGATGCTGTGAAATGTTGAAGCTGATTTAGAGAAGAAGAATCTGTTTTTATGATAAAGCAGGAGTAGAACTATTGAAACTGTGCAAGAATAGAGCCAAAAGAGGTCATTAGGAAAACATTGGTATCAGCTAAAAATATTACTTTAAACATCGTTATTGGCATCAGTCCTGAACTTCACAATCTGCACAACATTTGTGGCTATTACTGGCAGGTGGCCGCTCTACAGGTTGCAAAGTGCTTTTGACGGGAATTTCAGTCCTTTAGTGATAGAAAAATATAAAATATCAATTTACCAACTTGTAAATCTAGTGCAGACTAATTGTCTTTATCTATTATTGTTTCCTCAGTCCTCTTTTTCTGTTTTCTGTGTGTCTTTGTGTGTGTGTGTAAGTGAGTGTGCGTGCTGTATGTGGATTGCGAGGGTGGGTGGAGTTTTGTAGTTTTCATTGTATTCAGTTTTCTCTGTTTTTATTTATTTATTTATTTTATTTCTTTGTTTTTATGTAAAGCACTTTGTGTTACAAGATGTATGAAAAGTGCAATACAAATAAAGTGTGACTGGTTGATTGATTGATCTAACTTTTACTTCTTAGCTGGCTGATTGCTTGCATTGTTGATGAACACTCAGTTGACAGTGAGCATACAGCTCCCCCTCCTTCCATTGTCTCCACATCAGACCTGAGTGTTGGTCAGATACCACTGTGTATGTAGATCGAGCCTCTTGGTTGAGCCACATCACAAAATTATGTCTCTTTGCTCTGTAAGTCTTTAAAGCATAACTGAAAGAGTGTTTTTACAGCTAGAGATGCAGACCTCCTAACTGTGGCTCCATGAGTCACTCGACGTGTGTGGTTGTGTATGAGTGACTCCAGGCAGTGGAGATGGGCCTCCCGGGCTCGTCTTCATCCCCGCGTGCTCCCCACAGCGCTGAGGCCTCAGGTTTCCCACAAGGAGGGCAGAGAAAAGAGGGAGTCCCCTGAAAGCTGTCAGCAGAGCTCAAACAGCAGGGGCTGCCGCATGCATCTCTGCGACTGGTTTTTATTTTGTGCTGGGAGAAGAAGAGGGAGGGAGGGAAAGTGTGTTTGGGGTGGAGGCGTGGAAATGATAAAACTGGCTATGACAGGAAAACTTGGTACATTCTCAAGCTCTGAGTGTATAGTTTGGATATTCCTGTTTTCCAATGCTGATCCAAGTGGCAGCTAGACTGGTTCAGATTCCTGAAGACGTCTTTCCTCTTCCCCAAAAAGCTTCTTCAGTATATAGAACAGATTTTGATGAAATTTGGAGCTAATCTTGTTCATGACACAAGGACAATGGATTAGATTTTGGTGGGGATCCAGATCTGGATTTGTTAGCGGTGTGGGTGGCGCAGCAGGTAGTGGCCTTGCCTCATAGAATGAAGGTTGCTGGTTTGATCCCTCGTGTTGGTCAGGGCCTGTGTTTTCCCTGTATGCACTAGTTCTCTCTGAGCACTCCAGCTTCCTTCCACAGCCAAAAAAAGCTAATTAGGTTTATTGACTCTTAATTGCCCTTAGGAATGAGTGTGAGCGTGAATAGTTTTCCGTCTCTCTTGAGGAACTGCAGTTTTTGGCCCTTCTACATTGGCTTTATTTTTCAGCCTTGGATGTTGCTACTTGGTCACACAGGAATGGGCATTGAAAACCAATTCCAGTTCAAAATCAGAGCAACTAGCTTAAAGAATTGATATCATTTGTTTCTATCCTTAATAATTCCCTTATCGATTCTTTCCCCTTCGTCCTGCATGCCTCGCAAATCAAGGACTTAAACATGTGATCGTGCCAGACAGGAGACGGAAATTGTCGAAATTGTGGCTTAATTTATACCATGATGATAACTGCAGAGTATCCAGTGTCTGTTTAATTTGAGGCAAGAATGGAAACACCAGTAACGTGCAGAGGCGTTCAATTATACAGCACAACAGTAAATATCAGGAGTGGCTAGTATTTGACATTGTTGACACTGACACAGTATTTTACGCAGAACATACACAAGAATCGATAAGAAGAATTGATGACGATTAGAATCAAGTAGCAGGATCAATAGTCATATTTGTATCAGTGAAATCTTATAAATTCCCCTCACCAGTCACACACAATCTGCTCATAATATAAAGAGGAATGGGAATTGAAAACCAATATCCACGGGAGAATCGATAACAGTTCCCTCAAGGAATCAATATCATTAGTGTTTTTGCTTATCAATTCCTTCGACTTTGTTCTGCATGCTTTGCAAGTCAAGAATGTAATGCTCTCATAAACACATAAGTGATATCAAGAAGTCAAAAATCATGGCAGAGATGCAGCAAAGTGTTCAAATTGTGTCTTATTGATTGACAAAGTGTTTCCTGCAACCAGCAACTTGAAGAAGCTTTTGTCTAACAGCATGGTGTGACAGTGTTGGTACTAAAATCCTCTAAAGACCAACGTTATTCTACATAAAAAATCAACAGGAATCAATACAGGGAATCATTAAATAAACAGATCGATTGGCAGAATCTTTAATGACATTGGTATAAATAAAACCATCGATTCCCATCCCTAATTGTAAATGCCTCCATGTTAACACAGAACAATCCTGATGTAATTAGAAAAAATATCACACATTAATCCTTAGCCCGGACTAAACAGACTTTTTATGTGAAGCCACCCTGACTCATCACTGTCATAAAAGTCGACTTAATCACACCACTTGGGGTAATTTTTGTGTCTCTTGCTTCATTCCATTAACATTTTTTTTTGTACATTTACCACAGTTTTTCTTTTCAGTTTGCTCTTCTTTTCACAATATGAAACTTAATTTAATGTCACTACATGAGGATATTTGTGCTGTGCAGATAAAATTGTTCTTGAAGACACAAATTGCTACCCACAATTCTCAGCCGTGCACTCAGCAGCATTTTAGCGCACCAGCAGTGGATACCTCGGCATAAAGGCTGTGTTTTAATTTGGCGGGACTGCTTACAGAATGAGACTTACAGCTGCCAGCGAGATAAATCTCAAGATTTTTTTCCTCTGTTCTCAATTGAAATGGGCCCCTGTTGTTTGCACCCCCCCCTTCCCTGTTTAATAAGTGTAACTGCATTTGGGATTAAGAGACCCCCTGTTTCAGCGACTTCAATGTAATTATCCCCCTCCCCCAGTCTACACACACACTTCCACACACACAGCTCCAAAAGTTGTTTTCTTTATTTAATTAAATGCAATAATTTAACTGTGGTAGGAAGAAAAAACTCATTAAACTAATTAGGATTGCCATAGAAGACTCTCCAAGCTCTTTTCAGACGCTGCTCCAAGGATTGTAGCACAGAGTGTATCTGCGTGTTTGGATCTTTTATTTCAACGCTCTCTATTTCAATGCTGATATCTGCCATCTATCGCCCTTTTGTGGCGGCGCTGAAATGACTGAGCGCCGCAGTGAATGAGGCCAACAGCTGCTGGGTGAAGATTTGACGGAGCAATAACTGTCAGAACAAAACCTAATCACTCCTTTTGGCCCCCATTTGCCTATGCAAATTTGCCATTGTGAGGAAGTATATTAATACTCGGGCAGGGGGTCACAAGAGGCGTGTTTTTGTAGTGAGGATGGCGTTGGAGAGTTGTGACAGAGAGTGAGGAGAGAATAGGAGTGAGGAGCCATTACCCCAAGTGGCTCTGTATTCACAAAGCAGCAAGTTGTCCTCCAAATGTAGACAATGACCTAGATCTGTTGCATGCTGTTTTTTATATATTTCTTGTAGTTGTTTCTTGATGTTCACTTTGGAACAAAAACAGTTGACATGAAGGGGGTTTTACTTGTGTTGTAAACAAGCAGTAAGAGAATCAACTGTTAGAAAAACATGGCCAAAACAACAATTTAGTCCATAAACATGTTCAAGTTTGTTCTCTTTGTGGTTTGGTAAATCTGGTTCCATTACTGAATCTGCTTTTACACTTTCAAATCCATCCATTATCTATTCTGCTTATGCCTTTCAGGGTCGCAGGGGCCTGGAGCCTGACATTTGGCAGGAGGCAGGGTACACCCTGACCAGCCAAATACACACTACATGCTAACACTCACACCTGTGGGCAATTCAGAGTCACCAATCAACCTAACAAGCATTTTGTTTGGTCTGTGGGAGGAAGCTGGAGTGCCCTGAGAGAACCCAGGCATGCACAGGAAGAACATAGATTTTTTTTTTAAAACTTGTGACTGACTCAAATCAAGTGCTGAGAAAATATGTAATGTTGCTGTGCAACTCAGTCATTGCAACAAAATGTAGGAATGTAGTTTGATGCACTTTTGCCCCCACTGAGGATCCCTGAGTGAAACTGCAGTGTCTTACAACACCAATGTATTGCTCTGCCCCCCTCTCTGCGACAGTGTGCATCTATTTACAATATGAGAGAAGCAAAAAACCAACATAAGATGACTTGGTACAATTATATTACCACATTATATATGAATATGACTTAGCTAGCGTCTACAGCTTGTTGCTTGTGAACTGTTAACATGTAAAATATGTATGTGTGTTTAACTATTGGCATGATGTCTGTGGCCTTTTTTTTATTGCTGTGTTGGAAATGGTAGTTTATTGCGTGTAAGTTGGAACAAGTTTGGTTCAGTTCCTAAAAAACTACGTAACTTGAGTTAGTCGACTTTCTGCACCCTGTAAAACTGCTTAGCAAGGGACAGCAATGGCACTGATAGATACGAGCTTTATCGTCACAGTTTGTAATAAACAAAATCTGACAGCTTGTAAATTCTGCTGTCAGATTCTTGCTTTTTATACAGCTCCTCGTGCTGTAACTTCTTTTAATTTTTCCTTCTAAGTCACCAGCCTCCTCTGTTTTTAGCTTCAACAATCTTATCAAACATACTAAAATGGACTATAAGGCAGAACCAGCTACTCTGCAGTCATGGCATGGATGTAATTCTCCTCATTGAAAATTGGCCTTAGATTGACTTGAAAACTTCTATTTTAAAGTGGAAAGTTAAGTTTAGCATATGCTAAGTAATTTCAATGTGATTCAGAGTCAATTTTTAACTTGTCCAACTGGTTTAAAAGCCAGGCTGGCCTTAAAACCTAACTCCAGACTCATCCATGGGTTTTTTTAATGAAGCTTTCCCCATTTCTCAGTGTTCTGCCCTAATTTCACTTGTACATGTGGTCACTAGGCTTGTGTCCAACCACTGAAGTGGACAGTATGAACAAATCAGTAATATGTTGGGAACCAGGGGCAACTTTCGGCCCAGGGCCACATGCAACAAAACATGAAAAAATGCCAAATTCTAGAAATTTGCAAATGAAAAGATGAAAATATCTGCCATATGGTTCTTCACAATGACACAGTGTGCACTGGCAAAATGCGTTAGAACATGAAGTTTTCAAGTGAGAGTGTTATGGCAGCTTCAAAAATATGGGAACATAATATAATATCATTCCCCTATGTTAAGCATAAAACAGAAATGTTGTGATAATCACCCTCATGTCACCTTGTAATATCATGTCCTGGTCACGGGAGAGACTAACGTGGTCCTTTTTATGGTAATTGGTCTTTAAATCAAACACTTAGAGGAAACATTCAAGATTAAAGGGACCTCAATTAGCACCCATTACCTGATATTTTCAAGACGTCCGGCCTCCACCTCCCATCACTCTCCACGTATCCTGTTCCATGTCCTGTCGACTTCAGGAGTTTAGACTAGAAGCAGACGTCTCTGAGGGCCCGACCTCTGCCCCTGAGCGACCACGGGTGTCAGACCTGTAGGGAAGTGGAGAAGAGGGGAGAGGGATTTGAAGTGGAGGGGTTTTGTTTTTTCTTCTTTTTATTTATTTATTTTTTTCATCTACAGGCAGTCTCCAGAGGCATTAATGGAGGAAGAGAGTAATAGTTTAGTCAAAGAGGAGGAAGCAGCTATGAAGTGTTGACAGCTTTCTTACTTGGCGGTAATAGAGGGAAAGTTTCCAGTCTCCGTGGATGAGCCATAACATTTTTTTTCTTTTGCATGAATGTGCCTGTTCTCTGTTTCCTCATGGATGAGATTTTCCCTCTCAGAATCACCTTCTCTTTCAACTTGGCTGCATTTTTAAAACCAAAGAAAAGTTCAGTTTCTTCATCTGAACTGTTACAAAACTGCGACTATTGGTGGTATGTTTACACTTTCAAATTACATATAAATGTTCTTAAGTTAGAACCACTGTGCTCACATAAACAATGGTGAAAATGTCTAAAAACCCTTCATCACAAATCTTATCTTTGCACAGTGACATCGCTCCTCTGACATTGTTCATTCTTCAAAATCAGATTCTGCTCCTCAGGGTTTCCTCACAGTAAAAAAAAAAAACAGAGCAACTAAGATATATGTCAATATCAGTTGTTTATCTTTATAGGAATGTGAACAAGAGCTCAGTGCTGTATCTCCATACCTAGGTACTACTTTAGGTGTATTTCCCTCCCTTTTTGCTTTCTTTTTACTGCATGTCCTGTTATTATCTTAATTACCTCTGTTAGCAAGAGATAAATTGAAGTTATGAATGGATTTTGATACAAATTTCAGAGAATGTAGGTCATGACAGAAGGACAAGAGTGATTAGATTTTAGTGGTGATTCAAAGGATTTGATAATATTGTGAGCTAGGACAAATAAGTATCGGAAATGTCTTTGCGAAGGGTTGTGCTCTCGGAGCACCTCTAGTTTATTTACTGCTGCTTTGTTAAAGGAATACTCCAACATGTTTGTTGTTTTCATGTCTTGCCTCACTCCTGAGTCCATGACAAGCAGGTAGACACTGTTCTTTTGGCTGTGCGTCCAGTAACAAGGAAGAGATGGACAAAGTTCGCCCACCGCGAGTTAGCTTAGCTCAAACGCCAGGAGTTTATGGATAACAAGCACACAGGGCATCCAGAATTATCTGATGACTGTAGGTAGAGGCAGGCCAAAGCGTTACCCATATAGTTTTACAATGTTTTAAATTACCAGTAAATTTACAGATTTTGGGATTAATTTAAATTGTTACCATTTACATGGAACACATTCCACTGTAATTTTGTATAATTTTTTTGTTGTTTTTAAAAGGTTCATCAGCATTTTCAATAAGACAATAACTGTAGATTAACATATAGTAGCAGTAATTGGAACATTTTTGCTTCAAATTACAAAATAATAACCCTAGTAAGATTACATTATTATGTTTTAAAGGTAACTTAACATGTCTTTTTCATATTCAAATGTCATTTCACAGATCTGTCCTTATTATTGAAATGAATGAGTCAGACCAACTTCTTCCTATATTTCACTTCCACTTCAAAGAAGCACAGTATGTATTGCCCAAATTGAATGTATCCTAAAATGATTTTAACATTTGTTTCATTTGCAAGAAATAGTTAAAGAGTTTAATAGCTTTGACCTAAGTCCAAATATTGCTGATCGTCTTCTGTCATGATCCTGTTTTAGTTAAGTTCCCTTTTATGTTTTCATGTTTCATGTTTGTCTTGTGCTTCTTGTTTTATTTTGAAAATTCCCCTGTCTTTCTTTGTTCCCATACGTTTTGCTTCCTGTCTGGCTCTGTCACACCTGATTCCTGACCGTTCCTTCCTGACCCCAGTCACCTCATGTATTTAACCATGTCTTCCCCTGCCTTGTTGCCAGTTCGTAGTACCTCCAAGTACATATTTTGTTTATACGTTGTGTCATTGTTGTTTTTTTTACTTGGGGAAACCACAATTATGCTGCAAATCAATGTACACTGTAAAAAAAAAAAAAAAAACTGCAAAAGAATGGTGTCTACCTGCTTATCATGGACTCGGGAGTGAGGCAAGACATGAAAACAACAAAAATGTTGGAGTTTTCCTTTAACTTAGATAAGTACATGTATGTTAGATAATGATTACTCTGTAGTTTTTAGTGTGGCCCTCCAACTGTGTGGATCACATTGATATGGCCCTCTAGGTGGCCATACCTACCTTATAGTGATGCCAGAAATGGGAATCATTCTGGTTTAAATGCTCACAGTCACCTAACATATGCAGCCTGTATCAAGTCATCGCTTAATTTCAAGGTTTAGAAGCCTATTTCTTCTCGGCATTGTCATTTATCTCACTCTTTTTTCTCATCTTGACTTGAAAATGTAGGAGTAGTGACGTAGTGGACCAGCCAGACCCCGTGCAAGACCTATCGATCCTCACCAATAGATTACCAACACATCCATTCCCTTCCCGCCCCCACTTTCCCCAGGCCTGTTAGCACAAATAATGACTAATCAATATGCGCTGGAGTCCCAGTGACTGTCCTTTTAATGCTTGATTTATGTCACGGCGACACAGCGGTTACACACACTCTTTTACTCATTCCACTTACCAGCCAATCACTTTAACCAATCACAGCAAAGAACCCTCGTTTACATTTATTAGATTTACATTTTCTTACTAATCAGACAGCACAGAGCAGCGTGGCCCCAGTGACATGCTCTGATTGGCTGAGA
This sequence comes from Cetoscarus ocellatus, assembly GCA_037902135.1. Classification (NCBI taxonomy): domain Eukaryota; kingdom Metazoa; phylum Chordata; class Actinopteri; order Labriformes; family Labridae; genus Cetoscarus; species Cetoscarus ocellatus. Next base: position 584,258 of record JBAMNC010000345.1, on the reverse strand, counting down.
TGATGAAAGGACAAAGAGGTGCGGTCCCGTCTCTGAGGCGTGATGAGAGCCTATTTGTAGTGAGTTATGCAGATTTGTATTGATTGTGGATTTTTGCTACCTGCCGCTCATTGCTCACTGTCAGCAGTCAGCTGTCTGCAGATGTGTCTCGAATGTCAGTCGATCTTTGCATCAGGAGGGGATTTAACTCTGCTCTGTCACGTCTGTCACTTTGATTATTGAAGGTTTGAGGAATTCATCCATCTGTCCTCCTTAGCCAGGACAAGAGGGGAGGCTCTGTTGCTAATTGAAGGATGTGACATTTTGCAGAGTAAGAAGGCTACATCGTACGTTTCTTGTATTAATTCAATTAATTGCATTTGTTATGACAATGTTAAGGAAACTGCTGATAGTTTAGCACCTTTTCAACACTGTATGTGTTAACCCTTTGACTTCCAAACTAAGAAATACATTTGCAACAAATTATTTGTTGGTGTGTCCCTGAGTCTTCATTTAGCAACATTACAGGGTTTTATTTTTCAGATTACTCAATCAGGAAGCAGATACGTTGGTCAATCAGCTGGTTGGCTTGCCAGTTACGGGTTATCCTAGGCATGAATGGATTTCCTTCATCTCTGTAACAAAATTTTTGTTTTTTCGTATGAAAACATCACAGAGACCAAAATTTTGATGTATATATTGGTTGACCCAGTTTTCCGAGGAATCATGGATACACTTTTTATCGTCAATTTTTTTTCCTTCAACTAAATTATGATTGTTAGAGTATATGGAAATATGTGAAAAGATGTCGTCTTACTCGGATGTTTGCTCTTACTGTTAGATTTCTGAAGAGCTATGCAGCAACAATTCACTTCCGATTTTTTCTAGTTTTTACATATACATACATACATATTCATGTACAGCAGTGCCACCCTGTGGAGACATATTGGTGTTACAAACACTATTCAGAGGTGAATAATAATAATGATAATAATAATAATAATAATAATAATAATAATAATAATAACAATAACAATAATAATAATAAGGAAAAACAGACAAAGATGGACTTTCATAGTTTTGAATACAGTGGTATGGAAGCATAAAGTCAACCGCACGATTACAATGCCAGTCAAAGGGTTAAGAAGCTCGGCTGTCCTGCTTGATGGACTGTTGAATATATTTCACAAGTTCACCTGGGAAAGAGCCCTTAAAAAGTGTTTGGGGAGGGCATATCTGGCAGGTGATTCGACGATCAGCCTGTCAATCACATTTATTATGAACCAATCACATAATTTAGTAGGCAGGTGCTACTGCACTACAGAACATAAGCCACTTTGTAAAACAAGGTCTGATCAAAAAACTGTAAGAAGTGGAGCGAAAATATCCCTTACTATACAGAAGTTTATAGTCTTATTTGTTCTTCATTTAATAAAGAAATGCAGTCAAGATCTGATAAATCTGAGGGAAATGTTTTTTTCTTGGTTTACACATATTAAGCAACAAGGTATTGGTATTGGTGATAATGAGTTCAAAAATATATTGATACCAGTATTTTGTGACAGGAGGACAAAGCATCCACTTACCTAATATTGACCTTCTTCTTTTAGGGTTACAGTCCATTTGTTTTAAGAACAAATGCAAAACAAGAAAAACATCACATTTTATTCTGTAATAAATTATGCTCTTGGTTTATCCAAGTGGACATTCAGTGATGATGAGGTTTACAATAATGGTGCATTTGGACATTCTTACAATATCACAGCCAATATGTACAGCCAAAATATCAGCTATAAATACCTGTAAAAAGTTCTTATTTGCAAATACTGATAGTCAGCTTTTTAGGTAATTATCTGCTGATACCAGTATTGGTCTGATTTTATTGTGCTTCTCTACTTTTAACCAGTGGAAACTGAGAGCAGAACTAGACTTGAGGGTGAACAGCGATCTGGCTGGAAACAAAAAATCAAGATGTTGGCCATTATAGCTTAAGAACAAAGACTGAAAATATCTGAGTCTTTCAAATCAAAGGTCTAAAATCATCAACACTTTTATTTTACAGCTGTTGAGATTATAATTTTGCCGCAAGCTTCTCATTTAAGAGCACTGGCTTGTGACTTGGGGAAACTTTCTCCCATTATCGGTTTAATCGATCACTTTTTGTTTGAAATAGACAAATAAGAGCTAAGAGGTGACGTTCCTTTGTTTTTAATACTTTTCCATCTGCTGTTAAAAGAGATTGCAGGGTAAACCATCTGTCCCATGAGGGGCGCGTGAAACCTGCTCACAGTGCACCGAGGTTGGAGAGGGCCGCCCCGACCTTCCCCTCCTCCTGGTGGATCTGATTTCTGACGCTGAATTCAGGAAGCAGTGATGACAGCCATCTCCACAGAAACCATCTCTTTCTCGCTCAGTCCCTCTTTGACTTGAAAATTGTGCTGTTTGAGGAAATCAGTGTTTCCAGGGTTACATTCTGTCCCCTGCAATCAGTCCTCAACCACAGGTGTAGTTTTTCATTGGCAGGGAGATAGAAGTATGATTTCTGCCATGTAAATTGAGGGTTGTGGTTTGCACTGCTCTTGTACTTACATGCTCAGTCACTCTAGTTTAGACCTGTTTTGAGTCTAGAAGTGAACATTTTATTGTTTTGATGACAGCTTCATGAAGTGGATTTGACTTGATGTGTTTAATAACTACCGCTATTAAGGGCCGCACAGTTCTTGCTTGATTGCAAACATGTTTTTTTTCCTCCTCGTTAAATGAGACCTTGATTGTCTGTGCTATTTTTTTCATTATTATGTTTAAAGTTGATCGGAAAAAACTTTTTATACAATGCATGAAACACATTTTCATGTTGTGCTGTTAACCATTTGTCTCTGTTGTTGTTTTTTTTATGTATTTTTGTCGCTGCTACCTTGGCCAAGACTTATAATCTTAATGGGACTATTTGGTAAAATAAATAAAAAAATAATAATAATGAATGTGCATAGCGGCACGATAGCACGGCAGGAAGTGTGTCTGCGTCACAACGGGAAGGTTGCTGGTTCTAACACACGTCAGTCAGGGCCTTCCTGTGTGGAGATTGCATGTTCTCCCCGTACATTTGTGGATTACCTTCAGAAACTCTGACTTTCTCCCACACACCATAAAAGGTTAACTGGTGATTCTCGATTGACCTTAGTTGTGGGTGTGTGTGTGAATGTCAAACAGGAATTTGACAGAAACAGTAAGAGCTGGTGATTGCTCTGTTTTCTTGGAAATATTACTATTTTTGAAGTTTTTAATGCAGATTGTGACACCTTTTCTATGTATATACATTTTTTATATATATATTATGAATTGACTGGTGGGCTGATTTAGGGATAATGTGTCCAGGTCACCCCTGACCTGGATATACATCTTGAATTTTTTAACCAGCCAATCGCTCACATCCCTGGTCAAAGGGTTATAGTGACTGACAGCGGAGAGTGGTGGGTGAGGAGAAATTAGAGATTTACTTGAGCTGTATGGTGGAATCATAAATAGGCTTATCTATGGCCAGATTATTAGATTAAATGTGCATTTTGCTTTAATATGAGGGTGAACCGCAATGGTTTGTATTGTTATAAAGCAAATAAGTTAACACATGAATGCAGTTTTCACTTCTCAGCTGTCAAGAAATCCCTATTAAAGTAAAATTAAAAAAGCTCTCATCAAGTTCCTCTAAGTGAATTAAAGACTAAAACCTGCAGACTAAAAGGATAAAAATAAAGGGATTAATTAACTCCTGCTCTGATTTCCACTTTGTGAACCAGAATGTGTTACAAAGTTCTGGCATTTCTTCCTCCTGAGACACTCTCCTCTTGCTCACTTCCATGTCCAATTATAGGTCTCTTACTTAAAACCCACATTGTGTCATTAAAGAGACAAGTAATCCTCAACAAAGGAAGCTTATGCATTTATAGCAGGTATTTCTGTATTTTAACATTTAATACCATATGTACTACATCCAGATTTTGCTGTCTAATCCCTCTAAAAACAGTAGATTTGTCTGTGCCTGTTCCATCACTAACACTAATCCAGACATAAATTCATTTATCCCCGTCATGTTCCCAGACTTATTTTCAGAGGGCATTTGTGTCAGTCTTGCTTTAAAAAAAACACATGTTGGAAATAACTAACCCTTGTATCCTGTCAAATTTTGTTGGATTTTCACGCTCCGTGGACCTTGAAAATGCAGCGACCGAACGCTCACAGAAGAAGGTATGACAAGTGGTATTTATATGTTAATAGTTACTTTATGCTGTGGTGCATTACAAGCAGTTCTCCTTCATGCAAAGCAGATCTGGAACATGCAGCGTACATTTGCAAATTATAGAAGTGGTTTGTTTTCATGCATGGTGTCACAAGATGGGTGGAGTCACTTCAAGGCAAGGCAGAAAACTCCAAAATATGACTGACTGTAAAAAAAATGAAAATAATTGAACTGCATTTTAAGTTGGGACGAACAATATTGGCAAATTGTCAGTGCACTCTTATGCCTTTCTGTGATCATAAATTGTGATTAATTAAGGAAACTCTCCAAACAAATTCTGTATTTTCTCATGTAACGAATTATATTATCCATGAGCAGCCCTTTTTTATTTCTTGAAGTAGCTAATTATCTGTGGCTATGGCAATTGAGACTATTTTTTCAAAATGGAAAGTGTCCTAAGCAATATGACTTTGTTTAAATGCTCACTAAAGATGCATGTGAGTATTTGCATATGATTAGAAGAAGGCTGGAGGTGGAAGAAACCCACTAAAAAACTAATTTTAACTGGATCACTCTTTCAAGTATCATCTCTAGCTTGTACATTTTACATGCAAGCAGTGCCCAAATTTGAGTGACCTTATCTCTCAGCATACCTGCTGATGGTGATGCCAGGTGACCTTTTATTTGAGAAAGTCAAGAAAGCAACAACATACTTTTTTTGTCTTTATTTTGTCTTAATTAATTCATTACTTTGTCTTATGAAGTAAACTCAACCCATTTTTCTCCAGAAAGCCTGAAAAAACAAACCCAATATTTGCAAAAAAAATGTCCATGATCCACTTCATGAACAGTCTTGGTACATGCACTTCATGGAAATGTCAAATATCAAACAGTATTTGATTCATTTCCTCATGATAGTTAATTATGATATTTAGTAGCTAGCCTTTTCTGTAGAAAGTTTAGTAAAGCAACTTCAAATAACAAGTTGAAGGCTTTTTGCTTCTCAGTTATTCATTTTTTCTTCGCTTTTTTCCCCACAAGGTTACAAATGTGCATTTTAGAAGTTCCGTCTATGAGGGATGAAATTAATAAATCTAATCACTCAAGGTACATATAATCACTAAACATAAAATCACACAAATGCATGAATAAGGTTATAGAGCATATATTTTTATATAAAGTTAAGAAATAATTACACAGAGTTCTTTAGCCATTGTTGTAGTCCATTTTAGCAGTTCACTACAATGCTTTAAAATTCAAAAGCAGAGCAGTTTTTAGATGCATTTTATGTTGCAAAATGAAATGTTAAAAATCTCAAATCCACGTGTTAATCATGGACCTTTTTCTTAGATAGTTATCGGAAAAAGCTATTCTAAAATCAACTTTGGAAACTCACTTCTAGAATAATAGACAACACTAGAAAACTGTTATTCTGTGATAAGCCCCATAGCATGGTTGTCCCGATGAGAAGAATAAAGCTTTTTACAGATAAGGTAAAGAGGAATTGAGTCTAATTTGTTGAACAGTTATAAAAATGTGTGGAAAATACTGAAATGTGTAAATATCAGCTTATGAAAAGTCTAACCAGCTCCTCTGTGATATAGTCAGTCACACATCCCATACAGACACAGGGGAGGGTGATTTCTCAAAGAAATTGCCACCATAAGACACATTTTTTAAACCAGCTCTTACAATGTAATCATAGGTACAGCAGGCAGGAAATAGGGGGAGATCATGATCTTGAGACGCTCACATCCCTCAGGGCTCCAGATGGATGTCTCAGCTGGCCTCTTGAAATACAGCGCTGCGTCACTAAGGTCACCGCGCCACACAGACATCAGTCTATCACTTCAAACAGCCTGGACACACAAGTAATGGCAAAAAGGGCCCTTTAAAGTGGCACACTTAAGCCCAGCACATCCCCCCAATACCCATAATGCCTTATTTATGGCCCCCTGGCTCGCTATAAAACCAGCCTGTGTCAGCAGCTGGCTGCCGGACCTCCAGGGATTAATTCACTTCATGCCAGAACGTAGCCTGCACCCTCGTCTGCTTTCTCTCTTGTTCAATGCTTCAGCGCCCCTGAGGGCTCAGACTTCTGCACAGTATCATAACAGAAAGTTTGTCTGCACTGAGCTGCTGGAAGTTCTCCTGCTCGAAGATAAAGGGGTGTTTTAAAATGGTGCTAACTAAGCTTAGACGTGTCCACACTCTTAATCTCCGTCTGCAAACCTCCCCGTACACCATCTCCCTCAGACATCCTCTCTAATCTCTTTGAAGTCCTTTCTGAAGACCCTCATCAGACCCTTCCTCTTCCTTTTGTGATTTCACTCAGTCTTATCACTTCTCTCCTCCTCGCCGGCTGCCCTAATCTATAAATATTTCCCTCCTATCCTTCACTCCTCCTTTCATCCATCTCTTGACTTGTCAGTATCTCTCATAACCTCCCTCCAGCTCCTTCTTAAATGAAAAATGATCAGTATTATATATTCATTGAGAAATACGCCCTATCTCTGCAGCTCTTTTCTCCTTTCATGTCATTATAGAGAGGAGATGTCCACTGATGCAAAACCTACTTCAAGACCCTGTTCAAACTTTACAGGAGCAGTGCATTATGGGGGATCCAATCATCCAAAGATGGGAATTTATGAGGTTTTTTTTTTTTTAACTCAAGAACCACATCATGCTCCAGTTTTTTCAGTCATACATTTTATGATGTGCAATATTAAATCAAATATATCAGAGAGCACAAACCACCACCAAGGCATAAACAGCACTGTTGGCAAGTTATTGCCAAAAATGTGGAAAACTGCCCTATTACACACTGTTAAGAAATCCATCCATCCATTCATCCATTAGCTGTAATGCTTGCCCCATTCTGGGCCACTGGGGCTGGAGACTATCCCAGCAGACTTTGGGTGAGAGAACAGGACACGCTGAACTGGCTGCTAGCAGTGTTGATTTTGACAGCACTTTTTAGTTTAATTTTGCAATAGTTATAGTCTTTTGCCTGAAATATATTTAAGTTTTAGTCATAATTGAGTCATCTAAATTATTTTTATTTTAGTCTAGTTTTAGTTGACAAGATCTACTGTAGATTTAGTTGACTAACATATGAAATGTAAGAAATTTTTAATGTTTCCTTGAATTTCTGAAGTCATGTTTTACACTTGGATCTCGCCATCATGAAGCTAAGACAGTTGTGATTGGATGTCCCTCTTTACTCATCCAACCTTTCGACACAACCAAAGTAGCTGTGATTGGATATACTCCTAACTTGTCCCTACTTTTTACATGATGAAATTAAGTCTGATTGGATTCAGTCTCTGTCAAACATTTAGTCTAGTTTTTATCTGTTCACTAAAATATCAGTTAATTAAGTTTTCGTCCATGTGCACTTGTGTTGTTTTAGTTTAAGTCTAGTTTTCGTCAGGGGAAAAAAGGTTGTTGACGAAAACTATGACGAAAATAATTAGTTGACAAAATTAAAACTGGTTGCTAGCCAATCACAGGGCCACGTAGCGATACAGACAACCATTCACACTCACACTCATACCTAAGGGCGATTTGGAGTCACCAGTCAACCTAATGAGCACTTTTCTGGTCCATTGGAGGATGCCCAAGTGGCCGGAGAACCCATGCATGCACGAGGAGACATGCAAACTCCACACAGAAAGGCCCTGACCAACACAGGGATCGAACCAGCAACCTTCTTGCTGTGAGGCTTAGAGTCACCATGCGTGCTATGTAATATTACAACCATGTGTGAATGGTTGTCTTTCTCTTTATGTGGCCCTGCAATTGGCTGGCAGCCAGTCCAGGGTGTGCTCTGCCTCTCACCCAGTGTCAACTGGATAGACTCCAGGCCCCTGTGACCCCAAAAGGGATAAGTGGAATAGATAATGGATGAAAAATATATGGACAACCTGTAAACTAATGCCTTTTAAAGAAATAAAAGACACATTATAGATAAATGGTTGAAGGTTAGAGATAAATCCTTACTGTCATCACTTTTTTACAAAAGGACAACACAATTAAAGGTGCAGTAGACTGGCAGTTAAAAGAGATAAAAACATGATAAATATATTAAAACATAAATAAAAACATAAGTAAAACTAATACACAAGTTCATGTGCATCTTTCAAGCCATTTTAATATAGTAGCTTAGATTTAAAATGTAGCATAAAAAGGAGGAAAGGTAATATTTTGGGAATGAAATACTTGCCCCCTAAAAGTTATCAGCTTCTTATTCCTCTAAGCAGTTTATATGATACACATGTCAGCCAATTTTTACACAATATCGGATATGAGAGGTGGATTTCATTAAACTTGAACCATCTAGTTGGGTGGCCAGTGGTATATCAGTTATAGCCATGATTTAGGAGACGTTGAATACACAAAGTATAAACAAAAAGAAGTGAGTTCCTGCCTCCATTTTTCTTCTGTATTTTCTCATTTGCAGCATAACACCATAAGAATCTGAAATTCCCAAATAACAAACCTGAAATAAATGATACATCCTATTACTGTAATGGTTGAGTATACTCTCCAAAATGTGTTTTTAGAAACCCTTGACATCTTCAAGTAAGTTTTGCTGTCACAAAACTAACCGTCTAAACAGATTTAAACATGTCTGCATCAGAGCCATTACCCCCGCTGCCACACCTTTTATCAAATCTTCCCTCACAAACTCTCCTCCTTTGTTTCCGCTTTCCTTCACTTTGTCGACATCCTCCCCTCGCAGACTGGCCTGTTTTCTCCCCCTCCTCTTCCTTCCTTCTTTTACTGTCTTCCCTCTTCTTTATCTCCCTTCCTTATCTTTCCACCTCCATCCTTTTTTTTTTCTCACCATAGCTTTCCAAAGGTGTTTCCATCTGGAGATCTTGACAGCATGCTCCAGACAGACACCCGCCCCCGCAGAGGGATTTGAACCGTGGAGAACTGTGTGACGGTTATCTGCCGAAAAAAAATGCGGTGTGACACCCTTTGAGTTCTCCATGGGTGCTCTTTTGATAGGCGGCCTTTGTACGCTTTTCATACGGGGCGCATGTGTGTCTCCTTGTTGCATCAGATAAAGCAGAGGACCTGTGTGGGCCTTCAAAAGATTTTTCAAACAATTGGATGAAATCAGAAGGTGTTAAAAAGTCTATGCTCATTTATTCAGGGTCCTCCAGTCCTGCTATGACAGGTGTCAGAGCAGAGCAGTCATGGTGAAGTTATGAAGGGGGGAAAAACCTTAGTGCTTTTTATTGTGTTGTCATGTCAGTAAAGTTCACATCCGTAGGATTAATTGATATGAAAACATGTACCCAGCTTCCATTTACATTGCTTTTTTATCATTTAGATGAAGACCTAAGTGTGTTGAACTTAACAGAGTTGAAATTAAAAAGATGAAAATCTCATATTATGAACAATTCTTTTTTTCTAAACCATTAATTTTCCCTTTTATTCAACTCAAGTGTTTGTGAAAGCAATCCTCAGAGTAGAAAATGCAAAAAAATGTTGAAAGAATTGGATGAAGCCATGTGCGTTATTCGTCTAATTATCAACAGAACCACTGGAGCGTTATTTTTTTTATTTATTTATTTTTTTTTAGATTATTTTTGGCCATTTTGTGCCTTTATTGAAAGGAGAGAGAGACAGTGGATAGGCTTGTGATAGGGGGGCGAGAGAGAGTCGGGGGGACACTCTGCAAACTAGCCGAAGGCTGGATTTGAACCTGGGCCGGCAGAAGCCTAAATATGGGTCTTGCCTGGTTTCTTACCACTCCGCCAAACCATCACCGCTGAAACATAGTTGATGCAAAGTCTTGTTCGCTGCCACCCTGTTCAGGGCGTCTTAAACAAGCTTGGGTCAACTACTTGCAGACAGATGCAGAACTTAACGCCGTTTGTTTGGAGCGATACAGTTGACCCACTCCAAAAGACTGGGAGATAACAGCCTCACCATGGCTAGTCTCTGTTGATCCATTATTGGTTTAGGCTGAAATAGAGTTTTTTGCCAGTAAATATGCAGGACATTACACTGCTGTCATGGGTTGCTCTGGCCTATCACACCAGGTGAGTTTATTACACACTGTCTGAAAACTCTTAAAAATAAATGATGTTGTGCTTTCCTCTGCCAAGCTGTGCTCTGTCCCTACAAGGATCCCCTATATCTTATTTATTTTGTATTTTGAAATTACTTTAACTTTTTTAAGGTCTATAGAATGTATCACCTTATGTGCCAACCTGTCATGTATCAACACTTTGAATTACAAAATAATAAAAATAATAATTAAAACATAATGAATCACCTAGTTCCCTCTTATCCTACTGCTTTTTCTTTTTGCATTCTCTTAAAATGCAGCTTCTTTATGTATTTTTTTAAAGTTATGTAAAGACAGCCACAATTTGCTCTCAACCACAGAATTATAATTATGCTTTAAGGTCATTCATGCATACTAATGCGTAAGATTAAAACTTCAGAAGGCTACAGACTTTGACTTTGTTATGGGTGACATTTTAGCCATAAAATCTAAAAAAAAACTCTGTTAGGAGAATGAAAACCATCGTTCAAGCATTTTTTCTTGCTATATTTGAACAAATTGATATGTTTTTTAAAGCTGTTCATGTTGGGCAACATTATGGAAATAGATCTTTAAAGACTGATACATCCTCGTATAGGTTTAAACGAAAAAGACAAAACAAAAATCAGGTATTAAAATCTGAAATTGTAATGAAAACTACCCATAAGAAGCTAAAAAAGCAGAAAGATTAAATCCATATATGTGAACATTTCACACTCACACACACACAAACACACACAGCTATAATATAGTCCCCCTGTCAACTCCTCCAGCAGACTGTCTGCGCTCTCCTCCAGGGTCCTCACACCATGCAGTCGTTCACATTGTGGGTGCAGTCGGGCCTCCATCAGGGGACGTCTGTGGCCCCTGCTACCTAGTTAGGAGATGTTTTGACAGGAGTCGGAGAGCTTTGTCTGCCGGGAAGCAGACAGTCGGTCGTCTGGGTTACAAGGGTGGTGGGATTCTCCAGGCTCCCACTCGAGGGGATTTACTGTATCACCTGTCCAACGCTCTGTGAACTTTTACTGCTCCATCGTATGGGCTGGATTTACCAGGCAGTTAGAAAATATTTATTTCCTGAGGTCATTTTATAGGAAGGGTTTTTTTACTGTGTCCTTTAGCATCTGTTAGAGGAGAGAAATGGCCTCTGCGGCGTGTTTTTCAGTGACCCTATCCTGAGAGTGAGCCGGCCTGAGGTGGCTCTGACCTGCAAAAGATTATTATTTTTTTTTTAGCAGTGCTTTTTTAATGAGCATTAGTAGTATCATGCATAGATACAGATATTAAGGTATCACAATGCTCATATTTTAATTTTAACCCCCCATCCCCAGAACACAGACACCAATCCAGTGGAAATTAAATTAGATTAGATAGAACTTTATTAATCCCTTCAGGAAACTCCCTCAGGAAAATTAGGATTCTAATGGCAGTTTCACAAAGTAGATAAAAAGATATATAAAATAGATTGATATAAAAAATATAAATACATATAAAATAAATACAAATAAAATTAAAAAATGAAAAATAATTAAAATATATATATGTATATATATACATATATATATATATATATATATATGTGCATGTATTCTCTCTCTATCTGAGGCACTATTTTGGAGTCCCTGCGTACTTAAGCCCCCATTCTCCATGTGGTCCCAGTCAGGTCTATTGGCTAACAGGTCAGCTCTGTGTTAACTGGTCAGTTCAGCATTGCTCAGCACAATGTTGCCAATGACTCCGCACTCATTCTGCTGCCCATTTGGCTTGAAACTCCAAGCCAATGGGCTTAAAGTGCTGATTAAACACTGGAAGGACATTCTGTGTCAGTTTGAAACATTTTATTGTTGTTTTATGTTAAAAAATGTAAATGAATCTCAGCCCCATTTTATCTGCCCATAAGAGCATCCCTACCACTACAGAAGACAAATGGCGGTGGATCGTAAGCTTTTCTACTTTGCCTCCACTTCCTCTGTGTCCCTCTAGAATTAATTCCCCCTGACTCACCAAAATCCTGCAGAGTTTCCACCTGTGAACAGCCTCAGCAGTCAGCAGAATGAAGACTTCAGGCCGCTTTGAGCAGAAAAGTCAGGAAGAGGGTGGAGGGGGATTGAGTTGAGGAAGCAGGTTGGAGGAAGTGTTTGAATCTTTCTGGTGCCATGGCTGTTTCATGGTGGGCCTCCTTTGAATCTGAGAAGACGGGTAGTCTTTATGAGTGTGTGCTGTTACTGGTGGCATTCTCAGCTGCAGATGGAGAACAAGGAAGGGGGTACCCAGGATTTCCTAAAACATGACTGCAGGGCTCAGGAGGATCCAGCCAACAGATGTGAAGTAACAATAAGGACATCTGTTTCACCAGGAGAGGTTAACTTGAGTTAATGTTTGAAGAAACAGAATGTTTTTTCAGAGCTTCGTAAGAGCTGAAGATCTGCGAGGAATAACATGCAAAACGGCAAATATGTGTGACATCAACACAGCAAAAGCATCTATAAAAGTCTGTTGATACCTCAAGACTAACCAAGTGTAATTATTGACACATTTTGGAGTTAAAATTTAAAACTTTGTAACACTGACCAGATTTAGCATAACCAACAACTCTGTGCAGTGTTAGAAATATTCTCTTTCTAGAGATGTTTCTTTATTATCTGTTTAAACATACCTTTATTTTAACACTCTAAACTGTTTGTTTATATGATTTTATCGAAAAAATATGAAAGTCTTACAAAAACTGAATATTATACCACCTCTAGGATGTCAATTATTATACCACAACCACATGATTTATTGGGCTTGCATTTAGGCCCATTGATACAACCATGGTTGCTTACAGTGTTACAGTGTCTAACTGTTGAGAAAAGGAACATATACAGAAATTGATAAAAACATTAATAATTTTATTTACAGCTGAATACACAAATGTATGCACAGATTGTAGGTTTCTTCATGAGGGTTGGTAACGTTTATTTGCGCCTAATGAGGAGAATATGATCAACACTACAAGTGTCCTACCCAGGTTCAGAGTTTAAAATTCAGAGTTCAAAACACCTACAAATGTGAATTATCAACTCCTCTCACTCTTAGAGTAAATTGTGAGGGATTTAACTCCATCCAGAGTAAAATTAACTCTGCACTTGTTGAAATTTTACCAACACCGTTATAACTTCTCTCAATTTGCTGTGATATGAGATTAAAATGTGAAATAGCAACAATGTGCAGGCTTGTGGTATCAGCCATGCCTCTAATTTTCTTAACTCTAATCCTCAAACATTTTTGTCTGCACCAGAAAAACTAGAAAGCACTCGGAGAACACAAACCCCCGCAAAGGTAGGTCACATATTGCTGTTACATCTATAATCAATAGTTCTATGATAAAGTTACCATCATAATATGATTCTTTGGCCCTGAAAACCAACACCTACCACTCAGAATCATGCTGATATCTTTTTTATTTAGACAGTTTTTGAGCAACAGCGATCGTTTGCTAATGGTGGTTATCTGGATCACCACCAAAATATAATCATTTTTAAGTTGGGCCATTACCAACATCTCCTGCAAATTTTGGCAAAATCCGTCCAGCAGTTTTGCCTAATCTTGCTAACATACAAACTGACAAATATACACCAGCAAAAACATGACCTCATCAGCGGAGGTAATAATCTCTCTCTGCATGAGGTGTGTATGTGACTTCTGTTGCTTCTGCAGTCAGCCTCCAGTGGATGTTTGAGGAACTACAGATTTTGCACCTCACCCAAAACCCTGGGATCAGGTACTCTTTAAAAACAGAGTGTACATTGTCCTAAAACAAAACAAAACTGCCACTTAAAATTTCCACAGAAGTACAATCCTGTCTTCTGGTATTACAGACCAGTGTGCGTTGTGTTGTTGACTGATAAGCCCTGAAATGCATTTATCTGTGACTCCAACACGCAGCTCCTCCATCATTTTTTTTCTCTCACCATTACCCAAAGTAACATCACTCACTAACACAGCCAATGGCACTTTTTTATGCAAGGCTGATTCAGACCTAACGCCCACTTACAGTAAAAGTCTGCTGTATTTGTGTGTTTATTGCAGTGTGATAAAAGCTCAAGGCATCAACTGGCAAAGAGAAGGTTCTGCTTAGCTGTTACAAATTATCAAGCAGAAAACCCATCCAACTGTACAGCTCCAGGTGCCTGAAATACAGGAATGTGATGCCTGTTTAATGTTGTGTTTTGAGCTAAATCACATTTATTTTGGTGGTGTGGAAAACAAGCCATTGCCTCTAAAAGCTATGGTGAATTCAATATTTTATGAAACCGGCTTGTAGAGTCTCAGTTTTAATGAATGCTTGCTGAACCAGTGCTGCACTTCAGCTCGGCTCCCAAGTGGGATTGATTGAAAAAACAAATGTGTTTTCAGTTATTGTGCATTTGAAACTGAAATGCTCAGAGATATGACAGGGAATGTGTCATGATATACTAATTAGAGAAGAGTATAAGCCCAAATTCCACAAGAGCTGAGCAAGTCTGAATCTAATGTCTGCAAAATCCTCCAAATCAAATCACGGGATGCTCAGAAATAGGTAGACTGTTAGTTAGTTAGAGGTGATAGTGCCATGACCTTTTATAAAATGAGCATTGTTGGCACACGTCTGCTGCAGTACCTAAAACATCTGTTTTAGAGCCCCATGCTATACAATGCCAACACAATACTAAACCAGGGGAAGAGGCAGCCTTGGGGCCACACCCACTTCACCCCAAGTTACTTTCAATTGTATTTAAAATAAATAATATAAGTAAATATGAGGATAGTAAACTGTAAAGGTCCGAAATTAAGAATTTAAACCAAGTTTCCACAATTGGGGACAGCCTGTGGATGTATTAATACCCATGGCATGGGTAACTGGCACATTTTCAAGGCCCCATTTATACTGAAGGGTAAATTCAACTTTGGAGCAATATCCCTCCGTGCAGGCAGTGTCTTTTCCAAAAAAATGGCTGCCTATTTCAGTAAGACAGTGGGAAGCCATATTCTGTATCACATTGCTGTTGGGCCAAACCTCTTATCTTCGTTTATGTATGATTTTCTTTTTTTTCTTTCTTTTTTTTTTTTTTTTTTTTTTTTTGTAAAACCGTGCTGTTGTCCTCCTTACACATTGTTGAGTTGGATTTCTCTTTTAAATTTCCTGTGGCAAATTTGGAGGTCAGGTACAACTGCATGGCTTCACAGTGGAAAAAGTGTGGGTGCAAGACTGGTCTTGCATGCAGTCCAGACCTGGCTCACTGCTTTTTCATTGTACCCACTGACAAGACAGTGACTCTACCCTAAAATGAAATAATTTTCTCTTTTAATATTTCAACAATTAGTGTTTTCAGCCCTCAGACACTTGCAGAATGTAGTTTTAAGATAAAGTGATGAAACAGTTAGTATACATGCCCATGCCCCAACTATTTTTAAGGTGCCACTGGCATCAAATTAAAATGTGTGTGCATTTACAAAAATCAGTAAAGTTTATCAATCTAAAAGTTAAATACCTTGTTCTTAGGACTGTATTTGATTAAATATAATTTGAATGGGATTTTAACTTCCTGTGATCTGATTTATTCACAATTTAGACAATGTCACAACACTTTCAGAACTGAGGTTTGCACTTATTAGAATATAACACTGTGGAACATTTTTACAGATTGCATAGCATCTTGAGACATAATCTAGTATATATCTCCTCTTTATAGACTCTTTCTGTGCACATAAGAATGGGCTCTTGTTATGAACATGTCTTTGCCAGCCATCGTTGAGCATTTGCCCTGGCATCCAGCACACGCATTACCATGGCAATCATACATCAGACATCCACTCTTTCGCTCTCAAAATTGCCTGCTGTCGCAAGATGCCGCTAGTCTCATTTTCCTCTTTTGCAGCCCCGAAACAGAGTGAAAGGCCCCCCTGCCTCCTGATGATAATGGATCCTAATTTGACTTAGATTATGATTTATCAGATGCTGCTGATGCTTCCGTCGGGCAGTATTATACAGCTCTCTGAAAATGGGAACCATTACAAGTGAGTCGTCCATCCGTCACCCCCCAGTCGCTGTGACAGAGAGGGAGAGAGAGTACCATATGAGCCGGACTGCGAAGCCTGCCCCAGAAATTAGACTGCTCCAATTCGATTTCCTATTTCACTCTTAATGTCATTCTGCCTCCCCTCCCCTTCATTTCTCCTAGCTCTCCCTTTTTTTTACCATCCAAGCCTCGCCAAAATCTATCAGTCAGAGAGGGAGATATGCATCAGTCAAACCCTTACCTTTCTCACCAAAACTGTGATTGGAATTCTAATTTAGCTCAGGTCCACTTATTTCCTTCAGCTGCAGCTCAAATGACTGTTATCTCACATTTCCTCTCTCCTACTGGTCCCTCATTTCCTTTTTTCTGCCGTTAAAGAGTGATCCATTCTGCTGTCATAGAGCAGATGAATCCTTTCACTGGCTGCTGTGAATATTGTCACATTCAAGAATGTCCAGCTCCTTTGTATGGGTTATTGCGGAGGTTTGCTAATGTAGGCTGCACTGTCTGATTTAGTCTGATACATGCAAAGATAGATCAGCTTTTTCAGTCTCTGTAGCTAAAAGGTCAGAGTAGAAGTGCACTTCAAATGGAGTGAAAAATCCAGAATTAAATTTTCTAATGAAAAAGAAAGAAAAATGCTATCAAGAGGTCAATAGATACGTGGTTTTAGAGAGAGTTGAGGAACTCTTCTTTCCCAAACTTATTTTTTCTTTCCTGACCCTGTTTGAAGTGACTTAAAATGCTTGAATTTTAAAGCGATGTTTTTTAAAGGTGTAGTGTGTACAAGTTGGCAGCATTTTGCTGTGTACAATGTACAGAAACGGTAGATATAGGATATAATGTTTCTATATGTAAAGTCCATCAAAATAGGTGTCCAATAATCCCCATAAAACTTTCGTTTTCTTTTTACTAGGTGAGAAAAAGCTTTTTATATTTATGTACCACAGGTCTCCCCTTTGTGGAGGCTGACATAACGATCCACCATATTGTCTACTGGTGGGTTTTAGGGACAAGAAGAGCGAAACATGATTTTTGAATACGAGTCTGGCCATCGGCCCTGAAATCTACCTGGATGGCATGTGAAGAAGAAGAAGAGAGAGAGCGGGTGTTACAAGAGAAGAAGACGGGGCTCTTGTCGCTTAGTGATGTGATGTTTTAGTAACAGACGGGCTCATTCCAAAATCTGAACGCTAGATGTCGCTTAATTGCCAATTTCTACACACTGCACCTTAAAGTTTTAACAGCAATTGGAGTTCTTTTTTTTCTCTTTGAAAACTTTATTTATATGTTTTCAGTTTCATACAAACGTACCAAAACTACATGAATCAGAGTGTCAAGTATATCAGGTAACAGTAACAAGTCCTGCCGAACTGTGGCGTGCAAAACACTTAAATAACATAGTGTTCACATAATGTCATATATGCATAGGAGTTCACATCCCAATAAATGGCAATTTCTCTACACATTCAATAAAGGATGCCCATGCCTTATGGTATCTTTTTTGAGAGCCCTGTGAACTATGATTGGAGTTCATGTTAAGTGCTCGAGAGTGCTTTGGGTTTCTGTGTGGGCTTTGCATGTTCTCCCTGTGTCTGCATGGGTTTTCTCTGGGTACTCCAGTTTCCTCCCACCATCCAAGAAAGTGCTCATTAGGTTAACTGATGACTCTAAGTCAACATTGGGTGTGAGTAAGTGTGTGAATGGTTGTACTGTATGAATCTATATGAACTTCCGCAATTGACAGGGATGTTCCCTGCCTCTAACCCAATGTCATCTGGGATAGGCTTCAGCCCCCCATGACCCTGAAAGGGATAAGTGGTACAGATTATGGATGGTTGAATGGATATTTCAAGTCCATCTGGGCAACATCCCATCAGAAGGGATTGGGAAGCTTCCAAGAAAATACTGGAATATGATCAAACAAAAGCTGTGTCACATTCATCCCTGGTCCATCAGAGGCCTGCACTTCTTGCCTTCAGTCTAACATAACCACACTCGAGCTGTGTCTTTGACCCTAAAAGGATGCTGAAAGGCCTGGTCGTTTCTGACCGGAATAAAAGTGTCTACTTCTCTGCTGCTGTTCTGCTGGATCTGTTTGAACAATTATTCTTGCACCTCCTTCAGACCAAATCTGACTGCCCACAAACTGCCCAAGGCTTATCTTTTTAAAAACTTATTTTAGTACATGTCTGCACTTTCAGATAGAGTACCCGGGAATGAGAAGGTACTTACCAGTGTGCTCTCCAGATAGTTTGGGGAATGGATTGGCAGTTTACTGTGTCATTTCTGCACCAACACTTGGATATGATAGCCTACTTGGCCAATTTTGGCCAGCAGTGCTTTATTTAGCATACAGTGCAAATGGCCAGAGTTTGGTCACAATTTTGAAACTCTGTCACTGACTTCCAGCCATTTGCTCACCAAGCCATTGGAGAGAGGGAAAAAAACAGCAGTACAGGGTACTCATGGCCCAGCAGTTGGACTGCCCTCCATTATCCAAGGCTATGGTCCTCCAACTGAGTGTCCCAAATTTGGATCCAACCTGTGGCTCTTTTCTTCACTCTCTGTCTGTCCACTGTCCTGTCGAAGTAAAGGCAACAAATCAAAGAAAAAAAAGCAACACTTGGATATTCAATTAACTCTGTTTTCAGTCATCATCTTTTCCCAAATTTCATAGTTTGCTCTCGGCATCCTGCTTAAAACCAAAGCTTAATTTGAGTACTTTTGAGAATCCAGTTATTTTGGATTCTTTGAAAGCAAGAATGAATCTTTCAGGGAAACTCTGTGATGCTCTGCCAGCATGAAAAGACAGAAGCCTAAGAGCTTGTGCAAATGAAGTCTCTGATTTAGACTGAACTTTATTCATGAGAGAGAGAAAGTCGGCCTGCGTTATCAATGTTTAGTTTGGCTGAAACCTCATAAAAATGAAAAAAAGAAAGTTGGACTCTTTAAAGCCTCCCTAATCCAGCACTGATAAGACGGCGCCCTCACTCTCCTGGTATAAAATCCTCTCCTCTTCCCCTCACACTTTCATCTCACACTTTACATCCTCAAACTCTGGCAGCAATTTGCACAACCTGTAGGAAAACACAGCTCTTGTTGGTACATGCAGGTTGAAACTAGTTTTCTCTTCTCCGCAGAGTTGTTTAAAGCACCACTACAAGTTAATGGTCCAGAAGAGCCTACTTTACGAGCCATGTTGACACAGAAAGGAATAATTAGTAAGGTGCGATGCTGGCTGTGGTAGAGCCATTAACTCAGCAGACCCTCTATCCAGTCCTTGTTGCTTGGTTACCATTTCCCCCAGGTGGCTGAATGTGCTGAATCATGCTGATCGGCCATGAATCATAAAGACTAGTGGCCCGCGAGCATTAGTTATGATTGGTGGGATCATAATGCTGTTGTGAAGCTCAGATATATTACAATAAGTGGCTTTTCTGACAGCACAGATCTGTCTGTTGACTGATTGAATGGTGAGGGGTGACAGATGCCGTCTACTTTTAACCCTGAAGCCACTGTCAGTGAAGGAGGAGAGCGATGGAGCAAGGTGAGATAAAGACGGAGCAGAAGAAAGTGTGTTTGTGTCTGTCTCAGATGAATATAGATACAGTCTAGGAGAGACAGGACCTGAGATATTAAAGGGAACCAGGATCTGTTGAGTATTTGAGGGAGGGTTTTTCTTCACAGTATGTAGATTCCACCACCAGGGGTCTCTTATGAAAAAAAATTGCAAAAGAACGGCCACGGTTATCATTCGTAAGCTTTTTCACGTTCTGTCGTGCCACAGTAGTCATGTGATGTTACGGAGGCAGGCTTTGTGTGTGGATGTATGTTAGTGTGGCAGACTACACTGTATTAATAGTGAATACAGTTAGTTTTAAAAATCCCAATTAAAGGATTGAAAGGGAATGGTAAAAAATAGTGTTTGGGTTTTGTTTCATTAAAGTATTTTCTTTAAAATACTTGTTTATATGTTTTTTGTCAATCAGCATTTATACATTTTATTAGAAGAATTGTGAGATTTCTGGGATCAATATCGTATTGTGATATTGTGATATAAATTGTAATATATCGTATCGTATCGTTCTGAAAATTTCATATCGTGTCATCCCTAGTGTAGAGGCGTGTTGTCAGCTCTGCCCACCTCCTCTAATTACTTGTTGAAGTGTTTCCAACACAAAAGCAATACTCAGAAGGGCCACCAGCCACCAAAGTACATTGCCTGATCATTTTTTTCTTTCCTATCAATATTAAATGGCTTTAAGTGGGGGTACACACTGCAAAATAATCGGCCTAAGTTTCAGCCTGGATCCCAGCTTCTGTCCAAAGTCAGCAAAGACCTGATTTTCTGGTTGTCCTAAAGATAATCTCACCCGATGACTCTGTGGTGTAAAGTGT
This sequence comes from Cetoscarus ocellatus, assembly GCA_037902135.1. NCBI lineage: Eukaryota > Metazoa > Chordata > Actinopteri > Labriformes > Labridae > Cetoscarus > Cetoscarus ocellatus. The sequence goes on along the minus strand of JBAMNC010000345.1, from coordinate 563,536 downwards.
GCTAAGAGTCATTTTATCATCATGAAAGAGGATCGGGACCGTCCCATAGAAATCGTAAACATTAAACATGTTCAGTATTCAGTGTGAGGAGTACATTGAGGAAAGCTAAGCACATCCTCTGTGTTTTGTCACATGAAAGGAAACAAAACCAATCAGGGAGCAAGCTGACTAAAGCAGTAAGCAAACATAGCAATAGCAACAGAGTAGAGGTGAAACACAGTTAGATGGCCGTCAGAAATGGAGGACCAACTTGTTGATTTGGGAAAACAAGAGCATCTACCCACAGTGACCTGTAAATTACATACAACAAACTGATACAGAGAGGAAAAGGATAGAAATAATAACCACCAAGTATGTCATTGAAGGCTTACTGCCAGCTGAATTTAGTATTAATTCCTCACAGCATTGTCCCCTCATATTTGTCGACACTATAGTCATGATTGATCACTTGAGACTACAAGCTTTGAAACAGGTTGTTGACGAGTGATTTGGTTGGTATGTGGTTTGCGTTAATCTTTGTCAAACACCAGAAGAACAAAACTGTCAAAATCAATTAAGATGTTAAAAATCCTAATGTGTGTGCCAAGCCTCTTATCCCCTATTTTGGGGATAAAATGCTCCAGGCAGCTCTTCCTTTTTCTTTTTTTTGTCATCACAACTTTTTTTGAAGGTCCTAAAATGGCTGCGCAAAATTATTAAAGATGAACAGCCCGACAGACAAATTAATTTGGCTTATATTTGACACAAAGTTAACATCTAAAAAAAGAGGCTCTTCTTAGTCAAGATTTTTTTTTCAATAGTGTACATTATACTGAATCAATCATGCAAAACAATGTCACTCCAGAAGATGATGGTGAGTAAGTTCAACAGTTATAAATGCTGGAGATGGATAATTTCTTATAACCTTCGTGGGCAGTCCCTTCGTGAGGTCGGGCACCAGAAAGGTTTCCCATTTGTCCCCCATTATGTGCAGACTTGGTTGGAGTTAAGGCCTTACAAAGGCCTTATTATTATTTTCTATAATGAGGGACATTAGCATTTGTTTGCAAATCAAATAATCTGTTATAAGTTAGTTGTTCTCCAAAGGTAACTTATTTGGAAAAAAAAGTAAAGAAATATTTTGTTTCCCTTTTTGTGACGACAGAAAATGGAGGTTATAGAGTGTGCCAGGGGAAGGGAAACACAACTGCGCCAGTGCGCAATGATCCAGTTTAGCTGATGAGTTGACAGGTGATGTGACAGCAGTGATATATACATTATATTGAATTTTTGGTTGAAGGCACAAGACTAATCTGAACATGAAATTAAAACTTGATAGCTTGTACCTTGGTTCAGTTTGTAGGGTTTTTGAGAATTTTGATGATAATTACATCTGTTTTTCACCATCATCATGCTTCAGAGTTGCAAAAAAATGAGGTTTTTCAATCCCAGTACAGTAAAACAAAATGTACAGCTACTTGCACATCATTATTGTAACTGCCATGCAGTTCCAGTGGTTAAAGGGTGCAAGAACTGAAAAATGTCTCTGAACTTCAAAGCAGTTTGAAAGATTTGAGGTAAATAAAATACTCAACTTAGAAAATTAGATTGCAAAATGTGTCATTTTAAAATAGATTTGGACAGTACAACGATAACAAAAACGTACCATTGTGCCTTTTAAATACCATGAACAAGAGAGGGGAATAACCAAAGTGCTTAATCAAATTTTACAAAAGTTTTCCATCAGCTTCCTTTCACATCATTGTGATTCGCCTGCTGCCTTTATTATGTTTCTCTCTACAAAGAGGAGATCCTCATCAGTCAGTGATGGATGAGATTAAACGCTGTTTTTCACCGCTACATCAAAGCAAGACAACAGTGAAGGCATGTTAGATCAAGAGCCAGTTTAATGTGGATATGATCAGATATCCTTTTTACCTGTTTAGCATATCAAAGGAGGAAGACGACAGGAGAAGCAACATGGTGAGTTAGACAGCGAACAAATTCTGGTCTACAGAAAAGTATTGCTTCTTTATCTGTTTGCATATATATTGGACTTAAACAACCTGTCTCTGGTGTAATACAATGTGAGATATTCAAAAAATCTGCTGTAGTCAAGACATCCAAATGTGGTCTGCTTGTGGTGATGACAAAATGCAATTGATTGATCTACTGATCCTTTTATAGCAGCCTAGTGATCAAGTCCCCTTCTTTTAATTATCAACGTGTGTCAGCTTGCACCTCTCCAGGGTGTGAAGCATTAGCATTTTTAGCATCTTATAGGTGCGGCACAGTTTGTCAGTAATTGGATCTTAAAAGTTGGAAAGAATCTGATGTCTTTTAAAATGTTTAAAAGATGTATTTGTATGTACGCTGTGCCAGTTTATACTCATGTGTAACTGCTTTATCAAAGTATTAAGCAATTTACGCATTAGGATAAGCATTTAGGGATGCACGATATTATTGGTTTGCTATCGGTATCAGCCAGTATCAGCCTAAAAAATGAAGTATCGTATTGGCAGATATTGAAATTTTTGCAGATATTTACAGTCATTGGCCACACATATTGGCCATATATCAGCTGGATTATTGGCAAATTACACAAATGTTCAACATTGATGCACCTTCTCATCACTGCATGGGTACATTTAAAAATCAAGGGTTTCATTTTTGCAAGAGTTAAATGCTGTTTTTCTTGTTTTACATCTGTTCCTTGCAAAAATATACTGTAACACTGAAAGAAACTAGTCATTGCTTACACTCAGAAACAGGCTTCACCAGCTAACATTTTGACTTCGTGTTGAAACACAGAAATTGACAGTTTTCTGAGTGTTTTCCTAACTTTAGACTTATGACTAAATGTGGTTAAGGTTTTTTTCTCTTGATTCAGTTTGTTTCCAGATTTTGTTGCCCTTAAAGCCTCCTTAGCTATGTAATAAGAAAATATGTGTTAGTGGTCTATATAATAGAGGCAGAGAGGGCAAATGTTCTGATCTTCTATTGTTGCTGGAGACCTCTCTGAGATTATATCCAACACAATCCCTCCTCATTTTAATCCTGACATTAGGTTCAATCCTACACTACATTACAAAGAATGTGTTGAAAGCATCTGTGATGAAATGGGGATTGAAGCTCCTCCTAAACCTCATGTGAAATGCCCCTGCAGATATTACACTGACATATTCAAATGTGGCTCAAGCACACAATCCGATGGGATTTAAGTAATGAAACTTAATGTCCCACATAGGACTGCTTGCTCCCCACCTTCGTTAAAAGTAGGGCAGGATTACAGATACCCACATCTCAGTCCAATTTATTTCCTTGTAACCAAGCAGGCCGGCATCGATACACTGATGTGTGCAAGCATGAAATTGGCCCATGAATTAAAAAGAGGCACGTTGCTCCATGCCCTGCCATTATTGCCTCCAGTGGCGCCATAGCTTGAAATCCAAGAGCAGTAACCCGTCTTGCTTTGACTTTGTATGTGTGTATGTGTGAATGCATTAATATCAGTCAAATATTATATTACCATCTCTGACATCTCTGACCAGCAGAGCCCCTGGAAAAATAGTGGAGCTCCATAAAACTGAAAACCAATTAAATTCAATCCGTTCCGTCGATGGATTCCAATGTTTACTGTCTGCTTTGCACAAGTGTTGACACCCTGTGGGATTGCTCAGGCTCAGGATGAATGCTACTGGAGGATGCAGGACGGGATCTGCATTAGGATTTATGCACTGCACGAAATAATCGTTTTTAGAGAGGTGGCTTTATGTTTCCTTATAAACTCTACAAATTTGTCATGGAGGGAAAAGCTTGGGGTTTGCTTGGCTGAAGGTTAAACTGTTTAATCAATGATGGAGAAATTAAAGCTTGCATGAAAGAAAGCATAGAAATCTCCACTGACTCCCACAGGTGCACCCAACTTTAGTTTGTAACATGGCTGACAACAAAAATGTGGTAATTGCAATGTAATGAAGGTAATGATTAAAGCATTCATTTTTGAAATTTGCATTAATTGCATGCTGTTTCATCCTTTTAGGCCACTTTTAAGCCATCATAGCAGAGCAGCAGTTGGTTAGTAGTTGCTGTAATACCTTCCTGCTTTCAAATATATAGAAACAAGGATGCTGCTACTCCTTTGAATGGCAGATTTCACTTTCTAAAGCTCACGAACAGCTCATTAGACAAGTCATATGAGCTCAGCACCTTGTAATTTAAGATGTACATTTTTTCTGTTGTTTCTTTAAGCTATTTTTATATATTTTTCCCTTTGTTTAAGTGTGATAAATAAACTTAGGCACAGTGTCTGAGTACATTTGTGTTTAAACATAAAAAAGCCTAATTTAGGGCCGTTCCACACTGTGTGAATTTTTCTTGCGTGACAGAGGTGGTATGTGCATGCTTTCATTCGGGTGAGCATGTTACCAAGACAGAGCTTAATGCACCTGGTATACATAAGTCCATAGCAGTTCAGTAGAGCTTTCCAATAACCTCTTTAGCCTCTAAGCTGTGAATGTTGGCACTGTGCCCTCTGAGGAGAGAGCATTTGATCTAGGTTGGACCATGACTGTGTCCGATTTAACATGCTCACAGAACATGTTAGCTCTGGATTCGTTAGCCTCTTCATATGCCCGTCAACACAAGCTCTAACATATAAAGAAAGTTTTCCTTGGCTGTTCAGTTTCCCTTATCTTTCAACTGTATGTGCACTTTTTCAATATGCAATCCCTCTTTATTATTCCTTAGTCAATGAACATGATAAAGCAAATGCCAGGGAGTTGACAATGAGGGGCTAAGTGAGGAGATATTGTATCGATTGGCATCTAATTGCAGTGTTGGTGCAGATCAATGTGGCTCTGTCTGTGTTTCAGGGTTAAGCCAGTGTAATCCAGAGTAAAAGCAAGATCGGGTTAATAAGAGCCTAAATGGCTTCAGACACAACACACACACGGTGGCCTCTTGGCCCCTTTAATCTCTCCGCTGCATCACCAGACACCAGCGAGACTGAGAGTAGTCAAGCATCTGACCTAATCCTGTTTGTCATCCTAGTGAGTCCAGAGAGATCAGCTGAATATGTTCGGTGTTTTTTCAGCAGATGACCAAAATGAAGACTGCATCAAGGAGATTAAGAAGCTTCATTGGAGCAAAATAGATCTGGACATTCATTTGTTGTCAGAGTCAAATAAAAAAACTTATTTTGATATGAATATTATCATCATTATGTTCCATTAACACGAGTGCCTCACCCAAATTAGACAGCAATTATACTCCTCACCAGGTTAGATATCACCTTTTCTTGTTATTTCGAAGCCCAACAAATACAGTCTGGTGCATTAAGAAACGCCCTCTCTTGAACACAACTGACAGCGTAGTTAGCAACCATCTGTTGAGGTATTTATTTAGCAACAAGTGACTTCATGACCCAAAGCCCTCCTCTCACTTGCTCCTGTGATACTTTATGCTCATTTGCTTTGGATTCAGTACCCCCTAAGGCAGTGTTTTGATTTTGTCTGTTAAGACCCCCCTGGAACAAAGTAATCAGTTAATGGTGCAAGTTGCTATATTAACAAGATTATGACACAAGTAATCATGTTTAGTTTTGTTTAGCAAACAATAGCACATGCCCTCTCGGTATCCACTAATATCCTCTTTAAATCCAAATAACTAAGCTTCCAATGTATTTTATACTGTTAAGACTATATTTTTTTAATGCTCCAAAAGGACTTAATGTACAAAATAAAGAGAAAATGTAAATCTAAGGCCACTATTCAAGTTCCATCCAATGGAAATTTATTGCATTGCAATACAAAATTTATTGGAATTGTTTCAAGAGCACAAACCTCTGCCAATGTATTTCCAACATGGTGGGACAAGTTATTGTCAAAAATGTGGAAAACTGTCCTATTCACATCCAATTTCAGATCACCATCAAAATCAAATCACTTCTCCCTTGTGCCATGGCCAACACTCCCTGAAAATGGCATTAACATCTGTTGAGAACTTAATGACTAGATCACTCTTAAAATCTTATTGATTGGTCCTTGGCCCATTTCCGACCTATCTTAAAACTTCCAGTGAATTCTGCTCTTAACTTTTTGAATTATCCTGTAAACAAGGCAAATAAAAAGCCTGTTGCAACAAAGCCTTTATTGATCCTAGCATAGCCCACCTATTACTCAGTAAATATGTAATCACAGTTGATGGTTTTGGCTTGGCCAAGGATGGCCTGTCAGATTTCCAGGGGGTAAAGGGCACCCATTTAGCCATGTGTGTTTCCACTCGTGCTCCCTTTTAATTTTGCCACACCGCCCATGGGAGTCTCACAGGACTATTTGAGAGGCACTGCACTGTCAGATGTGTTTCCGTTTTTCTTTTTTATCCAAAAAGTGTAAGAAAAGGAGCTTTAACCTGAATTAGAAAATGTGACCCAAATTAATTTATCGAACTAAAATGTTCCAGTTTTCACCTATGATTGTGTTTAACATATACCTAAATAAGAGACCGAGATGAACATGTCAGCTGATGCCCTGGCATACTTTAATGTTTTTCCTCAGAGTTCCTTGTGAGAATGATTAATTGTTAGTTGTTTTCTGGAGATTTTAATAATTTAATACATTATTATGGAAAAACTATCTTTGTTATCACAAGAAAAACAATTTAACATATCGTAAAAACATTTGTTATTACAATGAAACAAAGTGAAATAACGTACTAAGATGTTTGTCTGCAGAAGGTGTCTGTACATCATGGTGATTTTGTTCTTATTCTCCAGGTACACATTAAAAACCCTTGAAGAATAGCTGCAGCAGTTGAAAACAACAGATTGATGGTACATGACAAAATAAACTGGATTTCCAAATTAAGTTAAATGAAAACATAAACTATCAGTTCTGTCATCCTAGATTAAAGTTAACAGTGATTTCCTCTGCTTGAGTTTTATATAGAAATGAATATGTGAAAAGTGTAGGCCTCTTTGTAAACCAACAATGACTGCACTTGATGCCACAGTAGAGTATGAAGATCAGCTTCTCTCGTTCCTTCCAACGATCATACATGTTTTTTTTGTTACCAATATAGCGGGCCCATTCTTCCCCACTTCTCAACAGATATCGAGGACTTTGCCGCACATCACCTCACAGATGGAGCATCAGGCGCTAGCACCAGTTAGTGGGAGCATCCGTCTCCTAGTCATCTGTGAGCCTTCGATCAATAGACTTGGATTATCATCTTCGGGATCTCAGTTCATTTTTCACAGCAGAGAGAGGCTCCACCAGCTGCTGTCTCTTTGTCAGAGGATGTAGGGCCCAGGTCCACCATCTGATAAGATTAGAGGAAGTAACCGATACAGCTTCTACATTCAGGGGGAAATGTATTCACAACATGCAAACATTAAAAACACAACCAAAAAGCAGGTAAACTAATTTAAAACAAAAAAAAAAACATGACATGAATACAACAAACACAATGGCATTAACAGGATGGAACAACAAAGATGTAGAAAATGCAAAACACAACAACAAATAAGAAAACAGAACAATAATAAAAAACAAAACAACAAACAAAGAAAAACAACAAATAAGAGAATATAAAATCACAAAACTGGTAACGTAAAATTGGAAAACACTACAACCAATCAGAAAACAACAGAAAATCATGAGAGACAGTAAAATTCAAGAAACACAACAACATATAATAAGAAATGATTGCATATCAAATAACACAACAAAAATTACAAACTCAAAACATATATACACAACAGATAAGAAAACACCAAAAAATTTCTAATTAGACATGAGGACAACAAATAAAAACAACTAGAAAATAAAAAAAACACTGTAACAAATAAGAAGGCATAACAACATGGCAATACACACAAGAACAAAACAAAATAATTCAAAACATATGTCAGTACATAGAAAATTGGAAAACACACCAACAAATAAGAGACAGGCAAATCAATAAAAAACACAATTCACAGTCACAATAGCAAAGTAAGTAACACTGCAATGAGGAGACACATTAAGTCTTAACCAAACCAAAAAAGCACAGTTTACAACCACAACAGCAGATCAGAGAAAAAAAGAAAAAAAAGGATAAAATAAATCACAATAAATCAGAAACACAAAAACAGAATTCACAAATACAATGACATTAAGGGTTTCTTACCAATCAGAAAATGCCAAAACAAAACATAAACAAAGAAAACAACTATTAAAAAAACAAAACAGAAAATACTACAACAATAAGAACAAGCACAATCAAAGCATTGAAACATTAAAAAGACATATGTTTATGATGTAGGACCACATTGGAAAGTGACCTGGGTCTGATTTGAAAGATTTGGATTTGTGATGTTCAGACTGTCATGAAAAGATCAGAGATGGGTCACATGTAGGCAGAAAAGTTTGATCTTGATCACGTCTTCCTGTTGTGTGGATGTAGCCTTCTGTTCTCGATATATATATATATATATATATATATATATATATATATATATATATATATATATATATATATATATATATATATATATATATATATATATATATATATATATATATAAAAAACATGCTGTCTATAGTATCAGCTAAAACGAATTTGGTTTCAGCATATTGGATATTGGTAAAAACCTAACCTTGTGCATCCCACAGCACTAAGATAATACCAAAATAAAAGTAAAGAATAAAATACACATTTTGTAACACGGTATCACTCAAATGTGAAATGAAAGCTTGTACTCTTTATATTGAGCAAAATTAACAGAAATCTCTGCTTATGTGTTGTACTCTGGGGGAGTATATTATCGGACCAAAGTAAATATACGTGTTTTTCTGACCACCATTCTAACTGATAAACTTTCAGTGTTAAACAATTATTTTTTCAGGTAGTTTGGGCGTTTATTATCATTTACTCACAGGCTGATGGACTGACATAGACTCATGATTCATAAAGATAGTCCTGATTTCTCATGAATGAGACTTCAATTAAAAAAGGACTTTTGAGGCTGTTATTACCATTTCAGAGTCTCAGAAGATGCTTTGGGCTACAGCACCAACATATGGCTCTGCTGAGTGCTGTATTTAGGTGTGTTTCTCCTCAGGCTGGAGCCATGCTGTTTACACATCTGCCTTTCAGCCAGGCCACCATAGGCCAAAGAAAACTCATCAACACACCGTACAACTGACTCATTTTTTCTGCAGTTCGCTTTTTTGGCGTAGAGAGAGGTGCTCAAAAAGCCGACAAACTCCCACCTTGCATTCTGAAAGGAGAAAACTTGCCTCACTCTGTTTCTGAGCAGCTTTATTTCTTAAAATAGACAAGCCAGCCGAGGAGCCTGACCAGGTTTATTCAATCAGAGGCTGAGAAGGGTGCATGTCCAGAAATATTGGACAAACTTTCCCACATTGGCTCAGAAAGGGACACAACATTTAATTGTCAAATAAGGGACAGTTTGGTGTTTCAAGGGATGATTGGCAACCATAGTGCTACCCTAGCTTTATTATTCTGTGTATCAGTCCATCAGTAAATGTTTATTTAACAGGCTGGCAGGCTCGTCAGTACATCAGTCACATTCGAGATGAGAATCCCATGACTACCCAGCCTTAATTAAATGTTTAATTAAGACTGTGGCTTTTAATTAAAAAGTTGATTATTATAAAAAAGGATTATTGGCAAATGAAACAGATAGGATATCACAGAATACAATCCGTTACTATTAAAGCGAGGTGTAAATTGAATGAATCAACAGTTCATTTGCATTAGGGGCAGAGATGGTCTTTAATATGAGGAGGAGACTCACTCCAATCAGATTTAAGACACCCTGACATGTCTCGGCTGCCTTTGTTAAGAGTCCTTCACACAGTGCTTCATGCTCGGGGTGATACTTTCATCTGTGACTTTGAAGTGAGAACCAACAATGCTGCTCTTGTACCCTCAAGGTCACCCCACTTGTAACCACTCGCCGTGAGGGCCCTCATCACAAAACAGACACAAGATCCACTTGAATCTCTTCACAGAGTAGGCCTTAGCACTTCTCTGGGCTCTGCATGTTCAGATGGTCTTAGTGGACCAGCTGGTGGCCCTTTGGCTGGAATACAGCTGTTGCTTTTCTCTTTTTTTCTGGCCTAAAACCCTTGCTGACACCCTCAGCTTTGCATTTTCAAGGGCAAAACGACCCACTAAAAGTCATGGAGTTGTCTATAGAGCATAGTTCTTAGATTTATGCCTGTATGCAGTTGGTGGTAGGTCTGAAGGAAGCTCCAATTGGCATGGGAAGAGCAGCCTGTGTGAATGAGGGCATTCATTTATAATCCACAGGATTAGGACTCTGTCCATCAGCTGCTTCTGCCACTTACTGTGCAATGCACCACAGAGACATACCCTCGATCTGCTGGTATGCTTTGATTGGAATCCGTGGAAGTGGCGTCAATGTCATGCAGGATTTTAAAATGACAGCACCAATCTGACAGAGCCTATTAGTCTGGAGTTTGGTCCAATTTGAACCACTTCCTCTTGTTTGTTTAATGATGCCAGCACAGAAGGTTTTTTGGCTTTTGTGTCCTTTAAAAGTGTTGTATTGGTATATACGGGGTGGGCCGTAAGTTTCCATACATTGGAAAAATAATCATTCATGTTGGACAGCCGTTTTTATTTATACAATGTGCTCTATATGATTACCATTGTTTTGAAAACACATATTAATATGTGCTGATGAACTTGCATTAGCACAGTTGAAGATATGCTTGTAATGGCATTGGTGATAAGTTCTTTGAGATGATTTATGTCTCGTATCGTCACCTAATACACCATGGCCTTCAAGTGCCCTCAAAGATACCCTAGAAGATGCTTCAAATGCATCTTCTAGGGTATCTGAAACATACATTAGTGCTGTACCTACATTAGTGCTGTTTTCAGGGCACAGAGGATTGCTCTGGTTAAAAAAGTCCTAAATATTTGATTATCTGTTTACTGTGCTGTATCTGAGCAATATTTACTAGAGCATCCTGGGGTCATAGTCTGTCCATGATGCAGACGTTACATCTTCTCCGAGCTGCATCTTGCCAAAGCTTAAGGCTGAGACAGACCGCTTTGCAGGAGGCACGCCCGACCATGAAAGGCAGGGTGCATCTCAGCGTAAGCAGTGTTTGCAGGCAAGCTCAGTCAGCAAGCCACAGTCCTGTTATTGAGTCCCAGAGACGCTCCATTCAACAACAGCCACGCTGCGACCTCTCAGCCTCATACAGCAGTGCCAGATATTGAGTGAGCCTGTCCGGATGAAGCTCATCTCGTCACAGTCTCTGGGGTTTTTTGGCCATATAGTTGCACTGCTGTGTTGCTCTTTCTTTGATTGATTTACAGTGGTTTGTCAGAGCAGAAGATTGGAGATCTTTGATCCCTTTACTTTAGTTTCTCCTCTCTGTTCTCTCTTGGGCAATATTCTGGTGTGTGAGATGGGTCTGTAGGTTGCCTAATAATGATGTACTTCTGATTAGGAGGTTGAGCAACTACCTCAGGAGAGGAAATGTGTTTTAGCTTAGAAACATTTTAACTGAATTCAGACTCCTATTCAGTATGTAGAGACCCTTTCACATTTTGTAAACAGAACAATCAGAACAATTTCCCACACGTTAGCCAGTGCTGGCTTGGGAGCTTTTTGGCTTCTTCTCATCAGTTGTAGAAGATAATACATGTGTCTCTGAGTATGTAACTTACGCCATGGGTAATTGTTGAGTATCTTTGTATACAATATGCACTGAAGTGAAATACACTGATCAGGCATAACATTATGATCATCTGCCACCCTGACTGGTGTGCAGATATATAGCCCCATACAAGCAGACTGTGACTTAAATGCACTGTGTATTCTAACTCCTTTCTATCAGAACCATTATTAAGGTCTTAGGTAATTTGAGCAACAGAAGCTTGTTTGTTGGATCAAACCATGGCCACCCTTTTCTCCCCACATTGATCATTAAGCCTTGGCCCTCCATGACTCTGTCGCCGGTTCACCACTCCTCCAACCTTGCACCACTTTACATGGATTCTGACCACTGCAGACCAGGAACATCCCACAAGAGCTTTGATTTTGGAAAGGCTCTGACCCAGTTATCTAGCCATCACAGCCAGGCCCTTGAAAAACATGTCCAAAACCAGAAATCCTTCATAAAACCTAAATTAAAGAAAAAGGGGGGTGATGAAAAAAAAATCTCCCCTTCACAGTGAGAGCATGTAGATGTATTATCGTTTTAGGCTGAACCCGACTACAAATTTCTGTATTGAGTAAACAAAAAAGTAAGTTATGGGCCGCATTGGATTGGTCAATGAGATCGACAGGAAGGTGCCATTTCCTCCTGAGTCAAAATGGAGGTCTTAAAATGCCACTGCTTTGTTTATCATATATAAAAACATTTGGGACAAAACTACACCAATTACAGTTATCACAATAGATAAAAAAATACAACATTTCTGAAATAACACTGCACTTCATGGCTGGATTAAAATAAGTTACAAGGCATATAGAGATGCATGATATTGGAATTTTGCCGATATCCGATATGCTGATGTTTTTTTAATTCATTATCGCAGCTACCGATATTTCAGGTCAAGAGCACAAGCTCTGTACTTGAAAAAAATTGACTTGGTTCTTTCAGTGTTAAAGTATATTATCACATGAACAGATGTAAAACAAGAAAAACAGCATTTAGCTCTTGCAAAAATGAAACCCTCGATATTTTAAATGTACCCATGCAGTGATGAGAAGGTGCATCAATATTTTACATTTGTATAATTTGCCAATATTCCAGCTGATATATGGCCGATATGTATGGCCGATATATCGGCTGTAAATATCTGCAAAAATTTCAATATCGGCCAATACCGATACTTAACTTTTTAGGCTGATATCGTCTGATACTGATATGAAACCGATAATATTGTGCATCCCTTAAGGCATATATTTGACTAGAACTATTTGACCTTCCATAGATTGACCAAAGAGTGAGCTTCCAAGCACAGTTGTCCCCATAAAGACCCACTGAAAAGTTTCAAAAGATATGAGTAGACCAAATGAGTGTTTTAACTTAGCCAGCAATACCATGGATTTGGGTGGGTTAACATGTAGCTTTCACAAGTATTTTCACCATTGAAGTTTGGACAACAAATTTATGAATTAGTGTTGCTACTTTAAAAAGCCAAACAAGAAAATCTTGTGCTTTCAGTGCAGTGAAACACAACTCAGAAAAGAACTGAACCACACATTCAGTTACAGCTTTAACACACAAACAGACACACAGAGACTTACAAACATCTTTCTGTGCTTCTATTCTCTCGAATAAGTCAGTATCACATCACACACTTAGAAATGTCATCTAATGCATGATACTAACTCACTTCCGTGTATTTGGACTGTTTCATGCACCACTCTACAAAATACATCATATAGCCCGGCCTTAGTTTGGAGAATCATGGCACCAGAACAAGTACCTCTATAACGTGACATACAAGATTGGAGCTGAAAACATAACTTGTACTTAAAATTCTGTTTTACTGTATTCACATTTGATCATGTAAGTACAGCAACAATTAGATATTAGGACTGAATCACAGAGTCACCACTGTGACCTTCTGACCACCAACAGCAGGTGTGTGGTCACACAGTCTGGCAGAAACATATGGTGTGGCCTTTGTTGTTAAAATACAGCCTGACACTGCAAGGAAATATCCAGGGAATGTTGGATCTCAATAAGAAAGAAAACGGCAAAGCTAATCCTTTAATTTTTAAAGTTCTTTAAAGTTTGGCTGCCAACTTTTAAAATCTTCATTGTCAGTTCAATGAGTCACATCTGTATTTGCTGAGAAAGTTGATTAGATATCAGCCATTGACTACATGAAATAAAAGTCTGCCTCTGTATTTGCCATTTTATGCCAGTAACTGACAGTTTAAATAGACAGCTCATTAATTTATTTTGTAAGGTCAAAGAATGACTTCATCATGTATAATATAACTGCAATAACTGCCTTCAATCATTTCATCCATCATGAAAAACAATATGTAGTTGGTTTATAACGATGTAAAGTAAAACACAGCAGCGCTGCCAACCGATCCACTTATTAACTCCAGACACACACAATGGAAAAGCCAGAGCCGGTCAGCCTTGTTAAGACCAGGAAGCTGTCATATGTGATCCTGCTAATCTCCATGATATGTAACACACTCGCTTGGCCTTTTTAGTACCAAGTTGACCTGATAGCTAGTACATGTGTGACCCTAAAGCTGTGGGTCATAGCTTGAGAACAGAGAGGCTCATATGCAGCTGTAACATGTGAGCAGATGTGTTGAACTAGAGGAAGATGTAGAGCCTGCAAGAAGAGACTTTGTTCTGGGTTTGGCTCAGTTTAGTCCAAAACATAATTCAGTCCCTGTGATAGTGGGATAAGTTGGACAAATTCTGAGTGACGTCAGCTGCTTAGTTATTGAGGTGGAGCTTGAGTTATCAGGCAGAGAGGACAGGAAAGCAAACTGATGAGCGAAGTCCTTAATCATGCTCATTTGTTTAATTTCAGCCTGTCACTAGCTTGTAACAGATAAGTTTAGTTTTTCAAGTTGAGAAAATGGAGGACAGGCAAAGCCACTCTGAGCAGACAACAAAACATCTAAGGATTACTGTGCAGAAGCACTTTGGGCTCCACACCGCCATTGCCAAAGTACAACACAAAGACTGAGCTTTGTGTCTATTATGTGCAGAGCAGCTGGCCTGATTCTGATCCACGACAAATCCAAGGGCCCATATGTTGGCCTTCCCCCCAAGCGCAGTGGTGGCGAAGTGGGCACTTAGCCCTGTGCGACAGCGTCCTCTTCGGCAGGCCCCCCTTTAGAGACACAGAAATAAAAAGTTCTTCCCTGACAAGACTGACATGTGGCCCACTGGTGTGGTGGGACTGGGTTACAAATATTTTCAAATATTAGCAAACATGTTAAAAAACCATTTAAAGTTTGATTTTTGGGAAGTGACAACATTACTTTTCAGACTATGCATTTTAGCTGATAATTTCATTTCAAGTGTTTTTTGGAGCCATAAAAATATCAGAAAGTAACATTAAAGTAACATTTAAAGTGCTCTACTTATCACAAATGTTCTGCCTTTATTGTAAAGATTAGGACGATTGATTAATTGGCAAAGTGGAGATAAAGAGAAGGAGATGACATGCAGGCAAGAGGGCAGGGGCTGGATCTCAACCAGTCCACTTGTGAGGAGAAAAACATCTTCAGGACATAACCACCAGGCTACTTGCATCTGTAATGGACATTTTACATCAGGTGAAAAGTGTCAATACAAGACTGCTCAGTGGAAGAATTAACTGCAAGTTTATCTCCTGCCTTACTTTCTCTCTGAATGTAAAATCAGACTTAGCTGAATGAAGACAGAGTTATTCTTCCGATGTAGAATTGAAGACATAATGGGGATATCAAAACAAACACTAAACATCCTATTAACAATACACCATCTCTGAAGAGATTCATCTTTAATAACTTTACATTGTCTGCTCAACAGCGTGTGATACAGTCGCAGTTGTTGAACAAATAGCTGTGAGTGACCAGCTCTGAGTGCATTTGTTTAGCGGACCATGAGAAAGTTGCACTCAAGGCTGCATTGTTTGATGTTGGCACGGCAGGGCTGCGGCAGACAATAGCAGAGCACTGGTTGAATGATATGAAGCCTGGAGGGGTGGGGTGGGGGATACATGGTGTTGTGTGTTGTAGTACTGCTCACCGTTCATCACTAGTCTTTGTTCATTGTTATGAATAATACATCAGAGAAACATTAGTTTGATTCATGCTGCTGTTGGTTGTGCTGTAAGGCCTCCTCTTGGCTCTGCCCTCACTTATCATGTTTTTGTGTTTTATCTGGGTTGAACATATCTGGGTTGCTTTCTTAGTGCCAACTAGGGCTGGGGGATATATATTGTTGAAAGATTTATTGTTGATTCTCAAATAAGATGCAAGAGAAGGGAACATCCTTAAATTTTTATTGCAACAGAATAAAATGTTCATTGACTCTTTATGAGAAGTTATTAAAAGTCTTATTGGAAAGCATTTGTTTGGGCCTCAGCAAGTGAGAATGAAATTTATGTGGCCTTCATGGTAACAGAGGTTGGGCATTCTTGTTCTTGTTAATGCAGGGGTGTCTGACTGGTGGTCTGGGGGCCACATGTGGCCCTCCTCCTCTCTCAGTGCAGCCCATGACTCATTTATAAATATCAACAAAGTGCAAATATGTAGAAAACGTGGAATCTGACAAATGCGATTGAATTTTAGATGCCAAACAATGCCACACACCACCTAAAACACAAACATTTGAGACATTTATACAAAATCTTTCTTGCAGGTACGTGTTTTGTTCTTTGCAAGAAATTAGTGAACATAATTAGTTTCTAAAAATAAGCTTTTAAATGAGAACACAGGTCAGTCTTCATTCCCGTCTATCAGTGATTAATGGCTGTGTGTGGAGTTATTTTGAGAGGAAAGTAAATTTACACTGTTATACAAGCTGTACACGCACTACAAATATTTGTAGAAATGTGAGGGGTGTACTCACTTTTGTGAGATACTCTATATAGAAAACACTTTTCTATTTAAACAGGTGTTATATAGCATTCCAGGATATTATCATCATCTATTTTAAGGAGTATAAAAAGACAGCACTCCACTGCATAAAAAAATCACCTTCAAAATAAAAGTACAGGATTTTTTTCCTAACATTTTTTTTGCCCAGGCAAAGACTCATGACCCACTGGAAAAGGGTCCAAGACCCACTCTTGGGTCACGACCCACCATTTGAGAATCACTGCTCTATAGCCATTCAATTAAGAAATATGAGGACATTATTTATGGGCCATATTACGCAGCTCAACAGTATATTTGATCAGCATGTGTACAAAGCCCATTGGGTTTTGAATAACTCCATCCTGCAGACCACTTCCACCCCGCGCTGATGGAACCAGGTCACTTCTTCACAATAGACCTCTCACGCTCATCAATCTTACCCCCACTCTCCTCCCTCTCTTCTCTCCCATAGTAACCGACTAACCCCGAGCAACCACGACCGGATACAGAGGCTGAGGCAGGAGTTCCAGCAGTCCCAGAACGTCCCCGAAGACCCTGACGACCGCAGGAGGACGTACAGCTTCGAGCAGCCGTGGGTGAGTGTCTGAAATGAATGGAAGCGATGGCACAAATGGGCCGGAGAAGATTTCTAGACTATGACTGTATATGTCAAGAAACGACCTATCAGACCAAGACTGTGGACACGTATGTTTCAGTGTTAGCCTGAGGAGGAAGCTAACAGTGTTAGCACCAGCACTTGTGGCTAACAGGAGCATGGTATTAACCCCACTACCACCAGCAACGAACAAGACTGATGATGTCCTTCTGTCCCCACCGTAGGGTTAACCTCCACGGGCCTTCCTGGCTACTTGTGCTAATGCTAACACCCTCCCTCACCTTCTAATTCATCCACCTGCATGCAGGAGATCGCACACCTCCTGAACCAAACCATCACTAACCCCACCCACCTGTCACAACCCACTCTACTCATCCATCATCCTGTCTGTCACTCATCCACGTGGACCCTCACACCACTTCATGGACTGCACATTGTTTCTTTGTGTGGGGCTCTCAGCTTTAGCCCCGTTTACTTCAACTGTGCCTTTTTTACAGTTTTAAATGTGAAATATACATTTTAGCAAGCATGTATTCAAGTCAAAGCCCTACAGGCTGAGAGGAGGATATTCTGAAGCAACAAAGGGTAATAATAACGAACAAAATCTGAAAGCCTTCAATGTTTTTTTATGGAATGATGAAATAGGTTGTCATATTTTTAGTATTTATTTTAGTCCTTCATGCTTCCTTGCACTGCAACTCAAGTGTTCTTGGTTTAACATGCTTTCTTATAATAGTCATTGTAAAACCAGTCAGGTGAGGCAGATTTTACATCTTCAAGAAAAGATTTTACTATTGTATTGACCCGAATATATGACTTTTTTCTTTCAAATATACCCAAAAAATAAGAAGAGTTGTTTATTAAAGAGCTAAAGACTGTTATTGTAAAGCACTGTACCTTCACAACTAAAGACAAAGCCAATTATCTGTATAGAGAGAGTCTGTTGCTCATGATAAACTACCATTTCAAACTGGATGTGTATCTGCTGCATGTCTCAGTTTTCATTTCAGTGAGTCTGGGCTGTCAGGCTGATACGCACGCCAAAATTGGAAGGTAAATTATAAATTAAGAGCCATATTAACCTTGTTTTAGCAGATTATATTAGCATCAATAGTACGTGTCATTGCTCCATAATCTTTGTTACCTTGGTGCAGTTTTATATAGATGATGACAAACAAACACTTTCATAATATAACTAATCATACACATGATCTGAAAGAGCCATGGGCCTGTTTCTTAACCCCAATTAATTCACAAGCACTCGCTCTGTTTTTATCAAACTGTTTAATTTGGCTGTATGTCACCTGTTGACACAGTAACTAATTAAACTTCTTGGAGTTTATTATGTTAAAATTGCACAGCCTCCACATGCGTTGTGTTTTCAGCTCGTCACAGGCAGACACCATGAGTCCGCTGCACAGCCAGCAAATATCGTTTGGGCAGCCAATCAGCCTCCCCTCCCCTTCGGATCTGAGCATTTCCAAATGGGAGGGAAAAAGAGCTTCATCTGATCCTCTAGATCCTCTATAGGGATAAAATCTTTGGGTTTTTCTTTTTTTTTTTCAATTTAAATCATATCCTTGCTTAATAGACACCCAAGACATGATGTATTATTGTTTGTTTGTTAGGATCCTCATTAGCTTTGGCACTTGACCGCAGCTACTCTTCATGGAGTCCATAACACATTTAAAAGAAAAAAACAAAAAAATACGTACTAATCATACATTAAAAATTAAGTACAAGTAGGCCTATATGTTCAAAAAGTGAATTGTTCTACAGCACGCCCTCCCTTTGTCCAAAGCTACATCAAAATACATAATTGACCTAAAAGATACTAAAAAACCTACTAAAAGTCAAACATAATTAAACCAAAACAACTCACTAAAGCAAATTAAACAGTTTAAAATAAGACCTTATGGTTTATAATATAAAGAATCAAACAATTCATAAAATATAGTCCTACATCTATCTACAAGTTCTTTGGCATATCTGATCATTCATTTTTATGAATATTTTATCACTATAATTTGGAATTAAACAATTTTTATGTTCTTTTGCATGTGTAATATAAAAAATCATTAACTTATAACATGTAAATGGTCAAAACCACAAAGACATTAAACACCAGTTGAAAAAGTGACAGACAAGATAAACCCAGTACAGTTACACTTATGGTTTATGCTTTTCAGAGTAAAAACAGTTTTTGCATTTCTGTTGAGAGGTTTGCTTTAAGTCTCATAGAATTACTGTATTTAAAGGTTTTCATTTGTCACTCAAGGAGGGATTTACTGTGGTTATTCAACATGTTTCTCTCAAAAAGGGATATTTCTACTTTTTTTTGACATAAAAGGGCAAATATGACTTTAAACACACAACTTTTAGTCCTTTCTGGTTTAAAATCTTTAACATTTATAAACCAAAGACACTTTTTGCAAAATTATTCTTTGTAGTCGAAACTGCGGTCAAGCTTGTGAAGAGAAACCGGGGCTGTGACGGCAAGGAGACCAAAGTCCTGGCATCGTGAGCCGCAGCTGACCTGTGCTGTAGCAGTTAGGCAGCCAACACATATCCAGTCTTAACCAGTCATAAGGTTTCTACTTCAAATTAAAGTTACTGGTGACAAGATGAGCATTTGTTTTTATACTTCATCCCTCAGAGATCAGTGACCTTGAGGACAAACTGCATCATCTGTCTACATAGATGCACAGTGTATGGCTCATTCCTTTGCAGAAAATATAG
Organism: Cetoscarus ocellatus; assembly: GCA_037902135.1. NCBI lineage: Eukaryota > Metazoa > Chordata > Actinopteri > Labriformes > Labridae > Cetoscarus > Cetoscarus ocellatus. The sequence goes on along the minus strand of JBAMNC010000345.1, from coordinate 543,596 downwards.
AAATGTGAAAATTAATGAACGAGGTGTAAAGAACAGGACTTAATTCAACAGGTGGTCAAAACAACAACCTGCCTGGTTGTATTTGGTGTATTTACACAGAACTGTCTTCAAAAAGAATGTTTACCAAGTTGGTAAAAAACTGGTCTGATCTGAACTGATCCATCTTATTATTGGGTTATCTTATATCCGGGTCAATATAATATATAATTCTCTTTGTATCTGCTAACACCTCTGTGTAGTATGTACTTAAAAATGTTGTAACACTACAGAATGACTTTTCACTGTGTTCTTATATCTAGTTTGAGACTAGACACATTATTTTGTAGATCACACTTATAAAACATCATATTTTAATTCAAACACATCATGGACACAGCTTGTGGTGATAAGTTGTATAAATATATGATGTCTCAAACCTTATTCCAGTATGTTGGAGATCATGTCCTTTCCAGCAGATACTATGAACTGTCCTTGTGTTTTGTTCCTCCACACAAGGTCATTTTGCACATACAGCTGTGATTTTTGTACTTTTAACTATGAACTCTTTTTAATAATGTTTCTTTCCACTGTAGCTCTGCCCTGTTTTTTGTGTGCATTGGAAAAATTCAGCCCTGTGATTTATAGATGAACTGATAAAGTAAGAGCTCATGAACTAAATCTTCTGTGCTCTGGACTCTTTTTAGGCTGATAAATCCAATAAAAATGTACAACTCTGTTTTGCATTGGGATATTTACGAGTGTTGTGCATTCACTGGGTTCTGCAGAGTTGTGCACATTCCAGCTGGCACTGCTAGGCAGAATGGCAGGACAGTGTGGGAAAGGAGTGCACAGGTCACATCCCCCTTTGTCTCTTAATAACTGGGCATGCTCTCTATTATAGGGCTCGACAATAATACAGCATTATGTTTGTTTACCTCTACAACAACACATTAAATGATGTCGAAAGTGTGATTTTCCCATGAAACCAAGGTGGTAACACTGAGTTCAGGATTCCATTGGCTTACAAGGAATGCTTTTGGACATTTACGGTTGTTTTATCGAAATGTAATCTCTTAAAACCAAGTGTCAAAGCATTAATGTTACGGCTTTGCACAGCAGCGTGAATTGACCGAAAGAAAATTAAGGAAAGCCTTCATCCATGTCAATACTAGTAATGGAGAGACAAGCACCAGGGTAAAACTGTTCATCGTGATGCTGCACCATGCATCGTGAGCAAGCTGTTCGGTCAGTCCAATAGGGAGCAATTAAAATGTGCTAATTTTGGTTCTCATGCTAATTTGCTTCATATGATGCCAGAACATACTGTTACCAGAAACCACACTATATTTTCTCAGATTGCATAGATTTCCTCAAGGAATAAATAGAAGACTTCTTACAAGTGTGAATGTGGCACCAAATTATTTAAACATTAAATCCAGCACCTCTGAGATTTTTAGTCTGTCAAAAGTCATCCTTCATCTCTCTGTTTTGTCCTTTAAATTAACCATAATTTCAGTGATCTCCCAAATTATTTTACACTATGGATTCGTGCTTTGATATCCGAACACAAGGTCAGGGATCTAGCAGTAACCTTTTGTAGCTCCCCTGTGGTTTCAGCCATAGGAACCCTCTGATGGTTTTTTAAACGCTCCTTTTTCTTATCAGAGGGGCTCACACTCAGGCTCTGCTGTAGTAATTGGCTGTTATTAGACTCATACCCTGGCCATAGCAGTGGGCCATATGGAAAACAGGAGAATGTGTCTTTGAAATTCAATTACCTCCCTCCATGCATATATTACATTTTGTTGCTTCATCTGAGTGATGTGCTGCAAACCTCAAGGAGCCAGTGTCCTTTTTCTTAATTCACCTACAGCTGCCCCACTTACAGTTTCTGCCAGGAGAGCACTGCACATGAGAAACTGCAGGGTTTAATATGGCAGGAGAATGGTTTTATGATGCAAGAGCATGTCAAATAGATTGAATAGATCAGAAAAAGGGGGGGAAAGTTGAGTAATATTCAAATGCATTGATTTATGTCTATACATAGGTGTAAATACATCATGTTGATTTGATTTAAGGTGTTTTAATGCTACTCTGAATGAGATTTACAAGTTCAACTTTATCAAAATGTTGCTGCTTTTATATCTACAGTTATTGTTTTCTGAACATGTTTACTTATTTTGGCAAACCAGCCTTACAAGACCCATTGAAAAAAAAATCAGTCACTGTATGTATGTCTTTATCAGTAATAGTAAAAGTTTTAATCGACCATTAAAGTGATAAAACAATCCTAGCTGGTATTGATAATTCAAACAAATGCAGCATGTGTTAGTTATTGTCACTAAAGGCATAGGCAGAAGCAAATTGCTTGTTTAGGCCTATCAGGTCAGGCGAGGTAGGGGGGCATAATGCTGGGTTGGGTCTTCGCTGCATCAACCCAGGCCCTGTACTACTCCAGCTTCCTGATAGCCATTCTCCAGGCCTCTTCAGGTATCCCCCAAGCTAACCCTTCCTCAATGCACACAGTCACCCCTTGGCCTGGTCCAACCCACTGGGTCCTGGGCACCCAGTATGCGGTGAGCTGGATCATGTTCAGGGAAGTGCAACAGGTGCCTGTAGAGGTGAAGCTGCTGCTTCTGTATCTAGCAGTTGAACCTTACCATTCCCACCCTCCTGTGCAGCATTGGACACATGGTCCTGCCAACAATATCCAAAAATCAGCAAAGGGAAGGAGTCCAGTTGGCATCTTTGGTCTGTAGTTAGTGTCCAAGCCTCACAAGAGTATATCAAGACAGGAGGGCCAGGGACCTAAAGACTCTGATATTTGCCCACATGCTTTGATACGTGAGCCCATGCTACATTCTTGTTAAAATTTTCTACTTGCTTCAAGGATTGTAAAAATTAATCTTTGAATGATCACAACCTCCTCCTCCATGATCTAGTTGATTTGTCCTTAGACAATTTCTGTCAGATCCTGATAACATCATCAAATTCCATTGGTAACTTTTGGAGAGTTATTCGTTAAACTAATAACCAAACAAACTAGAAGTGCTCCAAGATCACAAACCTCCACCAAGGCATTTCCAACATTGTCAGGTGAGTCAAAAATGTGGAGAACTGCCCTATTGTTAACGAATCTTATATCCAGATTCAGATCACCACCAAAATCTGATTCCCTCTCTCTCTTGCCATGACCAAATATTCCCTGAAAATTTCATCAAATACATTCAGGACTTTCTGAGTTATCCTGTCCACAGTCAAACAAAGAAACAAATAAATGTTCGCAAAAACGTAAGCTCCTAAGTGGAAGTAATAGCTGCAGTAATGTAAAACTGTCATACCATCCCCTCTCAATGCCACACAAGATTACTTATGTTCCCGACAAAATGAACCGATCATCAAACATGTTAATCTGCAAATGTGACTTCTATCAAGTTTAAATAGTTCTGAGTCAATCACTTGTGTTTTTTTTTTGGCCAATTCTGACATTAAAATATGGTTTAGATATATAATTCTGATCAGCCACATGGTAACAGTATGGTAATTTGCACCATGCAGCTGAATGTTCTGGACTCCAAACCCCAGGCTGTCACCTCCATTGAAGTATTGCTAAATCCACTCTGCAGTTTTCAACCCTTGCACTTGTCTGTGTGTGGTGAGGAAGTGTTTTCTCAAACATTCCTGTTTAGCCTTTAATTTTGGCAGTATCATGTTCTTTGTTTTTCCTCTTTCACTACATTGTAGGGGGGTTCACGGTCTAATTCCATCAGGATGACTGATGCTGGCTCTCTCAGCAGCAGCGCGCTGGCTTTATTGCTCTCATTTATTCCACTGTGGGAAAAGAGGGGTTCATTTTCTTAAAGTTAGGGCTTCAGAAGAGGATAATATTGCCTCTTGTATTTTACTGTAATATTTTAATACTCACATTATCTAGGTTCCTTCAGGGTATCTCACTCCTCTCTTTAACAGTCATATGAACAGGCAGAACTAGGGAATACTCAACATTTCTGAACCTCTGGAGGGATTTTTCTCCTCGTGTGAAATATATTGGGACTGTAATTTACCCGCGGGTGATTCTCCATTCAGCTATGGAAAAAGACTTGCGTGGGTGCTCACTCCCTCCATCTCAGTCCTCTTGTTCCTATTGTCAACCGGAGCAGAAATGCAGCAGTGCCAATCAATCCCAGACATGATTGCCCCTGGCTTTAACTGGTTTAAAAAGGGGAGGGTCTCTTTAACACTCTTAATCGTTTTATGGTATTCCCACCTGATGTCCACAGTGCTGCTACCAGGCTCCCAGCACATTGCACTCCCATAAAAGTAATTACATTGGCTTTGTGTTACGACTGATCTGCGCACAGTTATTGCACCCACACTGCTAATGAACATCACAGGGGCTGAAGGAGTTGTGGTACAAGTGTGGGTTGAAATTTGAGGTGGTGCTCTGGAGCTGTGAGGGAGGATAGTTTCTACTGTAAGAGAGTGAGTGCAAGCTTGAACTGTCATCTTTGTGTGGACTCAGTTTAGACTTAAACACTTAAAGAATCCATATATTGCCTAAGATCAGGTTCATATATTCATTTCAATGACTGCTAGAGTATATTCACAGTCACCAATGTTCAATAATACCCATGATCGATCCATGTTGTTAATATCCTTACATTCATTCTACATTTTCTGCACTGAGCCCTACAGCCTGAGTCAATGGGCTTAAAATGCTGACAGGACAATGGTAGGATGTCACATCGGTAGGTCTATTTGGGGCTGGCGGGGGAATCAAGCTTTTTGGGCATCTGCTGGTGGTGAAAAGAGATTAGTCCTGGTACTGCTGGCTTTCTTTTTGTTTTGTATACAGAAGTGCTATGTTACATTTTTATCGGCTTTATTATGATAGAATTTTAGATCAGGAAGAGAGAGTGGAGAATGACATGCAGGTGAGGACCCACAGGTTGAGCTTAACCATGGTTGCCTGCTTGAAAGATTAATGCTAGAGCCACACATTGGCAGGTATTGGTTTTAGAATTAAGGTTTTCCTTCTACATCTTAGATAATTATCCCATCCACAACCAATATGCTTTTTTAAAACATTTTTGTTTACTTGATAATGCTTAAATGCAATCAGGAGCATGAAACACTATCCTTAACATGTGAATATTTTCCGGCCATTCTTCTGCAATAATTGCTTCATTTTATGTTGTCCCACCAGCCTGAAAACTAACTGGTGTTAAGGTTCAACTTGTGACCATGTCAGCAGGTAGTCTTTGCTAATGTTTTTTGTTTTGTTAGATTGGATTAGATTAGATTAGACAGAACTTTATTAATCCTTTTGGGAAACACCCTCAGGGAAATTAGGATTCAAATAACAGTTTGAAAAGTAGATATTAAGATACATAAAAAAAGATAGTTATAAACAAATATATGAATAAATAAAAATAAAAAATAAAAATATGGCTGCTGGCTGGTTACTGCTCCTTCCCATCCTCTGTCTTCCTGTTACTCCCCCCCCCCCCTCAGTGAGGAGTTGTACAGTCTGATGGCCTGAGGGACTAAAGAGTTTCTCAGTCTGTTGATCCTGCACTTGGGAAGAAGCAGTCTTGGGCTGAACAGGCTCCCCTGGTTGCTGATGACAGTGTGCAGAGGGTGACTGGCATCATCCAAAATGTCCACGATAATAATGATAACGTCCATAATGATGTTGAGTGTTATCAGTGACAGCTCCACAGTATACTTTTTTTGAGTTCAACATTCCCTTTAGTGTGTTTAGCATGTCTCCTTCTTGTAATTGAACACTTCAATGAACAAGGCTTCTCGATCTCTCCATATTAAGGCACCAGCAGCTGCCAAAAATGTCTTGTTCCCATGGTTTCCCGAAATAGACCTACCGGTGTGATGATCTACCACTGTTCATCAACAGTTTAAGCTCATTGGTTCAGGTTAGCAAGCCCAGCATGGAGCAGAGAAGTTAGAATGGAGGCTGAGCCAATGACAACATGGCACAGAGAAGTTTGGAATTGACCAGTTACCACAGAGTAGACCTGTCAACCAACCAGAGTGGGCTGGGCCCACATGGTCAAGGGGGCCTTAAAGGGGCAAGAGCTCTAGCAGAGCATGTCAGGCACACTGATAATGTAGGTGGATCAGAGGTTTCACTTTGTGAAGACTATAATGTCCTTTCAGCATTTGTGAACGTGCCCTGTAGTCTTCCCTGTAGTCTTCACAATAAAATATATGTACCTGAGCTGAGACAAAATATGGACTCTTTGATACTGTGTTGGCTTTCTGTCTACAACTGCCTCTGGGTCAAAACTCATCTCCTTACTGTGACCAAAAGCGAGCCTCTATTTGTTCGTTTTTTGGTTGTGTTTGCGGACCCAAAAATAGCTTAGTACAGCCGATATATGATGACCTGGCCAATATTAAAGAACTGTCAAAGTGTATACTGTAATGGAAAACTGAGCTGGAAGTATTCAAACCAAATCAAGCCCAGTTGAGTGGATACCTTGAATGGAAAAACACCATTAGACTTCTATTTCCATGGTCAACATTTGGAGTCCAGCTTGAAACTTTAGATGCAGGAATGAAGTTTGAGTTTTGGGAACTTGGATTCTTGACACCTCTAATAGGAGTGAAGCAAATTGCCGAAAGACCGTCATATCTGATGAAGACTAATAGGATCCTGGATGACATTTCAGTTAGTAATATTCCACCTGTTATGCTTCCCACAGGGGCAAAGCCATTTCAAAGAAGATCTATCTTGACTACACCTAAACTGAAAAGTGAAAAGCAGAGTGCTTCTGTCCAGCCTAAGGTCTTAGTAAATCAGAGGTTGTAAATTCATACCAATTTATAGGATGAATTAGACTGCAGTGACCAAGGACTCACAGAAAATTGGAGAACTCAAGGGAAATGCTAAGTTGTTAGCATTTCATCAAGGTGGCAATTAGTAAGAGTTATAACATTTGTATTCATGGTTGTTTCAAGGATACTGAACGCCTTTGGGTGTGGGATAATGAAGGGATGCTTGACTATGTTTTAATGAATATCTGGAGGTTTGTGTTTGCAGGTTTACACATTAAAACTGTATTAATGATTGATAAATGATGCAGTATACCATAAAATCACTAAAAAACTGCAGATGATTACAAACAGTATCTGCAGACCACATGACCTAACCACCCTCACAGGAGTGTTGATCTTGGAGGTTGGACTGTCACAGTACCCTCAGACTGAATGTTGTCTCCATCATTAACACCCACTAACATCCACCTCGTGTCACCACTGCACCCTCGCTCTGAGTCTCCAGCATGGCCCCTCCCTCACACCCCCTCCTCCTTCTGTCTGTTTGTGTCTCACCTTCATTTTGACCTGAGAGGAGATGAGCTCCGACTGACTGCCGGTAAGTGTCTGTGGTTGTGACTTTGGGGGGTTGTGGGACATTTTGTGAGGTATCGTGTGTCGGAGTTGCTGCTGCCTTTGTTATGGAACCACTGCTTTGAAACTGTGGCTCTACATGTGATGACTGCCATGATTTAAATTTGGACCAAAGACGGCCTTTTTAGAGACGATAAGTAAAAGTGTGACATAAGCTCAAGATCATTATATGTTGCCATGGTTATTGTTAGTATTTGAGGCCCACATAATGTTAGATTAGTCCAAATAAGCAAAGAAACAGTACAATAACCATTCATTCATTTCCGTACCCTCTTGTGGGAACATTTGTCTATACTGCACTGACATCTATGACTGATGATACATAGTAGCTGTAGTTGTGCTTGCTCATGCATTGTGATGAATCAGGCATTCATTTTCACTCTTGGCATGGGTACGCCGTTTATCTAGATAACAGAAATATTTAAGGGCTCTCACAAAAACCCTTTCATTAATAAGCTCTAAAAATGTAATGCAGACAGAGTAGAATACAGTCTGTTACATTAAACTTAGGTAATATGTGTATCTCTTACAACAGAGCCATGTTAGACTCTCTGATCTGTTCTTTAAGCTAAAAGCAAAAGATTAGCAAAAAACAAAGGAGTAAACAACAAAGCTCATCGTTGGTTAACAAGCACCACAGGGATCAAAAGGGAACGTAAGAGTTTTGCTTGCAAAGCATGAACACGTTGGAAGACTAAATTACTTTAGACTAAATAAATGCCCTCACAGAAAGGTCAAATAAGGACTTTACGTTCTCACAAGTGTAAAAACATTTAGCAGAAAAACAGATTCAGTTTCAGGTATTTTGGGAAAGTCTATTTCAAATCAACAAGGAATGGGGACAGCATGCTGCAGACCAGCTTCAAGACAAGTGGTTTCAACAAGCATGGATGGGTTGACTGATTGGTAGATAGATGGATAAATTGATTAATTGACTGATAGAGAGATAGACTTTTTTGACTTTTAACAAACTTTATTTATGAGACAGTCTAACAATATTTTAAGACAGATTACATGTTAATTGATGAAACATGATTAAATACCAACACACACATTCACTCACACACACTATAAAAAAACTAGTCCTTTAAAGGATAGATAGATAGATAGATAGATAGATAGATAGATAGATAGATACATAGATAGATAGATAGATAGATAGATAGATAGATAGATAGATAGATAGATAGATAGAATGACTGATTGATATATAGATTGTGTGATTGTTTGATAGATAGATAGGTAGATAGATAGTTAGATAGATAGATAAGATAGATAGATAGAATGTAAGTTAGAAATGAATCAAGCATAACATTAAACCATTAAAACTAATTTTTCTGTTCAGGAATGCAAGTAAATAACTATAATTTAACATCTTAATCAAGAAATAATAATGTGTTTTACTTTTTTTTGTTTTGTAAGATAGATAGATAGATAGATAGATAGATACATGGATGGATAGATGGATAGATAGATGATTGATAGATAGATAGATAGATAGATAGATAGATAGATAGATAGATAGATAGATAGATAGATAGATAGATAGATAGATAGATAGATAGATAGATAGATAGATAGATAGATAGATAAGCATTAAAAATATCATTTTGGTCAAAGAGCTTCTGCATGCTAGTGTATGAACCATGACGGAAACTTTAAAAAAATGGAAAAAAATATTTTGGTAATTATCAATGCTGTTAATTTGGGGTAGCTGTGGCATAGACCTTGCACTGTGTGGTGGTCTAATAAATAGGTTGAGTACTTTATATGTTTAAGTGCTAAAAGGCCAAAATGTGGTGTCAATAGTAATATTATAAGTGATGTTAATATGCAAATGAGATACTTATTTATCATTACCTTTTTTACCACTCAGTTAGCACAGTGCTGTGATATGGCATGTCATGCTAAAAAATGTCACACATTTTATCAAATAGCGGGGTAATAATAACATGAATGAGATGCTGAGGACGGTGGAGTTAATCTGGCTGTTGTTTTGCCGTTTTCAGTCAAACAACAGCAGTAACGGTCCGGGCGGGTACAGCCAGCCGGGTCGTCACTCGGTATCGGTGGAGGTTCAGATGCAGAGGCAGAGGCAGGAGGAGAGAGACTCGTTCGCCCAGGCTCAGCGTCAGTACAGCTCCCTGCCACGGTAAGACCAACCCACAGAGTTTGTGAGAGACAGGCTTGACGTGACGTCGTGTTTGATGTTTGCGTCCGTCTAACAATCAATATGTGCTCAGAGACGTGTGTGTAGCTGTCTGATATGAAATGTGTCCGGGAGACTGTGACTGTGTTTGTGTCTGTTTTAGATCTGTAATTTAATATAATGTGCTGTAATGTACTGTAATGTGTTTGTGTGAGTGTGTGTCTGCCCGTGTTCGCCCCTGTGTATGTGTCAGATTCATGGTAATAGCCTTGAGACAGCAATGATGGCAGATTACATATGTCATATATAGCATCAGAGTAAGAAAGGGGGTCACAGGGGGTCAGTTTCAAAGCGTAAAGCTACACACAACCACACAATCACGAACACACACCCACACTGAGCCTGAGAATGGAAAGATCACGTTACCCTCTCACACACATCTGACATGATTGCTTTCCTCTCTCTTAATGTGATTCCCTTTGATCTGCATGATATGACGGCCTGTTGTTCCAGGAAGAGCTTCTGTGCGAGGCTGTGTGTGTGGGAAACATGCGCACATTTTTCATCATCTGAAAGTAGATTGAATATTGTGGAGATCTGGGCTAAAATGGATTTTCTTCTCTGACGCGAAAGCACCAGTGAGGAGGTTTTTTGCAGGTTAGGAAGAGGGCTGGGTTTTAAAGGAACAAGATGGCATTGCAGTATATTTAAGAGCTTCTTCCGGATATAAGAAATGTCTGTTTTGAGAAGTCCAATTAGACAATAAGACTTTATTTGCAACATGCCATGGGAGGGAATTTCTTGACATGTATACAAACTGAATTGTGGCTTGTGTCACTTATAGCCTACGTAATCGACCATTTTAAAGAGCCCATGTTTTGCCTTAATTCAGGTTCATATCTTTGATTTTTGAAGAAGTATTCTCATAATCAATGATGTCTCTATTTGACATTCGTACTGTTAAACTGTTGCTGTTTTAAAGTGTTGATAACCAGACTTTTACACGCCAACACCAACTTCCTGCCCATCCTTCACTGTGATGCTGAATTAAAAATGTCCCCGTAGTGAACTTCTACATATCCAACCGTAATTATCTTCTCCTGTGCAGTGGATCATTCTTACAAGGCTTAAATGTCAGTTTTATATCTGTGAGTCATTTTATGAAGCTTAAAATATCATATGCAACAGAAGCACTTTGTGGGCTAATGCTAGCAATCATAAAGTAAACTCATGAGTTAAAACAAGGCTGTGTCTTTATCCTATAAACAATCAGTGTTAGCAAAATACTTTAGTTTTCAGATTACTTTTATTCTGGTTTGTCTTTTGAGTTGAAAAACCATTGATTTTGGTTCGTAAAAGCATAAATGTTTATTACAGCAAAGAGGATCTGCATGAGGAGTACCACGGACTGCAGATCTACTCACATTAGCCACTGATATCCTCTGAAATCATGTTTCCTTGTCCACACAGAGACACCCGAAATGAGTTTTTGAAAATCTTCACTCAGGCAAAAGTTTTCCAAAAATGCATTTTCAGTGACTTTTCAGGTGGACAGAAGGACAAAAAGCACACATAAAGCAGTGTTCTCAAAAATACAGTGACCAACCAGACTGAAAAACTTTTTTGTCGCTTAGGCCGTCAGACTTTACAACTTCTCACTGCGGGGGAGGAGGAGTAACAGGAAGACTGAAGACGGGAAGGAGCAGTAGTAGCCAACCATTAGCCATATTTCTATTTTTATTAATATTAATTTATATTTATATTTATATTCATTTATATTTCTGTTTATATCTGTCTTTTGCATATATCTTTTTATCTGCTATAAATGGTGCTACTAGAGTCTTAATTTCTCTGAGGGAGTCTTCCAAAGGGATAAATAAAGTTCTACTAAACTAATGTAATCTAATCTAAACTGCAGTGTCCAGAGAAGAAACCCACACATGCACAGGGAGATCAGACAGAGCCCTCACTGAAAGGCCCTGACTGACACAGAGAATAGAGCCAGCAACCTTCTTGCAGTGACGCACCTTCACTGACCTGCTGCTCCACCGCGCTGCCCTTTTTTAAGAATATGTTAATCCAATAAACTCTTTGAAACCCCTCACAAGACTTAAGACAGGGTTATGATCTTTCATACATTTCTTGTAGAGTGTAATAGTGCAGAAACTTTATGACTGTCTGGGTGGAAAATTTCGTATTGTCTCCCTCAGCAGTCTGTAGTTACTCAACCCCCCTGCATGGTCAGACCTGCTGCACTTAGCAAACATATACAACATTAAATACATTATCTCCTATTTCTGCGCCATCGTGCTCTAATCCACTGTTATCGACATAAATCCCTTCCTTGATAAATATTGCAGGCAGCTTCGCTGAAAGATTAATGAACTACCGTCTCGCTCCAGCGGTCAGAGGCAACATCCTGTGGCTCTGTCCCTTTATTTTTCCTCCGTTAATTCTATTAAGAAATGTTCAGTTTGGATAAACCTGCTGGAGTATCTCGAGAACACTGAATATTGTTTGACTCAGAGGATTCCTTCATGTGAAGTCAGAGCCTGATTTGGAGTAAGGACGGCAGATTTGGACGTCTCAGGCTTGATGGAGTTCATACGGTCTGTGAAAAGTCACAGCTGGTGAAGTTCTCTGTAAGAGCAGGACTGGGTTGTGAAACAAGATTTGATTAATTGTTGTGTCTCTTTATAAAACAGTTTTATTTGGAGAAAGGTCAGATGCCTTCTGGGTAAAACACTTTCCTAAACAAGAGTTTGTGAGTGAAAATAAACGGCTGCTATCAGACGCAGTGAGGCTGGATGAAGAGTAGAGTAGTTGTTGGGATGATGAGCAAAAGGTTAAAATAATAGAACGTGATGATTTCCAAAACAATGAAACGGCAAGTCAAACTGAACACAATGTTTTTTTAGGTTGTTTGAATGTGTGTAACTGATTTGAATCTAATTATTGCAACATGTTTCAAACCGCAGTCCCACGTTGGGACTGTGGTTTTCTTCTTTTGCGCCTTTTTCCAAGGTCAAACCTTTTCGCTCCTTTTCTGCCATTTTGGTTCTAAACATCTGGACTTATTACTCTGGTTATCTTTGTATATTCTGCCAGTTTTTCAGTGACTATGTGCTGATTTCTCATGTTCTCTTAAAAACTGCCAGAACATTCATGATATCGCAGCAACTGGACTGGTTCAGATTCTTGAAGACATTTTGCCGTCCCTACAAAAGCCTCTTTAGTTCTAAGAGTTGATATAAAGCCTCTGTGGACCATTAATATGCCAGTGATCATTGTGGTCACCTGACAGTTGTTGTTGGATAACCATGACCTTGATGACTGAGAACCTGCACAGAAAAAACAGTTAAATTAAATATATGCAGATATATACTCCAAGGGCTTTTGTTGTACTGTGCATTTGTTATATGTGTACATATATCATGTTCTTCTTTGACGCGTGCAAATATAATAGTTCAAAAGTTTTTCCATCTTAGGGAGAGTGCATATAATCTCAGAGGTTTTCACATGTTCAAAAACAAGCAGTCAGGACTAACATGAGACATATCAACAAGAGGAGTTCATCTGTGGAACAGCTGCAATAAATAAATGAAAACATGTACAACAATAGGTATGTTCAATAACTTATTCAAAAATACCAGACTAGGATGGTGTGAAGTAAAAGTCAAATGTGTGCCTTGAAATAGTGTGTGTATCAAATTAGATTGATTTGTACTGTGGATAATGTTCAGATTTTCTGTTGCAGTTTTGCTGTTCGCTGTATCAAGCTGTATTATTTGGTGATTGTTTTTGAATTCCTGAGGCTTGAATTATTTGAGTTCATTTTTGGAAAAAGGGGTAGGACTAGACAAGTTTTGTACTTCATCCTACATCCTTTCCAAACAAAAAATCGTTTTGTTGAATTCAAAAGAAGTTTCAGTTGGCTTTAATTCAGTGTAAGTTGTGATTAATTTAAATTAAATTGTATATCAAGCTCATTTAATTATGCTTTTATATTTGTGTTAGATTTATAATATATGAATGTTCGTATAATCCATTTTTATTTGAGCTTTATGTTTGTTTATATTCATTTGTTCCCATAAAGAGTGTCAGTTTTTTCACTTGGCACAATTTTTTTTAACAGTGCAGTCAGGAAAAAAAAAAGGCGTTCTTGGTAATCAGAGTTGCCCACCCCTGGTTTGAAAGCAATAAGCTTTAGTTGCAACTTTGAGCTTCATGTGAATTTATCCTTAGGAAAAGATGTAAGTTTAAACATGACTAATAATTTTAGGTTTGCTGCTCTCTAATATCCGCTCAGTCTTCCAGTCTAAACATCTAGATTACTTTTATTCAACTTGTTGCCTTTCATTCCAAAATCACTCGTGTAATGACGTGGTTTAACAGTTGTCCCAACAGTAAATGCACATCAAGACACAAAGGGGGTCAAAAATCTTGATTTACTGGGAAAAAATAAATACAGACATAGCACAAATATTGGGATATAGATTGCCTTTAGGGCATCCATACTTTACCTTGGAAACTTCTCAGAAAAATATGTACATGGGAAAGATAAATACCTAATTAAAATTCTTACAGTGACTTGTAAAAAAACAAAAACAAGGAAGTGGTATCAAGCTGATCCCCCAACTGTATTAATGTACACAGATTATTGAAGAGATTCATCTGATGGAAAAACTGACTCACATGATTTGACTGCAACAAACTCAGATGAAGGACGAATGGGAAAAATGGACGGTATACAGAAATCAGAACAGCGGCACTGGACAATGAGAGACTTTGTTGTAAGAAGACTGAAGGAGGGAGTATCCATGTGTAGCCTATGACATGGAAATATTATCCCATGTGTTATATTGACTGTTGTTTTTATGAAATTAAAGATAAAAAGAAAGTTTAACCCTTTAACAGCTGTTGGATCATAGTTGACACATACTTTTATGATACCTCTATCTAATCAAAATAAGCAACAAATTACTAAAAAAAAACATCTGAATACAATCAGATAAATGATAAAAATGTCCTCAAATGGATTATCAGTTGCCAAAAACACCTAATGTATCAAATGAGATACAAAAAATATATATGTTACATTTTATGGAAATTTTGATTTTTTTTAGGATTTCAGTAAAAGTGAAATAAACATTTCAGCTCCAAAAAATAGAAATTTCTGGCTGTAATTTGTGTTTTCAGTCATTAAAGGGTTAAAAAAAGGACACAAGGGGGGTTCCTTAGTTTTGGTCCTGTTATTTTGGGGGTTTTGGGCAGAAAAGTTTGAGAACCCTATCTCTGCACTGTAATGTGTGTCTACATGCCCGCGTGTGTCTACACAATATCTATTTGTCTTGCACCACGACCTCTCACAAAGTCTCCTTTTTTCCTTTCAATCTCATTCTGTCACCTTTTCCTCTTCTCCGTTTTATCATCTGTCATGCTTCACAGTGTGCATGCAGAGAATACAGACCATCTCTCTGTATTTACCACACATGTACATGCTCCCTCTTGGCGCGGCATCAGACGCAGAGAAGCGATCTGCTTTGCATTTCTCAGCAGGGAGGCAGAGAGGCTTTGGCCTCTTTGTCAACATGTGAAATGAAATCAGATCGTAGGGATGCCTGTCTCTGAAAATTGGACTCACTCAAGCGTGTGCAAGAATAAACCTGGGCTATATTCTCCGTATCTCACTGATCGAGGAGCGTATCCATTTCCAATTGCATTCAATCTCTCTTGAATCAAAACAAAGGTCCTCTCTGTTCTCATTAAGGATTTTTCTTCACTTCCTACTCAAATCCAAACACAAGAATAATGTGATTTCTTCACAGCTGGCTGATAAAGCTGCTAATTATGCATGGCTCTGAGTCAAAATCCCATTGATGTTTTTGTGTCTTCTTCTTGCTCTCCTCTGCTGTTTCCTTGCCCTGGAGATAAATGACGGTGGAGCTGCAGGGTTTGGGACACTCATGCATATCATATTGGCTGCTGCAGGGATTCAACCGAAGCAGGAGTGAGAGCTCATGTCACACATCTGGATCTTTTTTCTTTTCCTTCTCCACCACCTCTCTCGACAAGGGCGAGGCAGCGTGACAACGAACTGTTCCTTTAAGACACATGTGTCAGGTGTCAAATATCAGTCTGAGCAAATCCATTGCAGGCAAGATGGTCGCCTCATTTTTCCAACCTCGAAAAGGTCTGCCGTTACTGTCTGTCAGATCCAATGGTTGTTTCTGCCTGTCTTGAAATGGGCCTAATGGGCTGGAAGGGGGCTTTGACATGGTTAGGTATCCTTGCACGTTGTTACCGCAGGCTGATACTTGCCAAGAGGGAGTTTGAGAGGCCGTAATGGTGTCTCATTTTCATTGGATGTGAAGCCTTGGCTACAAGACAGCTGATTTTTTTTCAGGAAAGCATCCAAACACTTAAGTCCCTCTGCCATGAGGTAATTGGGTTATAAAAACATTTTTGCTGCAGCCAATGTTTCTACAACCAGACCATGTTGCAATATTCAGCTGAAAAGGTTCAAGATGTGTTTCATGAACAAATAAAATGATTACATCTGAGACAAAGCCAGTGGACAGGAGTTCACTGGGACAGTGCTTTTGGGTTTAAACCTGCAACATCTCAGGATTCCTTATTCACACAAAGCTGCCAAAAGAAACAGTAAAACCTCAAAATACAGTACTGTCTGCTCTCCTTTGACTACAAATAACCATGACCAAACACCACAGAAAAGACCTGTAAACCAATCAGAGTAGACCGGGCTCACGTGGAGAATGGAGCATTAAAGAGGCAAGAGCTCGAAGAGAACATCTCAGACAGAGAGAGAATACAGCATGATCAGAGGTGGTCAGGATGTGCAAACCAAATGTTTTTTTTTTTCAACACTGAAGATTGTGAACATTACCCAGCAGACACAAAAATGTGTATATAATACTTGATTAAATGCAAAACATGGGCTCTTTAAAACAGACCGTAGTTTTGATATGATTAAAACTCCTTTTGAACTTGTTCTGATAGCATGATGAAGTCAAAGATGCATCATGTAGCACACAGTCAGCTTACTGACCAACTTAACAACAGTTATGATTGTGGATTTTATTCCATGACACATGAATTCACTGTAGTAACAAGACAGGAATATATATATAAATATTATTTATTCTGCTTTCTTGCCAGTCTTTATCACTTAATTGGTACGTGCTATGTGTTGAAAACCTTCAGAATTTAATGATCGTTTTTGTTGTTCAACCCAGATAGAAGTAGAACTGGAAGTGCTCCAAGAGCACAAACATTTCCAACATCGTCGGGCAATTTATTGTCAGGAATGTTAAAAACTGCCTTTTCTTGCACTTTTAACAATTCATTGAAAAAATTCCGTGATCCACATCTGTATTTGGATCACCACCAACATCAAATAACTTCTTTTTTTTTTGCTATGACCAAGATTTCCTGAAAATTTTGTCTAATTTTGTTGATAACTTTTTTTTAAACTCTGTTAAAAAAAACTTTTTAATTATTGTAATTTCTCTTCTATTTTGTTTTATGTTTTTATTTATTTTTTCTCTTTTCCTCATCCTCTATCTACCCTCTCCTTTTCCATCTTCCTGATGTGGTGCCGTCATCTATGACCTATTAACTGTGATCAATTTATGTATCTATAAACCTATTATCTATCGATTGTCTTACTGTCTCCTTATTATTATATATAAAACAAATACATAAGCTGTGTCCCTCTCACCAGCTTTGTTGTTTTAATTAACATGACCCTCTGTGCTTTTTCCTTTGGCTCTTTCGGTCTCTGTTTGACCTGATTGTTGATTTTATTTTGCTCAGAGTTCTGCCTTTTTCTGCTTTTGTTTTGTCCGTGAAAGCACTTTGTAAACATATGTTTTTAGAGGTGCTATATAAATAAAGTTATTATTATTATTGTTATTTACTTACTAACTAGACAGCAGCTGGACAGCAAGGTAGCTCACATCTTGCTGTTACACCTATAAGCAATAGTTCCATGATGAAGTTACCCTCATAGTATGATTTCTTGACCCTGAAAACCCACACCTAGCACTCAATAATGTTAAAATGATTTTTAGTTAGACAGTTATTGAGTCGTTCTCTTGTGTCATTTATCCGGATCACCACTAAAATTGGTCATTTTTAAGTTGGGCCATTTCTGACATCTCCTGAAACTTTCTTCCAAATCCATCCAATAGTTTTTGTGTAATCTTGCTAACAAACAATCAAACAATCAGACGTGTGCAACAAGAAAACCCTCTTTGGCAGAGGTAGTAGTTTAATAAAAAATGGCCAAAAAACTGAACCAAGTTTTTAACGTTTTCTCTCGTTTCCTTTCTCCACATTAGGCAACCCAGGAAGAACCCCAGCACCATCTCCCAGGACTCCTGGGAAAAAGCGTACCCACCTGGCGAGGGCTTCCAGACAGCAAAGGACAACCCCAGGTACTCCAGCTACCAGGGCTCCAGGAACGGCTACCCCAGCGGCGGAGGGGTCAACGCCCGAGTTCTGCTGGAGGCCCAGGAGCTGCTGAGGCAGGAGCAGAGACGCAGGGAGCAGGAAGCCAAAGGGAAGTTGATGCAGGAGGGGAGCGGGAGCAACAGCTATGAAGGGTACACCACAGGGCACCTGAAGGACCCTGCTTCTCCAAAGGGGCCCTACCGCCACGACGTGCCGCCTTCGCCTTCGCAGCTAGCGAGGCTAAATAGGTTGGGGTCGGAGAAAGGAAGACTTTTTTATTCTTGAGGGGATTTGTGGAGGATAACTGAACAGAGAACTTTACGGAAACAGCAGGAGTGGACGCTACAAATCCAGACAAAGGGACAAGCTAGAGGTCAAATAGCTTAGCAGTGATCTTAGAGGTAAACAGTTGTGAAGTGTTCTCAGTATGTGGGTGTTTGTGTGCATCCCCCTCGCTGTGCAGATGACCTATAGGAGTGATCAGTCCCTCCCACAGACATGAGTGCCTTCTCTGCATCTTCACAGCCGTCCAGGACTCTGATTCATCGGCGTTTGGCACCGTCACGTGCTGACAATCAAAAACAAGCACACAGGCCAAGTGAGTGGGTGCTCTTTTAGCCCGTGGGGGAGGTGTTAGGCTCTGCGAGGGTTCGCGTGTGGGCAAGTGACAAGGTACATGTCTCAGATCTGGTGGTTTTACAAAGTGTCCCACGGATGACTCCTTCCATCGGTCACAACTCAAAGTTAACATTCAACCTTCATACAAGCGCTGCGGGCGATTCTCTGCATCCTGTTTTCTCTCCATTCAGTGTTTTTTCCTCGCTCCCTCACTTGAGTACTCTCCGGGGAGCAGAGGAAACACGGCAAAGTGTATGAAAGAAGCAGGGCACCGGGTGTGTGTTATTAATAAAAAAGCCCCCCCTCTCATAAATGATTCATATCGTGTGTTATCTCGGTGGAGGAGACCCAGGCAGAGAGGGTAGACAGCTCTGATCCTTTGCCTGGCCCCCCTGCTTTACTCTGGGCTTGATTCCCTGGCCCGCCTGCCTGCCTGCCTGCCTGCCTGTTTATCTGTCTGTCTGTCTGTCTGTCTGTCTGTCTGTCTGGAGCTCTGGATCTCATCCTCCCTTGTCAGCCTCTCTGTTCATTACCTTTCTTTCCTCTACCTCAGCACCCACACCTTCATTCTAAGGCTAGGCTGTATGGACCAAAAATCAAACCTCTTTTTTTTTATTGTTTAAAGGAATAAAAAATAAACTTTCACAGAGTCATAATGATTCATTTAGATTTAATTCTAGTAAAAACTGAATGATATTCATATAGATACAATCAGCATCCCGTCACAGTCTGTAGCAGTGCATCAGCGTGGGGGAAACAATCCTTTCCTTTAAATCACTTATGCTAATGCTAATGCTAACAAGCAGTCATATCTGTCCCAAACATAACATAGCACAGCTATAAAATCTAATATTTGATTTATAACTCTTATTTGATCAGAACGATTTATAAATTGATAAAAAAAAAAATAGCAGGATAATTGGCCCTAAAAATTAGTTACAGTGTTAACATGTGTAAACATAACAATATGTTACCCATATGGATACTAATATTTAGTTTCAGTGGATTGTATTTCAAATTAAATGAGTTGTTGATGCCTTTTAGTATTTTAAAATGCAAAATTCACCTTGTAAAGCACTTTGACCCATTTTACATGTAAATAATGCAGGGAATGGCTTTTTATTAAACTGTTTTTTTTTTTTTACTGAGTTAAAATCAAAACTTTTAACACATTATTAGCTTTAAAGGACAGAAGAGTAAGAAGTCATTAGACAAAAAAATATATATATTTTTATTGAAAGTACATGTGGTTTTCATTTTTATTTTTCTGAGCTGTTTTTGAACATCATATCGTTGACATAAAGGCTTGTTATGTTTGTATCCAACAGCCATCTTGTGGCCTTCAGCAAATTCAAAAGTTAAAAGTTGAATTACTATTTTTAATCAACAGGACTTTCTACAAAGTTTGGATGGACTTTTTACATCTGTTTTGAGCAGATGAGGATTTTTCTTGCTGCAGAAGCCTGAATGTCAGAGTCTGTCATTGACTCTTTGTCCAAGGTAGAGTATATTATGATAAACTACATGCACTGTGCTGATGTGCTTGAAGTTTATATCCCACAAGGCTTCATAGCTGTATTAAAAAGCTCCAACATTACTGACTTTCAGGTTTGGCAAATGCTGAACTATCCTCACTCCTGCTCCCATCACAGATTAGAATAACTAGGATCTCTCTTTCTTCTCACCACTGGAGTTTCCTCAGCCCTGCACACTGACTCACAGGCACAAACCCAGTGGAGTGAAAATGGACAGAGCAGGGCAACACTGAATGAAAACTTTTTTGCACTTAAAACTGAAAATACTGTAATTCAAAGGTACACATTGAACCATGGACATTATACAGAAAGTTGAATACTTTTTTGAGAATCATAGTTGTGACTATTTTTGACCACCCTCAACTGTATTGATAAAAGTGATACTGGCTAACTCTTTAACATTACAACATATCACAAAAATCCATACATTGCCCAGCCCCACCACATCCCCTCTACTTCACACTCTTCTCCCACCTTCCTCTCCCCTCCCCCTTCCTCTTCCTCCCACCCTCCTCCTCCTCTTCGTCTCCCGAGTCAGGCTCTGCACTGAATTTTTCATCACAAGCCACCTGCTGCCTGCCAGAGCCAGAGAAAGCTGCCACCAGAGGCTCCGACAGAGGGCCCGGCTCCTGACAGAAAAAAAGGGAAATAACAGCAGAAAAAAAACGAACAGAGATGGGTAGAGACAGACAATAAGCCTCTCAGTGTGAGATTGGACGCAGCTTTTGTTCAAATTTTAACAAAAGACAAAATTGTCCCGAGTACTTAATTGCCTTCAATTTGCTGTAATTGCTTTATTTTTTTCTGACATTTAACAAATTTACCTGACAGTCTTTTCAAGATTCAAGGAAAAACACTGAACTGCTTTCTCCAAAGAAATAGAGTGCTCTCTCGCTGTGTTCAATGAAATGTTTTTATCCTGTCACCCTGCAGAGAGGCAAATCAAATCTGTGCATTCTTTGAAAATAGACATGCAAGAGGCGTTGCTTTTTCCTTCTAATGTAGTTGAGGAAAGCCCTGCTCCACTGTGAGTATTTTACAGGGAATTCTACCAGATAGTTCTCTGATTGAGGAGTACAAAGAACCTATATTCACTCACATTAACCCTAAGGTTTTCCCAAAGCTTATGTCCTACGATAGCCAACATTTTGACATTTATTTACATCAGAATCATTTGACTGTATGCAAAAATAAAACCATTTTTGGATATGGGCAAAAAACATAAATTGTATATGCCAGAAATGGTTCCTGTGGAGACAGATACACCTTAATACAGATGGTTTGCTTATATTTTCCCCACTTTCCTTGACTGAGTCTTGGCTCTACCGTGGTCGGTCCATGATGGGATTCGCCCCCTCTCATGGTTGTAACGAGATCCCCTGTGTAGTTGCATTGATAAGGCCAAAGGCAGAAGCTATAGACTTTCAAAGGATTGGACCAAGCTACATCATAGGAGATTTTGGTATGCTGTTGATGCCCTATAATGGATGCTGTCATACTGCTATGCTATCTCAACCGAACTTTAGCTCTGTCTACTCACAGACCCTGTTGAGGTTGGACTTAAGGCCGTCTGATCTATAGAAACGCAGCACTTTCAAACCTGAAATCCCCAATTAAGCCCCCATTAAAGAATAACAGGTGCGATATAAAAAAAACATTGATGTGTTATTGTTTTTAGACTAAAGCTGTTTTTGAACCAGGCTGTGATGATGTGTATTAAGGCTGTAAAAACCATCTTTACTCCACATGCGTTCATTAAGGTGTCAGGTTACTGCAGCCAGCCTCAAGTGGACACTCTGGGTACTGCAGCTTTTGGCACTGACACATAGACCTCCATTTAAAGCCCACTGTATGTGATCTTGTGAGGAAAGCACCATCTCATGGGGATACCCTGCCATTGTATGAATGGGCAAGTTCATAGTTCACACCCCCAGAAAGGTGGAGAAGGGACTGGAAGTGGCTGGAAGTTGGCTAGTGATTGGCTGGAACTCGGCAGGCTTTTGGCTGGATGGGGAGAAATAAACGGGCTGCGTCTGTGCCTTAGCAAATTCCAATGAGTAAATAAAAAGTTACTTCGTTATTCAGTAAACTAACCTCTGAAATCAGAAGCATTTTGACTCTTACTCATGCTGGTCCAGTGCTCAGTCAGTTAGGACCTGCAAATTTAACATTTTTGATTCCAATTAAAGTTGTGTAAATCCTGATCTGCTTTTTTTAATTCACTGATGAGAAAAGTAATCAGAGCAAGCAGCTGCAGCAGTTGTAGGTCTTAGAGAAGACCTCAGGCGTTGATGACACACACTTAAAAATCACCACCGCAGCAAACCATCCCACCGCTCTAATTGCTGCAGTAGGTGGCAACCGCTCCTCTCAGCCTTCACCTACCCCCCTCCTCTGACATCGCTAATGCTCATGCCTCTGCCTGCAAATGAACAAATGAAACCCAGCCGAGGTCGAGCTTTAAAAAAAAAAAAAAAAAAAAGGGAAGACAAAAAATAGAAATAAAATCCTGGTTATCATTAAAGCTGTGGAAAACAAACAGGCGGTACGTAATTGCCCTTCACTCCTACACACTCGTATGCAGAGTGAAGCTGCGTGACATACATTATCTCCTGTTGGCTAATGAAGACCCTCGCTGGGAGAGAGACGGGCTTAGTAGGGGTGATAAATGATGAACGGAACGAAGTGGAAAGGTGGATAAAACTGCATTTTTTCTGTGTTTGAACCTTTTTTAATGGAGGTATGCTCACAACACGACTCTGTTTTAAGCTAACTCAAAGGGATAGCTCAGGTTTTTTGAAGTGGGGCTGCTCGAGGCCTATGGCAGTAGTAAATATGATTGCCCCCAATGCACCTGGACAAGTTTATCCCTGTTGGGAGATAGCTGGCTTGTGATGCTAGATGATATATAGCAGCCAGTGGTGCCAGTGAAATCCTCTTAATTAACCCCCCTTTTAGGTTTAAACTAAAGAAAAAACTATGTTGGCTTGACTGGACTCAGTAAGATTCTTAAATTGTTTTTTTTAAACAGCATTTCACTTTTCCTCGACAAAGCCCTGTATTTAGATCTATTTTAAGATGTTAAATTAAGATCTATTTCTTAATTTAAGACCCTCACTGAGTCAAACTTTCCTTGTTTTATTGGCAGATGTTTTCACTTCATTACAAGTAATTCAATGCCTTATTTTTGCCTTTCATTCCTTAAAGTAAGATATTTATCTCAACTGGTTAAGTGAATGTGGATTAGAATAAGTGTTTTGGATATTTTTGACTTGAAAATAGACAAACACGCTTGCTGAGATCTGAGTTTTTGCAGTGCTGAAAGGTCCAGGAGGAGCAGTGTAACAAGTCCAACTCCTGAAACAATAGGCCTCCAGGTGCCAGGAAATTACGAATTTGCACCACACAGTTACTTGTGATCTGCCCTGCTCCTCAGTTTATACAACAGTTTCTCCATCCCTCTTTCTACCTGTGACTCCTGCTTAAGGTCTTCCTCTATGTACTCTGGTTTTTAAAGACATCCTTTCACGGCCACGACTAACAACATGTCGTCATCACTCGAGTAGAAGCTTGTGAATTTAGTGTTTGCTGTTTTATCTGATGGCGGAGGGATACAAAACCTCTACACTGCAACACAAAAGTTATGAACACAGGGGCTTTGTTGAGGAAAGTGAAGTGCTGTTAAGAATCTTATTGTAGCGTTTAGTTGAGATAATGTTGTTTTTTGTGTACTTTCACTCTAAAGTGGGGAAAAAGGGCTTCAGGTGGAACATGACTGTGATGTATTGCCTAGCCTACCCAGCTATCCAGCCATTAAAGCATCCAGCCAGACAAAGCTCGCTGGATGCTTTAGTGGCGATCTTTTTTAAACATCCTGTAGGCTACAAGCAACTCCACTTAAAAAACACTGAGCTATCCCTTTAAATGACCCTTTTACATAATGTTTGTACCTGGTTGTCCCCTTGCTTGTGTACTTTTAAATCACTGTTATATGGGGTGACCAAACTGTTACCAAATAAGATGCAGACTGTGCACGTGAGGGGTGAAAATCTCCCCACTTCAGTTGTTTTTTAGTAAAAGTGTTTGGTTGTAGCGGCCTGCACTTCCTGCTGTGAACACTAGGGCGTCTAAACATGAAGACCCGCACGTTTCAAAGGATGTTTTTGACCTTTGCTGTAAACTTCATGGACTTTGCTGTTCAGCTAGTTTAGTTACAGGGTCTGATATCGACAAGTGCCTGAATGAAAATCAAGATATTTTACACAAATAGCAACACGATGTGGTTTGTTTGTCAGTGACACGACAGCACACAAACTCTGGTGAGTGTTTTTAAAGGTTTTTAATGTCATTGTATTAAAATGTGTCATTTTAGGGGTACTCGTTCTTTTTTTCGTAACTTTATTTACAAGAGCCAACAGTAACAAGCGGTTATCAGTGTATTTGTATCCCGTTTGACATTGCCTTCAACCATGCTGTACCGTGATGTGTTTTAAAGTCTAAGAAGAAGTGGAAGCTGATGTGCAATTGTTTTTTTCCAGAAAACTTTTACATGATATATAAAGAATTGTATACAGCCACTTTTCCTGTACATATCAAATTTAGAATAAAGCGGAAGGCTGTTCCATCCTGTTTACAACCTCGCCTGCCTCTGCCTGTCGTACCTTTTCTGTTCCTCAACCTTCCCCTCAAGATCTGAAGCCAGACCAAGTGAGTCTGGAATTAGGTGCGAGGGACTCTCTGTGCTGTCAGATGTCAAATCTGTCAGCTCTGTGTTATGACGACTTCTTCTAAGAACTCAGCGAATAGGAAAGAGATGGCAAGCCAGGTGAAACGGGGTTAACCCTTTAACTCCCAGCTCAACTGTTGGTAGACCAGACTTTGCGTTACTGTGTCTTATTGATAAATGTGTTCAACCTGATTAGACCTTGAGTGAATAAATGAATGAATATTTTTTATTTCAGTTATTAAATGTTAAAAACAAACATAAAATATAGTCATTTAACACATACTACTTGGACATTCCACCTTTGATCATAATGCTGAACTGTCAGTGTACATTATAAGCAATTATTCATTCTTGTATAAGAGTTTTTCTAAACCTCTAAAGAGTTTTACAAAATTTTAATTCATCTTTAGGCCCATTCCAAAACTTTATCCCCAGAACGTAAACACATCTGGATTAATATTGTTCCCACTTTTCTTGTTTCGATCTTAAAGACACCTTTTAAATGATAGTTTGAATTCTAACAGGAAGAGTTTGATTTACTACACAAAAAATGGCCTCCAGTGTTTTTGAACAAACAATGACTTGAAGTTTCATCATGGAAGATTCTATGAAACATATATTAGTGTTTTCCAAATATTCCACTTTATTTATTATTCTAAATGCTCTTTTCTGTAGTTTGATTATTGGTCTAAATCTGTTTTATAATTATATCCCCAGGTTTCGGCACAGTATGACATCTAAGGTGTTATGAGCAAACAGTACAATATCTTAAGGCAGTTCTTATTTTAGAAATCCTTAGTTTTATAAGAAATTGCAACAGATTTGGATGACTTACATTTAATGTGCTCTATATGTGATTTTCATCTCATTTTATCATCTATGATCACCCCCAAAACATAACTCCATAAACTCGTTTAATTTCCACACCATTTAGACTAGCTTTATGGACTCTGTGCCACCAAAATTTTGGTTTTATTTTCATTTAATGATCATTTATTGAAGTCAAACCATGTTTTCAACTTAATCAGCTCTTCTTCTACTGATTCTAATAAAAGCTTTATGTTATATCCAGAACAAAATAGATTAGTATCGTTCCCAAATATCACAAATTTGAATATATCAGATACTGTACAGATACCATTTAGATGAAGTATGAATAACTTA
Source organism: Cetoscarus ocellatus (assembly GCA_037902135.1). Classification (NCBI taxonomy): domain Eukaryota; kingdom Metazoa; phylum Chordata; class Actinopteri; order Labriformes; family Labridae; genus Cetoscarus; species Cetoscarus ocellatus. The sequence goes on along the minus strand of JBAMNC010000345.1, from coordinate 517,519 downwards.
GGTTCTAAAACCAAACCTTGTGGGACTCCACAGGTTACTTTTCTCAGATTTGATTCAGAAGTATTAATTTTTACATGTTGAAAGCTGTTATTTCAACAACTTCTTAGCCAGTGTTGTGTGACCCCTTTGATACAATAACGCTCACATTTCTTTCGAGGTAAGGAGTGATCAATACTGTCAAATGCCTTATGTAAATCAATAAACACACCGACAGTAAACTGTTTCTTAAGAATCAATCAATCAAACAAATTTAATTTGTATAGCACTTTTCATACAAACCTTGTAGTACAAAGTGCTTTACATAAAAAAGAAGTTAAAATAAAAATGAAAAAAGTAGAAAATTGAATACAATAAAAATACAAAACCCCAACCACCCTGATGATCCACATACAGCACACACACTCAAATACGCACACACAAAGACATAAAGAAGATATTCTAACAAAAAACAGAATTAGAGGACTGAGAAAACGCTGTCTTAAATTAAAAATGAGGAAACACAGGAGCTAAGACTAAAATGACACACACACACATATATATATATATATATATATATATATATATATATATATATGTATATATATGTATATAAATATATATATATATATATATATATATATATATATATATATATATATATATATATATATATATATAATAAGAAATATATGATAAGAAATGAGATGAAAAGACTATAGGGAAAAATAAATAAATAAAATACAATTTTAAATAATATGGTAAATGAGATAGCCAAAATGCATAATAAAATCTGCTAAAGTAGGATAATGAAAGGAAAAACTGATGAACAGAGAATGAAATTCCCAAACAATAAATCTGAACTGAAATGGAGAAAAACAAAACAGCTTAAGAGGATTAAAATAAATAAATAAGATGAAAAAATAGTAATAAATATTTTCATCTAAAAGCCAGACTAAAAATGTTGGTCTTGAGTTTAATTAGCTGTCAAAAAGATCCATTTTATGGTTACAGAGATATTGTTTACAATATTGAGATGTACTGTTTCATCATCAGGTGGGTATTTTAGCAAAGCTGAAAGATAATCACACAAGTGTTCTAGAAATGTGTTCATAAGACTGTACTCCCAACAAAAGATAATCATGCCTCTCCATGACCTTGACCTTTGTGCTATGACCTTCAATTCTAACCAGTTTATTCCTGAAACAGCAGAGATTTGTGCAAAGCTTGATGAAGATCTCCTGAAGAATGGTTAAATGAGTGCATTCATGAGCAAATCATTAAGATAAGGCTGCATGACCTTGACCTTTGCATATGACCTCCAGAATCTATTCATATCTTTCTTAAATATTAGTGGACACCTGGTCCAAGGTCACATACTTGTTTTTCATAGCTGTTTTCTAGGTGTGATGTTGAAAGGGTTAATTCCTATGGGAGAAGTCTCTGCACCAACTGTGTAACCGATCTGCTGGAGGCGCTGAGGTAATCTTCCTAATCGCCATTGTGTTTCCTGTTATTTAGTCCAACCTCCGTCCCATTGTCGCTCACAGGGGATCTGTGGAGCTGCTACTGTTTTTGCTCTGAAGGTCAAAGGTGACGCTCTAACCAAATACCACTAATGCTCCTTAAGCCAGGCAGACTGGATGTGTTGGAAGGAGCTGAGATGTGAGAAGAGGTGGTGGTGGTGGTGGTGGAGAAATCCCTCCGCCTCATCCTGAGCTTTTATCCTCCATGGCAGCCGGTTCTTTTTATTGGCTTCATGGTGCGAGTGCGTGAGATTCAGAGGGAAGAGCATGAAGGGAAATGTGTCACCATGTTACGGTGAGGGATTCAGACAAGAGCCATTTTATTTTTACTCTCCTTTAGAAATACGTTTGAAAATTCATGCCTTCTAGGAGAAATATTTAAATTAAACCTTCAGAGAATTTCCTTTAAGTTCCAATAAGAAAAAAAAAACATGAAATACACACATCGACACACACATTAGGTTTGCTTCCAGAGGGACATTTAATGCTCACAAGTGTATTTTTAACAGAACACAGCATGTCATGTCTGATGTGATTTTAATGTTCATAAAGTAATTGTGTACTCTCCTTAAAAAACAATACACTTGTTGTCGTGCTGACTCAAAAATGTATAGAACTCAAATGTCAAAAGTGTCAGCACTTGCAATGAAGTCTTGTTTTTTATTTTATTATTATTATTATTATTATTATTATTTTTGTTATTTTTGTTATTAGTACTATTATTATTTAGCACTGTTTTCTTTATTATGTATTTTCACCTATTGATGTATGAATTCATTTATTTGTGACTGACTTTTGGACTGATTTCTGTTACTTTTTTACTGCTAATTGATTTTTAAGTTTGGGGTCTCTACATCCTGTAATTGACTTACTTCTTGCATTATGTATTAAGTTATTTAGATTCAATATTCTCCCTTGTTCTGGACATGTGTCCTCTCTGTTTCTTTGTCCCTTTGTCAATCATCTACCTGGCCGGTCACCTGGCGTTACTTATATTAGATGGTCACACACGAGTGTCACAAACCCTGATGAAAGCCTCGGGCTGAAATGCCTTCATTTTGCTGCTGCTGAATTGACTTTAATAAAAGTCAAAGACTTCATACCAGTGCTGATGCTTTTGTCATTTGGATTTAAATGTTCCTAAAATAAGGAAAATGCACAGAGCATAATTGGATTACTCCTGTTTATTAAAAATACACTCAGCGGACATTTTATTAGGTACACCTAAAATCAAGTTGGACCCTGGTTTGCCTTCAGGGCTGCCTTTAAGGTTTATTTTAAGTTTTTTGAAGTGTGGTTGCTAGAGGCTCATGTCTCTAGTAAATATGATCTCCATTAAAGGAACTCATGAGTTCTGTCTGGAGGGAGTTATAGGGACAACCTTTAAAAAAACTGTGTTGGCTCCACAATACGCTACTGTAAGGTTCTTTACAGTGTTTAACTTTTCCACGGCAAAGCCACAGTGTTTTAAACTATTTTTTGATGCAACAAAGAGCTACATATCCTTCTGCCAGGACAAAGCTCGCAAGTTCCTTCATTGGCACTCATATTTACATATGCAATTAGCCACTGGAACCAGGCAGATCCATCTTGTCTAGCTTCATTGTGCCCAGTTTCAGCATCCTTTTCAGTTCAGAGAGGCAGTAGTACAAATCCAGTCTAGTTCTGCCAAGAGTGAGAAGTAGCCTCTAGCCTCTAACTTCAAAATAAATGTTAGAGACAAAACATTCATGCTATTGCCCTCCAGTTTTTACTGAGAAGTCCTGACCTATGGGATTTTTCCCAGAGAGAGATGAAGTAGTATATCCCATGGGTATGATAAACAGTCCATGTATCAGGTTAGCCTTAATTCTTCATGGCAAAGATTTAACAAGGTGCTGGATCATTCCTCTGAGATTTTGGTCCAGTTCAAGTTCCTCAGTTGCTGCAGATTTTTCAGCTGTACATCCATGATGTGAACCTCCCCTCCTACTGCATCTTTAAAGTTTATTTTTTAAATTAACCTTTATTTAGCCAGGTTTGTCCCATTGAGATCAGCTGATCTCTTTTTCAAGGGACACCTGACCAAGAATAGCAGCAATACAATACAAGGCTTCATCAAACAGTCACTCAGACTCATACAGTACAAATGAAGTGAGGAAACAGTTGTAACACAAGTCATCGATTAAAACAGTGACATTCAGAATGTCTGTATGCCAAAGTTTTCACTGCAGATTTAAAGATGCTCGATTGGATTAAGAGCTGAAGACTGCAGAGGCCCCTGGAGTTCAGTGGACTTTATTGTTCAAGAAACCAGTTTGAGATGATTTGAGCCTGTTGGAGCTCCTGCCCCTTTAAGGCTCCCTCCCTAATCTGGTTGGTTTACGGGTCAACTCTGTAGTTATTTGAGTTACTGGTGTTATGCGCTATATTGTCAAAAACTCTGTTTTCATTATAACTCCTACACTCCTACAAAGAATAATATGAGCTCTGGAATTGAATGTATGCACTCATTAAACTCAACATGTGAACATGATAAGCGATTTATCTGCTGCAGCATCAATTGTCTCAAATCTATTTGGACTTTATTTTACTGCCTTACATTTGTTAGAGGACACTTTATGTATGTTACATCAATGATACTCTGTTAAAAACATATCCAGTGACCCAATTCTTCTCCATTACTGAACTGGTTTTGCCTCCAACTTTCTGTAATAACCCGTACAGTCTGTTTGGGACACTGTCCAAGTTCTTCATGCAAATGTTCTTTTAATTAAGAGGTCATTTCTCTTGGCTCTATCCAAAAACACCACTGCAGTCTTCATCTATGCAGTTAAGAGGTCTTCAGGCAGGCTTGAGTTCTCTTGTCTTGCTGAATCACTCTGATAATCAATACTTGGAAAGACACTTCTGATCTCTTACCAATAAAACCCTCTGAACAAGTGATCCTCCTTGTTCGACCTTCGCTTGGTTCAGTTTTCTGCCAAACGCTGCACAATAAAGAACAACAAACACACAGGAAAGATGAAAATGGCAGCACTCCAGCGTAAGAATTAACCTCCATTAAATCATATCTTTAATAACGGTAAACATCAGGGTAATGTGCTTCAGCATAAAAGCTTTCATCACAGCGTCATGCTTGTGACACTTGGCCGGGCTTCATAATGCCTGTGAAACATGATAAACTGTCAGAGCGTGGGCTGGTGGGAGTTTTGAATAAGCACGAATGTCCAGAAGCATGAGCACAGAAGGCGTGAAAAATACCTGTATGTGAGTGTAAAGTACATTTGCAATCATGTCATTGCATATCAAGACACTGATGTGAATTTCTTAATTGTTAAAAGTAAAATAGGAAAATATTGTGATTATTTGAAATTAACTATTTATAATTATACAACACAATTGGTCTTAAAATGATGTTTGATAGCTCTTACAGTACTGAAATGTCATTGTTTAGATCAAAATTACTAATCTTTTTACTTTTAATTTGACCATTAATATAGGCTTTTATCACATACATCATAAGTTCACTTTTTTGTCTATTTTCCATTTTTAAAAAAGTTCCTTTCCAGCAAGTTTTAGTCTGATTTTTTCCATTTTGTATTTATATAAAACAGCAACAACCAACAAGGGGAAAAGACATAGTAATACAATAAATAATTACTGAATGTAATGTATGTATATATATATATACATATGTGTAAACACACAGAAAAAAAGTAAAATAAAAATAAGAAAAAAGTAGCAGCCAGCCTATTTTAAAGCCCAATTGTCTATTTTTAATATAAAGAGTTTATGTCGATAAAGCAAAGAGCCCTGCATGTCTGTATAGTTCAGTCTCACATATCCTATACAGCCAGAAAATTCTCAGTTATCAGCTTGGTGTTTCTCCAACTTGATATACTTGATAAAAGGGCCCTAGGTCTTCAGAAATTTTGGATGGCACTCAGATTTTAGTCTTTTAATTAAACAATATTTCTTAACTTTTACTGCAGGTTCAGGTCTCTCAGAATTTAATTATCTTTTTACTATTTCCATGTTTTTCAGTTTTTAATGCATAATTCAGAATAGTTTGTAATTAATGACCAAAGCATTAATCATTCCACAAGTATTTTTTATGTTTTTTTTTCCGGTGCTTGAAAGTGTTTTACTGAAAGAAAGTCCATCCTAGTTCACAATTTGTGCTGCAGTTATAGGTTTAACTGAGAGCAGCAAACGCCCTGAGTCTTGTCTTGCAGGCAGATCAAAACAGCAGAGTCAGCAGCATCCTTAATTTTTACACCTTTAAACTTTACCTTCTGTTTTACTCCTCAGTGTTCTTTAGCAGCGCAGCAACATTTTAATGCGCTCCACATCGCCCCTGGAGCAATGTCACGGATCATTTCTTCCGCAGCCCTTTCTGTCAACAGCGAGCCACAACAAGAGGCTGCTAAACCTTTTATTTTACAGCCACCGCCGCCGTCTGTGCACCATGTTGCCATTAACGGAGCCTTTTATTCTGTTTAATGTCACGCTCACCTCGCACAGGGGGGCGGTGTGGGTGTTGAGCTCACAGGGAGGTCGAATTGGCGCCTGTTTCAGGGTGACACCTGTTTCTGCTCACTTAGGTTTTTTATTTTTTTTGTTCAACAGTCACGTCAAGGATGCAGCGCTCAGGGATGACAACATCCTCCAGGAATTTTAGGGAGGAAGTGGGAGATGTTGCAAAAGCGGGAGGAAGACACAAGGCTGTAAATCAAGATGGTAGACAAAGGAAACGCACGGAGGAAGCTCTCCAGATTTAACCTCCTCTCCACTAATCGAACATCTGGAAGGAGTTGCTCTCCCCCTTTAGTATCATGAGGGTTTGACCTCCTCCATACAAACCACTGCTGCTGTTAATGTGCACATTTAGCACCTCTTTAATTATTGTGAAGATCAAACAAGCAATGTTATTGTATAATAATGTGATCTGGACAGGATGTGAGGAATTTGCTAATGCACTCATACAAGATCCTGCTGTCAGTCCATCCTGTAATAACATGGCCCCACAACAAATTACAACATAAATCAGCTTGTGAAAGGACGAATCCTTCCTATACTTCTCAGGTCTGCAGGCTTATTTTAAAAACTTAGACTTCAGGCATAAAATAATTCACAAATAGATTAAGGTTAAGTCTATTTTTCTTTTCTTAAGGAGAGTGGCTAAGGGCATTCTGTTTTTACATTAGGCCTTTGATTTTATCAGACTATTGTAAAAAATTAAATAAACTGAGATTATTCTGTCCTTTCATAAACATATTTGAAACAAGAAATATCCCCTTATGAGACAAATAAAGATTCATCACATCTTGTCTGGCTCAAACTAAACTGGGAGCAGTGAAATAAATAACTTTAATATCATTCAGAGAGATGTTTGTTATACAGTATGAGCCTAAAACAAGGCAATTTTTAAAAAATAGTCCAGTGTCTGCAGCCAGCTGAGTAAAGGTAAGATTTTCAGCAGATCTAATGTGAAAACAGGTGTTGGGAAATCATTTTCAACAATTACAGTAAAGGATCTGATTTACATGGAGCTCCAATTTAAGATATTCTTTTGAATGCATTTAACTGTTTTTACTCTCCTCTTTTCCTTTGATGGGTATCTCCAAGTAAACGTGATCTACAAAACCCAAATCCAGTGAAGTTGGGACATTGTGCAAATCCTTTTCAGCCTCTACTCAATTGAATATGCAGGGAAGACAAGATATTTCACGTTTAAACTGATCAACTGGTTTACCACCAGGTTTACTGGACTGCTTACCACTGTGTTGCATCACTATTCCTTCTAACAACACTTAATAAGCATTTAGGAACTGAGGGCACTAACTGTTGAAGCTTTTGTGTGAAATTCTTTCCCATTCTTGCTTGATGTACGACAGTTTCTCAACAGTTCCGTGTCTCTGTTGTCGTATTTTGTGCTTCATAATGTGCCACACATTTTCAACAGGAGGTCTGGACTGCAGCAAGCCAGTCCAGTACCTGCACTCTTCTACTAAGAAGACACGCTGCTGTAACACGTGCAGAATGTGTTGATGAAGTAAACAGGGACATTCCTGAAAAAGACGTCTCTTGGATGGCAGCACATATTGCTCCAAAACTGGTAAGCGCCTTTTGGCATTAATGGTGCCTTCACAGATGTGCAAGTTACCCATGTCATGGGCACTAACACACTCCCATACTTTATCAGATGATAGCTTTCTGGGTGGCCTTTTCCATCTTTAGCCCCAGGGATACCACGTCCATGATTTCCAAAAACAACTCGTCAGACCACAGAACACTTCTCCACTTTGTGTAAGTTCATCTCAGATGAGTTCGAGCCCAGAGAAGTCCACTATAATCAAGTAAATATGTCAAAAATGATTTGCAAATCAATCAATCAATCTTAATTTGTATAGTGCCATTTCATAACAAGTGTTATTTCAAGGCTCTTTACAATAGAGCAGGCTGAAGCCATGCTCTTCATTTTACAGATGCACATATATGTACATATATATATAAATACATATAAATATATTTATTTGTATATACACATACATCCATCCAGAGAAATCATTGCCTTCTGTTTTATTTATGTTTTACGCAACGTCCCAACTTTATTGGAATTGGGGTTTGTGATGGTAATTCAAGAACATCCTTACTTTTCAAGGAGAAGGATGACATTTTCTTTTTTCTGGACATCCATGCTCTATCCCATGTCTCCTAAGTGAGGGAGATTTAGGGTAAAAGTAGTCCTAAGCTAAGGTGACAGTGTAAACAAAAGACAGACAGGAGACTTCTTTTCTGAAGAAACAAAACAAGCAGTTCTGATCATACAAACAGAGGGAGGAGGGAAAGCTAACATTTCCAGGGTGGCCAAACCCAAGACAATAAATAAAACTTCAACCCAGTTCAACTAAACTTAGTCTAAAAGAAGCCGTACAATACCAATAAACCCTGAATCACAGGGTTAGCAGAGGAAAAATAACTTCCAGGAGCCCCAAATCCTCCAAGCATTGACTCCTGCAGGCTTGTGTCCAACTTCCCTCCTTCAAATGCTCCATGAAATGAGTCTAACACTCCCCGCTCTCCTCTGCTTAGCCCCACTTAGCCATGAAACCCCCCCACCCCCTTCCTGGATTTCATGGCTTCTGTATCCGGACACTGAGCTGTCTGAAGCTGGCATGTTCCCCAGTCGGCCTCGGAGCGGCTGAGCGCTTCATCTCTGTGAGATCCTGGAGGAAGTCTGATGTGTAAGGAATGGATTATACGTGAGTCAGACAGATGTCATGCTTTCAGTTTTAAGAAAAGCTACAACCATACGACAAGAGATTCAAAATAGACTGCACTGAGCACGGAGCTGGGAGGGAAAGAAACCATTCACAACAAATATGAGGACAGACCTGATGCCTGTGGCTGGAACTGAACTTTTAACTACCTCCTATGTTTTTCCAGATCTGTTGCTTGAAAAGGTCCATGAAATGATCTCGAGTAACAGTTTATATATTGTTAAATGTCAGTTATTATTGAGCTTTTAAAACACAAAGCTTATGTTAGCTGGAGTTGGATGATGATAAAGAAAAACAGTTTCTACGCATTAATTTAGAGATCTAACAAAACAATGAACAAAACTCTCCTGTTTTATCTATATAACTACATATTTTTAAAATTTCATCAGGTATGAGCACAGGTTGTAATCCATTCAATAATTGGACACCACACTGTGAAACACAAAAGGTTTTCATTCTTGTGCGTGACCTATGAATTTCAAAATTAAAATTATTCCTTAAGTTATAATCCCCATCTCGATCTCCATAATGTTTTTGGACTGTAGGTAGTAATTAATTATTCTTGGCCTTGTACATTTTTTGTGTTGTTTGCACTTCAACAATATCCATGAATTTAACTAGTTTTGACCTATCTTTGTACACATGAACAAACAAGAGAAACTGAAATACTTTGGCTCTCCTTCTTCCTCTTTGTCTGCCAGTTTCCTGCTCCAGGCAGGCAGGGGGCAGTAGAGCACCTTAGGCTGGTTTGCAAACTACCAATCAAGTCAAAAGAAGAAGAAGAAGAAAATTCAAACAAGTCTTTCCTGCTGCTTCAAACAAATGAGGAGTCGCTCTGTAAAAGCTTCACTTTTCTGTATAAAGCTCAAAAAGCCAAAGGTGGACATTATTCTTTCCTCATGCAGGTGAATTCAATGAATCAGCTGCAGTCTGCAAACAAGGAAACACTCATCAGTAATCCTCTGCAGCCAGCACAAGGTAAGAGTGCCATATTTAAAGTGACGTAATGGACTCTGGGCCTCACACTGTGGAACATTTGACTATTTTTGAGAACAAAACTGTTCTAAATTATTGGAAGTTGAGCTTTAATCAAACACATTTCAGCTCTTTAAACAGATAAGTTTGTATAGTTTGCAGCGTTGGTTTAACTTAATGATGTCTGAAAGCTTCTTCCATCAAATGTTTTACATAATGATGTGATTAGTGAAGCATTTTGGAAATGGATGGCTGGCAACTTTGCAATTACAGCACCTGAGTAATGATGACCTGGATGTGAATCAGTCATTTTAATCACCTGATGAATGGCAGGCTGCCGTGGTTGCAATTGAAGTTGGGACGTCAAAGCTTTGCAAAGGATGCACTGCACAGTCGATCCAATAGCGTTGTCAGTAGTGGCCCTTTTTTCCAACTAGTTGGCGCTAAACAAATAAAAATTGATTGATTGATTGGTTTATGTTTTTAAAACTTACTTAGTTATGTCGGGCACCTTTCTCTATTTTTCATGACTTTGATTTTTTTTTCACAAAACAGTGAAATTGGTCACCTTTCAAGTAGGGATGCACAATGTTATCGGTTTGATATCGATATATCAGCCAATATCAGCCTAAAAAGTAAAGTATCGGTATCGGCTGATATTGAAATTTTTGCAGATATTTACAGACAATATTCCAGCCTCACATATCGGCTAGAATATCGGCAAATTACACAAATGTACAACATTGATGCACCTTCTCATCACTGCATAGGCACATTTAAAAATCAAGGGTTTCATTTTTGCAGGAGTTAAATGCTGTTTTTCTTGTATTACATCTGTTCCTCACGAAAAAAAAATATACTGTAACACTGAAAGAAACAAGTCCGTTTTTGTTAAGTGCAGAGCTTGTGCTTTTTACCAGAAATATTGGTATTGGCAATAATGACTTTAAAGAATATTGGTTTATCTGATATCTGATAGCAAAAATCCAATATAGTGCATCCCTACTTTCAAGTTGGTGAGTGGGTTTTATAAACTTTAAGTACAAGAAAGAATTTGTAATCAGAACAGTGCAGTATTTATTAATGCAGTAGCAGAGTTTTTTCCATTTCTTGAAAAGTAGCAATTTTGGACATGGGGGGTTTGTGCCAGTTGTTTTTTTGCGTTGACATACGGCTCTCTCAGGTAAAGTCCTGATGATTTCAGTTTGTTTTTTTTTGTCAAGTCTGAACAGGGTTTATTTCTATTGGTTGAGGTCAGCGCCCTCCCCGATGGCTGATAGCTCATTCAATGGCTCTGTCCTGTGCAGATCCCTGCTTCTTGTGCATTGCATGTGTGTGTGGCCTACAAAAAAAGTGTTGTCATCATGATTTAATCTCAGGGAGCTGGTGCTTTTTTGGCCCTTGATCTCATGCAAATGACTTTAAGATATTGGCAATATTTAGATTTTTTAGACATGTTCTCGTATTTTTAAGCTCATCCTGAAACTTTTTTGAAAGAGGACTCAGTTTTATTCATCCTGTTTTACCTGTTTTGTTGTGGGTATTTATTTTGTATTGTAGTTTGTTAGGTGTCCTTTCTATCTATCTGTTTATTTTATTATGTATTTATTTATTGTTATTTATATATTAATTGTAGTTTTTATGTCTTTATTAGCTCAGGCTATAAATGCTGTAGTGTGCTTCATCCTGTCCCTGTTGACCTTTCACATGTGACACCGCACTCTGTTTCATTTTGGCTGGACGAAAAAAACGATGCCATTCAGCATGTAGCTTAATGGACGTATATGCTAAATAAATGAAGATGTTGCCATGGTGAACTTAAACCTACATATCCAACCATAATTATGGTTTAATTTTCGGAACAGCCAGTGTTTTTTGGTGTCCCACAATCCACTCCGAAGAGGGCGGGGAGGAATACATGATGTGAGTCGGTTAGTTCCAGATAAACTTTATTTTTCCGAAAAGTTGATGCACTCAAAAAATTTTCTGATTAGCGTACTCTTTAACTGTGGTATTATTTTTTGATGGGAGTTCTTGTAGGCGGAGAAAATACCCTTTGTATTTGGTACAATACTTCCCTGTTTGCGGCTTTTTCTGCATCACGAACTTTTACAAATTGTGGCGTACTGAGGGAGAGGAGAGAACTTTCTACTTCATCTAATGTACTTATTGGACATATGGAGCTCATACAACCCCACTTCAAAAAACTGAACTATCCCTTTAAGGCATCCGGACTGATTTCACTGACATTTTTTTTCCCATATTTATGATACTTTATGATATTTCAGTGGCTCTGCAGTAATTATTGGTTAAATTACATTGCAGTCTGTTGTCAACAACCGTACTTCCCGCCGTCCACAGAACTGAGTGACATTATTTTAGTCATGTGTCTGCAAATGGTCAACACCAAATAAACATTACATAAACAAATGACGTCCTCTATATATCATAAATGATTTCGCTGATGATGATTAAAGAAAAAAAAGAGGGCAGCTCTTAATCTTAGAGAAAAGATCATTTACAATAACTCAAATATTCTTCCATTTCATTTTTCATGGTTTCCAGTGTGTGTGATGTTCTGTTGTTGATAAATACTCACAGGTATAATTACTCCCACTGAAGTGTATTTTCCACCTTTTATTTAAAAAAAAAATGCACACATAATTGCTGTGGCAGCACATCCCTCCTGTAAATGATGTAGCATCTTTTTAGATAGAAGCTTCTAAAAGCTTTTTGTAATTGTCTTCATCTGCTTGCTGCTGTTATCCTGCACTCGAGTAAAGTACAAATACAGCCAATGACGAGCTGCTTAATGTTAGAGAGAGAGGAGATTATGCTGGATAGCCAGATTCAGCACCCCAGCACCAAATTCTACCACCCGAAGTCTCTGAGGGAAACAGTATTTTTTTTTCTTAAAAGTAAAAAATAATGACAGTGATATCTGTTTAATACTAAAGCAGCAAAAGCAGAAGACCAGAACAGCCAGTATTTGGTTATTTCCTGAACTGAATTGTCAAACATTGCGGGTAACCTCCAGCAGACGGTCTGAATCCACAAAAACATGAATGACATTTAGAGAAGTGGTTGTTTACAAGCAGGACACCTTCACTCCTCACCACTTTAATCCCACTTTTCAACATGTTGCTAACATATTTTTGCATTTTTACAGAACACTGTCTTTTAGTTAGAAATGTGACCCTATTGTTTTCTGCAATCATCAGTATAGAAGAGATTTAATAATTTTGACTTAGATTAATGCATTTATTGCTCTGTATACTCAGCACATGTTCAGAATACTTTACCTTTACAACCCTAAATACTTATGCTTATCTAATTATGCCGATTAACTTGTGGCCTGATATTCTTATTTTTCCTCTAAAGCTTAAGATACATTTGCCAATATATGATTCATGTGTATTACCAAACCTTTTATATATTCATACACATGCATCATCCTTAAACCTCTTTAAAGTATTAAGATCCTAATGAAAAACATAAATACTTCCATGTCTCTTCTTGTTTCTTGCATTATTTAATCTGACAGTCATCAAATGCCATCAGTTTTATCCACTTTGTGAACTTTGGCTCCTGAGTGCTCAACACAAAATAATCCTGACTGTATCATCCAGCCTGCTCGAACCAGTGCAGACTCTGCTTTTGTAACACATGCAGTAATTAAAGTTTTGTCTCCTAAAAGATAGAGTTAATAATACTTTAAAATCATAATATTTTATGATGAGACTGTATTCCAGCATAGACGAGCAGCCACAGCCAGGCAGGACTGTACTATGAATGAATGTTGTTGTTGCCCAGCCTTACTTAATGCTAATATCACGCTTAATGATTGACAGCTCCATCTCTCTCCGCTCCAGTGACCTCCTGCTCCGCTGTGCTGCTGCTCCTGAAGGTTACACTGAGTCTGACCTTGTGCTGCCCTTTGCCTCACCTGCTGTTTCCTGCCCTGATTTCAACCGTCCAGTAAAGAAGCTGCAAAATCTGGCAAATAAAGGAAATGACCCCGGGGTCCAGGCCACAGCTTTTATGAGACAGAGACAAGTATACGGTGCGAGCTGGAACCAGATGTTGGTGATCACAGGGCAGAGGAGATACAGGTGAATGAAGGGGAAAGTACCACCACCTGTGGAGGATGTGCCACTGCGGGTGACCATCTGGTTAAGGTGCTGAAGGTAATCATCATGTGCATATAAGCTGGGCGCATGTGAGTGTGTCATGGATGCACTGCTCTCTTTGGCTTGTTGGCTAAATCAAGCTACAGCAACTTTGTTAGACTTTTGATCTTCTTTTGTGTCTTTTCCTCAAATTATTATGATTATTAGAGCAGAGGGGCCGGGCAGGAGGTGTTGTATTGGGAGAGAAAAAGGCTGACGTGCAGGAAAACATCAAAATGTCAAGAATAAATGAAGAGAATGAAGTGAAAATGTCAGGAATAAAGTTGAAATATAATTTTAAGAAGAAGGATAATAAGTCAATATTAAAAGTAAAAAAGAAAGCAAGTTAACACACATCCAGCCATATTTATAAAACTGCAGGACAAAGCTGCATTATAGACACCTCTGTGCCTGTCAACCTATATGCTCTGACTGGCCACTTCATTAGGAACACCTTCCAAGTGCCCTGTAGGACCTCTTTTACCTTCAGAACTGCCCTAATTCCTCGCGGCATAGAAATATTCTTCAGAGATTTTAGTCAACATGACCCCATCATGCAGTCAGCAGCACATCTTAAACCTGCTCTTTTGGATTGAGATCTGGTGACTGTGGAGGTCGTAGGAGTGCAGTGAACTCATTGTCATGTTAAAGAAACCAGTTTGAGATGATTTAAGCTTTATGATGGTAAGAAACAACAGTCAAGCAGGCAGTTGGTACTAAGGGGCCCAAGGTGTGCCAAGAAAATGTCCCTGACACCGTCACCTGCTGAAACTGTGATGCAAAAGTCAGGATGGACCCATGCCTTCATGTTGCCAAATTCTAACCCTTCTGTCTGAATGTTCAAGCAGAAATTAAGACTCTCAGACCAGGAGCATTTCCAATCTATGTTGTCCAGTTTTGGTGAGACCATGCAAATTGTGGCATCATTTCTTGTTCTTTACTGAGAGGAGTGGCATCCAATTTGGTCCCCTGCTATTGTAGCCCTTCTGTTTCAAGATGTCACGTGCTATGCTTTCAGAAATGTTCTGCTTAACTTGGTCATAACATGTTTATGTGTTACTGCTGCCTTTCTCTGGCCCTTACCTATGACAAGGCTGTCCAAACTATGGCCTGGGGGCCAGCTGCGGCCCACTGACCATTTACATAAAGTGAACTATGGCCCACAGAAGAGCATAAGGCTTGTGCTTGAGTGAAAACAGATGGTCAATTACAACTGAAGCACCACGCATTGCACTGTTTGCCCTGATATCTGCTCTGTTTTAACCATTTAGATTCTGCTAATCAGCCTCAGACTGTAACACTTGAAAGTGACACAGTTTTGTGCAGTTGACTCTTGTTTTGTGTCAGAATGTAAAGATAAGCTGTCAGCTTATGGAGCGTTAAAATCATCCAGACGAAAGGCAGACTCACTGGACTAGGTCCAACAGTGATTGGCTATATGCCTCGTCAAGCCCTTAATGTGGGTTGTGATGTTGTTTTTTTTTCATTTTAAAGCATATTTAGCTCTTAAGCATATGTAAATCTGTTGTTGCTGTAGTGCCAGAAGCTCATATCTCCCAATCTGCTTCTTTTCAGGGATTGAGGAAAACGAGACAAAACAAACTAACAGAACATTCCTGCTCTATCACTAAATTAATTAATATTGTCAAAACTATTTTATTGAAAGACAAAGAAATTCGTGAAAAGGGAGATAATAGGTTTGGAACAACAGCAGCACATTGGACCTGTTTTATTAACAATAGACTCAGATTGGTTTATTTCTGTGGGGCTCAATCATCTTTATATTTTTTTATGTGGATTAGGGCAAGAAATGTTTGGACACCCTTGTTTAATGACCTCCGGCATCAACAAGGTATTTTCACCCAAGGAATTACATCTTACTGGATATTTTCTCTTTCTCTGGTCATTCTATGTAGACCCTACAGATGGTTGTGCGTGAAAATCTCCATAGATTCGCAGTTTATAAAATTATCAGACCAGCCTGTTGGCAATAACAGCCACTTTTAAAGTCACTAAGGCTGTGTTCACACTGTAGCCCAAATCAGACTTTTTTGTGACTCATATCTTTTTATGACAGTCTGAGCGGCACAAATAAGATTTTTCCAAATCAGACCCAGGCCACTTTCATATGTGGTCCTAAATCAGATACATATCCGAAGTTTCTAAACAGACCTCACTCTAAACGGTCATGTCACATTTCATCCGACTTTTATGTTATTGAACAGTGTGAGACGTGACAAATCTGCACTGGAGGAGGCGGGACGAGGCAAGATCCAACATAAACAATGGACGAAACAATTATGGATGAACTACGATCCCACCACTCCTGGCTCAGACTCCGCTCCACTTAAAGCCCTCATTGAAAGGTAGGTTTTCTGTCTTCTTTTTCTCTTTATTGCTTCGTTATAATTTTGTCAGCTTGGATAGCACAACTTCAAAACCGATGCACACGCTGACATGTGTAGCCTCCATGTTTACTTCTGCAAACACAAAGTGCTGCCTGTGACGTCACATCTTCTTCTGCCCATATGGGTCACTTCTGGGCCGTAGATGGTTCATACTGAAGTCTGATGGAAGTCACACTTAAATTATAATGTGAACAAAAGAAAACAGAAAATTATATTTTAACAAAAAGTCAGAACTTAGCATTAAGACATAGCCTTAGATCACTTTTCTTCTCCATTCTGGCATTTGGTTTGAACTTCAGAAGAAAATCAAATTCTAATTAAAGGATATTAAGATTATTTTGAATTGGTATGATTGAAATGCAAATAATTGGATTTACTTCCTAGGAGAATAATAACTCAAACCAGCTTGTTTTAGAAAGTCACTATACAGAGCAGTTTAATCTACTGAATATTCTCTTTAGGAGCTTTCATATGTAGAGCTTAGTGTTGGTTCATAATTTGCATTTAAACCATCAATCAGTCTCCTATAGGATAATTTCTTATCGTCTTTCCAAACACATTTTAATTAGTATTCATATATAAGTGACCTGCACGGACCTAGCATTCAGTACATGCAGTATATGCATTAAAAATGAGGAGTAGGAGGATGTTTTGAGGGCATGAAAACTGGTTTAAAAGAAAGAACTGACTACATTCAGACTTTATTTCTTGGATGTGTGTTTGCATGCACTGCACGGCCGTCCGTGTCCGCTGAAGTACCTCTCTGAGTTTGCACAGTTGCCATTATTTCCTCTCTTCCTCCCACCTGCTGATTCAAGGTGTTGATAAAAAAAGACTGCTTGGTGATTCATCTCTTTTTCCAACCTGTTTCTGCACATCTCAACCTTAAATGAGAGGAAACAGGTGGGAAAAAGCTTTATACAATGCAAGTGTTAAATCATAAGCTGCAGTGCGACGATCACTGTCAGCGATCCTCCTTAAATCTTTACGTTTGTTTTTTAAGTCACTTCATTCACCGGGATAGACTTGTGGATCAACCTCAAGCAGCGTGTGATTAATTTAGAGCCACCGGACAGAGTGTCATCTTCTCTTCTTGTCCCATCAGTCATCTGATGCCACTGGATGTTAATCACTTCTTACATCTGTCTCACTTTGGCCCCACAGATGGGCCACACGTCTTTTTTTTTTTCTTTTGGTCTGGAGCTTCAGTGAAACCCAATCAGAACGTGAGCGAGTGGTTCTGCTCCCTTTGTGTCATTGCCAACGAGATGTGTAGATGCTGCAGAGGGCGGACAGGGAGTGAGGTCTGTGATGGTGCCAGTAGGGATGAAGATTAATGACATGGCCAGGCCAGTGTCTCCGCTTTAATAATGCTTATTCATCACTGTCGCTGCACGCTGATGGTCCCACGCTCTGCAAACACATACACAAAAATAAGATAAACCCGCACTTCCACACACATACTTCATAACAAGAATTATTGTCTTCAACATCAAATTTGTCAAAGAGTTTACACATATATTTTTATGTCAGAATGTGTCTTAGGGGTGACCCCAACTAAGGATTTATGTATCTATGATAACCTAATCTTGTGGCATTATGCCTGCAGGTAACTTTCCTCAACAGTCTCTCATTTTTTTTTATTAGCTTTAATTTGTTCATTTATTTATGGATCTATATTCTCTAATACAAAAAATAAGCACTAAAATGAAGATGTTTGTCTTCTAGACTTATTTTTTTCTGTTAGAAATTGATCCATCTTTTTTTCCTCACACAATGAGGTCGCTTTCACACAATTTGTCCTTTTTTTTTTTTTTTGGGAAAGTTTGGTTGATTTGGGCTGGTGTGAAAGCTCATTTAGACTCTGGTACAGACCAAAAGAAAGTCTGGTCCACCTCTGGGGTTTCAGTTTGTTTCCAACCTAACTAGATAAGAAAGTGAAAGCCATCAAGGCTTAACAAGGACCAAACAAGGCAAACAAACCAAAAAGTAGGTCAGTGTCGCTTGATTTTGGCTGGATACATTAGTTATTAAGCTGACATAGTGCCCATTTACAGTATCAGGGCTGAATCCAGCTGCAACACAATGTTTGTAGAGTTGTGCAGGGGTGAGTTATTTTTGTTAGCTAATGCAGAAGTTAGCATCAGGCTGGTTCTCTTGTCTAAAAGCCTATGGGATTTTTCTCTGTGTTCTTGAATCATTGCTAATAATAAGGTCTGCAGCAATCAAAGACTTACTAAATGTACATATTTTGTTCAATGTGATGATCTTGACAAACAAAACTAACATTCTTCTCAACCATCATTCTTTAAAGATGACCTTTTTTTGTGGATTTTCTGTGTGGGCAAAGGTTGCCTTCACAGAATCTCAGTGGCACTATGTCAGTCACTCAGGCTGTGATATTATCACTCCTGATATTTAGTGCCATGCTGCATGGACGAATGAGGCTCTGTTTACACCACATTATTGTCACCAGAAACGTAAAAGTTTTTCTTTTTGTTTTCAAAAACGCTCCGCGTTCACACAGAGACACAAAAATGACTTTTAACGCTGTAGCATGGATGCCAGGCCAGTACATGGCGATGTAGGTTTGTAGTGAAACAGTGGTGTTACAACACACATACACTTTCCAGTGAAGACAAACTTTTCATAAACAACAATGTAGAGTGGACACACAAAGACGCAAGAGTTGCCGAAGTTGTTGTTCCTGGGATACGCACGCAACCTTCATGTGAAAGAGTACTGTCCATGCGCCGCATGCATCGTTTTCCCTGGAAATGCTGATTCCCGTTTACACGAAAAGGAATACGAAAAAAGTTGTCAAAACGTTTCACTCTGGACCCTGGTTTCAAAAGTTTGCGGATTCAGGCACCCCAGGCTCCGTTCTTGTGTAAACGGAAGGCGAAAACGCAACACAAACTCTCCATTTACAGACGTTTTCGTGGTCGAGTAAACGGGGCCTGATTCTGCACGTGGCTGGTGTTTCCAACTATAAATGTGAAGCAAAGAGCATATTCCTGTTGGAAAATGAACTAACAATTTTGCTCACTCCTGCCCCTGTCTGCCATGGTCACATTTTGACATTTTGTCGATGTTTCTGCTGACTGCCTTTGATGAGACTGTAACTTCCTTCATTTTAAGCCATGCAGAACGAAGTGAAATGAACTGATAGGGGAATTGATCAGCAAATAGACTCATGATAATGTTTCCTTGAGGGAGTTGTTGTTGATTCTCAACTGGAACAGGTTTTTGAATCCCATCCCTAGCCCTAGTCATTATTGTAGTCCTCATTAGAGGTTTGTTAGCAACTGTCCTTAGACATACAGCAGATTGAAAAGCAGACAACATCAGACACATTTTATTATTTTAGATTGAACATTACAGTCTTGTATATGTGTGATCATCGCAAATCTTACATCAGGCATTTATCCACTTGGCTAAAATAAAGTCCCATGTTTTAGCTATTAATAAGTTGATATTTATACCAAGATATGTAGTGAGTCATGATTTAATTAAAGAAAACAGGGATATCTAAGCACAAAAAAAACCCATATAACCATACAGAATATTTATTTTCAGAAGCATGAGTTTGACTATGAAATTGGCAGTCGAATTGAGCTCTTTAGAACAAATACTCAAATATTTGACTGCTTGGGGTCACCTTGTGTTTGTGTCTGTTGTGGTAACCTCACATGAAAAGTCTCCAACTGTGTTTGCGCTCATGAAAGTATTTCTCCTTGTTGCATTGATCAGGGGTTTATGAAGATTTGCATACAAATCTACAAAACAAGCTTATTACAGAGACTTGTGGAGCATGTGTAAACATCTTTTATGTGATCTGAAAGCACGACGAGCCACCATATGACTCTGAGGAGATGAAAGGGGGCTAGAAATGAAGAGAAAGGCGGGATGAGGGAAAAATAAGAGACCTCTGGCCTTCTGCTTCTGAGCGAATGAAAGCCATTTTGTCTTCAGTGCTTCTGCTCTCCTGTTTCTGCCCCCACTCTCTGAGTGTGTTTGTGTTCATCGCCCTTTTTCTCTCCAAGTCCACTTTTGTTGCACCGATAGTTCTCCTGCTAATGGAAAATAAAGACTGGAGAGTGGCCAAGATAGGGCTTCCAAATAGAAAACATGGAGTCACTGACCTGGGGACAAGGCCTGTCCATCTCTGCCCCAGAGCCTGAATCGGCCCGACTCTTCTCTTCTTCCAAAAGCTTTATAATAAACTTGTTAAAGAGATGTTTGGGAAAAAGGTTAGAGGTGCTTTTGAGCTTTTCTCCCTGGAGAGTGTTTTGTTTTGATGCTTGTTATCTCAAGCAAGCTATGAGGGTGTTTTCTTCAGTCTTGTCTCTTTCTCAAAGATTGAAGGACTGGATTGGAAGGTCAAAGGTCAAGATAATGAAGTCTCATGTTCTGTCATTGATTGTTAACCTAATATCTCAAGATGATCTTGTTTTTTTGTCAGACTTAGAAAATTGTCATCTTCACTAAAAGATGGTCGGGGGCTTGGAGTCTCATGCTCATCCCTTGCTTGTGAATTCTGGATCGTAAAAATGCCCTTAACAATTGTGCTGTCCTATTCATGAAAGAGTCATTAGATTTCAAAATGAATAAGCTAATAGTCAAAATCAAGCAGCCTGGTGTTGTTCCCTAGCTTGTTAATGCAATGATTCGAGTGCTTCGAGGGGTCTATGTCTCGACTGTCACCTGACTCAAAGATAAAATAATTTACTTCTGGTAATAATGGGTTTAAAGGAATTCATTAAGCCTATTATCACCTTAACATATAGCAAGTGAGAGATGAATACTATCTCCTAATAAAACACAAACACCCAGAGTTTGAAAGTACAAGCAATATTCAGAAAATCCCAACACTTGAAAGACAATATATCAATATAATTCACTTGTCCATCTGGGCAACAGCCCATGGAAAGTGTTTTGGAATGGGCAGAACTTTTTTAAAAGCATATCTGGCAGGTGATTGGATGATTGTTCTGTCAATCACACTCATCACGGGCCAATCAGATAATGAAGTACGTAGTCAGTACTGCCAGGGTTGCAGGGGGCCTATCCCCTATCCCTGGTCATCAGCCAATCACAGGGCCACAAAGAGAAACAGACAACCATTCATGCTCACACTCATACTGAAGGGCAATTTGGTGTAGCCAAGTAACCCATAATGTGCATGTTTTTGGACTGTTGGAGGAAGCCAGAGTGCCTGAAGAGAACCCAGGCATGCACAGGGAGAACATGAAAGCTCCACACAGAAAGGCCCTGTGTGACCCAGGGATCTATCAGAATCAGAATCTCTTTATTGTCATTGTTTCTAAATACAATGAAATTAGTATGGCCATCAGTCAGTGGATTTTCCTTATAATTCAGGTTACAAACAAGACAAAAAACAAAGACACAGGACAAAAATGAAAGTAAAAAATGTAACCAGCAACCTTCTTGCTGTGAGGCACGTGCACTACCTGCTGCACCACCCTGCTACAAGTCAAACCATCACAAAAACTACCCCACTTTGTACTCCTGACCCGTTGCTGTTCCTTCACCATCCGTCACCTCTGTACCCAGCAGAGGCTCCACTTAATTCACCTTAAGACAAATGCAGAGTGTAAGTTATTATCTAACAGCAGCTTTGCAGATTCATCCTGCCTCTTTATCTCCTCTTCTATTCTCTGCAGGAATCGACTGGTGTCACGTTATCTCTTTGAAAAGTAGCTTTTATCAGTTTGCCCAAAGTTTTCGCCACTGTTGGAAGATAGGAGCTGAATGAAATTACCATGGAGCCGCTGAGATTTCAATCAATGGGAGTGAACGTTGTTGTGAAAATGTTGTGCTGCTAGGGTGACAGAATGATCGATTTCTCAGTATCCAAAGCAAATCTGCAAACTTATCTCAGGTTGAGAGATGATAGCAGGGAGTGTCTTTACTGAAGCCAGAATCTTTCTTTTAAAGTGATATGCAAAATCTGTTATTTGCAGTCAAGGCTGGGTGAAGCCTTATCTGCAGTGACATGTTTTCAGATAATACTCCCCTGATTGAGGCAGCTCCTCGCGCAGAAACCGTGGATTATATTTTCCCTGCTATCCTCTTTAGCATCTTTGTCCATCCAGCCGCCGGTGTTTTTAGCAGACTGTCCTCCAAACATTGTCCGGATTTGGCCACTTGTCACGGCATGTAATGGCTGAGAGGGTGAGCCTGTGCTCAGCCCACACATAAGCTTATCTCGGACTGCAGGGACCCAATGAAACAAAAGGCTAAATAAAGAATTTGGCGCTAGCAGACCGCAGCTAACGATTCTCCCACAAGCATACATGCTTTCCCAGATAGTCTTCTCAATCACATACTGTATGTTACGCTTCAGCTGCAGCAGAGTTGTCCTTATGTGGCTCCACAGATAAAAATGGGCCTAAACACTGCAGTCCATCAAAAAGCAGTCAGACTTCAGACTTTTCCGCTGACTGGTGTGAGACGTGGCCTGGCTCTCAGCTTTAAAAACAGAGAGAGCTCACTGTCTAAGGCAAATTCTATACCTAAAAACAGTTATGTCACAGAACAGCACCTCCCATGTCCAATTTGTACTAAATGCTTTGCCATCCAGCCTTGGATGTCTGTTCATTTATTATCTTTGCCCCTTGCACTGTGAAAAATAAAGAGCTACTATTATCTTAGATCAGGGGTGGGCCACATGATGAATTTTAGCTTCTCCCCTCTTTTTTAAAAAATTAGTTTCATTTTAAGAAATTGTCTTTATATGTTTTTGTATCTTTTGATGATTCAAATGTGTTTATCATTGGTTTTATTGTATTTTATTCTTTGGGGTAGGGTATAGGCTTTGAATATCCCTGAACATTTGCATGTGTGCTTATACTTTCTTTTTTAACAAACAAGAAGGTTTCAGTTCATGCCTTTACATGTTTTGACGGAGCTCTCCCGTCTTTGTCAGAAGTGTCACCTGATGCTACTGTGACATGTCCTTGAAAAAGAAAAAACCTTCTTGACTGTTAAAAAAATAAAGTATAAGCATATATATACATAGACATAATGAACCTACTCGGACCATTTGCACGTATGTACAAAAGCTGTTAAAATTTAATTTTGGGGGAACGTGACAGCCCTGCTGTCCAGTATACACACTTCATGCCGTGACTATCTATGAATAGAGTTCGTTCGTCTGTCTTCTTACACTTGCCTGGGGTAGTGTCACGGGGCAGCAGCCTAAGCAAGGAAGCCCAGACTTCCCTCTCCTTGGCTACTTTGTCCCTCTCTTCGTGGGGGATCCCGATGCATTCCTAATTCAGCTGAGAGACATAGTCCCTCCAGTGTGTCCTAGGTGTTCCCCGATGTCTCCTACCTGTGGGGCACCTCACCAGGGAGGCATCCTGATTAGATGCCCAAGCCACCTCATCTGGCTCCTCAATGCGGGGGAGCAGTGGCACCATTGGTTTCATTGTATTTTACTCTGTGGGGTAGGGCATGGTGTTTGAAAATCCCTGAATATTTGCTTGTATGTTGAAAAGCCATTTAAATTTGATTTGGGGGGAAGTGACAGCCTTGCTGTTTAGTATACACACCTCATACCATGACGTTTTATTGAATGGAGTCCTCAGTTTAAACAGTAGTGAACAGTGAAGGCCTTGGGAGTGACAGGGTCACACTGAGGGCTTTCACACCGGCACAGTTCTGCTTCTGGAACCGGTTCCATGCTTGATTCTCAGAACTTTGGTGCTTTCACACCAGCCCGCATTTATACCAGTTTAAGTGGAAAGAAAATTGGAGGCTGTTATTCTGTGTTACTCAGGGGGAAATAAACAACTGACCAGCAAAATGGGCGAAAACAACGATGTTCTAAAAGCGATTGTTCTTAACTTTGGGTTTTTGTTTTCATCCAGCTATCAAGCATGCTACGACTGTTGATGATGAGAAGACATAGAAGACGTAGAAGGCATCTGGTGTGTAAAAAGTGAGTGACTTCCTCGACTTCCTGCTCATTTTATCAGCACAGAATATCTAATATATCAACTTTTCAGGTTCTGAACCAATTCTTTTCTGGTCTGAACTTCCCCGATGGTTCAAAATTAGGTTCTGGATCCAAAACTGGCATGCAGCTGTGCTGGTGTGAAAGCCCTGTGTGTCTTGACTAATCGGTGGTTGTTTTGTTGACTTGAGAGCCTCCTGGTGCTGGAATTTACATACTGTGCCTTTAATACAGACTACCACACATGGCTTTTGTGTGTGCAGATTTAATGTTCGATAGAGAAAAGCAGTGGACGATGATCTGTTCGGGGATGTAACAAAACCAATCAGAGTGTAATAACAGAGGGAGGGTATAAATAATCAACATTACATATTTGAATTGGATAATCTTCTCCTTGAAATGTAATACATCAAAATTACAGACCTCTTGAGGATATTTTACATTGAGGTGTACTATTACACATGCTAAACAACCTCTTGCCACACTCTTCTCATAATGACTCTAATTACCCTTTGAGACTCAATTGCAAACATGCTGTCCCCATTTGCATGTGACTGAGTCATATGGATTTTTTCAGGAGGGGGGGGTTGGTAATAGATTTTTTTCCCTTCATTTAACCTCATGTTAAACACAGGACGCTAACAAATGGGTGTTCAGTTTCTCCCTGCGACCTGCCGAGCGTACCGTCAGCAGAAACAATTAAAGCTTCCTGTGGTCAGACATGATAGTAAAAGGGCTAATTACATTGTCTTCGTCTCATGCCAGCATTCAGCTCGGCCAACGCTCGCACAGTAAAAACCAGCCAACCAGTTCACCAAAGCTGTCTGAGGAAATTATGTTGTGGGGATTTTGTCTTCTGTGTGTTTGAATGGATGGTGTGCTGGGACCATGGATTAGCTGCATTCATATCAAACATCTGAGAGCTTTCTGATGTCATTTTTAACATTCTTCTTACACACTGTTGTTCCTCCTTTCTTTTAGTTTGGACTTCTATTCCGAGTCCCTCCCTCGTTCTCCCTCTTTCTCTCTCATGCTGAATTTATGAGACGCACACATGCAGTGCCAAAAAGGGAATTCCTCTCACTGAACTGTGGGAAAAGACTTCAGATGGGGTTTAAATACAGACTGTGCTTTGGTAGCTTTTTTATAAGTTTTTTTTTCTCTCATGTCTCATCTAATAAACAAAACTGCCAAGAACCCAGCGCATAGCAAAGTCCTTTCTAAGTCTATTTTTCATTTATGCAACAAGAGGCTCTTTGGGGTGGGAAATATATTTTTCTGAGCTTTGCACAAATTGTGTTTGTGAGTAAATCAAATGGGCTGATATAAATATTCATGCAATTCTTAAATACTGACACATGGCACAAGAAAACACAGACTAGAGCAATAAGACTCCATACGATGAACCTCAAAGGGGGCAGTTTGGTCTAAGACTCAAATGTACTTAAAGGATTATTCCAACATTTTTTTTGTTTTCGTGTCTTGCCTTCACTCCCGAGTACATGACAGGCAGGTAGACACCATTCTTTTGACTGTGCGTCCGGTAACAAGAAAGAGACAAAGATCACCAGCTTAGCTCAAACACTGGGAGTATATGGGTAGTGCTTTAGCCTGCCACTGCCTACAGTCATCAGATAACTCTAGATGGTCCTGTGTGCTTGTTGTATTTTTTATTGACCGTGTGATGTTATGTTATCTATTTTTTAGGGCTGTAATCAACCAAAGAATTTGTTGGTCGACTGAAACACTGAAATTGTCGACCAAAAATCGACTAATCAGGGGGGTTGTGTCCGACCAAATGGGTAAATCAAAGCTAAGTAGCGGTTGGTGATTTTTGTCCGTCTCTTCCTTGCTACTGGATGCACAGTCAAACCAATGGTGTCTACCTGCTTGTTATGGACTCAGGAATGAGGCAAGATACGAAAATAAAAAAAATGCTGGAGTGTTCCTTTAACAGACAGTCGGTTTTCACTCATGACATAATTTAGTTTCTTTTCATAGTCCAGCTTGACAGTTGACTGTTATTTATTGTTTTTTGTTGTATTGAAGTGTTATACATGTTATGTGTATTTGTATGTCTTGCTTTTGTTATTGTAAATAACTTTGTTAACTGTACTTCTGCCTATATGCCATGGCGCTCTTAAAAATAGATTTTTAGTATCAATGAGCTTTCCTCCTCTTCTTCTGGTTAAAAAAGTTTGATAACAGAATATACTATTGCATTTGTTATGAAAAGGTGCTGACAAAGTAGTATTCCTGAATGCATAAATGGTTTCAACATTTCAGTTTAACTGTCTGCACTAGAATTTTGAATTTTGGGTCAAAACTCAACATTTTGAGTTGAGAGAACAACTCTTCAAAATAAAGACTATCTCAGGCGGGATTCATACCCAGGCCAGTTGCACTATGTTTAATATAACGTATGCTTGTTTACCAGTGTGCCAGTCTAACACATAATGAAATTTTTCCTTTATACGAACCCTATATTCAGAACTTGGCCTGACTTTGCCTGACCTTAAACTAATTGTTTCAAGTTTTGCCAACTTAAGATAAGAAATTAGCCCAAGTTTACATAGAAGACTTAATATGGATAGTTGAGATAACTACTTAGAATAAGTTCATAACTCAACAAAAATATTTTGAAAAATTCATTTAATGCCAGGGATTTTAAGTTTTCATTATTACAGTGTACAGTGCTTTTCTAGTCTTTGACTGCTCAAAGCTGCTTTTCACTGCAGGCCACACCTCCTCATTCACACCCATTCGCTCTCACACTCACTCACTGATGGTTGGAGTTTCTATGTCAGTTGTCCATCAGTATCAGCTACACATTTACACCCATTTACAGGCCACTGACACAGCAGTGGAAGCAACCGAGGGTAAAGTGTCTTACCCAAGGACATATTGCCATGTGACAGCCGGAGCTGGGCTCAAACCTACAACCTAATTTCCGGCGAAGTACGCTATCAGACTGCACCACCATTCTGATATTTGCAGACAATATTTTGTCCAACAGCTTTTTTCAGATCTGTTGTTACCAATAATTGTTTATTTATTCAATTATCTTCAGATACTGATATTGTTCTGATAATATCATCCATCTCGAAGACAAAGAAATCTGGTCATTTTGGCCTTTGCTGTTTATGGTTCATTTCCAACATATGTTCTTGGCTTGGCCTGGCTTGGCTTGGCTTGGCGTGACTAACCTTGCTTAATTTATTTTTCTTAAAGGGATTGTATTCGTAAATAAACGGCCTAGAACTTATATAACCCTTCTCTAGTCTTTCAAACTACACAAAGCACTCTTGCAGAGCAGGCCACATCTACCTGTTCACGCTGATTTGCTCTTGTATTCACTCACTGATGGTTGGAGTTTCTATGTCAGTTATCCATCAGTATCAACTAACAAATTCACACCCATTCATGCTAATTTACACATCACTGATGCAGCAGTGGGAGCAACTTGGGGTTAAGCGTCTTACCCAAGGACACATCTCCATATGACATACGGAGCTGGGCTTGAACCTGCAACCTACCGATCACTGACCAAGCACGCTGTCAGACTGCGTCACCAACACTTCAATACTGATACTAATACCTGATACTTTTATTGATTTGTTATAGGTGAATCAGTGATTAGAATCTCACAGCAAGAATTTTCCAGGTTTTTGGAGAACTCTGACGTCCTCCCACAGACCAAAAACATGCTTGTCAGGTTTAAAGGGGACTTTAAGTTGCCCAAAGGTGTAGGTGTGGCTGTCCATCTGCATCTATGCCTCAGCCCTGTGACTGACTTGTGATCTGGACCCCATCTCTAGCCCAATGACAGCTGGGATAAGCTCCAGCCCCCACGGCCCCCAATGGGATAAGCAGTGTTGATAAGGGATGGATAGATGGACTTTATATTTCCAGTCTCTTTTATATTGGACTTATGTTGTTCATTTATATATTTATTTATTATTTACAGCGCTATAGTGATTTAGTTTTTGAAATTTGCTGTATGAGAATATTTGGTTTGTTTGCTTTAATAGATTTTTTGTTTATTTCCAAATCACTGACTCTTTACTCTTCTTGTTTGTCTTTCTGAAAGAGTATCTGCCGAATGTCTCACACGGGATGCCTCTGGAGTAAGGATTTTCTGTTCAGGCTTGATCTTATCTGATGCCCCATTTGAGCTTCAAACTCCACAGTTTGTGACTCCTTGTCTACTTCTGACCTTTCCCGAGGCTCTGTAATGACATGAAGCTCAAACCCAGCTGTGTATGGATCCCCTTTAACAAGTAAATGTTTTGCAGAGCTTTGACATTTAACCTTTTCTTACATCTGCTCAAGTTCAGCGGCTGCCAAATTTGAAGATCTCATTGATTTTTGTGTCACGTGCAGCTCTGTACTTTATCTCCAGGTCATTAAGACATCCCTCTCAGAAGATCTCATTTAGCCCTTTCTCTTAGTGCGTTAAGTGTTTTCTATAGAGTTACAGCCATCTTATGTTTCTGTTGGTGAAGTTTGCTGACTGTGCCGGTATGATTATCCCCAGAGGTGTGAAGTGGAGCGTATGCAGTTGTGTTTGCTGAGTCTGCCGGTTGGTAAAGTTGCACATAACAAACTTACAGTGCAGAGCATGAAATGTCATAATCCACTGCATTTCTCCTTATTATACATGAAGTGACAGGTAGACATTTTAATTCAGCTGCACTTTATTAAATTAGGAGGGAAATTCTGTAATTATGAGGCGTAGGACAGTTCAGGCTCTGTGTGATTGTTTGTGGGAATGAGTGCAGACTCCAGAGCATAAAAGATGTTTCTGTCCAGTATTGTGCCTCTTAACTCTTTCAGGTTGTTTCTTTTCAAGTTTCTATGGTGGCTGATGAGGGTAAATAGCCTACAACAGCTGCAGTTCAATGACAGGAAAACACACGTAAAAGCAGAAATGTGGTGCAAGTTAGAAACGAAACAAAGCCCAAAATAATGAAATGAAAATATGAAAACAGCAATCGATCTCTGTTTTGGTAAGAACAACCACGCAGAGCTTGCCTGATATGGGTGGTCTCTGCTCACTTCCAAAGGACCACTGAAGCGGTTTGATGCAGTGACGACACAACCAACGTAGCAATTGCTCAGATCATTGTTAAGGAAAACTGAAGCTTCATTCATTGACTGTGTTTAGGTTCGACTCTGTTTGTGTTAGGGTTAAATCCCTGTCATAAATGGTCAGACCACTAAATGGTTAAGAGCTACATCATCTGCAAGCAAACCATGAAGCAATCCAGGTTAGCTTGCAGTCAGCTTGAGCTTGTGTGATGGGCTTTCTAGTATTTTCCAGGTCTTGTCTGAAGCTTTTCAGTAATTCATTGCTTTTAAGCAGTGATACTGGGCTTGATTATCCTCTGATGAAACCGAATAAACCTTTGTTTAAGCAGTAACTGAAATGAGAATTGAGTTTGCCAGGAGTTTTGTCTGGGTGTGCTGCAGACATTACAGCCTCTGTTCACTTCAGCTCATGCTCCTTTTCTTTCGCTTTTGTTATCTTGTTTTGAAGCGAGGCTGTTTGACATGCATTTGATGACTCTGTGCATTTACGCTCTATCAAAATAAAAGCCCAGGCCCATCTATCCACAAATGCTGCTGTTATGGATATAATCTAGATAGATCTGTCCGCCTGGGCTGGCATGAATTGGAGCAATTTACTGATCCTGCTGTTCCAAAAGCTCGCAGCATACACAAGTGATTTCTCTGTGTTTTGGAGGAAGTTTGCTGAAGTCTTTTTCTACAAAGTTTCAGCTGACATGCTCACATTATAAAGGAGTGCACTTGCTTGTTATCTGCACACAGACATAGACTGACTGTGTCTGTATATATGCTATATATGTATTTCTGAGAAAATGGGGTAAAATTAGACAACATGATGCAAAATTTAGTAAGAAAATATAAATATATTGGACTTTGTTTGGATTTGAATGATTTTCACTACTGAACACTATTTTAAGCTCTTTTGTATTTATTGTTCCCTTGATGGTACAATTACTAGTAAAATAAAACATTAACAGCTTAATTCTGTCATTGCTGCTCGGTTATGGAGATTGATTTTCACTTATCTTGCATCTTGGATCCAGTGTATTTATTTTTGACGTGTGCTCCTGACTTCTTTGCTACGTCACCCATCTAGATGAGATCCTGATCTCAATGGGACTTATCTGGTTAAATAAAGCTTAAATAAAAAAAAAAAAAAAACACACTTAAGTGACGTCTAACAACCCAACAAACAAAAATTTACTATGATTTGATTTGTTTTATCATTTTAGAAATGTGACAGACTCAATGCTAATGCTATTACTGCTAAGGCTGTTGCCATGGATACATGTATGTGGTGGCCATTAGCACTTTGCATTGTGGGGAACTGGAGGCAAGGCTGACTGGTCAAATGCATACTCCTATTTTTTTTTCCTTAGTAGTATGACATCAGGGTATTTTTGGCATACGCTCACATATTAAATATCACATTTTGGCTAAAACAGTCTGTACTGATAATAAAGTATGTGGATTCAAAAACATCCAGACACAATTAAAGAGAGTTGAGAGGCATCATATGTTTCATGTGGTGGTCTGACTGAGCCGACTGGCCTAATGGCTTCTCGAAGGACCAGTTGTGGCCTTTGGCAGGGCATTATTCTTGTGCATCTTTAATTTGAACTAACAGAGGGTGGTGAATCTGATGTAATACCAAACACAAAGACAAAACACATAATTATGGATCGAGTCTTTTGCATTTTTCATGATTTAATCACATTAAAGTCTGCTAAATTAAAACAATAAAAACAGCCATAAAGCCTCTTGTTTTATGACCACATCACTAACCCCCAGAGATCCCAGATGGCCTCCGAGGATCCATCACCCCCCTGTTCTCCATCTTCTGCCTCTGTGTGCAGCCCTCTCTTATTTCTATTAAATGCTTCTATGGGAGTTACAAGGCACTCAATCATTTCCTTCCTCTGTGATCGAGGCCGATGGTGGAAAAAAAAAAGAAGAAGAGCCTTTATTGTGCTGGGAATCTGGGGTGAAGAAGCCGGGCCCCTTGGGGTCAGTTGAAAGCTCCCACAGATATTACATCATGTTTATCTAGGAGGGGGTACACAGTCCGTCTCGAACATATGTGCCAGTGTCCTGCAGGACGACTTTGATCTTGACTACCGACGGCCCTGCTGCTTCCTGCGGGGTCAGGTACGAGTGAAGGCCATAACTTCTCACAGATTAAAGCTGCTAAAGCCCCTTCAGTGGGGGCCAGGGATGCTATTGGCTGCCCTTTGACGTCTGACCCATCCCATCAGGACTGAAGAGTAAAAATAAAACCGCCTGTTAACCGGAGCTGCCGAGGGACAATCAGCAGCGCGGCTTTGAGGCGTGAGGTGATATGAAAGTATCAAGCCAGCATGAGACCACTTTCTGTTTTTATCCCTCACCTTCAGCTTTTCTGCGACCATTTCTCGCTGTCAAGGTGATGTTGCCGGGCAACAGCCAAAAGGAAATAGGATTCGGCATGGCAAGGTCAAGACTGAATGCCTCACACATCTTTTTCTTCCTCACACACACGCACATGGCTGGCAGCGAACCTTGAGTTAGAGGCTGCAAATCCCCTGAAATCCTCCTTGACTTTTTATTTTCGTCTGATTCTGAGAATCCCGGCTCTTTGCCCGGTCTTTATCCATCTCAGACATTGCATTTCTCCAGCCTCTTGTTATAAAGGGAGTGCTGGGAGGGGGGGTGAGGTGGCTGTCTTGATGTGCCAGGGGACCATCTTGCTTCCCCTCTTGGGTCGGTGTGGAGGGATTACCATGGTGACCTTGCGTGGCTGCGGGGTCACACAGGCAATCATTCTGTCGTTCGGTCATTACCCTGTTAGGCTTTGATAGTCCTGAGTGAAAATATGAAGAATCTGGGGTAGAGAGATGGTTTATGGAGGTCAGGGAAAAGTAGTTAGTTGAGAATGATTGTAAGTATCAGTGTCAGGATAATAAAATGTGATCACTTCTGTTCTGCTGACACTTACATGACGTGAGGCTCTTATAAAAGAACACAGCGCTGGATGATGTTCAGAGATATTTGTAGTCTGCTTAGGCCTTCGCCTCGGTGACAGCCATGTTTGGATGTACTGCTTTCTGTTTTTTGGTTTTGCATACTGTTTGTCTATACTCCATGTGAACACAATGGCTGAACTAGAAGTCCATGAGAGCACTAACCTCCGCCAAGGCATTTCTAACATTTCGGTTGAATTATTGTTAAAAATGTTGAAAACAACGTTGTCTTGTAGTGTCGAAAAAACCTTTAAAGATTCCTGGATCCTCATCCAGATTTGGATCACCACCAAAATCAAAATACTCCTTCCTTGTGCAATGGCTAACATCTCTTGCCAAATATACCTTTTAGATTTAGTCATAATTTAGTCATCTAAATCGCTTTAATTTAAGTTTAGTTTTAGCTGATGAAATTTCACAACATTTAAGTTGACAAAATCTACTGTAAATTTAGTTGACTAAACTACGAAGTGTAAAGTGTAAGGCATTTCTTATGTTTCCTTGAAATTCTGAAGTCATGTTTTACTCTTGGATAAAATGAAACATCTAATAACCCTTTATTGAATGCTAGTAAAGTTTGAATGTGTAAATAAGCAGAAACAAATTTAACTATTGTGTGAAATGCAGTCACCTTTATTTAGGCTACCTGGCAGAGCATCTCAGTTACAATACCTGAACTGACAACAAGCAGTGAACCTGCTCTACATGAATATATCAATTCATAAAGAGAGGAGCTCTGATTGGATCGCTCCACAACTTATCCCACCACCATGAAGCTAAGGCAGCTGTGACTGGATGTCCCTCTTTACTCATCCAACCTTTCCACACAACCAAAGTAGCTGTAGTTGAATATATTCCTAACTTGTCCCTACTTTCTACATGACCAAATTAGGTCTGATTGGATTAAGTCTCTATGAAACAATTTTGTCTAGTTTTTATTTGTTGACGAAAATGTCAGTAAATTTAGTTTTAATTTTTGTCCATGTGCACTTGCTTTAATAATTACTGTCTAGATTTTGTTAGGGGGAAAAATGTTTTTAAAGAAGATTATGATGAAAATAATTAGTCAACAAAATTAACACTGATGGCATTAAAGTCTTTTTTATAGCTTTTTGGGTTTTTATGTTCACAATCTGACAAATAAGCAAACAAACAAACAAATGCTGGCAAAAACACAACCTCCTTGGTTGTCATGCGAGCTAGAGATTAGCACAGATGTCCACTAAGACCCAGGAATAAACTGATGGATATTTGAGGTCATAGGTAAAAGTATGGAGCTTCATCTCCTCTGACCTTTGTGACTTAAAGACCCCTGAAAAAATGATTGTCTTTAAACTTTGCACAATGTCCACCCAAACACAAGGCCATTTCTTTAAATTTTGGGGTCATAGGTCTCGGAAAGGGGTCATCTACTAAAGGGCCAGTTTTTTGCTTGACAGACATTATAGAGGCCAGATTAAATGTATTTTATATATATTATACTATCTTAAATATTTTGGTCTGATATTCATATGAGAAGTTAAATATATATATTTTTACCTTTTAAAGTGGGATCAGTCCTCATGATAAATAAAAACATTTATACATGCCATTTGGACATTCCGATATACAGAAAAATTCTTAAATGGAATTACAATCATCTTATAAAGAGCCTCTTTTCATGCAATGTCATTGTATGAAAGTTAAGCCAATGCTAAAGATGCCTGAATATTACTTTTATCCAATGAAAACAAGAAAAATATGGTTATTTTTTGTAGCACAAGTGCAGAGACATTTTAAAACACCAATAGAAAAGTTTTGCTGTGACTCTCATATTTTTAGGGGTCCCTATCAGTCACGAGTTCGGAATCTTCTAACATTTTCCTCCTTTTCTGGCCCCCCTGTTTATAGCACCTTTTCACCTGACCCCTCCTCATTTTCAGACAGACACACCCCTGGGCACATGATCATTTGCTATTTTAACTGCATGAGCGCACAGTGTATAAAGAAGACCTGCATCAGACAAAAAAAGAGAAGACATCAATGCTTCATGCCAATACACTTTTCACCAAACACATGATATGGCCCGAAAAACAGTCCTGAGAAGCATGTTTGGGGCCAAGCACAGGGGTACCCCTGTGCTTGGCCCCCAACATGCTTCTAAGGACTTAAAGCAGTGTTTTTCAATCACTGCCGTAGCACACTAGTGTGCCCTGAGAGATAGTCAGGTGTACCATGAGAAATTATCCAATTTCACTTAATTGGTCTAAATAAGATGTGAGCAAAGGAATTATTTATTACCTGCAAATAATATGTCAATTTCAGGTGTCTGTGCTGTAATCTACAGCCCCAGGTTTCACACTGAGTGAGTATAAATAAATTGAGAGACTATATTGTCATTGTATATACTGTATTAGGGGCTACAGAGTGTCATTTTATAACATTTTTGGTTGGTGGTGTGCCTCGTGATTTTTTTTTTAATGAAATAAATGTACCGTGGCTCGAAAAAGGTTGAAAAACACTGCCTTAAAGGTGCCATGTCCTGCAAAATGCAATATTCTTTGCTGTTAATGTTGTTAGAAGAGGCTTAGAGAGAAGAGGAATATGACACCTTTTACTAAACTTTCAGTTTACAGAGAAATGTGCTTTGCTTCTTTAAAGAAAATGCCCCTTAAAACATTGTTTTTTTTTAACTTCTTGACGTTTATGATGTCATAGCTATACAGCCTCCACCTCGTGTGTTTTCTGCTCATCCCAGGCAGATGCCATAACTGTTTTGAAAGTCCTCTCCACAGCCTGTTAGCCTACCTCCACCCTTACATCAGGCACTGTTTGGGCAGCTATTACCATAGCCTCCCCACCCCCTTAGGTCCAAATGTTTCCAAAGGGGAGGTGAAAAGAGCTTGCTTAATAGACACCCAAGGTATGACATAAAAGGTCAAACACACCAGAACAAGAGATATATAAGTGTAAAGACATAAGAAATTTAAAGCTCATATGCAAACTTAACACAAACTTACTCATCACCAGATATATTCTGTTTATGTTGTTGCACATTTTGTATTTTACTTATTCATTGTAATGCTTCTTCAGTCATTTTAGTCTGTAAATATGTCAAATTAATATTCACCTTAATCACATTTAAAGTACAGCATGAAATAACTGATGAAATATTTTACTCTTAAATGATCTGTTATGCAAGACCAGAAACAAATGTGAAAACATTTAGGTGAATTTGGAGCAAATGGTTCTTAAGATGTTTTTAGTTACTATTAGATATTTCCTGCAAATAGAAATCTTGCGCAATTCAATTCTGTGCTCCAGGTAAGCAGAGATGGAGCCCAATTTTTCTGAAGGAAAGATCAAAAAGACCCAAAGCTGTTGATGAGGAACAAGCCTGTGTGACATTTCAGCTCCCACAGGTTGACTCTTTTAACTTGGTGCTGTTAGTTTTTCTCCTGTGCAGATATTTAATTTAACTTTCAGGTATGCAGGGAGAGGAGCGGAGCAGGGGTGGTGGTGGTGGTGGTGGTGGGGAAGCAGGGGGGCCTCATGGGCATTAGGCAGGAGGGTAAACAAGCTTCAAAGCCCCAGCAGAAGCCTCAGACTTGACCCAGGGTGAAGCACGACTCATTAGTTACATGCCAGGCAGCATCTGGAGTAATCACACTGCACACCATGGACTGTATCACTGTGAACTCCACAAACTGAGTGAAGGCACTGTGCTAACAGGGAACACTGATGAGGGGTAATGGGTTTTTTTAAATGAAGGTAAAAAAAATGATTCATAACTTTTATCTGAGGGTTGACTGAAAATGGGAAAATATGGTCACCCCTCTTAACCTGAATTTAACTTTTTTTTTTTTACACTTAAACAATCAGATTGTGCTTTAAATTAAAATGATTTTTTGTTCTTTTTTGAGGTGGGGTTGCTCGAAGTCTATGACACTAGTAAATACAGATGCAGCTGCTTCAATTTTCCCTCCCAGCCAAATGCCAGCCGAGTTCCATCCAGTTACCAGCAAACTTCCAGCCACTAGGAGTCTGAACAAGGATTTTCTGTTGTTGTTTTTCTAATCAGTTTCTGTACGAAGTGGCATTTCATTGCTAAGCAAAAATTGTGTCTATACATCCTATAAAATATGGGGGTAAGGGTTACATATTTATCACTTGCTGGGGGTTCTCATAAAAACCATTAAGGTGGGAAGGGAGGAGCACTTTCCTGTCAGACCAGTCAAGACTCTGCCAAGAAACTGAGGAAAATGTATGTGGCTATCTGTTTATTTACCAAAAAAGCAACTTGCTAACTCTCCCCCTGAGGGAAGATAACTGGGTATAGAAGCTAGCCAATATGTAGCAGTAACAGTGCCACCGAAAGCCTCACAATTAACCCACTTTTAGGTAGACCTACACCAAAAACAAAGTTGGCTTCACCAGATGCTACAGTAAGATTCTTTACAGCATTGACACAGCTCAAATGTTGGGAACTATTTTGGGATGCAACACATGGCCTATGTATCCTTCCACCAGCCTCTCACTGCTCCCTCTCATCAGCTGTTCAGGAGTGCTGCAGCGAGGTCAGTTAGTGGTCAGTAGAGCACAAACTGATACAAATCACCTGAATATTTATAAGATGTGTTGCTCCTCTATGTATCCTTGATATTAAAACAGGCAAAACAAATGATCACAGTACCAATTTCCATCAGTTGATGAGGGCCTTCACCAGCTTGGGCTTGTTGTTTTGAATATTGACATCAGGTTTAACCCCTCTGAAATGACAAAACATTGTGTTTGCAGCACCCATTTTACCCATCAGGGTTAGAAGCATTGTTACTAAGCTCCTGTTATGACAGAGCTCGTGGGCATAGGCTCACAGTTCACACATCTGTACAATCAGTTTGCTTGTTATCTCAGACTTAGACGTAGACAGACTTTGTCATTCAGTATGCAGCAGGTGTATACAGAATGAGATTTCATTTGCATAGGCTTCAGTTTAGATTTCAAGTAAAGTATTTAAATACAAGTATATAATAATAAGATGCAAGTTATCATAAAAAATGTGCAAGATGCAAGGGGAATATGAATATCTGTCCTGCTCCTCAGTTTCCTCAACAGTTTCTCCCAAACCTAGGTAACTTACATGTTCCTTGTAAACTAACACTTAGTAACTAATTTGTTTCCCAGTATATTGAGTGTATTTACCTTAATTCACTCCTGGTTTAGTAGCACTTATACGCAGACCTGGGGGCAGAAGCTGATAGGTAAGGATAAAGTAAGGGACTGTCCTATGAGGTGGAGTGTGGAGGATTCATGGCAATATCAGCAGTCTCATAACTAAAAGAGTTGGGTGTGCAAGTATGGGGTCTGCAAAAATTAACAAGCGTGCATGAACCGGTACGTAGCCTGGGTCAGTTGAAGGTGGCAATGCTTTAGCAAGGAAGGCCCATGTGGTAGATAAAGTAACTTTCAGTTGTGTATTTGGATATAAGTTAGGTTAGGAGTCTCTTCCCTGAGAACTTATCCTTTCCTTTCTTACCCTAAACTTCGTCATAATTGTGTAGGTTTGCTAACAGTTTGTATCTTATTTGATCCTAATTACTTATGTATTTTTTCCAATGGAACTAGCCGTCAGTTACTCATCTCTTGCTTGGAAACTAAGCCATTTTTGTGAGGGTTTCTGACCAGTTAGTTACTCATTTCTTTCCTTGAGGTGTGCCTTTCTGTGTAATTTAATCAGCAGTCTTTTACTAATTTGCTTACTGGTTAATCACCAGTTTGTTACTTATTTTTCACTCAATAACTAGGCCAATTTCACTGTACCTTACTGTAAAGCATTACCTAGTTTATTTTCCCAGCTGCATTACATTTCAGTTTTATTGAGGATGCTTGCTCTCCAGGAACAACCTCTGAACTCTACAAAGATCAGATAAACCCAGCTGTGCAGTGTACCCGGGGCTCTTCCACAGAAATCCATCAGACTCCCCTCTTATCTTCAGAGGAAATCATTGATTTATTACAGGCAGAGAACACTGTCCTTGTCAAAGTGCACCAACCCGTCCCGCTATCACTTTGATCATGTAATGACAAAACGCGGTGATGAAAACCTCAAAAGGTGTTGTCGCGTGTCCGCCTTCTGCCGTGGACCTCACGCCTGAGACCGTCATTCCCTCCGACGGCTCCTCTGGTTGTCTGATGATGGATAACCAAGCAGCAGATGTTTCGGGAAGTAGCCCATTGATAACTGTCCCACAGGAGCCTCCTGATTGGGGTTCATCATCCCTCCCCCCATGCCACCGCCAGCCCATCCATCACTTTCCGAAATTGGAGGCCGCTCTTGAGTGTCAGCGACCAAGTGTTGATGGAATAGGTGCTGATGAGATGCACTGATTTGAGTGCTTTGTGATTTCCTAACAGGGAGCAAGAGATGCACAGTTTAGAGTTGGGGGAACAAAACCAGAAATGTCTTTGGGAGTTTCCATGCATGAAAAATCACTTGATGCATGTATGATCTGGATGTGCTGCTCATACAAAATGTAAGTGACTACAGCAGTGGTTCCGAGCCTTTGTTTCTGTCAGCCCCCGTCTCTTGTTTGTAACACAATATTCAAGAAACCTTTGAGGGATTTTAGTCAAATTTTGTACAAATGCTACATCTCACTAATAAATAAACTAAAAGTGATCCAAGTGTACAAAACTTGGCCAAGGCATTTTCAACATTGTTGGGTGAGCTATTCAAAAATGTGGAAAACTGCCCTATATAGCACTGTTAACAACTCAGTTAAAGAAATACTAGATCCACATTCAGATTTGAATCCCCATCAAAATCTTAACACTTGGTCTTTGTGTCATGACCAACATTCCCTGAAAATGTCTTCAAAATCCACTGAGAAGTTCTTGAGTTATTAGCAAAATTGTAGAAACTGTCCTATCTTGCAATGTTAAGATGTACTGAAAAAAATCCTGGATCCACATCTTGATTCGGGCCACCACCAAAATCTAATCACTTCTTCCTTGTGTCATGACCAAAATTTTCTTAAAATGTCAAGAACACCCTTTGAGAACTTATTGAGTTATTAGTGAAAATGTCCTGTATTGTTAACAAATCCTTGAAAAAGATCCTGAACCACATATGGATCCAGATCACTACCAAAATGTAATGACTTCTTTTTGTGCCATCACTAACATTCTCTGAAAATGTCATAAAAATTCATTGAGAAATTAGTGAGTTTTAAGTGGAAAATTGCCTTATCTTCCAATTTTAAGAAATCCTTTGAAAAATTCCTGGATCCGATATAGATTCGGATCCTTAACAGAATTGTATCACTTCTTTGTTGTGCCATGACCAACATTTCCCAGGAATTCAATCAAAATCCATTCAGAACTTATTGAGTTATTAGCAACAATGTGGAAAACTGCCTTATCTCACAATGTTAAGAAAAAAATTACTGAATCCACATCACCACCAAAATCTAGTCACTTTTTCCTTGTGCCATAACTAACATTTCCTGAAAATATCAATAAAATTATTTGAGAACTTATTGAGTTATAAGCAAAACTGTGGAAAACTGCCCTTATTGACAATTTTAATAAATCATTCAAAGAATTCATAGATCTGCATACGAGTTTGGATCATCAACAAAAATCAATTCTCTTCTTGCTTGTGCCATGACCAACCTTCTCTGGAAATTTCACCAGAATTCATTCATAACTTTTTGAGTTATTCAGTTCACAAACTAAAAAAAAAAAAATAAGAAATGCCAACAAAACATAACCTCCATGATGGACTAGAAGTTTTGTTGATATGTCAGATGTCTACTGTGAAGGTGGATGTAGTGATTGCATTTTAGTGATTATAAGTCAAAGTCATACAGTCTCATGTCCAGTCTCATGATTGTAGAGGTCGTGGGTCAAGCTCATCAGGCCTTGTTCATCAGTTGCTATTGAAGACCCTGGTCACCCATGTTGGTGTTTTTGATGACTGGTTGATTAGACCCAAGAGAGGTTGAAAGCAGAGATTTCTACATCATCATTTGTAAGGACCAATAGAAATTAAAACTGCTCAACAAGTCCTCCTGTAAATACAGATTCAACAAATTTCATAGGGTTGGGGAGCTGCCGGTCAAGCATTTAACCACACCCGCACAATCCTGTGAAGAGGTCTAATCAAGAGTTTTCTTCACAAACACCTGTGTGGATTACCAGGGCCCTGAAGATTTCTACAAATATCTCTACCAAATGATGCACCCACAGGAACTTTCTCTGTTTGGTAACTCTATACCTCACCTGGGTAGCTCTGACTGTGAATTGTCAACAACAGGCATCTTATCCAGTTACCCATAAAATACATGGATCTTGTGGATCAGCTGCCATGTAAGGCGAATAAGGTCCAACTGATATCCCTTTATCCCATCAGTTTTTAAAATGGACAACATGGTTAGACTGTAGATAATTTTATACAGGCTACTTGCATTGTTACAGCCCAGAAATAAATGTATGTATTTGCTTGTATGTTTTGTTTCTTTCCCAGATGTTTTTGATAGATTAATAGATTGAAAATGACACCCTGTCCAGTGAAAGTGACAATACATGGTGGTTTTTCAGTATTTTAGGGCAGGTTCTGTAGATCTAGCCTCTCCTGCCGACCACTGGTTTACACCAACACTGTAAAGCAGGGATGCTCAATACTATCTGTTTGATATCGGTATCGGCCAATATTACCCTTAAAAGTTAAGTATTGTATCACCTAATATTGAAATTTTTGCAGATATTTACAGCCAATATATCAGCCTCACACATCGGCCATATTTTTCGGCTGGAATATTGGCAAATTACACAATGTAGATTATTGATGCACCTTCTCATCACTGCATGG
Organism: Cetoscarus ocellatus; assembly: GCA_037902135.1. NCBI lineage: Eukaryota > Metazoa > Chordata > Actinopteri > Labriformes > Labridae > Cetoscarus > Cetoscarus ocellatus. The sequence continues at coordinate 476,296 of JBAMNC010000345.1, read as the reverse complement.
GTACATTTGGTTTTTGCAAGAGTTAAATGCTGTTTTTCTTGTTTTATAGCTGTTCCTCGCAAAAATATACCGTCCATTATAATATACAAGTCAGTTTTTGTTAAGTGCAGAGCTTGTCTGTCGACCAGAGATGTCAGTATTGGTGTTGGTATCGTAATCAGACATAGTGACTTAAAGAATATCAGATATCAGCAAAAATTCAATATCTTGCATCCCTATTCTAAAGTGCTTATCACCGAAAGTGTTGAGAAATAAGAAAGCTTAACTGAGTAAGTACAAAAAGAAGAAGTCTTTAAAGTCTTGCCAGGTAGATAATGTCGCCCTTCTGAGCGAACAAAGAGATCTGCCCTTTCTGTGCTGCTGCCGTTCGTACTTTCAGCCACAGCGTTACACTCTGGAGCTTGTTGGTGGGTTGCAAAAAGCATTCAGCTCTGAAGGATTTGAGAAACAGTGCAATCGTCCTGAATTTAAATGGGTTCAGGGCCCTGCGTACAGATGGCTGCGCACATGGCCAGATACAGCGTTCAATAGTTCAGAACCCGCTCTTTTCTCTCTCTAATCACAGCCTCTCTCTTCCTCATTGCTGTCTGCTGCGGTCTCTTTATCACTCTGCTTCTTTACACACCTTGTACATGTACACACATCCAGAAGCACACACTGTTTTACTTGTCCTTCGTCTAACCCCCTCTTCCTATTTTCTAGTACTGGGATTTGAGATAAAGAAATCGTTTTTCTTTCTCTGCCAATCAGGTCAGAACAATTACACAAACCAGCAAGCATGCTGTCTTTGTGTCTCTCTAACATGGCCTCTCCTTTACACTCATTGCTTTGTAGACGCAAAGACAAGCAGGGGTGAATAGAATATAATCGTCAGTATTTAACCAATATTGTTTCATTATCAAGTATCATGGCATTCATCTTGTTTTCAAAGTAAACATTTTGGTTGACCGACAGATGGGGATGTTTCATAGAATACTTCTGTACACAAGACAGCAAAGTATGAAGCACTGAACTTCTCCATCTCCTCATGAACAGCTGCAGTAGCTGCCTGACATGTCTGACTCACCAGGCACCTCAAATGGACCTACCACTATGACATCACACCACGCATCAGTTGTTCAGACTTTGGGTAGCAGGCCTAGTGTAACAGTGTTAATTTTGTTGACTAATTATATTTGTCATAGTTTTCGTCAACAACTTTTTTTTTCTCTGATGAAAACAAGACAGTAACTAATAAAAAGAAGTGCACATGGACAAAACTAAAACTAACTTAGCTGACTTTTTCGTCAACAGATAAAAACTAGATGAAAATATTTGACAGAGACTCAATCCAATCAGACGTTTTTTGGTCATGTAGAAAGTAAAGACAAGTTAGGAATATATCCAATCACAGCTACTCTAGTTGAGTGGAAAGGTTGGATGAGTTAAGATGGACATCCAATCACAGCTGCCTTAGCTTGGCGTTGGTGGGATAAGTTGTGGAGCCATCCAATCAGAGCTGCTCTATTTATGACTTGATATATTCATGTAGAGCAGGTTCACTGTTTGTTGTCAATTCTGGTATTGTAACTGAGATGCTCTGCCAGGTAGCCTAAATAAAGGTGACTGCATTTCACACAAAAGTTAAATTTGTTTCTGATAATTTACACATTCAAACTTTTTACTAGCATTCAATAAAGGGAAAGAGCTCATAGAAAATGTTTTGGAATGGGCAGAACCTTTCAAAAGCATATCAGGCAGGTGATTGGATGATCATCCCTTCAATCCCATTCATATGGGCCAATCAGATGATGTAGTAGGTGAGTGCTTGTGGCGCGGTGTTAAGGACAGAACGTGAGCCACTTCATCAAGCAAACCCAAAACATGTTGAAAGTGGTGCGATAATGTCTTTACTACAGAGAAGTTTGTTCTGTTGCTATTTTTTTCATTTAATAAAGTAATGCAGTCCAGGGCTGATAGAACTGCAACTGAAGCTGCTAGCATCTATGCTAATCTCTGTCCAAACAGTAACTTCCTGCTGTCCTCTCGCTTGTAGCTCCCACCTCTTCCTGCTCTAAAGGATGCTGATTGGGCCGATCACAATCATTGTAGATTGGAGCTTGGCAAGATGGTTCTGCCTGATTACAGACAGAATCAGGCAGAACCATCTGCACAACAAGGCCAGGTTGGATCAGTAGTATAAAGGTTGTCTTCCTGTATGTGGACTGATGGTTACCATCTGGACCTAGTTCAATTCAGCGCAGAAGTTGCGAAGTTTCTGTTGCAAGTCATTGAATTAGACATTTTATAACATGCGAGCAAAATAAGTGTATTTTTGTTGCGAGTATGTGTGTTCCAAAAGTTTTTGTAAATGTGAAGTATTAACAATAGATTATAATTATTATTATTGCTATATTTGGGATGGACAATGTCTTTGCTTAGACTGCACTGGTCGCACGATGCTGGGCCATTTTCCACCCTACTGTGCAGCCTTTATCAGTCTCAGTGTGTCTAGCAATTTCCTGATCATATCTGCTGGATGCAGGTCCATCTCAATTTTCATACAGTCTTCTTTACTTCCTGCCCTCCCCTATCTGACATCCCTACCACACTGGGATCTTGCTTCTCTTCCTCAGACACACACCTCTAAACATTACCCCTAACCATTACCTTCCATGATGCTTTCCATGAATTCATACAGTGGAAAATAAATCAGTCCAGACATCCACGTTTCACCTGACAAAGTCTGGCATCATGAGGGAACGCTGTCGCCGCAGCGCCGCCGTGATAGATTAACACCAAAGTAGCAGATTAAAACAAATGGAGACCAGTGAGGGCTTCCAGACATCTCCAATCTCATCTGATGTAACGGGCCACCCGAGGTACCAGATGCTGGGAATATGAAATGTGCTTCACTCCTGGCTACGTGCGGCGTTGCACATTTTTCAAGGCCAGCTTCATGCTTGCTGAGTTGTGTGTTATTTTGTGTCAACCTGATCTCCTCCAAGCACACAGGAAACTGGTGCTAAAGGGTATCAGCAGCTCTGCCTTTGTTATCACAAGAGTGAAACATTCATTTAGGTGAATACAGTGCACTTAGAGGAGCAAGCTCAGTTTGCATTAGTTTGAATGGGGACTGGGTTATCCCCCAAGAAGGACCGTTCTTTTTTTGAGGCAATTAAAGGTCAAATCTATATGGTCTCAATGGGAAAGTTAAACCATCGACCGTAATATGACAGCAGTTCTGATGCTAAATAAAGTGAAATCCCAAGTTATCAATGCTTCTTCAGCTGAGGCAAAGCAGCACATGATGTGAATTCTGTAAATCCTAAATGATTTTAGAAATATGTTAGATAACATGAATCCTCCACCTAAAGCAAAGCGCTTTTGGATGCAGCACAGGTGTCTTTCCTATTTGGATGAAACCTTTATTTAAGGGAATTTGTCAATTTTTGCAATGAGAGCATGAAAACACAAACTACATAGGACATCAACAACCACACAAGACAACACATAATAACATTTAACAGTTGGTCAACAATAAAAATCTTAAAATAACAGTCATAATAATAACAAATTAGTAAGTAACAAAAGATCACCAAGTAGTCTTGAAAGTGCAGAGTGCCAAGTTCATGTCGTGAGATCAGAGTTTATTTAGCAGCTGGCAGATTTTCAGACTGATGCAGTTTTCTTTTTTTACACCCAGTGCAAATGCTGTGTGGTTTTATTCTAAATTTATTCTATTGATATTTTATAAACATTTGAAAATTGATTATTTTTTAATAAAATTGCAACATCATGAAAAAAAAGCTGAGAAAACCCCCTTTTTGTGGTTTTGTCAAAAAGTATTTCTCTGTCATTCCTAGCATACAGTTGATGTCTGTTTATGCATTTTTTTTAACTCTTTCTTATATTTACAAGCTTATCCATTCAGTATCTGTAACACTTGTGACTTTTGGGGTTGCAGGGAGCTGGAGCCTATCCCAGCTTACATTGGGTGAAAAACAGGGTACACCCTGAACTGGTAGCCAGCCGATCGCAGGGCCACATAGAGAGACAGACAATAGTTCACACTCACTACTTGCAGTTGGCTTTGTGTTTGCGTCATGAGCACTTTGGTTCATATACTGTATATAACACGTGTTACTGTATGATAACAGCAGTTTGTCTGATTCTGTTGGTATTATCTTGAAAAATGGTGTTTAAATGGGTTACAGTTTTACGCTGCTACTTTTTATTGTTTCTCATGTGTTGAGAATGCTTTGGTGAAATATGACTTTAACCCATCAACACATTTCAGACAGTGCTATGTGTGTATTTGCATTTAAGTGAAACAACAGGAATTGAATTATCCAGCTGGAGTATGAACAAATGCAAAAATCAAGCATTTAAAGCAGAAGCAAGCAAGTGTGTACTGCTTTTAAAGCCAATGCTAGCTGACACTCTTACTGGTCTTATTTATGCTACACCTAAATACATCTGTGCTTGTGGCTGTGCCCCTTTTGTTGTCAAAACTTTTTTCTCCTTAACATTGATTGAGGGCCACTTCAGGCATGCTATAACCAAGCATAGTATGCTCTGAATCTCCAGGTTAGGATTTCACCCCTCCAAACTCGCCTCCAGTGGCGCCTTGTCACCAGGTCTCACCTCATGTGCTTTATATAGATGCATCACCTTAATCAGCTCGATTGCCTTATAAAAACACCATTAAATGATTAAATGGAGAGAGACAGTGTGTTTTTTAACATGCAGTTGAGGAGCAGAGAATATGTTGACTGGAGTATTGCGGTGCTATAAAACCTTGGTCGATCATAAAGTTTGTGTTACAGTTCTGCTGTTTGTTTTATCACTCACTGCAGGCAGACGTCACTGTTCACAGGGACTGATGGAGCAGAGTTATATGCTCATCTTGAATATGAAATGATTATATGTTTACTCTGCTGTATCCTCCGTCGGATCACAGCTGTCATCCTTTTACAAGCACTGTCCAATACTAAATCAAAGGTCCTCTACCACTGGGCTGTGGACTGGTACCAGGCCACAGACCATTTGGTATTCAGTCGTACAGAAACAAAAATAGTTATGGTCATTGCCCTTTTTTTTATACAACCGTGACTGAAGTTTTATTTTGAATGGATGACCAGATCGCTGCATATCTGTCTGTGCAGCATGACTGTGCAGACTTTACACTGAACCTGTGATAAACTCACTGTTACGCCTTGTGCTCATGCATTCCTCCTCTTGTGCAAAGGATGTAGTTGGAAATGTATTTCATGAGGACAGACGAGACATGAGAGTGCTTATTCTCCTGATGTGAAAGGAAAAAATCAGAGGTCAGAACTAATCAAATACCCACCAATAATCAATCAAAACATCAGGTCAGCTCAGACTGATGACCGATGGATAAATCACACACCTTCTGCATCGTATGAATGCAGTTTTTATAAAGATTTTCCTCTACACTCAGAAGGTGTAGCAGTTTGTTTAGTTCCTGTGTCGAATGGTGACTTTCAGCCGACTTCATTTCTGAATGTCATTGTTCAAAATCTGATAAAAAAAAAGGGAGTCTAGATCCAACAGATTGATAGTATGAGATGTTTTATCAGATGCAGGACACAAACTTCTCAAGACATGGCTGGGGTTTAATCTGGATGGTTTATTATACGGCCGTGACCGGGAAAGACAATGGATGCTGACTGTCAGTGTCAGTGTCAGTGAGGAGAATGTCTTCACTGTGCTTATATATGCTCAGCATGCTTACATACATTTCATACTTGGCTGGTGTGACTTCATAGAGTGTGTTGGTCAGTGCTCTATTCCTGGTTCAGAGTCAGACCTTCTGTCTGAATGGGTATAAATTCATAAATGCATACAGAAACTGAAATAATATATTCATAGGAAACTGAAAGAATATATGATAGACTTAAATATATAGATTTATAGATAACTTGATTATGTGGAGAACTTAAAAGACAATTGAAAGGATGGGCCGCAGACCTAAACATGGATAGCAAATATAAAAGATATATCCAAGAACAAAAGAAGAGGTAAAATTCATCCTAACACAGGTCCTGTGTTGTGGTGAGTTACATGCACCACATGAGGGATTGTTTGTCATCATTAGGGAGACCAGAGGAGCAAATCGTAGGAGCAGGACAAAAATCAAACCTTCTAGACTTTCTGTTGTGGAGTTGTGAGGCATCCCAGGCTGGTCTGTTGTTGTCAGTCATTATGACACACTACATGACTAAGAACAACTGATTTACATAGCCGATGGGTCCTGGGACCCTACGACTGTGGTCTGACCATAATCGTGCATAAACCGTGAGGTCTGACCCTGGCATTAATTTATAGTAGACTTGTGACAAAAAAATATATATTTTTAAAGAAGCATTACCTAGTGTTGAAAAGAATGCTGGTTGTATTTATGCAGTTTCACTGAAGGTTTCTATTTTCTCAAACAGAAGAGAGACAGCTAACTATACTAAACAGGATCTATCACTCATCCATCAGGGCCATAGCCCATCAACAATCGTTGAGGAAGACAGAACTTTCCAAAAGCATATCGAAAATGCGATAGGACAATCGTTCTGTCAATCACATTCAGTACAAGCCAGTCAGATGATATAGCGCATGGGCACTGGTAATGTGAGTGAGTTAGTACATCAAATTCTTGCCAAAAGCTGTCAAGGGTGGAGCAAAACATCTTTTCTATTGAGAAACTTTTTCTGTTTCTTTTTTTTAAAACAACCCAGGAATCTTCTACCTGTGGGGCAACAGCACTACCTGCTACACTACTATTCAATCATGCAGTAAATGTCTTTAAAATGTTATAAAAGCATACACAAGTGCTTTATACCAAACAAAAATGGATGCATCAGAATCACCTTTGATTTTATATCTTGCAAAATTCAATCTCAGAAAATTAAGAAAACTGGTATTTATAAAAAAAAAAGGTGTTTCTTTCTTGATTGAGAGGTATTTCAGGTAACTCTGACATCCTGACTTTGTCCTCTGATTTGCACTTTTTTTTGTTAATATTGACTCTATGAACTAGTATTTCTACACTGTTATTTGTCTTTCCTGCAGCAGGTTACATGGTGGTCCCTGCATCTGTTTGCTTCTCGTCTGGCGTGAAGGGGTAGACATTTAATCCAAACAAGTTAATTAGCAGGGAGATAGCATCGGCGCGCATGATAATGAAATAAACACTGTCCTAAAGAAGAGATTAGCAATTAAGCTATCGGAGCGCACAGTCATTTATGTTCCATTGTGCTGCCTTTTAATGTGGCAAAGTAATGAAGAGTGCTGCCTTTACATCTATGTGTATGTAAATATAAATGTATGCTGTAGGGTAACAGTAAGCAGCTCTTGTTTGTGTAATGAAGGACAGTATGGCTGTTTTCTTTTAGCAGCTGCAGCTCTGACAGCCTGTGTACAAACTCTTCCACACTTCCTGGATGTGAGATGATGTGTTTGTTTTACACGAGTTATGGATGATCTTATTGAGTTTATTGTCTTCCTCGGTACACTGTTGATAAATGTAGCTGACTTTAATAAATGAGTGTTTGAGAGGAAGTTTGTGCCGGTGTTTATTGGACTGATTAAAGACAGAGAGGGTGCTTAAAATTCTGAGTGCATGTTTATGTAAACAGAGGATTTCTTTACTCAGCACACGTTTTTGACCATGTGTGTGAAGTCTTTCCAAATGTCCACTGTATTAACAAATACTATACCCTCTGCACGATCATGTTAGAGTTAAAAAAAAAAAAATGCTTAACTGACTTTCCTGTGTCTAAAGTGTATTACAGGGGTGGGAAACGTAGGGTCCAGGGGCCTCATGTGAACCTACTCCCAACTCAGTGCTACCCACTAGTTAATTTCTAAAAACTGCAACCAAGCACCATGTCCACAGGCAGAAAGCTTTACAACATCCAAAAGAGCAACTATGTCTTTAATACTCTTTAAAAACTGTTTTTATCATATTTTTAAACACGGTCCAAGGTCTTTTCCAGCTCCATTGGACCCAAATTTATATATGAGAAAAACCTAATATAATGTATTTCTTAAGATTAAAAAGTTATATTAGATTATTCAGATTGTCGTTGGCTTGAAAATATTTTGACTTAAGCACTGTAAGGCAAGACATATTATTTTATGAGTTTTTTTTTATCATAGGTAATTTTGATTACAGTGTTTAGAAATAATGTTTGGTATTATTAATACTCTTACTGTTGTTATTATAACTGGTAACAATACTAAAAATGATTGTGGTGATAATCATAATGTTATTGATAACAGAAAAAACGGTTGTTGCTACTATTGTATTATCACTATTATTATTACTATTGTTATTATTATTATTACTATTGTTGTCATAATTTTAAGTTTCATAGTTCTTTTCCACACAGAAGCCACCACTTCCCATTATGAAGTATTCAAGCTGTTTTGTCTTTCTTCCACTTGTTTTTTGTTGCTTTAACCTGTCATTCATTGTTTTTATTTTACTTTATTTGTTCTTGCACACTTTCCCTTCCAGTGTTTCAGTACAGGACCTTAAAATCACAATTGTAATGACAATTATTATATAATGATTATACAAATTTCAAATTTCCAAAAATTGCAACCAGTCCAGGGCCCAATAAAAATGGGCTCTTGACCTTTTTTGGGATCAGGATCTAAATTTAACAAGTGTTTGCTTTGGAGGAACTTAGTTTATTTAATTCATGATAATAGTTTATGTGACGGTTTTTCTTTTCACGAAGCATTGCAATACAGTTTGGAAAAGAGCAAAAAGAAATGTAAAGAACCATTGGCAACAAATGCCTTTCTGACTGCTATCTTCACCAAATTACTTTTGTAGAAATGACTTGTTTTCAATTGGATTTATTAAAAAAATAAAGTTGAAATTAATAAATAACTTAAAAAAGGTCTCAACAAGTTTCTTGTATCATAAAAAAGGTCACTTTTATTATTTTAATTCCATGTTTAAATCATCAAATTTAGCTTGACCTTTTGGTTTTGAGCTTAAGAATATAAACACAGAATATAATTTTAATCACAGGTATTTTTGATTTTCTTATTGATAGTATCCTTTTATTTGTAACAATTAGACCCTCTAAAATTGAGATTAACATGTTCGTGGCTATTGTGGTCCCCAAAGTTGCCCATCCACTCCTGGTGTGCAGCATTCACACACTCAGGAGCCACACAGTGCCCTGGGCCGCCTGTGTGTAGGTGTGTGCGATCCATCTGGTCTGGTCTAGTTTTCTTATAGTGCGGCTGATGAATGGAGAGCAGAGGGCTCCACAGTGACCTGGACACACGGTAACTCCCCCTTGACTTTATCAGCCACAACACCGCTCATTCCACGCATCCATCTATCTGTCCAGCTGAGGCAGAGAAAGTCATTAACCTGCACAGCCCTCTGGGTTCCTCATAGCACTGACCACAGAGAGAGAAAGAGAGGGAGAGGGGGGAAGAGGGAGATATTTCTGACTTCATCTGGGGTCTCAAATATTTAAGCATCTGTAACTTCTTCTAATACAACTTAAAAAGAAGAGGATGGCACCACACTAACTTGCTCTTTTGTAAAGCATCTTGAGGTAACATTTGTTATGATTTGGTGCAATACTGAAAGATTGAAAATGCCAACATATACATAAGTAAATGGGAGAATGAGTTTCTTTACTCTGCAGTTAGCAGGAAACTCAAACTTTGTATTTCAGTATTTTCACTATTTTGACTCACATTTTCAGCCTTCCTATCATTGATATTTCTGCCAAAAGGCTTTATTTAATCAGTCACAGGACATTTTTTTGTCTGATTTACGGCCTGATCAAAAACATGTTGCTAAGAACAGCAAGAAGACTAATAAGAGCAGATCAAATGTCCAAGTTACAGTGAATGTGTTGGGGGCTCCTCTCTGTGGCTGTGAGACGCTCTTTTGCAACAGTTTGGGAATATGCATGCAAGATAAAAGTTTGCAGTTTGGCTCCGCACTTTACAGAAGTTTACTGTCATATAAAGGAGGAAAGGAACCCAAATAACTGATCCATGCCATACCACCTTTAGGCACCCCCCTGAAGAGGTGTCAAGCATACCAAGCAGACCCCAAAGGGTGGAGCTAAAAACCCTGCAGTGTGTTGACTGGTCACAAATTTTCTAATTCCTACGCTACAGCAGCTAAAACAAACAACAAAAGAAAACACATATCGTAACATCCAACAATGATCAACGTGGCAACTGGACTGATCCAGATTCTGGGAGATGTTTTGCCTCTTCTCTACATTGATCTAACATTTTCATTTTTTCAGTGTTTTCTGGAAAGACGGCATTGTTTCAAGCTATGTGCCTGTCCACATTTAAACACTGAAAACGCTGTAGTACAAATGCCAGGCCTGTTAATGGCGCTGTAATGCTGCTGCCGACTAAAATCAGCGAAGAAGACATGGTGCATGTGAATCATGAGAGTTGCAGCATGATAGCAACACCATTTTACGCCATTGCAAAATTCGCACATGCAAATTAAGGGTGAAATGGGGCTACTGTGCCACCTTATCTGAAAGTATCCGTATTTCATTGTTCTCATGGAAACAAAAGGCTGGTGGTTTCAGATTTTTTTCACCCTGGGACCTATTTTCAAAAATGTGTTTTGTCGGGCTCCCAAATCACTGTATCTATGCGGACGAACAACATATACAACTAAACACTTGAGTGGATACGCCTGATCTTGTCTCAGTGTGGACGAGCCATAGGTCATTAGGCTTTTTATTCTAGCTTTTCCACGGGCAAATCTTAGAACTGAAGAAGCCTTTCAGGGAAGAGGTGAAACGTCTTCAAGAGTCTGAATCAGTCCAGTTTCCACTTCAATCAGCCTGGGATAACTATGACCTGGATGATTGAAAACCTACACAGATATACCACACCATGTTCAGACTAGAAGTGCACAAACCTCAAACCTAGTCAGGCAAGTTATTGTCCAGAATGTAGAAAACTGCTCTATCTTACAAGCATCCAGATTCAGCTCACCACCAAAATTGTATCACTTCTTCCTTTTGCCATGACCAAAATTCCACAAAAACATCATGAAATTCAATGAGAAGGTACTGAGTTATTAGTGAAAATGTGGGAAATTGCTGTATTTTGAAATGTTAACAAATCCTCGAATGATTACTGGATCCACATACTGATTCAACTTTTTGATTTATCCTGTTCACAAACAAACTGGCACACTTTTTGTCAAGAATTAACAAATAGCAGTTCACTAGCTTTTGTATTAATGTGAAGAGAAATCTATCCTGCTGATCAGCTTTTAAGAGTCTGTGTCACAGCCCTCACCATGTCAGTTTTAGCTGAAGCCGCTCCGCTCCACAGGGACTCGACCCCTTTCACTGGTTTCTTAAAAGATGATTTTAAGTCAGGTCAAACCCTTCAGTGTTGAAAAACATATCAGTGTAGAAGTGCAAAAAGCTGCAGTTATTTGGGTGCCTATTTGGCTACAAAAGCAGGCACAGTTATCCAGATGAAAACTGGAAAACTTTTGAGTTTCATGGCTTTTAGAGGATGTTGTTCAACTGCGTAAAATATGATAAATCATGTAGACTTACTGCACATGATAAACACGGATTCTGTCAATGAAATATTTCAACTTTGGCTCTGGGCCTCCCACAGGACTCAAACTGTAATGTGCAGGGTGTAAGAGCTTTGTTTGTTTGACTCCTCCATTAACATCAAGGCCTCATGTTTCAGACACAAAATACATTTATGATAGAAAAACAATACTTCCTGCTGTCTGCTATAGAATGGGAGAAGGGAGTGTTCACTTCCACACACAAACACAATCTTGTCTGAATGTAACAGAAGCTACAGTAAAACTGGGGCTGAGAATTCAGAGGGTTAAAGGGTTAGTTTGGCTTTTCTGAAGTGGGGTGCTAGAGGCCTAGGATACTAATAAATACGATTGCCAATAAAGGAACTTGCCAGCTTTGTCCCAAGGGGAGATATCTTGCAGCAGATATTGGCGGCCCCTGCGTTTAGAACTATTGTAATGTTGGAATAAGGGTTATGTATTCCTCCGCCAACAACTGGTCAGATAGTTGGAGGAAACAACAAACAGTAACTTCACTAAAACTAAACTAAAAATCAATGATTCTGACTCTAGTGACCATGATGTGCCAGTAGTCGTGGGTAGAAGACAATATCTTTATGAACTGGAGTACACGGAGGAAGAACTTTTGCAGATGGAGTCACAGGTAGAAAGAGGGATGGAGAACGGAGGAGCAGGACCGATCACAAGTTACCTGGAGGTGTAGATGTGCGAACTGTAAGCCCACGTCCAAAAACTCAGAGGCCCATTGCTCAGAGTGGGACTTAGTGATGCGACTTCTCCTGGACCTTTAATCAGAGCTTTTTAATTTTGGTAAGCCTTCAAACTGCTGTCGTGTGTCGTAGTCCTGAATGGTAACATGGACTCTGACAACACAACACTTTGTCACTGCAGATAGTTGAGACCTAAAGTCCACATTTAAAACAACCAGCCAAAGTAATCCAAGGCCCAGGTCAAGAGATGGAATACGATGAAAATGGAAATTTGCCCATTACTTTTGCTTTTTATGCATCTTGGATTCATACAGGACCCATCTTCATAATATTCATGAAATTAGACTGACTTGATCTTATGAGGGGAGCTGCTGGTGGAAGGTTACGTAGCCCTTCACAAAGTAGTTCTCAACACAAGGGCTTTGTCATGGAAAAGTTAACCACTGTAATAATCTTACTGTGGCATGTTTTTTGAGTAGTTTTAACCTTTAAGTGAGTTAATTACGAGGCTTTTGTGGCACCATACTTGTGTTTATGATTTCTGCCCCCGGGACAAAGTTTGCGAGTTCCTTTATTGACCTCTAGTAACCCCACTTTAAAAAAAAAGATGAACTAACCCTTAAAGATTTACAGCAAATGACTCGTGTTCACAGTAATAACTAAAGGTCTCTTTCAGAGGCTTTTGTTAACTACTTTTATAGCTCATAACTACACATTTATTTTACTTAACACACTGAAGTCACTCTTGAAGTCCTGAAAATGCATTCAAGGCCATGATTCTCCCTTCATTAATCTTCAGTGCCATTTTTTAAACCAGCTTACATCTGGGTTTACCTGCTGGTTCCATGCTTTTAATAATGTAATCAGATAGGCACTGTATTTGGCTACTTTACTTTTTGAGGGCAATTGTAAGGTGAATTATCGATACCCTGAGTCACATCATATTCAAAGGTCTGTTTTGTCTCTCTTTGTTATATGATTTGCCTACTTTCTCAATTTCTAGCTCCAGGGTGGTAAGACTTGATGTTCAGCAAAACATTTTTGATATGTGATAGTGAGGGAGTGTTTCTTTCAGTTTTACAGACCCTGAAGAATTTACAGGAGACAGAGTTGGACTATCTTGAGCAACAGGGTTTTCCTTTCATGCTGTGTGCAGGTGTTCTCAATGTAGGGAGGCATGTGTGTATATGCTTTTCCACAGGCCTTCTCTGTGTGCTTATCTAATCTCCCCGTGGCTTATTTTAGAGTATTGGAGCTGGTTGTGAGTCCACGACTGAGTTCATGCCGTGTGAGTGTACGCCTGTGTAGCAGATGTCTCTACCTGCTTCTTGTAGCTTTTGTGTTTTCATGGGCAGGAAGTCTATGAGTTTAAAAACATTGTAGTTTTTGTGTCTTATGGATCATTTTTGTTTGAATAATGGCTAGCTGTGCAGCTGAAGAGATGATAATCCATTAAAAGATGCTTGCATGGCAAAGATATATCCCAATATTGACCCAGCATGCCCCCTTCGTCAGTACTCCCCTGTTTACCTTTGTCATATGTTTTGGTCTCTATCCAGTTTATGGAGACTGGTTTTTTATTCATTTTCAGCAATAGGGGATGAAACCATGAATCACAACCCTCTAACGGTGATTGTTGGAGTGGTAGTAGAAGGTATGAAGCTCTTACTTTCTTGTAAAAATGCTATAGCTTTCACCTCTGATTGCCCGTTGTCTCATTTTGCTTAATTGGGACCCCTCCTACTTTTACTCAGTGGATCCACGAGGTCTTGATGTTTTTGAACTTGGAGAAAATCAGGTATTCTGTATTTGGATCTGCAGAGAAATACAATAAGACTTGGTCCTTGCTTTGAGAAATTAGGCCCCCCTGTTACTTAGTCACTGTATGTACGAGATCTGATCAACAGGAATTTTGAGACATGGTGTGTGATCCATTATCTGGTAATACTGTGCAGATAATACAAATCTGAGCGTTAGTTTATTTATTTATTTCTAATTCCTTCCTCTCTTTTAATTTGTTCAGTTATTTATTGTTTGTAATTTATTATCATTTTCTGCTTTTTATCAGACTAATTAATCTTTGATATTCAGTTTACATACTTATTTATGCAATCTATTTTTGGTGGACTGTATTTCACTATTTCACCTTATTGTTTGCCTCCTGAAGGGTGAGAGTGGGGAATGGGGACAGGGAACCTAGATGTCATGACCTTCATTTTATCAGCATATTTTGTATGTTAAAAATGGCAGTAAACTAGAAAGCACTCGGAGAGCGCAAACCTCCGCCAAGGTAGCTCACATATTGCTTTTACATCTTTAAGCAATAGTTCCATGATAAAGTAACCATCATAATATGATTCCTCGACCCTGAACACCCACAGCTAGCACTCAGAATCATGTTGATATCATTATTAGTTAGACAGTTATTGAGCAAAAGCAATCATTTGCTAATGGTGGTTGTCTAGATCACCACTGAAAATTAATCATTTTTAAATTGGGCCGTTACCAACATCTCCTGAAAAATTCAGCAAACTCTGTCCAGTAATTTTTGAGTAATCTTGCTACTAAACAAACAGACAAACAAATATACATACGGAGGTATTGTAGTTAAAAAAAAAAAAAAAAAAACAAGATCCGGAAATTTCGATGTTGTAGCAGTACAGGGGTAAGTACAAGAGTAAAGAAGCATGCATTAAAGGTCAATAGAATCACATAATACAATAGATGTAGATCAATAAACTGTGCATATGGCAAACAAACAAGATAAGCGTGTTTGCAGATTTACATTATTATTTGTGTTTATAAAACTCCATTCATTTTAGGCCATTAAAATATGCCTCCCTGTTGAATGTGGCTATGCATCTGCACATAAGAGTCAGTGTGTCTGTGCTTCCCCTCTCAGCCTCCGTGTGTTTATATTCAGGTGTATAAGAGACAGTTACCCAGGCAGAAGTCATCTCTCATGTCTCCTACGAAACAATAGCCCATTGTGGCACCCAGGCAGACTGACAGATTCAATATAGCTGCTGCAACAGAAAGCAGATTAAGTCACTGCATCATTGCATACGGCTCCTTTTGAATGCCATTAATTGCCTTCATCACTGGCAGCCATTCTCCAGCTCACAGTAAATGGATTGAAGAAAAATGAACGCTTTATTCAGAGTGGATATCACCATTTCAGACGCAAAATATGAGCTCATTCACTGTCAGCAGATGAGAGACTTGTTTTGTTTGGTGTTTGTTTTCACCACAATGATGAGGTAATAAAGTCAAGTTTCATCTTAATAACGTCAAATGCATCACTTTGTCGTGATAAAGTAAAGACAGGCTGAAAAAGTTGAGGCTAAACAAAAGTTACGTAACTTTAGAGTAATCACATCCTGCTGGCACTGGGAGATTGAAATGATTATCCTGATGGGTTCAAAATTGCTGCTTTAACAGAAAATGACTTCAATAAAACACACTTTATGTTGATGTGAATTTGCAAAACACAAAGCACAGCAGGAGACCTTTTACAAACAACAGCAGGCTGCAGCTACAATACATGGCACAATGATGTGTGTGCCACCGCTCCGATTAAAGCACAGCAGCAACGTAGAACTAAATCCTGGCAGGTTTACAGCTCAGCAAGATATTGAGCACTTTCAGCACACTGGAAGGCAGGCATACTGCTGTGGTCATTTGGCAAAACCGATTTTTTAACTTAAGTTTATTTCGAAGTTATACAAGTTACAGAAAGTGAAAAAGTAAAAATGGCCCTTAAACATTAATGTCAGTGACTCAGGAGTCACACAAAGAGATCAGATATTTTGGTAGACAGACGGTGATCCCAAAACAAAATGGCCTCATGTCAGGGTTTTTAACTTTGGGAGTCTGGCTGGACTGATTTTTTGATGAAATCAACCAGGGATGCACTATATTATCGGTTTGATATCGATATCGGCTTATATCAGCCTAAAAAGTTAAGTATCGTATCTGTCGATATCGAAATTTTTGCAGACTTTTACAGCCAATATATCGGCCATATATCGGCAAATTACACGAATGTACAATATTGATGCACCTTCTCATCACTGCACGGGTACATTTAAAAATCGTGCATTGACATAACCAGATGTGCTGTACCAGAGATGAAGACTTGAGTTAGAGACTCTACTTCTGACTTGACTTGGACTAATTTAAAGACTTCAGACCTAACTCAGACCCAAGGTTTGAGACTTGCTCTCAATTAGAATTTTGTAGGTCTGACTCACTGTAAATAACAGCCGCCTGTGCATTGGTGGCACAGTCTGATAGTTTGCTCTGTCAGTAATCAGTAGGTTGCAGGTTCGAACCTGGCTCCAGCTGTCACATGAGGGGGTGTCCTTGGGCACCCCAAGTTGCTCGAACTGCTGCATCTGTGGTGTGTAAATGGGTATGAAAGCGCGTAAATGTGTGAGTGAATGGATGTGAAGGGGTGGATCTGATCTATCTATGTACTATCTATAAGGTCAAGACCATTTACCAGTAACAGGATCGTTTATCTAACCTGACACGCCAGACGGACAGTTTTTTATATATCCACCACAGAAATATTTCACTAGTTCATCTGGAGAAGAGCCCATAGAAAATGTTTTCAGAGGCAGAACCTTCAAAAAGTACAGCAGCTGGTGATTGGACAATTGTTCTGCTCGTCACACTCATCACAGTCCAATTCATATCAAGCCACAGTATGACAGAGCAGCTAGACCCTGTTGTTAGCCGTTAGTTTGAACTACGTTTCAGTCCTTAGTCTTACATTAAATTATACCACACAGATGTATCATCTACCACTTGTATGTGACAAGAACCTCGTCAACGACAATCCCCACTAAGTTCTCCTGGTAATTCTGAGGAAGTTCAGGTATCGTTGAGTAACCACGACTACCATAGACTAACCGGCATCACCCGGAGGATTTCCACATCTCTCCCAGTTTCCCAGCAGTGATCCCCGGTCTGGAGAAGAGCAAAAACATGATTTCCTGTAAGAAAAGCTTTACCTGACGTCCTTTGCTCCTCTTTTAAAGAAGAAATTGAGTCAATTTCTGATAAAACTGCAAATATTGCTGCATCCACAGAGAGCGCTTTAGAAGCAGCCATTGTTTTCAAACTCGCAGTTACTTCCTGTCGTCACGTCTTCAGTTTCCGCCTCTCTTCCTTGATTGGGCCGTCCGGCTTTTGGCCGTGAAGTTGCAGGAGATTGGAGCTTGGCTAGATGAATCTGTGTGATTTCAGACAATTAATCAGGCAGGTCCATCTGCACTGCCACGGTTACCGTTTACCCTGAATAATACGCAGTCAAATTAACTATTGAACCCATTTCAGCTTATTTATATCCACAGTAACACAAGAGTACTTAATCCAGCTTGCTTTAAACACTGATACACTTTCATATTAATATGCAAAACAACCAAAATCTCACATCCAGGCCCACCTTAGCATCATCCAGAGGTTTAGTCAACCAGAGGACCAGGTGATGAGTCTTTGCAATCCCAGATTAAAAAAAAAGAAAAAAAAAAAAAAGCCCTGATTGATGTAAAACATGCTCCTAAAACAATTATTCAGCAGGGATCAAATCCCCTCTGCCTGCTGACTCAGTGTCCAACAGCTCTTGGCTCTCAGTCTCTCGCTGATTTCATCGTGCTTCAATCCTGTCTCATTTCTGGCCAGCCTCATCACTGTACAGCTCAAAGGGAATATCATCCTGCCTGCTTTGAGTCATAACATGCCAAATTAACTGTGAATGTCACAAACTTTGAGTGTTTTATCAGAGAGGTTAAGCAAGCTCTGATGTTCAAAGTCTCATATTAACATCTATTATCCGTCTGTTTCTGTTTTTTTGGTGAACAGGGCCGGCCCTTTGACCTTTTTTATAAATGTTCCCACGGTTTAATAGACTCTTAGAAGCCAAAGAGAGTTATTTCACGGCCAAGAAGTGAGTTATGATTTTCTAAATACAGTCTGATGTACTCATGAAAGACCAATGGGTGCAAATAATTTTGCAAGAGGTATGAAATTCAGCTGGCTGCTGTAAAGGCATAGCTGAGCTTTTCAAGAGCTAACTCCAACCATTTGTGTATTAATGATGTTAACTTTTCTTGACAATGCTCTGAGTGTTTTTGGACTGAAAGAATGGATTTCACAGACTTGAATGATGAAGAAAATGACAACAGTGCTCAGCCTTGAGTCTGATATTCCCTTTATTCATTAGGTAGCCCTATACAAGAGGCAAACAGAGGCCAGAGGTAACCATATATCCTTCTGAGCCCTCCTCCACCCCCACCACTCACCATCCACTTCAACACGTCTCAATAATCGATCAAATCACGGTCAGTCCCACCGACACATTCCCTTGTTTGAAAATGATCCAAAACTTCCTTTGCAAAGAATACAAAACAGCAGCTTGACTGTGATTAGAGGCGATACTTCAGAGTAATAGCTCCAAGTTCTGAGGTTAAGACATGTGACCGTAGTACAAGTAAAAGCAAGAGTGGCCCCTTGTAGTTTTATATTTACCTTCACCAAGGAGGTTATGTTTTTGCCAGCATTTGTCTGTTAGCAACTTAAAGGGACAGTTAAGTATTTTTTAAGTGGGGTTGTATGAGCTCCATATGGTCACTAAGTACATTAGATGCAGTAGAAAGTTCTCTCCTCTCTCTCAGTAAGCCACAATTTGTAAAAGTTTGTGACGCAGAACCAGACGCAAACAGGGAACTGAAACTTTTCAGGAAAATCAAGTTTATCTGGAGGAATACGTGACGTGAGTCAGGTTAGTTCCAGATAAACTTTATTATTCTGAAAGTTAATTCAGTCAAAAGAATTCCTAGGTAGCATACTCTTAAACTGTGGTATTACTTTTTGATGGGAGTTCTTGTAGGCGGAGAAAATACCCTTTGTATTTGGTACAATACTTCCCTGTTTGCAGCTGGTTCTGCGTCACAAACTTTTACAAATTGTGGCTTACTGAGCAAGAGGAGAGAACTTTCTACTGCATCTAATGAACTTATTGACCATATGGTGCTCATACAACCCCACTCCAAAAAAACTGAACTATCCCTTTAACCCGAGCAGTTCTGAATAGACTGTGATGACACTGTCAGGGGATGTTGGACATGAGACACAGTAAAAGTGATAACATTTAAGTGGAGCTCAAAATCTGGATGATTTTTAAAGGATTTGTGAACATTGTGAGATAGGGAAGCTTCACACATTTTTGCTTGTAACTCAGTCAGTTCTCGACCGATTTTGGTGGCATTTTCAGGGAATGTTCATTGTGGCACCAGGAAGAAGTGATATGATTTTGGTGGCGATCCAAACCCCAATGCAGAGCCAGGATTTTTTAAAATGATGACATCGTTACTTCTCTTCTATCTTTCTGTAAGAGCATTTAAACAACATGCAATTATCAATTGTAAATGATGCACACATCTTATTCTCTCAAAACTTCCCTCAAACTGCCTTTAAATCAATTTTTAAGCGTGCTAGTCTGGTTTTATGGGTGCAGTGGTTTGTTCAAATAATACTTTTTCTTTAACTTGTGTTGTTTGAATATTAAATGTCTTTATGTTTCTGAGTTGGAGCCCCTTTAAAATGAGATGGTTCATCTCAGGGGGCTTTCCTCTTGATACATCTCTAAAATCTTAGCAGTGCGAGAAATGGGGCAGTTTTCCATGTTTTTGATGATAACTCCCCCGACAATGTAGGTAATGTCTTTGCAGAGGCTTGTGCTCTCAGAGCATTTCTGTTTTTAATTTGTAATGTTCAGTGTGGTTTAATGTTAGCATATTGGTTAGTTCCAAGGGCCCCACTTTGGAAATCACTGGGTTAAGGGACTACAAGAAGCAGATGGCGGGATGGTGGTGGGTCAAAGAGACATTTTACCACCAAATTTCCATGTAGTTTGTGCTCACAAGACTTGAAGCTAAAGTGAGTTTAACTTCCAAAATCTAATGGTTTATCTTATCTATCCAGAGTGGAAATTTATGCAAAGTTTATAGAACATTGCCTGAAGCTTTCTTGCAATATCACATTCTGATACAATGGGTGAATGTGAGGACCCCAACCTTGACCTTTTAACTCTAAAATTAAATCAGTCCTGAGTCTGAATGACCTTTTGTGCAAATTTTGATGAATATCCCTTGAATTGTTTGAGATTTTGTGTTCACAGGAATGTGCCTTTGTACCTAAAGGACTGGAAGAAAACTCTCAAACACAAAGCCTCTAACCCTGACTGTCGAAATCTGTCAGCAGAAAATGTAAATGAATAGAAGTCAGAGCTCCTGGCTGAGGTTTGTCAGTAAAATAGCATTTAGGTAAAATGTACAAAAATGTGGAGTTTACTGTAGATGATAGGTGATCCAGTTGTGTTCAGTTGGAACCTCAAAGTTGTAATTTGAAACAAAAATGTCTCCGTTTCCTAATGTCTTTACACATCCAGCACAAATCCTCAGTGTACACCATCTCTCACTCAGACATGATTGCCCATTCCAGAAACACATTAAGCTGAGGAGCAGGATGATTGCACCAGATGAATATATTTCAGCAAACTTTTCTCCTAACAGTAAATTGGAAGACTTTTGCTTCAGGCTGAGCTGCACTTTCATGATTAATGGCACTACTTTGTGAGGCACTCCATTGAGCAAATAACCACAATAGCAAAGAGGAGGGCTCTAAATACTGTGGATGGCTCTGCAGGAGCTGAAGAGGAGCACATACTCTTCAGGGCATTCACACACCTGGAGTCCAGCTCACGCCACACACTTTATAAAAGGCTCCATGGCCAAAGAGAAGGATTAAACCATTGGAGTTACCAGGTTACAGGACTATTCATGTTTACAGTTTGGAGACAAAGATACAGGCTTGTGGTTCAGCTCATATCAAACACAGAGAGAAGAACAAAACATTTGTAGTTGGTGCAGATGTTTCCTATGAGGAAACAAATTATTTCCATCCATGGTTATTGGAGAAAGATGCGCCTTTGGCTTTTTTACTGATCTTGGCCTGGTTTGGACTCAGCAAATATCTTCCCATGAGAAGATCTGTAGTTTGCCTTTGGAATTTCTAATTATGACAAACAATTACTTTGATTTTAAGGAGGTAATCTGGGGCTAATACAAATGATAAAGGAGAGACAGTGCCACATTTGACTAATTTACAACACATTTACGCTCAGTTGTCCTCAAAACATACTGCCTACAAGGTTTTTTTTGCCTAAACATCCACTCTGCTAATGGACCTCTCTACAGGTTTTAGCAAGAGCTGAATTTAAGAACTGGTCGACATTATGAACTCAGGATGCACAGTACTGGGGTTTTGCTGATATGCAAAGTCTTGACTTTACAAAAATTGACTTGTTGCTTTAAATGTGACAGTCTATTTAAGTTAGAAACAGATGTACAAGGACAAAACTTTTCCCTCTTGAAAAAATGAAACTCTTAGTTTTTAAATGTACCTGTGCAGTGATGGTTAAATAAATCGTTGGTGCATTTGTGTATTTTGACGATATTACGGCTGATATATAGGATATACAGTTTAAGGTCGATATGCATCTCAGATATATCGGCAAATATTTCAATATCAGCTGATATCGATAGTGAAATATTTAGGCCAATATATGCCAATACCAATATTGTACCAGTAATATTGTGCATCACTTTTATGTAATAAATTCTGGTAATGAACTTAAGCCTGTGTAGTTACCTTTACAATGAGGTACAACTTGCCTCCCACATGTTTAGCTGTGTTGCTCATTCCACAAATGTACAATCCTAACAAACTGTATCTTACTGTTAAGGTGACTAATCAGGCTTTCCAGTGATATAAAATACAAAAAAAATTGGTATTACTAAAAGGGAGAAATAATCAACAGACTTACCATTTCCAAGCTGTTTTTAGGAGTATATGATAAAATTATATGGTGAATAAACACACACAAAAATAAGACGGAGAGCCAAAGTAGGGATATGTTAAATATAGTTCAGGACCGCCTTAGAAACAAGATGCTGCTTCTCGAGGGGAGTATCCTTTTATTGATTTTCAGTGTAAGAACAAAAGCATAAAAGAAACAGAAACAGCAGAAGAAAAGAGTGAGAGAAACATAAGGTTTCTTAAAGGGCCTCCATGCATGTAACGCATTTTTTTTAAACGTCACTGGAATCAGAGATTTTTCTCCTTCCAGTAGGAAATTAAGTGTTTCCTTACTTTTTCACTTGTATGAAAGGGAAGAAACAAAAAACGTGTGTGCTCTAAGTGTCAGAGGATTTTGGAGTCAATCAAAGTGTTGAAAGAGCAGAATCTTAAGGGTTGGAGTCCCTGTTGCACCAGTCAACTTTTTCCCTTCCCCAACACATTTATCCCTCTCAATCTGTTCTGTTAAATAAAAGCCAAAAAGTTAAATAAAAGAGTTGCAGAACTTGTTAAGTGACATTTATTATGGTGTGGGTGGAGAGTCGTGGCTGTACCACCCTGAAGTCCTAATGTGAGCTGAAGGAAACTCCAAAATTTCAACTTTGTGGTGCCAAAAAGTTCCTTATTTCCCCACTGGCTTTCGCTGGCATCCAGTCTGCTCATTTTTATTCCAGTCCTCCATCAAATTTTAATTTGCTTGGCAATGGTTTGTTTTGTTCCAAGGCTGAGACCAAATTCATTTTACACAAGGATTCACAAGCTTTTTCTTAGTTTATCCACATTTATTAGATGCAATGTTTTCCATGTAAACAACTCGTCTCTTCAAGCTGAATATTCAAAAGTTTGTGGGAAACAAAAACTTGAGGAACTGACTGGACTGAGTTTTGGTTTTGTTGCACAGCTTCATGGTTGACTCCGTTTCTTTTGGAGTGCTTTCACACCTGTTTTTTTCCTGTTTGAGGGAGGGGGAATACTAGTAAGGCAAATGTTAGATATTGTCAGTGAATGCTATGTCAGCCTGCTTATAGGTGTGATAAACTTTGAGCCACAGTTCACTCCCTTTTGGTTTGCATGCCCTGCTTGGTCCTTGTTTGGTTTGATTTGCTTTCAAACCCTCCACAAACCAAACTCTGGCCCACTTGGAAGCAAACTGAGACCCCAGTTTTTGGTAGACCAGAGTTCAGAGCCTTGGTCTGCACCAGAGCACCAGAGTTCATGTGAGCTTTCACACCACCCCAAATAAACCGAACTTTCCAAAGAGGCAAATCAGAGTTTGTCTGGTCTGGACCAAAACTATTGGGTGTGAAAGCACCCTTTGCCAGTCTATGACTCCTTATCATGGTAGGCTGCCTTGACACCAGGTAGTGAGAAAAGCAGACTGTAACCTCATGGTGTATGGATGGCCCTTTGTTGGTGTGCTCTTTGGCCTGCTTCACAGTATTTCAGAATGAACACAAAAACCTGAAGGAAACATGTACCATGTATTGTTTAATCACTTTAAAAAGTACAAAGCGAACAAGCTGCAGCTGTGAAAACTCATTTAGAGAGCAATTTGACTTCTGTTATTTGTTGTTACTCTGGCTTTATTGGCTCGTGTTTCAATTAATGGATATTTAAAAGGTGTTTCAGTGACTTCTTCAGTCTTTTCACCCGCATTTTTCCGCTGATTTGTTGTTCATTTCTGCAGGCCTTACACAATCACTCAGTACTAAGATTAATTTGATAGCAATCTGGCTCAGACTCTTTTGCTTCTACTGCAAAAAATCCATTTGGCAATAACAGTAAGGATTTTGGAAGTCGTGCTGCTGACATTCTCCTGCTGACGGCAGAGCCAAGATACTGCTGAGAAACTCGGTCCAGGTTGTCTCCACTGTAGAAAATCATCATCTTTTCACCTCCAGATGGCAAGGAGCGAGGAGATACCGAGGGGTTTAAAAGCTGTCATCTCCTTTACTGCTCAAATGTGCCTGTTGAATATCAAAGAAGACCATTTTAGTTGTAGATGAACCTCAGCGCAGTGCTAGGGGATGAAGAGAAAAGTGAAAACCAGCAGGCAGCTCGTCCCTTATTCTTTTTCATTCTTATTAACTGAAATGAGAGCAGAGAAATCACTGCGAGAGGTGGATGGATGTTCTGATACCTGCAGCGCTGAACATGTCCACTGTCGAAAAATAACTATTTACAGAGAGACATTTGGATGCAGCCTCAGACTCTGGCTGTTTGATTAACTCTCACAATGTCTGGGGTGAATCAATCGACGTACGTCTGGGGTGTATCTGCTTGCTAATTAATGCATTGAAATACCATCTGTTAGCACGTGAAAATATCCCTGCTTCTTTCATGTGGCCTTTAGTGGTTTGTTTCTCACCTTTAAAAACATGCAGACTGAAATAGACCTTAGCCTGTGGTGTGTTTCTACCAAGTGGTCTGGTTTGGTTCAGTACAGATTTATAACCTTAACTGGCCGTACCTTACTTGAGGGCAGGGGTGTTTGCTGGAAGATAATTACACCAGTTACAGGGCTCTCAAGTGTCACACATTCAGCCTGTGACACATGTGTATGTACCTTTTCACACTCTCACACGCCACACCAGATATTTCTCACATATGAAAATTTAATATGTATTGTGCCCACCTAGTTGCATCGCTGTATATGCATTGGAACGTGTAGCAAGACGCTCTGAGCATCAACAGGAGCTGACACGACCCAGTTAATAATCAACTACCCATAAGGCAACCAAAAAATAACATTCAGCCAATCAGAAAATAGCACTGCTGTATCCGGGTAAGATACGGTTTATCTGACCGCAGAAGATGCCTTGTGCACACAGACAGGAGTCCTTATCACATGAGTACAGTAAGTTATCCCATCATTTGATTTTGTAGCCCACTGATTAATTAAATTACTTATGGGGAAAAGGAAAACAACGAGAGCTTATTCTTATTCTTCCTCCACACCTACCATTAAACAGTAAAGCAAGGTCTTATCACACTAACATACAAACTGTGGTTACCAGGCAACACATTAAAACAAAATCATCAATGTTAAGTTAGTTAATAGTTAAAGTAAGAACATGAGAATTGTTTGGCTTTGATTAAAATCCAGATTACACATTTTTAGTCTAAAAGGGCAGTGTCAAAATGTTGGAGGTAAAAAAAATAAAAAGAACAATAATTTGTATTATTCTGTTGCATCATTACTTGATATAACTTGATACTAACATTACAAAGTGACAGTAAAGTGGGCTACACGCATAAAGATTATCGGGCTGTATTTGTCCCGACTTTCCTCCTTCCCGACCAAAGACGGCAAACGCCAGATTATCTTCTCTCGTCTTATAAGATTATCTTATAAGAATATCCTGTGGTCTGAAGTGTGTTAAGAGTGAATTTGTCCCGATAATCGGCTCTGAAACAGGTCAGGGCCGATAATTGTAAATACTAAACTTGTTCAAAATTTACGACCAAAAATCTTCATGTGTGTGGGGAAAGCCGGTGTCTCCCGAGCCATGACTCCATGAATTGTGACGTGGAGCTGCATGTCAATCAAGAAGCGAGCAGACTGAGGAACAATGAAGCAGGCGTAAATAAAAACAAACACAGCCAACCTGAAACGTAAACATAAAGTGCGGTGGACCTAACAAACAGAGGACCAGCTCACATGTTCACGCAGTCTCCAGGATTTTTCCACACTCTTTTCTTTTATTTAGTTCCCGATTTTCCGTCAAAAGTAATCCAAAGACCACCATCATTCCCTCTTCTTGTATGTCCTGTCCCATGTTACGTGTTGTGTTTTCCGGTTGTTGCCATAGACAGCGTTTATGGTTGTTGCTGTTTCTTCTTCGTCGTTTGATCACGCGAGTTTTCTGTCTTTGAGGACTAGATTCTAGATCAGTGGTGGGACAGAATGGTTGTGTGTGTGGTGTGCTGTGTTGAGATTATCGGAGCACACCACACACAGTACGATCAAAACTGTTCAATGCCTGATTTTCATCTTAATGTGTGGCGTCTCTAACATCTATTCAGATTTATAAAAATCCTTATGTGCGTACCCCGCTTTAGACCTATTAGGTTATTGTGGGGGCAAAAATGGCATGGGTCTACTAATTAACCCAGTCCTTTATAATCCTCTATAAACTATCATACCCAAAGGCCTGCACATCCCCCCCACCATTGCGTCAGCACTACTCAGAGCAGCTTTCTAGGGCCCTGTCCTCACGAAGACGAAAATATTTTGATGTAAACAAACACTAGCGTATGTCCTCTGTGTCCTCTTGCTGCTCACAGTGGTTATAAGAGGAGCAGAAGATTTTGCTGTTGAAGCCCTAACAAGCTCAGTAGCTTCTGCACCACGAACCCGACCCTATATTCTGTGATTGCTTCTGTTGTTGTCAGGGTTTGCATATGCAGTTTAAAGGAGAAGTGGGGCTATGACATCATTATTTCTGAAAATATCTGTATTAGCTGTACACACGAATACAGATATTCAGTATACTCTCAGGTCACATCTGTCCACTCAGATTTAAGCACTCTCAGACCCATTTTCATAAATGTGCGTTTTCATGCACCCATATGGGCATGCTGAAGCATTACTGTAGCAATATTTCCTCACACCACGAGATCCCAAACACCTCTAAGTTGACAAAGTAAAATGATTATTTTCAGTGACGACTTGGCTGATTTTTTTGTTGTCCAAATGGATTGATTTTTTTCTCAGTGAATCTTCTGTTTTTCACCAACATGGAGACATTTCCAGTGTAAGTGCTCCTGCTCAGTACGAGATGACTAATAAAAAGAGATGATGCTAAAACACTCTGAAGTAGCTCCTTCTCCAGAGCTGCAGTCTGTGCTCTATAATATAAAAAGCCCGGTGATTTCATCCACCTTGATTAAATTTACTTGCAGATCACATATGCGAGCAAACGTGTGTTACCTTGGCAACTGTTGATCACACTTCAACCCCTTATTATTCACAATGAAAGGCTGGCATGTGTTAGATCCTGACTACCTGCAATATTCTGGCTTCCTGTGAGAGTTTGGAGAATATCAGGAAGACAGCTCTGTTGTTACCGGTGTGGCTGGCTGTTTTCTGTTAACAATGGCTTCATGCTTGATGTGGCTTTTATCATATGAACTTAGGAAACAACATGCTCTTTGGGGGAATGATGTTATCGGACAGAGATGATGTACAGTATGATGGAGGTTAATCAAGCCATAGATAAAAGGACATTTTCTCTGTTCCCTTTCTCCTCTTATGTGATGACTTTTATGTGAATACAGTGGTATAACAGTGGTCTGCCAGAGTTCCTGTAACTGTTTGTCATTTAAAACAAAGAGGAACTTCACAGCTCTGGACATTTTGTCCATATTCTCTGCTTCCTTTAGTGCTTCCTTCATCTCACTCAATGATGCCCACCCATCATTCTCAAAAAAAAACAACAAAAAAACAAATTGGAGATATAAAGAAAACATAAAAACAACTGCTAAACATGATTCATCATGAGTAACCAGCATTACATAATGCACAAATTAGGAGAGGAGATCAAATAATTCTATTAACCTTGGATTGCTGGTACATGCTTTGTTTTTACAAGTCACTGAAGAACTTAGAACAATGATTGTATCTCTAAATATAGTCTTATGAGGCATTTAGATTTGATATATAGTGTTAGTAGAAGTTATGTTTGGAAATAATGGTAGAGGTAATATATATTTTCACTTTAAAAACTGGTAATGTCTCATGCTCATTAAATCGTAAAGCTTTAGTTGTGTTTGAGTTGAAATATGTTAATGTTGGTATAAATTTTTTTAAAGCTTTATATTTGCTATTTATTGTTTATTTATATATATATATTTTGGGACTATGTAACAAAGAGGCCCTCAAGTGCTGAGGAAAAAAATTTATGTGGCCATCTTGGTAATCTAAGTTGCCCACCCCTGCCTGACAACATTTTCTAGATGTCTTGGTCCAAGTTTGAGAAATTAAAATCAGAATGACTTCAGTCTACCAAACAAGCAAAGTCCCAAAAGAGTTGGGGTAATGTGAGAGTTAAAACAAATGTTTAAATCCTCTTTAACATATATTTAGTTGAAGACAGCTCAAAGATGAGATATTTAATGAGTAAACTGATAATATTTGTTGGCTTTTGGAAATAAAGACACATTTTTAATGTGATAATTCTTCCAAATGTAGTTGGGAAACAGGTGGGCAACTGACAGTTCAGGTGTCATATGCAGCCTCCTACTCGCTCATTGCAGCCCACCAGTTAATTAAAAAAAAAATGATATCCACAAGTAAACATGACAACATCTGCTGGGAAAAAATATCAGTAATTCCTCAAAATGAGAGCTGTACTCGTCTGTAATTTAATTGTTTCTGTAGCACTTCAATGTACATTACAAAATGCATTTGTAAGTGACAAAATACTTAAATTAGACTTAATAATATATATACAGCCAACGCCAACATTTTAACTTTTCTCAAGTCACTGTTTACTTTCTCAGTCTTTTCTGTTTCATCTGTTTATGGGACATACAGTCAAGTCACCAAATTCAAAAGATTTCTGTATTTCAAAACACAGTATTTCAGTTTCGACATTAAAATTCTTTAATTACCTCTCAATACCAAGGAGGTTATCTTTTAGTGGCATTTGTTTGTTATCGGAAAATATGGAAACAGTCAAAACTGAATTAGATGATACTTTTAGGGACTGTTGGTCGTGGCATAACAGAGAAGTGATTGGATTTTCATGGTAATCTGAATCCAGAGGCAGATCCAGGATTTTATTTTAGGATTAGTTAACATTGCAGTATGGGGCATTTTACATTTTTGTCAATGACTAAAGAAGTCCTCACTGGATTTTGATGAAATTTTCCGGGAATGTTGGTGATTACATTTAAGTGGTGACCTGGATCCAGAGGTGGTTCCAGGTAATTTTTTAAGAATTTGTTAACATTGTGAGGTCAGGGCAGTTTTCCATATTATCACTTATAAGTAAAAAAGTCTTCAACAGGTTTTCTAGGAATATTGTTTATGGCACAAGAAAGAAGTGATTTGATTTTGGCAGTGATCTGTACATGGGATTTTTTTTAAGGATTTGTTGAAATTTCACATTTGGACAGTTTTCTACTCTCGCTACCAACTTGACTAACAATGATAAAGATAAATAGCTTGTCATCCATGGTGAATAAAACTCTTTCTGCAACCTCTCGTTGGTCTATAGCTGACTCCCTGGCTGGTGCAAACTGTCCTGTGTGTACCGACATGCCGGCGCTACCAGTGCTGTTGAAAAAAGATGCGTATATTTAGCACCACAGTGCAGCCAGTGGATATACGATTGACTTAATCAATTTAAACATCTACAAACGCGGTGTAGTTGGAAATTGGGGGTAACTGTTGATTTCTACAAACACAATCCACAGGTCTGAGAGAACATAATTCGGTCCCATTTCCCGCTGTTACTTTGTTTGATACCTGCTTATAAACCCAGCAGATTATTGGATCCCAGCTTTGGCACTGGTTTTATCAGCCGCTGATTTCTTCACTGCTGACTGTGTTTCTGCTTCATGAGATGAGAGAAAAGCCAAGGATCAAAAGTCTGTTAATTGACGCTTTTCTTCCTGATCTCAGCATATGGCGAGCTGATGCACTGCTTAATGTTGATTCCCAGGTGGGGCAATGCCTGGTGAATCACACACAAGCACACACACACACAGGCTAATGAACATGTCCAATGATAGATTACAGAGGGAAAAGTCCCCCGAGATGGATCAAGAGAGCCTCTTTTAAAGGGAACAGAAGAAGCATGCATGTGCAATCCAGCCCACTTGTTAGATCCTCCCTTTGTTCCTGCACAAACACACGAATCTGCACACACGTTACACATACACAAACACACTCACACATGCCAGATATCATCAAACTATCTCATCTAGGACAAGTGTGCGGGGCTTTGTTCTGCCTGGTATTTGTTCCCAAAGAGAGCCGAGGTAAATTCCCGACTAAAGCAATGTGTGTTCACGCATTAGCATAAAAGACGGAAGCAGCACCGGGGATAAAGCAGATGGAAGATGCGCACACACACAGTCTTTCTGCTGTTTAAATGAGGTGGTTCAGCGAGGGAAGCACTGCCGCCAAATCAAAGCGAGTGTGAGCGGTTTTTTTAAGCAACAAGTGTGTTTTTGTGTGTGCGAGTGCAAGATATTTACCATGCAGCACAACAGGGTACGTCTGTGAAGTTCAGTCCGCTGTGTGATTCCAGCTCCTGCGTTTTTGATCAGGAACATTTGATGGTGCTCAACCTTTCGTTCCTCTGCAGCGTGACTGAATCTTCTGACTGAACACATGGGAGGGAGCGAGGCCTCCTCTGCTTCTGTAAACAAGCAAACGGCACTATTGTGAAGCAGGGAAAGGTGCCACCATTTGAAGTCGCAGAGCAACGCCGACTCACAAAGACAAGCTGTTTGCTTTTATACTTTTTTTTTAACTCCCCATACCAACTAACGATTTCTCTCACTAGTTTCCATATGGCATGATAGCAAAGCCTAAACGTTAGCCAAGTGTTAAAAAAACAATTGTGTGGAACTGTGTTACAATTTTCAAGAGCAATTGTAGACCAAAAGAGGGACACATGGAGAGGGTTACAGGCAGTTAACACGTGCCGTTTGGTAGCTGTGGTCACTTTGGTTATTTTCAGTTTGGCCAACTGAGCATTTGGTCAGAGAGTGGATCCAAAGCCTTGTGTTCACACAGACGCTGTTTGACTTGTGGCAGTGGTTACATGAAGTAAGCCTTGGATCTGGAAGGCCTAATCACAGGACGACAGAGAGAAAAAAAACAGAATCAAATTTACATATATGGGGTGCTGGTTTGGCCGAGTGGTAAGCAACCAGGCATATATTTACATGTACATATATATTTTTCTACTGGCCCAGGTTCAAATCCAGCCTGTGGCCTGTTTGCAGAGTGTCCACCCCTTAAACTCTCTCGCTCCCCTTCACAAGCCCATCCACTGTCTCTCTCTCCTGTCAATAAAGGCACAAAAATGCTCAAAAAATGATCTTAAAAATTTAATCAGTAATTAATCAGACTGATTGGGATGGATTAAGTACCAGCAAGCTGCTAAATTAAAGGGATAGTTTTTGAAGTTGGGTTGTATGAGGTACTTGACAATGGGGTGTCGTGGTAATGTGTGACTGAATCACAGACACTGAAATCCCTACGTCAAAAAAAGCAATTCTGTAAACTTGTAGACAGTGTTAATTTTGACAGCACTTTTAAATTTAGTTTTATTTAGTCTTTTACTGAAAATACCTTTTAGTTTTAGTCATAATGTAGTCATCTAAATTGTTTTAATATGATCGTTTTTGTTGATGAAATTTTACAACATTTCAGTCAACGAAATCTACTGTACATTTAGTCGACTAAAATATGAAGTGTTAAGTGTAAGACATTTTTTATGTTTCCTTGAATTTCTGAAGTCATGTTTCACACTTGGATAAAATGAAACATCTAATAACACTTTATTTAATGTTAGTAAAGTCTGAATGTATAAATAAACAGAAACAAATTGAACTTTTGTGTGAAATGCAGTCACCTTTATTTAGGCTACCTGGCAGAGCATCTCAGTTACAATACCAGAACTGACAACAAACAGTGAACCTGCTCTACATGAATATATCAATTCATAAAGAGAGTAGCTCTGATTGGATCGCTCCCCAACTTATCCCGTCACCATGAAGCTAAGGCAGTTGTGATTGGATGTCCCTCTTCACTCATCCAACCTTTCAACACAACCAAAGTAGCTGTGATTGGATATATTCCTAACTTGTCCCTATTTTCTACATGATGAAATTAGTTCTGATTGGATCAAGTCTCTGTCAAACATTTTCTTCTAGTTTTTATTTGTTGAGGAAAATGTCAGTTAATTTCATTTTAGTTTTTGTCCATGTGCACTTGTTTTTCTTAGTAAATATCTAGTTTTCGTCAGGGGAAAAAGGTTGTTGACGAAAACTATGGCGAAAATAATTAATCAACAAAATTCACATTCTTTGTAGAGAGCTATAGAACCAGTATTTTTATACATATTTTCGTCATGCATTCTTCAGATGTCATATGCATTAGTGAGGAATGACCAAGGGGCCAAATGACCTTTAAAAAGAGAGTGCTGCAGAAACTTCACATTCTGGACTTCTTTGATCTTATAGGCTGCAATGTGCATGCCTCAAAAGGTTGCTGGTTTGACTCCCTGTGTCAACCAGGACCACCCTGTGTGGAGTTTGTAAGTCTTTCCTGTGCTTTCCTTGGTTCTCTCTTGGCCAGGAGTGGCGCCCAGGAGCACCTGGTAGTCTGCAGGGGTAATTCTAAAGTTACGACAGGAGCTTGAAATAGCCATTATTTAATTAAATTATTATGTTTTTGAATTAGTCATACTTGCATCAGTACAAAAAAACAAATATAACACATGCATAACATTTTAAAACAGTCTATTTTCTTTTAAACTTAGACCTGCATGGGGTCAAAGGTTAGGTTGATGTGCTGATGCCACACCAATACTGGTGCCAGCTAAAACCTTTACAGTGCCACTTGTACAAAAAAAAAATCACAAAAGTGTGACTGTTGTACATTTCATTTAAGTTTAGCATATAGATAAATTATAAAGATGCATTTGAGTACAACATTCTCATGTATATTTTTAATCACAAGTAAAGATTACTATGAGGAGTTATTTGAAATAAAAAGTAAATATACAGTGTCACGTAGCCCATTAAATGCATAATAGTATTTTTTAAATTAAACTATACCATTTTTTTTGCCAGAAAAGTCAATTCACACAGGTAGCCTCCATAATGCCTCCATCTTTTGGGAAGCTCTCAGGCTCAATAGTAGGTGACCCCTACTCTAGGCACAAAAACCATGCTGTTACTTATTAAGTATTACTTTGAACATGACTGGTTGTCTGTTCTGTGTGGCCCTGCGATCAGCTGGTGGTTGGTCTGGGGTGTCCTGCTTCTTGCCTGGTGTTGGCTGGGATGGGCTTAAAGCCCCCAGCAACCAGGAAGACATAAGCGGTATGGATAATGGATGAATGAATGAATGAAATTTAACATTTCAAACCCTTTATTTGTGGAAAAACTCCCCAAACAAAATGGATAAATGGATAATTCAGTATTTCTGAAGTGGTTTTTATTTATCACACAGCACACTTAAGATATCATGTATCCTTTATCAAACAGCTGACATCAAACCACTGAAGTTAAAATCAGAGGTATTAGATTAGGTCTGCTCTTGACACACTTTCAGTCTGTTTTGTTGTGTGTTCAATAGAATGAGTTTTATTGACTCATATCCAGCTGGTCGTCATGCATGTACACGACCCTCTGTGGGTTGATCTGCACTTCTATCCCATGATGCCCTGCTGTGCAATCAATAAGATGGCAGACACATGACATTTGATGTTTTTTACAGTTTGTGTGTCGCTCCAATTTAAATCAGCTCTGTTCCATTTCATTCCCTTAAATGTGGTGTTTCATGTTTTGAGCAGACATTTACCATCCTGCGGCTCTGCACGGCTCAGCAGTTTATGCAAATGTGTTATAAGTTGAAAGCAGAGAGTAAAATGAGAGGCTGTTGCTTCAAGGTCAGGGAGCAGCCAGGCTTAATTTACACAGCAATAGAAAATCTTTTTTTCATACCAGCACAGACTGCAGTGGGAGTTCGCCTGCCTCTGCTTACATGATGTAATGATTTGTTATAATGTGAATTTCATTGTCTGGTGCAAGATGGGCATCATCTGACAGCCAAACATGAGCAGCAGAAGTGATGTGATGCTCCAAATGTTTATTTTTATTAGAGATATTCCTCTCTCTGTGTTACTATTAGACAAATCTCTGACATAAATCTTCTGTCACACCAATGTAATGAACCATACTGGGTGACATGAAGTTAATGGATGGCTGCAGGCTGAGCAGAGCCTTTTCCTCATCGTGACTAATCCTAATGACTAATCCGGTTGTAAACGATGGGCCCAACACTCTTTTTTGTACAATTTTGTGCATGGACTATTTCTGTACAGTAATATTCACATAGCTGCTTGTAAAAGATATTAGGGTTTATTTAGTAGCAGTCTGGAAACAAGTTGTACAGGGAAACTTTCAATAGCTGTTGTAAAGCTGTTACTGCATTGGCCTTTATTATTTCTACTGCATACAAACAAGTTTTGAGATCATTTGCATTCTATACACCTAATAAAAAGTTTGATTGAGTTTGATTATTTCCTCCTTTTAATAATGCCAATTGCCATTGTACTTTATTGTTGAAAAGCCTGTTTAGTCTCATGTGGGTAGCGCCCCAAAAAAGTGCCAAAATCCCCACTTTCCCTGAAAGGAAGCCTACAGTTCCTCAGTGAAGCAAGTAACGGGCCTTCTTGAGGTGTTGTCTTCTTGGGATGCAGCCTTCACAGTCCATGTTTGACCTCACCAGTCCCATAGAACTTGGTTCTTACTTTGTACCAGGGCTGACACCAAATAATGCTGCCACCCTGCGCTCTGGAACACCAGCTTCCAGTTGAAGGGGATTTTGGTGCTTTTTTTGGAGCACCACCTTCACGTTAAGCTGCGTTGCTTATCCCACAAATGTACAGTCCTTACAAGTTGTCCAGGGTTTGGTTCGTTGATCTGCACAAGGGTCTTTGTGCACTCATATGGCCTCAAACCAAACCTTTCTTAACAAAGTGAACCAGAATTGGCTTTAAAGAGCTGATATTCTGCGTTTTCTAGCTCTATATGTCCCTTAGTGTGTTTTACATGTCCGCTTCCAGGGGTGCTGGGGGAACAATCCTCATCTACCAGCACCATAAAGAGGCGGAGAGGGAGAAGTCCTCATGCTGTTGACTTTTTGTCTTGTGCACAGAAGTACTTATCATTATTAAGTCTTCAGTTTAACCCTATTTTCTCAGGCTGGTAACTGTGGTAAAGAACAGAGACGGTCTATGAATGCATTTATTGCCAACATGGTGCAGAGCAGCACTGAACTGACCAATTACAACAAAGTAGCTCAGTTGACCAATCAGAGAGGACTTGACCAAGGGCCTTAAAGAGGCAGGAGCCCCAACAGAGCGTCTCAGACAGCGAAAGCCAGTAGCAGTTAAGCTAATGCTAAGCTAATACCAAGCTATGTCAAAGCTGCCTCCCATTCTGAGTGATCTGAGGAAACAGCTCAGTCTATCTCTTACTTTGTGTGCAAAGACTTCAGGCTTCACCATGTTGAGGAAAACGAGGACTTTTGTGACATGCTGGCTGTCATCCCAAAGTGTTACTTCAGCAACAGCAGCACTAAAGTTCTTCATAGCAGTGAAGCTAAAAGTTGAAGAAAAGTTGCATTAACTGGCTACACGTGGACATCAGTCTGTGAGGTTTACTCCTGTTTTTAATAAAACTGAAACTGAGATATGTTTCTCATTTAATTTTATAGAATTTTGTCCTTTTTTAACATCGCAATATATATTAATGTTAGGTATCACGATACTTAGCATACCGTAACAATTTTAAGAATCGCAATACAATGGAATCAGGACTCAGGTATCACAATAATATTGAATCGTGGGTCCACTGGTGATTCCCACCTCTAGTAAGCATTGACACATGAAATAAATCTGCTTCTTCTTTTTTTCTGCAGCAGCTTTTGGAGGAATTATACATTTTATTTGCTAAAATAAGAAAGACCCCCCGTCCCACCTTTTAATTTGGTGTGTCTTACACGTTAAATACCAGGATGTAACTGTTAGTTTTTTATGGGAAGCTCAAGAATAGATAGTTTACATTTCCTGAACCTTTGACGATGCCTGCCAGCCTTTGTTTAAGCGGACTAGCCTTTTAATGAACCTAACATTCATGGAGTTGGCACTTCGCTCTATAATACAGTTTTATGGCCAAAGATCATTGAGCTCACTAAAGCGTTTTCCTCTCCCACCACTAAAACCAGATAACAGCCTCCAGGGCTTTTTAAGCCTTTATGACAGATGTTTGTTCCCCGACAGATTAAATAGAGTAATGAATTTAATAACTTGGCCCCCCTCCCCGGCTTACTGCTGGCTTAAACCCGTGGAAACCCCAAGTTAATGAAGGTTTATGTGACGTGCTAAATGCCACAAGCTTGATCTGGTCTCATTATAGAAGCTTTCACAGCCAGTTAGCCGCTCCACCGCCGAGTTCTGGGTATCCAAAAATATGAGAACTGCTCCTCAGACAGTGTGGAGTCTCGTCAAATTGGGGGATTTTGCATGTTTATTGCTGCTGTAAGGTAAAAAGCTGGGATTTTTGACACCCTCATAAAACCATCATTTGACAAACTGAGTTAATAGCCTGCCATAGGAGTCGTTACTTTACCACTGAGATGATTTATCGTTGCATGAAACATTAAAAAAGCTTCAGGGCCCTATGGATAACTTTCAGTCACATGACAAGCACAGATGGTTAGAAAAGAAAGGAGGTTCAGTTTTTTTTTTAATCTATTTATCTGTTCAAGCGTTTGTTTATTGTCATACATTGTCATTCAGTGTTTATTTGGTTGAATACAGTGTGCCAAGTAGGGTTGCAAAATCCAGAGAATTTCTGATGTTGGAAACATTCCATGGGAATTATTGAAATGTATGGGATTGATCAGGAACAAACTCAGAATTTACAAAAGTGAAGGTTGGCCCTCAACAGGGATTTCATTTATAGTTAGGGAAAATACATTTTGGCATAATCTCGACCAAAATAACCAGATTGCATGGAAGTATACTTGAGAAAATCTATGCTATTCCTGGTTTAGATCACTTTCACGCCTATTGCAATCCGAAATCTGGTTCGCTTGGAAGCAACCTGAGACCCCAGTTTTTTGGCGGGCCAGAATTCTTTGGTCCACACCAGAGTTCATGTTAGCTTTCATACTACTATAAATGAAACAGACTTTCAAAAAAAACAAACCAGAGCGCGTTGGCTTGGACCAAAAGTGTTTGATTAACTTGGAAAATCCCACTGCTGAGATCAAGAACAAGATCACGCCTCTTTGCTTAACCGACAAAGAAAAACATCAGTGCTGTCAATAGTAGATGATAAATTATTGTCAGTTAAATTTATTTCATTTGATTGTTTTTATAAAATCACATTTAACCTCAAACCACTCTAATGTATTTAAATAACAGATTCATTTTTTTCACCTTTTATCCTCATGTTAGTTTTTATCATCTCTATTTTTTGTCTTTTACTTAAAGGTATTTTTAGCCCGTGACAGAAAATGCCACCAGACCCAGCTAAGGATAGAGTACATCACATGAAATAATGCCCTCTTCTGTATGTATCTCTGTCTATCAAAGTACATTTCAGGTCTATTTTAAACTATATTCATATCACTTCCTATTGTGTACATCCCTTCATATCTCTGCTGGTTTTATAGCAAAAAGCAATTTCATGGCGGCTTGGTAAGACTCCATTGTGTCTGAAGATGAATGTCGTGTTTGTTCGAGGCTTTGGTGAGGAGGCAGATGCTCTCTGTAGAAATGCACTGCTGCTCGTCCCGAGCATGCGAGAGAGGAACAGAGACGATTAGCACTGCCGAGGCTCCACGTCCACTCATGGCCCATTTCGGTCCTCCTCACTAGATTGCATTTCTGCAATTTCAGCTGGTTCCTCTTCATTGGAGTGGTGGGCAACAACAAAGCCTCATTTTAGGTCCTCATTTTTAGGGGGAGGATTTGAAAATAAGGCAACATTATATTTGGGATGATATGCTCCCACGTATGTCATTATCCACATGTGCACATGATGTTTTGATTTGACATCAATTAACCCACACACCATTGCAAGTGACAGGTGTGAAAGGTTTAGAAGGAACTTTGTTGGTTCTTTTTAGGCCCATAATGGTTGCTCTAAATAAATGAAAATATTTAGTACTTAACATAAAACATTAAAATACATTAATAGATCACAGAAGTTCTACAAATGTTCCCTTTGGTGGAGGAGTCCAAAGTTAGCTGAAAACTTAGACTAAGATAAATAATATTTTCTGCAACTAAATGCATATCCTGGCAAATACAAATACAGTTTATCAATTATTCATAATACATGCTCTTACAATGCTTAATGAGCAATCAAACATGCATATTTATCTCTGTTTATGTGTATTTTTCTTTAAATAATAGTCATATAGAAATATTCTGCTTCCGCGTAAGGCTCGCTGACTCATAATAATGATTATGTAGATTCATTTTGATTTAGTGTGTTCTAGTGTGAAGTAGGGTTGCAAAAAGGTGGACAATTCCGGCAATTTACAGAAACTTTCCAGAAACTTTCCATTGGAAGTGAGGCTTCGGAGTTTTTGAAATACATGAAATAAACCATTTTCTTTTTATATGTTGTTTACACGTCTTAAGCCAATCAGAAGATAAATTCATCCAGACAAAATACTCTAATAAATATAATTTTTTGAAACTTTTTAAACTTTAGAATGGTCCAGTTTGACCCACAACATGTTTATTATAGGAGGAAAAAATATTACAATACAATTCTTGTGGCTTAACATATAAGAAAAACACCTGCACTGCATCCTTATCTTGTCATTCATAAATTCCCCTCTTTGTTTGCTTTTCCAATATGTTAAATAATTCTGTCAACAACAGCTGGAATTCAATGATAACCTGCAGTAATACAATACAAAAGTAACTAAATGACCCAGTTTAACCTTCGAGGTGCTGGGGTGTTGGTCCCTCCACTTCCATGTGCCCCTCCCCGCTGACCCCCTTTTTCCATGCCCTGACTGAAAGGAGGAAGAGGCACACACTATTACCTCTGGAATGGTGCTGGAATTGAATTAGCCCAGGGTGGCTTAAGCATGTGGGCTTGTGTGAACCTGTTAGCGGGGTGCGAGTGCATCATCTTTCACAATCAGCCGCCTGTGTGATGTACCCGGCGAAATGAGGCTGCTGTGGCCCTGCAGATGGAGCGGCGCCTCGCCGGTGAAAATGTATTCGCTCTGGGTTTATGTGGTGGTGAGAGACGGAGAGCGGGGGAAAGATAAACGAGAAAGAGAGACCGGCTGCAATGACTTGATCTACACATTACACACACACTGAAGTTTAAATAATGTTTCAGTTGTAGTTGTAAATCTTGATTCTTGCGTGTCAGAATATGATATTGTTCTCTATTTGTTTTCACTTTGTGACTTCATATAAGCACTTTCGTTCTACCACTGCCCAACAGTATCGTGTTATGACTGTCTGTTATTTTGATTATTGATGGCAGTATTTCTCAAACCCAAGTGGGTTTCAGAGTTTATTCAGGGTCTCAAATGTGTGCCCGGACAAATCAATTGTGACAAAAATTTAAGGATGTACAGAGGGGTCTTATACTCAAAAGGATTGGGGGGCACTTTCAATCCTGCTATCTTGAAGGAGGGCTGCACCAACTTGTGAAGTCTAAAGATACAAGAATATTATTTGTAGGGATGCACGACATTGGATTTTTGCCAATATGCAATATTTTTTAATTCATTATTGCTGATACTAAAACCAATATTTCTGGTCAAGAGCACAAGCCCTGTATGTAACACAAATGGACTTGTTTCTTCAGTGTTACAGAATATTTTTGTGAGGAACAGATGTAAATCAAGAACAACAGCATTTAACTCTTGCAATAATGAAACCCTTGATTTTAAATGTACCAATGCAGTGATGAGAAGGAGCATCAATATTGTACACTTGTGTAATTTGCCGATATGTGTGGCCGATATATTGTATTGTATTTTAACTATTTATTCAAATACTTGTTTTTTTATTTTACCTAAAATAACTCAAATTTTTACTAAAGCAAAAAAATAGACAAAAAGCAGGTTAATATTCATGCAAACTTTACTTCAAACTGCTTAATTGTATTAAAAATAACTTAAAGATGTGGAAAAATACAATTATGTTTAAAGCAATACTTGCGGAAATAGGCATGCCAGTAAGACAACAGCTATTGCATTGCCCTCTTTTGTGTGTGTTAGGACTTGTACCTTAACATTTGAAGGGATACAAGGAACTAATTCTTTTTTTTTCAGTTGCAAGCAAGGAAGGCTGTAATGACAAAATGGGTTGGGAATGAATCTCCATCTTTTTCAGCTGTGGAAATTTCCAGTATCTTACATTATTACCTTGGAAAAGTTTAGACCTTATTTCAGAGGAAAGTCTGAAGTTTTTCAACAGAAATGAAACCTGTAATAGCTTTCCCCATTGTAAGGATCAGTCTCCAGTGAGTGAGTCATTATTCTGTTGAAACATATCACCTGCAGTTCAATGAGCGTTCTTGTTGTGCGCCCTCATCTTCCTGTCTGTGTGATCCCAGTTACACATGTGCCTCTGTGAAAGCACTCACAGGAAGGAAACGTAGTATTCATCTGTCCATTGAGACCACTTGCTTGTTTTTGGTCTTTTACCTTCATTTTTATATAGACTATTGTGTCTGACACAGTCAACACGCAGCCTTGAAAAACCATTCAGCTGACAAACATCTCTTTGTGTTTTCTTTACTAAATTTACCGCCATGTTTCAAGACAGACTTTTGAGCAGGAAGTCCTCGAGCTGCTAAGTGACAATGTTATCACACAACAAACCAGGAAGTGGGACCCTCCAGCTTGAGCTGTAAACAGTTCTTTGACTGTTTTATCTCTACTTTCCCATCCTGGAGCCTACATTTGGCTGTACAGCTGTTGCAGATAAGGCTCAAGGTTGCTTTGGAGAGTTTGGGGTTTTATTGTGTATAGTTTGTCAGTGATTGTATGATCTTATATTTATTTTTACTGACAAAAAAGTTGGATACAGAAATTCCAGCTCTCTTGAGTGCTTCTTCTGAGATGGACTTTGAATTTTAAGAAAAAAACAGTGTCCTGTTTCTGAAAAGTACATTTCAACCCAATTATCTGTCAAATTTTGGTGTTTGTATGCCTCCACACTATTTTTAGTTAAAGAGATAGTTCTGGATTTTTGAAGTGGGGTCAAATGAGGTTCATGGCGTTAGCCAGAACGTTAGCAACAGTGATGGAGTTCAGCTCTGTCTCTGCACAAAAAGAGACTGCATGGAAACTAAAACTTTATATTGCTGCTCATGGGAGCACCATCTTTGGGTAATATTAAGAATGTTAGGTAAAAACAAGTCACTAAAACAGTGTATTGCACGCTGTATTGAACACACATGCAACAACTTATTTTTCCACTACCAAGCCACTTTGTTTTGGCACTACTTTGGTTCCTGTGCTCCTGGCACAGGAGCACTCCTACCAGCTACAGCCTACAGGCTTTTTAAAGAGATAAATGAGCAATTTTGCCACTATTATAACTTCACACAGGACAAAACTAATGTAGATGGAGGGTCAACAGGTCTGGGGATCTGGAGGACCGGACAAACCCACGTTATCTGTTCACACAGTAGGACTTATCTCAAAAATGAAACTCGATCAGTTTCTGAGCATACACATTAAAAACCTAAGATATTGGGCCACAACACACACAAGGCATTTCCATTAGATCCTTTTAGTATGTCTCTCCTGAGGCCATGAGGCCCCACCGGTGGGCCAAATGTCCATGCGTATGAAGTTTACAGTCTTGTCTGTGATGGCCTTTTCCCACTCCTCTGGTGGGGCGCCTGCTGAGGAGGACTGAGGAGCACTGGACTTAGCACTTGACAAAGCACTGCTGGACTGCAGTGGGTGAAAGACGGGCAAATGAGCCCTTGGATTTGTTGTAATGGGCCAGTTGCTGTGCACACACAGAGGAGCCCAAAGTGCTTCCACATGGGGCTTGTCAAATGTTTCAGTGCTTTTATTTTCTGGTTGGAGATCTGTACTTCTCTGCTTTGTTGAGCAAACAATCAGTTGTTAGAACAAAACACAAAACATGATCAGTATTGGCTGATCTCACAAACATCCCTAGTTTAAGCTGCCTCTTATCTGACATGACTTCAATCAGCTCATAGTTCCTTAATGCGCTGGATAATCTTGGTAATGTTTAGCAGTATTATACACAGTTATACATTTTAAGAAGTGAATAACCAGCATTTAATTAATTTGTTTTTTTTAGATTTAAGAGAACAAAATTTTAAAAAGTGCTTTTGTATGAGAAAAAAAATCCATCTTTTAATAAAAAGTCCAAATATGACATTTTCTGTGGAAATTATTGGTTCTTTCTCCTTCAGTTTTTCAGCTGTATTGCCTGTCATATTAAAATGATGAACTTCGAGTTTCAGCACTTTACAAACTGAGTTCATTAAACACCATTTAATAGACTTCAGCAAACCCAGTGAGGATCTCCTCAGCCAGCATGAGGTCCTCATTGACTTTCTTTGAGCCTGCGTGTAAACAAAGAAGCGTGTTTGTTTCAGATTGTGGATAACTCCATGCATCGTTTCCCCGTCAAACCAACAGGAGCTGCTCTGGAGAGCAATCAGCACGGACTAAAGCTGTCACAGTGATGGATCTATCAGACTCTGGCAGAAGTCCCAGAAGCCCCTGGCTTTGTGGTCCGACCATATCGTCAGCTCAGTTTGAGATCCAGCACCAGGAATCATAATCCTCTTCTTGTGTTGAACCACCTACTGACAACTTTAATTACCACCTCTAGACTATGAAAGAAAAAAGGTTTCAAAGGCTCTTTTGTACAAATACAAACACTTTCATCCTCAAGTTATTAATTTTGGTTTAGCCGGATTTTACTTTCAGGCTTAAACAGTATAATCAAACTGCTGAGAAATCTATTCACATGACAAAAAGGTTGACAATAAATTAATGTAAAGAGCGGTTCAAAGTTCTTTTAAGACTTAAAAAACAAAATAGTAAGAACGTCAAGACTATTCAAGGCATATCACATTTAATAAAAATGACATAAGGACACAAAATATACTAAAATATCAAAGAAAGAAAGAAATCAAAAATAAGTTTAGTGCTGCCCTGCTACACTGCCCCAGCTACAGAGAACAGCCTCACTTTAGAGCCAATGATCATGTAACTAAGGGCCTTCCCCTATGAGATATATGAAAGCGTGACCTAAGCCTCCATAAATGAGTTCAAAGCTTCCCTGTCTGTGGGGGATATGTGTTTGGACTTATTGCCAAGTAGCTTTATCCATGCAGTGACCAGCTCTAAACCCCACAGACTTCTGTTGGTTCTCTTCAGCCAGCTCCTTCTTGGTTGTTGGTTAATTTAGTTAAAAGTATAACAAGCCCACAAGACTCAAAAGTAAAAAAGACTGTGAATCTTAACCTGGCCTCTCATTGGCCCTGATCAAAAGTGCATGACCAAAAAGTGGGGGAGGGTCATTTCCATGCACGGATTAGCATTTATCAAAATCAGCGTGGGCTCAAATCTAATGCCAGGTTTGATCCCAAGGCTCACAAACTTCTTCTAGACAGATTTTAAACTTTCGCCAAAGTGGATGTAACGTTGCTCTAAATGCCTCAGAACTTCCAGCTTATACTCTTGTCAAATCCTCGAGGTTCTCCATCTTCTCAGACTTCTTCTACCCCAGGACCGCCAAGCCTTATAAGCAGCACGTCACGTAAGCCCCCTATTGAATGTTTGTGGAGAGTTTACAGAGGCCAGTTAATGCAAGTAATGTTCACTATTGTCTGTGAAAGTCCACAATGGTCATGCAAAGCTGATGCCAGTTCATCTCGGTGAATACAAGCACGTTGGATCACACATGGGAATTTTTTTTTTACATAAGCTTCAATGTTGTCCACACACCACATGAACATTAATAGTGCCCAACTGATGTTAACTTAGTTCTGCATAGCCTGACCTAGCTTGATGCGGCTTGACATTCCCCCAAATGCCAACAAGATTTGACCAAAATGTCAGTGTGTGAATGCAGCCCAAGAGCCACTCAAACCAAAATTTGAGATAACTGACTAACTTTTAGGCATGCTGTCACATAAATGATAGTTGTGTTTACATGTGCACTTTGTCTTCATTTTGATTGAAAATGTTGTAAATTAAAATTTTCCAGTTCACTGTTTACATGGACACCATCTGATCATGGCGTGCGTGTAGACACGACACGACACGACACGACACAACACAACACAACACAACACAACAGCTTTAACTTGTAAAACTAAGATTTCTGATCAGTATTTATGTGTTGTCAAAAACGTATAGTGGCATCTGCCAACAATATGAATGAGACATTTCTCTTAACGGGCTCATGTTGACACAGATTTTCTCTGGTGTGAGGGCCAAACTATTTAGAAATATGGTTCCACACTGTTAAAACTCTGTAAATATAAACACCGCTGTCCGTCACTTGTCCTCCCTATCGGAGGGACAGAGAATGTGATCCCTTGCTGACATCAGTGACCCTGGATGTCCTTTTGTTATGTCCCAAAATGAACACAAATTATGTTCTGCAAACATTTCCCTACTGCATTCTTTAGAGAAACTAAAACACTGCAGTTAAAAAACAAGACCAAGATAAGGGAAGACAACCAAGAAGATGCATTCAAAATGAATGTTTACCAAAATGTCATTTGAAATAATTGGCATAAACCATCCCTCTCATTCTGCATGAGATTTCTGAATTAGCTTTTCAGGATCAGAATCTTCTGACTAATGTATTTACATGACAGGGTTTTATTCTGATCAAGCATTTATTCCCATTACTTGTGTCCATGTGAGCATGGCTTCTGTAAACGATGCTGTCCTGCCGGTAACC
This sequence comes from Cetoscarus ocellatus, assembly GCA_037902135.1. Classification (NCBI taxonomy): domain Eukaryota; kingdom Metazoa; phylum Chordata; class Actinopteri; order Labriformes; family Labridae; genus Cetoscarus; species Cetoscarus ocellatus. Next base: position 431,354 of record JBAMNC010000345.1, on the reverse strand, counting down.
TTGTTTTTGTGCTTTTAACAAGTATAACTCTTTTTTTAATTACTCAAGTGAAAATGTCTTGGCATATACTCCCAGAGTCCTTTTCTAACATCCTCAGTCAGAAGCACCTCTTTCACTGATATCTCCAGACACCATTGTTCCCCATATTTAAGATCACTGACACTAAAACAGCTGTAAATGGGATGTTTCAGCTGCACATAAATTCACTGGCTCTCCTTTGAGCTTCATCCTCATGTAAATAAACATCCTCCATTAGGAGCTCTGTATCTTTTTCCAACAGCTCTGCCTTTCTGCAGACTTTGATAAGAAATGACCAAACGTCTTTGATCTTAAAGTCCAGACTATTTCCTGTCCCAAATGGCAAACACAGGAAGTGGACTGAGGTCTGTTACAATGAGGGCAAAGTAAATCAGCGCTTTAGTGACAGCTGCTCGTTAAAAGCTCATGGGAAACTTACATAAATGCAAAAAGGAAACAATAAAGTCCATGTGAATATAAATACTAAATAAGAACTCCAGTGATCATGATTTACAAACCCCAGCTCCAATGAAGTTGGGATGCTGTGTAAAATATAAATAAAATAGAATATGATGATTTGCAGATCCTTTTAACCTATATTCAATTGAATACACTCAAAAGACAAGATATTTAATCTTCACATTGAATTTTTTTATTTTTTTTTGGCAAATATTCACTCATTTTGAATTTGATGCCTGCAACATGTTCCAAAAAAGCTGGGACAGGGGCATGTTTACCAGTGTTGTCTTTCGTTCTTTTTGCCAACATTCAGTAATTGTTTGGGAACGAAAGACACTAATTGCTTTTAGGTTGAATTCTTTCATTTTTGCTTGATGTATGACTTCAGTTGCTCAACAGTGTGGGGTCTCTGTTGTATTTTGTGCTTCATAATTTTTAACAGGAGACAATTCTGGACTGCAGGCAGGTCAGTCTAGTACCTGCACTCTTTTACCACGCTAGGCCACGCTGTTGTAACACGTGCAGAATGTGTCTTGGCATTGTCTTGCTGAAATAAGCCGAGACATCTCTGAAAATGCTTCCTGGATGGCAGCATATGTCGCTCCAAAACCTATATGTACCTTTCAGCATTAATGGTGCCTTTACAGATGTGCAAGTTACCCATGCCATGGGCACCAACACACCTCTATACCATCACAGATGCTGGCTTTTGAACTTTGTGCTGACAACAGTCTGGATGGTCCTATTCCTCTTCAGCCCTGAGGACACCACGGCCATGATTCCCAAAAACAATCTGAGATATGGACTCATCAGACCACAGCAGACTTTTCCACTTTGTGTTAATTCATCTCAGATGAGCTCAGGCCCAGAGATACATGACTTTTGTTTTCCATGGTAGAGTTTTAACTTGCAGTTCTAGATGCAGCAGTGAGCTGTGTTAACTGACAATGGTTTTCTGAAGTCCTCCTGAGCCCACGCTGTTTGTTTGTAATGCAGTGCTGCATGAGGGTCACAGGCATTCAATATTGGTTTTCAGCCTTGCAGCTTATGTGCAGAGATCTCTCCTGATTCTCTGAATCTTTTGATGACACTGAGATTTAAATTTATTGATCAAAACCCCTAAATTCCTTGCAGTTGTGTATTTGGAAACTTTGTTCTTGAACTGTTTTACCATTTGCTCATGCAGTTGTTCACAAAGTGGTGAACTTGCCACATTCTTGCTTGTGAACTACTGAGCCTTTTGGGAATGCACTTTTAGAGAGTGACTATTTGCAAGTAAAGAAAAAAGTGATTCTGTTTGAACATGAAACATTGTGCTTTTCAAATCATTGTATTCTTTTTTCACGTTTTAGACAATGTCCCAACTTTTTTGGAAAGAGGGATTGTTTCTCAGATTTAGGGCCGGGCGATATGGCCTAAAAATAAAATCATTTGTTTTTCCTCAACACTCGATTTACAATTTTAATCGACTTTGTCTCTCTCAAAAAAAATGACATGAATCGAGTTTTGCCTTTATGTTATCAAAATATATGCCCAAGCCAAAGAGAATTTCCCTCTTAAAGTTAAAGAGTCATAAAACGTTGATTACTTAGTTAAAACATTGGCAGGTTTGTCTACATGAATACTAGAATATTAACATAAAACAAGATTTAATCTCACTTAAACAAAGAAATACAAGCCTATAAAAGTGCTTGTGCAAAACCTGACATGGCCTGCCATCATGAAAACTGTACATTTTCTGTGTTTATATTTTCAAACATTGCAACAACTTACCATTGGCGTTAGTAAAAAAAAAAAATAGATTTTTAGTTTCCAAATCTTCTACAGAAAATAATTCGAATAAATCAATTTAATTGATTTATCACCCTGCACTACTCAGATTATATGCAACAATAAGGACAGTGTAGAACAACTTAAATATTTTACCGGTCAAGGGAAAAACACTTGATGCTTTAACCCTAGTTTAACTTCAGTCTGAAAGACATCAAATCTTCTCTGTGTTATTTTTTTTGGTTTAAATCCGTTATATGTCCCTTTGTATTAAATTTGGTAATGACTTAAGGTTTTATTATAATATATGTTTTAATCAGCACAGAGCACTTAGATGTGTTTTTAAATCCCAGTGTAATGGACCAGCTGTGTCTCCATACTGACTCATTAACAGCTCGGCTGATGTCACTGTAGTCAGTGAGTGCACCTGCTGTTTTTACAGAGTATAGATCCAACATCTGTTCCCTCTGTGACTCCCTGCATTTGTTTGAAAATCAACAACTCAAGTGTATTTTATCGTTTTCCTTCCTGTTGGAGTCTTGAATTATTCTTCACACAATGAACGAATATTATAGCTTTCTTATTTGTTGCCCTAAAAAAGCTCAAAAAGAATATGCAACAGACCTTCAGGACAATGATTGCTATGCTACTACTCTTAGTACAGATAAATATTATAGCTTTACTCCAGTGATTCTGAGAGTGGGAGGAGGAAAGTTTGTTGTGGCCTTACACCAAATAATCCCCATCAAAGGGGCTCGCCCTAACTTAGGCAAAACTCTTGTGATTTCATTTAGACTTTAGAAATTTACCCGACTTAAGTGGCCTGAAATATGTAAAGCCAGCATACAGAGGTCATTTTGTATTGTTTTGTTTATTATTCAGAGAACTTTCTGTGATGCTTTGATTTGCATAATTACCTCAGTACATTTTCAACATATAGAAACATCCTGAACCACAAGAGGTCAAACTCTTGACCCCGCGTCCATTCAGTTCCACGAGACCAGAGCATTGACCTGCACTCTTGACATAGCCTTTTACATTTTTACAAATATCAGCCTGTTCAGTGTCAACACATTATGAAAGCAGCCATGTGAAGACAGCTGCATACAAAATAGGCCCTTGATCTGAGGGTCACACATGGGTCATGATCATGAACCAGCTCCCCTTGCACAATGTGTGGCTTGTTGTTGCTGAATGTGGGTGCACAGGGGAGTGTGTCGAGCTTGTTTCATGGGATTTAAGATAGAAAATGTGCAGGGTTATTTTAAACTCAAGCATTCAGATGATTTTTTGATAGTTGATTGCAGTGACATACTGCTAAACCCCGCCCTCCAACTCCACAGTCCAATCCCTTCAGCCTTCAGCTGCTGAATAAACTCGAACATGTGGCTCATAGGCTCTCATTGAAAAGCATTCAAAACTTTGCCCCTCTGCAGTTTGATTGATGTTTGCACAGTTAAGACTTTGAGAAATGGTCAAACAATATGCATGGGGCACATGTAAAACTCAAACAAGGTATCCTTAGGGGCTAGAGGAGGGAGTGTACTTTATTCTGTTCCCTAAACTTCACATAAACACAGCACTTAATGCAATTTTCAAAAGAAATACAGACGAAACTAAACCGTAGGGTGTATGTGCAAACCACCACGGAAATGCTTGTAAGTAGGTCAACAAACAACAAGTCACAACAAACACACAGGACCATTTAGAGTTTATCTGATGACTGCAGGCAGAGGCAGGCTAACGCTACCCAGTGACTCCCAGTTTTTGAGATAAGTTAACTAGCGGTTGGCGAGCTTTGCCCGTCTCTTCCTTGTTACTGCATGCACAGTCAAAAGAATGGAGTCTATCTGCTTGACATGAACTCCAGAGTGAGGCCAGGTATGAAAAGAAAAAAAAGTTGGCGTATTCCTTTAAACTGTTTTGCAGACCGGAAAGTCAGCTCAATGTAGAAAAGATCAACAAGTATGTCTACATTTATACCAAGGCCAGATAGCGTTAGCAGAGTCAGCTGTAAAATTACATTATACACAAAATTACATATTTTGTATAACTGGTCACCATTAAGCAAACTTTGCTTCATAGCTTTACCCTAAGCATATCGCTGCTTGTGTTATGCTCAGTTTTCCCTTGGTTGCTACTTGCCATGACAGATGTAAAAATCAATGTGGACTGAGAACAACAGGTTTCTTTTCACTTTGTTGGACTTAATGTTGTTTATTTGGAAACTTTTAATCTGTAAAAAAATGAAATTGTGAGTCTGAGCTCACAACTTTTTTCCATGTTAACAGAAATAGGCATGTGAGTTGTCACTTGGTGGTTTTTATCTTTACTTTCACCAAAGGAGGTTATGCATGATAACTCAAAAAGTTACAAACTGATTTTGATGAAAATTATAGAGAATGTTGGTCGTGGCACAAAGAAAAAGTGATGACTTTTGATGGTGATCTTAATCTGAATGCAAATCCAGACATTTTTGAATGATTTTTTAACATTGTAAAGAGGGCTGTTTTCCACATCACATTTTCACTAATAACTTAATAAGTCCTCATTGAAGTTTGATGACATTTTCAGGGAATGTTGGTCACAACACAAGAGAGAAGTGACGACATTTTGGTAGTGATCCGAATCCAGATGTAGATCCACGAAGTTTTTTTGAAAGGAATCTAAACAGTGCAAGATAGGGACGTTTTTTCGAATTTTTAATGATAACTCAACCTTTAATGTTGGAAATGAGGCAGTGCTTGTGCTCTTGAAGGATTTTCATAATAAGATAGAATCAGGATTGAAATATTGATTTTTGTGTGGATATGACAAGGACAAATAACTGTTGATTTCTGTGTTTGTACAGTAATACCGCATCAAGTAAGAGAGGAGTTGAGGGTCTGCAGGAGGGGATAAGACCACCAAAACTTTGAGTTTTTTTTAACCTTCACTTTACAAAGTTCTGCAGGGTAATTGATGGTATTTTAATGGTTGGCGGTGCATGGGAGGGCAGCAGAGAAGATATTAATCTTAAAGGTGGGGGGGTTCAACAGAGGGTAATTGAGAGCTGGCATCAGGGACAGTATCAAAGGGCAATGCTGCATATTACAAAGAACAGCCTATGATACCAACTAATTAATGTGGTTAAAAAATATAAAGGTTATTTTGGATGCGTTCTGGTTATTGTGTTAATACTGACTTTCCCTTATTGAACCAGTTTGTCCTTGAATCTAATGTCCTCTGTGGTTTGTCCTTGTGTAGCTGACTTTTGCAGTTATCAGGATGTTACGTTGAAATAAAAGAGAGAGTAATGTGAGGCTTTATTGTGGACATCAACCATCTTAAATCTACGATTACGATCAAAGCCTCCATAAACACAGGGCAGCATTCACAAAAAACCTTTCATGATTAGCAATCACCTGTCACCATCTCTGCTGCTTTCCTTGTGACTCGAGCGTCTAAAGAGCAAAGAGAGGTCTTGTTTGTGAGAGCCCAATCATGACACACAACTCTACCGAACTCCCAGGGCTGCATGAGCAGAGGCTGACAGCCGACTAATGAGTCTCGATGAGGGTTCCTCACCAACAGCCTCATGAATTAGTCATCACCCTCCCTTGACCTGTGCAGCGGTACAATCGGAGGCAGCCTCGGCAGTTTCACAAGGGCCAGAGAGGTTACAGGAGTTAAAAGATGGCAGGCTGATGCGAAGGACGAAGACCGAGCTGAAGACTTGAAGTCAAGAGCTGTGGAGGGGTGACTTACGGCTGCACTCTGTTTTTAGTGCGCAGGTCGATATGTCACGTGAATATATTTGATGCCCTGGAGTTACATACCACGCTGCAGAGTTTGTGTTCACTAAATGAAAATGAAGTGGAATTAATCAGAGCATGGGCTGCAATTTACCGTAATTTTTCGTATATATCGCACATTTATTGCTCCTAAATAAGGTCTTATTTTCCAGTGTACACAAGCACAAGCAAAATATGTAAAATATTTCGTCTCACCAACATTGCGATTACAACTCATCTAAAAGCCGAAATATTCTCTCTCTCTCTCTGCAAAAAATTACCGCCAACTTTTGTAATTCTTATAAAACTGACTGTTAAACTGTTCTAATCCAATATTTTGGGTCTTAATTAGTTTACTCTTGTGTAATGATCCTGTAATTCTCAAGCGTTACGGTACCACTCACGTGGGTGCTGCTATCTTGTGAGCAAGGGGACCGAAATAGCTGGGCTGTGATTGGTCGAAGACATCGGCATGTTGATAGCTGCTCTCTGATTGGCCGGTACACTACGACTAAGCATGCTTGGGCAGAAATCGAGTAAGTGCACAAGGTATTTCTGCATCTGGTTGAAAGAGAAAATCGTGTACTGTATTTGTGAAAGTACTGAAATTTCATTGATTATTACTTTGAATAAAGGTTATTTTTGAGTTGTTGAAGAGAGTAAGGTTTGGGCAATATGTGGGTGCGTGTTATATATGAATACAGTGCTTTTCCTGGAAAAGCATGAAAAAATGTGGTGCGTGTTATAAATGAGGGCGTATTATATATGAGAAATTACGGTATTTGCCATAAACTGCAACAGTTCCCCCAATTTTTGATTGGCATATGTGGTGGCCAATTAAAATACAGGTGGTCCATGCCCCAACTTGGCCCAGAAAAGCTGCCACTCCTCTCATTCATGTTAGAAAAATACAGTTAGCCACTTTATTACTCTTTTTATCCAGAACATATTGCTGTTTACATCAAAACTTTGCAAAATTACCCCAAAAATAACTCATTTTAAATTTTCACTGCAGAAATTACAGCAAGTTAATATAATGTGTCTATAATGGGGTTTTTATGGCTGGCTTTATAAATATGAGAGGTCTTCCACATCTTTAAACTCAATTACTTAAACAATGTGCCATGCTAATGGAAAAGTACTACTTGCTAATTCATTACCCTCTCATGTTTTATGATGCCTGCAGTAATGACTGCACATTATAATGTAACCAAAGGCTCTTAATGAACAGAATCTAATGTAAAGGGGTCCACAGAGCACAACATGAAGTGTAATTATGATGTCCTGAGATGAAAAATGATGCTCATGAAAACAAACTGGGTCAGGTTTGAGCCACACAAAGAACAGCATGATATCAAATCAATGGAAGTTATTTACCCTCTGCTTCTGAAATAATAATTATCATCTTTTCATAAATATAAATGTCTGTTTTTATTCCTTTGGTGAATAGGACACAGTAGTTAACCCACTTCATAACACGAAGGCTTTCATAACTGCTACTTGGCACCATTTTTAGTGTACACAAAGATCTAGGACAGAGCATAAGTAAACAGGCACATACTGAAATGATACCTCTTTGATACCACCCCCCCAACCGCTCTGTTGCAGATTGTCCAATCTAATTTGTCTATCTTCTGCAGAATTAACTAAAAGAGTATACTAAACCTCTCAGGCAATTGAGTAAAGGAACATCCTGAGAGTGGGATAAAACGTGCGCTCGATTTAATTATACAGGCAAGCGGCAACAGACAGCCAGGCTCATCAGTAGATGGCGGTAATGCCCCATAATATTGTGGTCACCTGCCGGTAAAAACCAAGAAGAAGAAGACAGCCGGGCTCAGTTGAAGCATCCCAGTAACCAGCCAACGTTAGCTGTGTCTGTGAATGTAGGAGTGCAGGGTATGTACAGTCCCTTAGGCTGTTTATCAGTACCTTCAATAAAAGCTGCACAACTTTCAAGACTCAGGCAAAGCTCGTGTCTTGCTGCCACCGCTGAATAAGGTGGAGGGAGTTAGCCCCGAAGTTAGCTACAACTTCGCCTCTGTAGCAGCAAACAAGTCCCCCCTGTGCATCCCAGGTCAGGACACTGACTGAACCTGAGTACTCCTTCTGCCGGCTGAGCCTGTTGTCTTTTAGTATGCGCAGCAAAGTTCTCCAATTTAGGATTATTCCATCTCTCATGGCAAGAGCAGCAAGAATGTCATTATATGACATCCTGAGGTGGAAGTAAAAGTTAACTAGCTCACTTTCTCCTCTCCATTGTGTGTGTCTGTAAACATCTGACATCACTACGGGAAGCTGTAGTGGACAAGGACAAGTCAAAACGTGGTAAATAACTTTATATTGTGCGCACGATTTATGTTTTTTTTCTCCGTGGCACCTTAGGGGCTCCGTAGAAAAGAGCTAAAACTAGGTTTTAAAATACACACATTAATCCCTCAGACCTGACCGTAGATAATGATGACAGCACGATGTCAGTTATCCACTTGGTGAAATAATGCTGCCCTTAAACTTACGACTTTTCTCCGATTTTAGAGTCACAGACACATTTCTAAGTCTGAGTAATATCCTGACAGTTTTCCTGGAGTTGGGATGTGCTCCCATTATCATTGTTGCTAAGTGTCAGCTGGTCTTATTGTTTTTTTTTTTTTTCTGCGGTTTTAGGGCAAACATTTCAGCTTCCTTTAAAATATGTTTATATAGTTATAAGTCTTTAGTCTTGACTTAGGTAAATTGGTTTGGTAAACGAGCTTATACAGCTCTTTTCTACTCATTCTGACAACTCAAAGGGCTTTAACACCACAGGCCACGTCTATCCATTCACTATCTGATGGCTCTGAGTTTCAATGTAGTTGTCCATCAGTGTTAGCTAACACATGCATGCCATTTCACACCTATTTAAATACCACTGACGCAGCAGTGGGACCAACCTGGGTTAAGTGTCCAGTGTTAATTTTGACAGCACTTTTTAATTTAGTTCTAGTTTTAATCTTTTGCCTAAAATATCTTTTAGTTTTAGTCATGATTTAGTCATCCAAATTGTTAAAAATTTTAGTCTAGTTTTAGTTGATGAAATTTCACAACATTTTAGTCGACAAATCTACTGTAAATTTAGTCGACTGAAATATGAAGTGTAAAGGTTAAGGCATTTTTATGTTTCCTTGAATTTCTGAAGTCATGTTTTTCACTTGGATAAAATGAAACATCTAATAACCCTTTATTGAATGCTAGTAAAGTTTGAATGTATAAATGAACAGAAACAAATTGAACTTTTGTGTGAAATGCAGTCACCTTTATTTAGGCTACCTGGCAGAGCATCTCAGTTACAATACCAGAACTGACAACAAACAGTGAACCTGCTCTACATGAATATATCAATTCATAAAGAGAGGAGCTCTGATTGGATCGCTTCACAACTTATCCCACTACCACCAAGCTAAGGCAGCTGTGATTGGATGTCCCTCTTAACTCATCCAACCTTTCCACACATTTCCATCACTTGAGCAGGCAGACTCCATGCTAATTTTGTCACAAGTGGCCTTTGTGTACAGGTTTGCAATCCTGTCTCACTGCCATCAGTCTAAAAAAAACTCCTGTGATTGGTCAGTTTGAAGCTACACTGTAAAGAAGTTGCTGTAAATTTTACAGTAACTTACCGGCAACAAGATGTCAGTAAGTTACTGTAAATATCAACATACAGTATACCCTATTTCAATTTGCACTATAATTACTGTATTTTTTTTGAAAATAAGATAACTCCTGTATTTTTATTCAGGGTATCATTGCTGTATTGTAATTTACATCAGAATTACTATTATCATTCACAGTATCATGCTGTATTTTATCCTATGCATTTTAATTATTTAGCATTAATTAGCAAGATATCATTATTTAAAAAAAAAAATCAAATACATCATTTTTTTTTAAAAATACATTTAAAAAACATGTTTTTCACCCTGCCTGTTTCAGTAATTTACTATTTAGACATTTCACTGCAGATAGCTGTAGATTTTACGTTAAAAGGTCTTTAAGTTTTTAAAATCAGTATGTTTTCCCACAAAACATTGCCATTTACAGTAGTTTACTGTTTGTTTTTTACAGTAAGTAGCTGTAGATATTACGGTAAAATACTGTTGAGTTTACAAAAATCAGCTACAGTGTATGCAAGATGGATAAGCCTGATCACAGATGAATCAGGTGAATCAGGCTGCAGTGGCTTCCTGAAATGGCTGTTGCCCCAAAATAGACTTGCTATTTTTTTTTTTAACATTAGTGATTGTGAACACACTCTCGCACTCATCAGAAATGAATACATGAATCTAAGTTAAAGCTAAATATTGTCTAAAGTCTTCTGCTTTTTTAAAAGACAATACAGTAGTTTGGTCATGTCAAGGTCATATAGATAAATACATAGTAGAATCAATGTTGCTGAATAGAAAAGAAATGGACAGGCAAGCAAAACTCCGTCCTTGCTCTTTACAGATACAGACTGTGTGTCCTGACGACATAAAGAAAACGGCGCACTGCTGACACTTGGCATGTCACGACTCCATATAAGGTGTGAACTGATTTCTCACAAGGCAAAAGGGTGACACATTTATCACAGATTGTGAGATAACCATCTGAGCAGTCTGAGTGTACTCGCTGCCCTCTCACATCCAGTAAAGGGTCATATGGGGCGTAGGACCAGCGAGGCCCGAGAGAGCATCTCAGCCCGCTGTGACTGCGAAGTCACACAAGAGTCACAATCTGTGCCGCTTCTGCTTCGCGAGGCGTCGGCAGGCCGGGACAGATGGGAGAGAGAGAGGTGTCATCTGGTCACGCCAAGGCAAGAAGGGCGACAGGGCAACCTTTGTGTAATTAGATAGATGGTCTCTGTGGTGCTGGCTGGTGTTCTGACATTGAAACCTGTAGCTGTGGGCAATGATTCCAGCACTGTGTTAAAACATAGGTTTATTTTATTTTTGTCCTTCTACAATAAAAAAAAAACAATCAATAAATGCACAGATTTAAATTTCTGCTTTAGCTCTGATTGTTTTTATGCCAGTTTAAACATAAAACACTTGAGAATGGTAATTTTAAAATGACTTTTATTGCCAAATTCAACAGTTTTATCAAATTTATGTCTGTATATTTACTGTCATGAATGGATTACAGAATGATAACTAGAAAAGCACTTGGAGAGCACAGACCTCCGCCAAGATACAATTCTGGATCACCCCGTGCTCCAATATGACGGCTGAGTCTCTGCTCATGTCTGTCCGTGTGGAGAAGTCCTCCGCTGGCGTTGCAAGGGAAGCTAGGTAATGTAGTGGCATAGGCTTGGAAAAAGTTGACGTGAGCTTGCAAATAAACTACAATTCCCATAATGACATAAGGGGACAGAACCCTCAGAGCAGCCGAGGAGAAATGAATGGGAATCGCCATCATAAACTTTAATGTTTTTTTGTGATGTCAATCTGGATGGGATCCGGATGAAATTGACCGTGATGATAGAGTTATATTATATATATTATTGTGTGCAGTTTGAAGCAAATCCATCAAGTGATGTCAGAGATATGATTTTTTAAAATACAGCCTTATGTTAAGTTATGGGATTTTTTTCACAAATTTGGGGAATTTTTTGCATCCAGACGAATGTGTGGATCACCACCAAAATGTAATGGCTTCTTGAACCAAACCACACCTCTGGTAAAATTTTCATGTAAATCCATCCAGTAGTTTTTGCGTAATCTTGCTAACAGACAAACAAACAAACACACAGACAGACCCTGGCGAAAACATAACCTCCTTGGCGGGGGTAATAATAATGACAATAATAATAATAATAACTTTATTTGTATATTACTTTAAAAACAAAGGCTACAAAAGTGCTTTAAAAGACAAGAACATACAAAAGAAAAACAATAAGAGCTTAAGCAGAAAAGGACAAAAAGCTCAACATAAATCAAAGAACTTTTGTGGCATAACAAAACCAGAGCCTAAAAGAGAGAGTATGAGCACTTCTGGTGTACCTCAGACCAACGGTGCTCAAGGAAAGGAAACATTTCAAGGAACATCAAAATTAAACCAAGAAGTGGCACAAACAGCCCAGGCACCTAAAAAGACCCATAAAACACAAAAGGCCCCCAACCCACAGGGCCAGAAACACCCAAAACCACAACAATGCTCATAAGCCCACACCCTCCACCCAGAGGGAGTCACTACACCCTGAAGAAGCCAAAAGCCATCATGCACCAGCGTAATCCCCGATACCTCCAGCCCCATAAATCAAATGCCCCTCATATTCCCTAAACCAGTGATAACGAGGGCAAGTGTATGCGAGATCATATCAGGGGGTACATGGAAACGTTTAATAATTTATTTCCAACTTGGAAGTACTGAGATAAGCCTGTCAATACAATGGTTTGTGTGCGCTACAACTAGTTTCCCCAGGGAGACAATAACCTGTGGCACAGCCGAGGCCAAAATGAAAACAGCTGCTGAGCTGCAACCAGGCAATCGTCCAGTTGCTCTGGATTCAGGAGAGAGTTAAAGTTTAAATACCTGTTTAAAGGGGACTTATTCAAGTGAGCTCCAGTGTTTTGTGGTAAACGTTACAACAGTTATATATAACAAAGACAGGTTGATCATTTTGATTTTATGTCTATTTATATGGATTACTTATTTATTTTCAAGGCAACATCTAAGAACATTTCTGAGAATTAAATGTTCAAATTAAGGAGATAAAATAAAATATTTTTATTTAATAATGAGTTGTGTTACGTTCTACCTTTTGAAGAATCATTATGGGTGAAGGGGTACTCGTGGCAAAAAGGCTCACATGACAAAAAGTTTGGGAACCACTGCCCTAAACTATATCATTCACCTGGACCACCTACGCCCACTCCCTGGGTCCCAAGCCCCCCTCACCCTCCTCACAATAAGAACCTGTTGTATGTCATAAGAACCCAGACAATACAAAAACGCAGCAACATAAAATGAGACGATCAGGCCCAGAAAAAAATAAAAACGGTAAAAAAAAAAAAAAAAAGGAAAGGCATTAAGAAAGAGAGTGAAACAGAAAAGTTACTTGGACCCTCAGCCTGAACATGTAAAACCTTTTTTTCATAAGGATAATTTTCTTAAAATAATGTTTAGAATACTTTCAACATTTTTCTACAGCCTAAAACTGCAGCACAACATCCAATAAATTGAAAAAACATAAATCATTATGTATAGATCAATGAAAGCAGACAGGTAACATACTTCATTATCAATAACTATGACACAGTCATTGCTAAACAACTGAGCGTCCTGTTAGGACACACATGAACCATTAAAAGTAAAGGACTGCTGTAATCAATACTGATTACTGAACTCTTGGAAAAAGAAGTGTCTTCATTGATCAAATGATCTGTAAGGGCATGAATTCACTAAAGTCATAAGTTTCAACACCACATTCAATAGAGACAAATTTACAAAAACCTTAACACAATCACATCATCAGTCAATGACAACAACTATTGATATATGAGTGAAGTAATATATCTGTTTATCAATACTGAAAACATGTTATCGATGAGCTCTCACAAGCCTTTTAAAGGGCTGCACGTAGTTTGTGAACAGACACAAAAGAATTAATGTTGAATTTTCATACATGCCCCCATGACCTGACCCCGGATAAGTGGAGGACGATTGATGGATGGATGGGCTCTATCATAAAAAAGGAGGTATAAATAGGGATGCACGATATAGGATTTTTGCCGATATTTTAAAATTCACTACTGCAGACACCTTTACCAATATTTCTGGTCAAGAGCACAAGCTCTGTACTTAAGAAATATGGACTCTTTCAGTGTTACAGTATGTTTTTGCGAGGAACAGATGTAAAACAAGAAAAACAGGATTTAACTCTTGCAAAAATGAAACACTTGATTTTTAAATGTACCCATGCAGTGATGAGGAGGGGCATCAATTTGCCGATATGTGTGGCTGATATATCGGCTGTAAATATCTGCAAAAATTTCAATATCAGCCGATACGGATACTTAACTTTTTAGGCTGATATCAGCTGATACCGATATCAAACCAATAATATCGTGCATCACTAATACTAAACGCACTAAAGGACATTAAAACTAGAAAACCTTAAATTGACTCTTTAAGCAAAGCACCTGAAGTGCTCATCAAGTATAAAGAATGTCACTGTTAGTTAGATTACTGTGTTAAAGTTATAAGTCCATCAGAGATGTAAGGTACATTTTTTACCTTTTTTTTTTTTGACATGACAACCCACTGAAAATGTCTCGCAACCCTTTTTTCGGCCCCCATCACCTGGAGTTGAGAATCACTGCTTTAGCCTACCTCTGGTTCTGGTTTGATATCCTAATAAAAATCTGACATTTCATTTTTCATCAAAGAGACAAAGACAAATTTTCATTTTAATCTCTAATCCTGTCATTTGACAAGTCATTGATCATTTTTCAATTCATCAGCCAAGGAATTTCTCTCAGGATCGTATATGTACTTCTGTGATGATCTGAATGCCTCGCTGGGGACAGATTTTGTCTCTAGTTATTGTCTGGATATTATTAATTTTTGGACCTTAAATTTGACTGTTATTAACATCAGACCTGACGCCCTCAGTTTTTCATTATTATGCAGTCACACTATGTCCTAGCATGAACTTCAGCTGCAGTGTAAATTTTTTTAAATGCTGCCTTTCCTCTTAGTTACTTCTGCCTTGTTTTCATTTTCTGTGTTGGGAGGGTTAAAAGGGGCACAGAGGGCCCCCCAGTCGATTTGATTAAACCAGATGGAGTGGGTGACGGGGGGGACATGGGGGCTGAAATAAGAGATTGCAGGGATAGACCGACAGAGAGAGAGATGGCTGGATCAGGGTTATGCCACTGCATTATGCATCGCGGATCATCAGCCCGGGTGGCTTGCTTTATGGGTTGGTGTCAGGGGTGCCACTCCTGCTTCACACTCGGCTGCCATGGGCCTGTTGCCATGGCAGCAGCAAAGCAACTCATTAGCAAATATTACCCTTTACTGACAGAGAGAGCAAGAGCGAGGGAGCAGGGCGCTGACTTTGATGGACAGCAGACGTCAAATGATAGGTCCACTGTTGACAAAGGCAGGCATCAGAGTCTGAAAAACTCTGCAGGAATGAGGAGACCATTTTGGATGATGTGAGTTTGGAGTGATTTGGATTCATTCTGGAAGATTTCTGCCCATTGAAATCCATCCACTTTACATTTATGAGGCCTGTTGTGCTGTATGATTTTCATTTCCATATCCAAATGTTCACTTTGGAGGAGGTATTCCCCCAGAATATTCTGAGTTTTTCTGCTTTATTGTATATACTACCTATTAATTTGATTATTTGCTTTGATTAACAAACTTTATAAAGAGACAAATACTCAATTACTGTAAAGGTGAGGACATACAACAAGTTTTTAAATCAGCTTTGTGATCACCTAATCTGACTTAGTGAGTAAATTAAGTTTATTTATATGGCACATTTCACAGACTAAAGTCACACAGCACTTTACAAAGTAATAACAAAACATAAACATGTAAGTAAAACCTCACACATATCACACTCAGACATATGAAAACATATACTGCGTATAAATAGACATATACACATACCTACATGTAAATACACATGAATCTAACTTTGCACTACAAAAACTCAGATCTCAGTAAGTGTGTTTGCTATTTTCAAGTCAAAAATATCCAAAACACATATTCTAATCCCCATTCACTTAACCAGTAGAAATAAATATCTTACTTTAAGGAATAAAAGGCAAAAATAAGGCATTGAATTGCTTGTAATGGCATGTGATGGCATTTCCTCAGTTCCTCAGTCCTATAGTTCCCGACTCCCCATACAGTTGTATTTAATTGATTTTCCTTTTTGTTCTAAATGGGTTCATTTGTTCTACTTGGTTATATTCAATCTTCCTCACACATACCTTTCTAAATTCATTTTCTATATTTGTAAAGTACCAGTGTTCATTTTGTTGACCAATTATTTTTGTCAGTTTTCATCAACAACTTTTTTCCAGATGAAAACTAGATAGTAACTAATAAAAGCAAGTGCACATGGACAAAAACAAAAACTAAATTAACTGACATTTTTGTCAACAAATAAAGAAATAGACTAAATGTTTGACAGAGACTTAATCCAATCAGATCTAGTTTATCATGTAGAAAGTAGAGACAAGTTAGGAATATATCCAATCACAGCTACTTTGGTCGTGTGGAAATGTTGGATGAATTAAGAGGGACATCCAGTCACAACTGCTTTAGTTAATTTATACATTCAAACTTTACTAGCATTCAGTAAAGGGTTATTAGATGTTTCATTTTATCCAAGCAAAACATGACTTCAGAAATTCAAGGAAACATAAAAAATAGGGGTGTCCCGATACAACTTTTTCACCTCCGATATGATACCGATATTGCAGCCTTGAGTACAGGCCGATGCTGATATCGATCCGTTACGATATCAGCAGAATCATACATGCTTTTATTACTTATTTTGTAGTATGGACTGTAAGAAAAGGCTTGATCAAGTGAGATTACTCAAACAGAGAACAGTAGTCAACAATAGTAGGTATGAGAAAAACTGACCCATTTGTTATTAACCAATGGGCTAAATAAATTTAACCTTAAACATAAGAATATACTACAATTAAATAAAATAAATAAAAAATAAATTAACAGACCCTGAATAGTAACCTCAGTAAATCCAATAAAAACGAAAAACATACGTTTTTAAATTGCAAAATAACCACTGTGTTTAACTTAAACATAAGCATATTCTACAACTGAATTAAATAAATAAATAATAAATTAGAATGGACTGCTTATATCGGAGATTTTAGATGCAGGCCGATTTAATCCGATATTTGTTTTTTTGCTGATATCGGACCGATATCCGATATCAATATCCGCTCAGGACACCCCTAATAAAAAATGCCTTCCACTATAAACTTCATACTTTAGTCGACTAAATTAATAAAGTAGATTTCGTCAACTAATATGTTGTGAAATGTTATAAACCATAACTACACTAAAATTAAACAATTTAGATAACCAAATTATGACTAAAACTAAATTAAAAAGCGCTGTCAAAATTAACACTGTAAAGTACTTTCTGCTACATGTGTTTTATGAAAAGTACTACACAAAGTTTGTTTGATGAATAAAATATATTATATTTTAAAAGGAATATTTTTTTAAAGGTTCTGTCTTATTTGTACTTCGAAAACTATAAGAGAAAGATTATGATTGACAACAGCCTTCCCCAGTTTTTAACTCACACATTTTCTTCTGCTGGTGAGATAAATAGGAATACCAATTTTCTTATTCCCTTTAAACTGATTTGAAAAGTCTAGGTCTCTTTTTGAAGTCATCCAACAAACAGTAACCTTCAAAACTCACTTCAAAGAAGCGAAAACACCAAAATGAAATCTTTATTCTTCTCCGTTCACAGAAGTGATTGACAGCTTGCATGGCCCCTTCGTTCCTCTGCAGCAGTGCGGCGTGGGAGGCGATGGAGAATCTTCAATAACAGGTGATCACATCTGAGCAAACAACATCAAACCTTTACACCGGCGAGCCAGAACATCCAGAACAGACGCGTGTGCAGTCTTACAATCACATTTTAGTACGCACAGCTGGAAAGAGCCTCGCAGTGAGAGAGAGAGTGTGTGTGTGTGTGTGTGTGTGTGTGATCCCTCTAATGGAAAATGGTGTATAATGGAGAGAAGAGATGGTGAGCTAATGAAAAGGGTAGCGGGGTGACATTTTCAGAGTGAAGTCTGGAGTGAGATGACATTTACAGAGAAGAAGCCCTGAAGACAGCCCCTTAGGAATACCTTCCACATATATATTCTATTTTATATGCGAGCAGGACGGTAATGTGGAGCTGATTTAACATGACTCAGGTTCGCTGGCAGAGCTCCTCTCTTTGTCTGTGGTTTGAATCATTTGGCTGCATAATGCTGCGCAGATGGAGGCTGTTTGTTATCACTCCAAATCAACGAAGATTTTTTTATGAATCGTCATAAAATTTAAGATAAAAAGAGTTTGCATTACAGTCAACAATAACCACATAATGGAGGATTGGCTGGGTACAGGGATGGATGTATAGATGGTTGGATGGATGTACTGTTAGATACAGGGCTGATACATTAAAAGGGTGAATGGATGGATGACGGGATGGATTTGTTGATAGATGGATATGTTGGTAGATCTGTGGATGGATATTAACGTTTAAAGCTTGGTCTACTTTATAAAATGACATCAAATTAAAGAAAAATACATTTCCATTAGCACTGCAATGATCACATGATGGAAGGGTTGACATTCTGAAAAATGAATGAAGGTAAATATTGATGGACCCATGGATGATGGATGAACTGTTGGATACAGGGATAGATGGAAGAAGGATTGATTGAAGGATGAAGGGATTGACACATGAGAGGATGGATGGACGGATTGATGGGTTGGATATGTTCAAAGATCCCATAATGAAAATATGATCTTTGAATTGATGTCAAAGATTGACCTAGTTTGGCATCAAATTTAAGAAAAACATGTCTCCATTAGCACTGCACTGATCACATGATGGAAGGGTTGACATTTTGATTGATGGATGGACTCATAGATAGATAGATAGATAGATAGATGTACGAGGTGTATCAGAAAAGTTCCAGGACTGGTGTCACAAAAGATTTATTTAGAATTCAAACTACAAGTTTTCCCCTCCGAAGTAATCCCCCTGGAGTCTAATGCACTTTCCCATCCTTCTCTGCCACGCTTTCATGCACTCCTGGAAGAATTCTTCCGGGATCCTCCGCAGCTCCGTCGTCACGGCTTTTTTGATGTCGTCCACGTCTTCAAAACGGGTCCCCTTGATGAGCCCCTTGAGCTTGGGGAAGAGATAAAAATCACACGGAGCCAGGTCGGGTGAGTAGGGAAGTTGCTCCAGCATGGCGATGTTCTTCTCGGCCAGGAATTGTCGGATACTCAGGGCATTGTGAGCAGGCGTGTTGTCATGGTGAAGCAGCCACGACTTGTCCTGCCACAACTCTCGACTCTTCTCGAGCACTGAACGAAGCAAACGCCGCAGTATCTCTTTGTAGACATGCTGGTTGATCGTCTGGCCATGTGTCAAGAACTCGCAGGGGACAACCACGAATAAATCTTTTGTGACACCAGTCCTGGAACTTTTCTGACACACCTCGTATATAGATGGATGGATGGATAGACCCATGGATGGATAAACTATTAGATACAGAGTTGGAATTGTGTAAATGAATGCTTGAACTGTTGGAATGAATGGATGGATGTATAGATGGATAATGGCATGGATGCTATTTGTTGAAAGATCCATAAATGAATAATATGAAGAATGCGTGGATGGATGTTAGCATTTATAGATTGTTCTGCTTTAAAAAATGGCATCAAATTTAAGAAGAACATGGACAGGTAGGTTCTGCCGTGTTGCGAAGTAGAGCCTTAACAAAGTGGCTCGGTAGTGGAGAAGTAAGTCATTGTAAGTAAACCACACTGTGCACAAACGCCAGCAAGAACATAACCTCCTTGGTGAAGTTAAAAGGGATGAAATGAATGAATACCAAAAAAAAAAATATATATATATTAGTACGACTAGTTTCTTTATTGAAAACTGCCCTTTAATTCTGTGTTTAGCCCATTACATTCAGCATCACTGTTTGTTTTTTAATCTGAAAATATGAATATGAATTCTAATGAAAGCCTGATATTTATTGATTTTGGCATTTTTGATTATCTATTTGATAACGTGGCCCTCGTGGTGATCAACATTTCCCATCACTGGTCTGCATAAATGGTATGATGACTCACTGAGAGAATAATGCATCATGTTAGGACATCACTGCAGAAAAATTCACAAAAACTAAGTTTACTCTACCTTCATTAATGTTTAAATCCTGTCTCAATGGTACAGACTCCTCTGGCTCACAGCATTCCTTTTCTTCTTGTGCTATAGAAATATTCATATTTCTATTTGAAGTATATTCACATGTGTATCTAGAGGCTACCATGAAATTGTACATTACAGACTACAATACAATTGGAGCTCTGACCTTCTGAGTGAAAGGTACTGAAACACACATACAAGCACACCTTTCACATATAAAGGTCACACACTTTTTTTGTCGGCCTAGAGAGTGTCCTTTACTATCAAACCTTTATCCAACTCGGCATTTCCAGTCAGAAGTTTGACATTTCTGCAACATCAAAACTGAGTATATTCCTTCTGATCTAACTTTAGAAAGTCACAACCAACTCATAAGGTCACACCAAGTGCAGCTCCCACTGTAAAAACTTTGTCAAACATCCTTTAAAAAGCCCTCACCATGTGGCTGGACATTTTGCTCAAATCCATCATCTAATGTGACTAAATTGTGTGAAATCTTCTCAGAAGAGGGTGAGCCGTTTTCTCACAGAGGACATGTCCACCGGGAGCGACTCGTGTCATTTGAGAGACGCAGATCAAGGAGGGGAAGATTTCGCTGCCACATGGGGAACTTAATCAGGACAGCTTTTTGGGACTGAGGTCATCTCTGGAGAATGGAGGGGAGCCGGCTCTGAACCTTTGATGTCCCAGCCAGTGGACTGTGTATTTTCCTTGGAGATAAAAACACTAATATGCGTGTAATGACACTTGCCTGACAGCGGGATGTGCCATGGATGTTTTCTGAATTCTGTATTTTCTTTAGGTTATTGGAGATTTTAGTCAAGAATCTGGAGAAGATATGGCAGAGAGCAGGGTAGATTGTCTTAGAGGAGGAGGGTAGACTAATTCAATTTTCAAAAGAATATAATATATTTTATTGTAGATTTAATCTGATAGATTTGTTCAACCATGTGTTGCAATGACCTGTAAGTACCGTGCAGCTGCTTGTGTCCAAACAGATTTTAGACAATAGCTGCTCAAGAAAAAATGCTGTCTAACAGAATTCTCACTTTTTCCTCAAAACAGCAGTTAAAAATGACAGACTGTGGAGGTTCAACCAAGGTTTAAGCTCTGACAATTGTTGGCTGCAAGAAGTCCAATACAGTTGCAGATCCAGGCAAAATATGACCTATGAATGTTAGGTCAAAGTTTCCCTATGTTGACATAACTAGAGCTCCTTCCCAAGTCACGTATCCAAGAGCCTGGGTCTTTTGGTCTTCGTTAAAACTGGATGTAGTGTCTCACCTGGACTGTGCACTGTTGTTTAGATTGCTCGGAGGACCCATGCCGGAGGACCAAGGATCATCGTCCATGAACCGATAAGCGAGGATGCAACAGACCAGACTTTGCAAAAGTCAGTTTACAGACAGACGTGCCTCCATAATGGATGTCACTCACTGGTTGGAAGATGCAACACTGTGGACTTCAATGAAACCACACAACAACCAAAGAGTTTAAGAACGACAGAAAACAGACTTAGCATGAACAATGGCATGAACAGAACATACATTTAACATGATAATAATCTAAATAAACCAGTACAAATGGTCTGTGATGAGCTGGAACAATATAAAGAGCTGACTGATACACTAAGAATGAAATTAAATCTTAAATTTATTTCTAAAACCTTATGTTAGTGAATCACATCAGAGTTTCACATTTCATTTGTTTTTTCTTTTTCTGATTGCAAACTAATAGTGTTTATTTGAAGTTTAAACTTCATGCAGTGATAATTTTGTTGACTAATTAATTTTGTCATAGTTTTCATCACCACCTTTTTCCCTTGACAAAAACTAGACTATAACTAATAAAAACAAGTGCGCATGAACAAAAACTAAAACTAAATTAACTGACATTTCGTCTACAAATAAAAACTAAACTAAAATGTTTTACAGAGACTTAATCCAATCAGACCTAATTCCATCATGTAGAAAGTAGGGACAAGTTAGGAATATATCCAACCACAGCTACTTTGGTTGTGTGGAAAGGTTGGATGAGTTAAGAGAGACATCCAATCACAACTGCCTTAGCTTCATGGTGGTGGGATAAGTTGTGGAGTGATCCAATCAGAGCTGCTCTCTTTATGAATTGATATATTCATGTAGAGCAGGTTCACTGTTTGTTGTCAATTCTGGTATTGTAACTGAGATGCTCTGCCAGGTAGCCTAAATAAAAGTGACTGCATTTCACACAAAAGTTCAATTTGTTTCTGTTAATTTATACATTCAAACTTTACTAGCATTCAGTAAAGGGTTATTAGATGTTTCATTTTATCCAAGCAAAACATGACTTCAGAAATTCAAGGAAACATAAAAAATGCCTTACCCTTTACGCTACGTACTTTAGTTGACTGAATTTACAATGGTTTCATCGACTAAAATGATGTGAAATTTCATCAACTAAAACTAGACTTAAATTAAAACTATTTAGATGACTAAATTATGACTAAAACTAAAAGATATTTTAGGAAAAGAACTATAACTAGAACTAAATTTAAAAGTGCTGTCAACATTAACACTGACTTCATGAAATCATATCCAGCCTTGTCTTAGTCTTTATTCATTTTATTGTGGTCATTTTTACCTCCTATTTAGTTCTGTTATTAAAATAATTAAATCAGACATTGGGGGGAAACATGTTTAACATCTTGAACAAGGAAATAAACTTTAATTTAAGGTTGATTGTACCAGAGGCATTGTGTTTGATTACTGTTCTGATTTCAATATTTTTTTTACAAATATAAATAGAGTAAATAATTCTTTTGTTCATGAAACAGTGAAGAGTATACGTGCCCCATATATAAGGCTTAATAACTAAAAATCTGCTTATCATAAAAAACCTAGAGATCAACAAACAAATATAAAAATAATGTACCAGTAAAGATTTTTTATCAGTCTGCAGGTTGTTCTTCATGTTCAGGTGTTTATAATCAGTTTAATGAAAGAGAAAAGACACAGTTATGTTGATTTTGTCAGGTGAATTTGTTCATAAATAATCAGCTGTTGACTGTCATGACTGTCAGCTGATTGATGATCAACTGTTACCAACCTCACAAACAGACGTAGCTTCATGTGAAACTGTCTCATGTCTTCAGTCCTCTGCCTTGATTCCTGTGTCTCTCCCATTAGTCTCTGGTGGAATGGGCTAAGACTGAGGAAAAGACCCTCGTCGAAGACCCTTGCTTCAAATAAGAAAAGCAGCATGCAGCCTAGGGTAAGCTAGGATGGTGGACATTCAAAATTGGTCTGCAGTCGGTCAGGAGAAGCACAATAGTCCATGCTTCTCTAATTTTTGATATGTCAGCCTGCACTGATCACAGCAAAATTGACCCTGGGGACATACTTTCGCCAAAATCTTGATGATTTCTTGATGTTGATGAGCTACAATACATTGATGTGTGAATGGGACTTTTCTTAGTTCAGCGCTGGAAGGGGACAGGAGCTGAGATGACTGGTTTAAGATGTGGGAAATTTGCATGGGAATACTAAATGGCAAGGCCACACAAAGTTTGTGATGCTAAGTCTTAATCACAAAATCACAACCTCCTTGACTGACTTGTTATTACCATACAAAGAACGGCTGCCACATGTAGGCAGCATCATCTTTAAAATTTTCTGTTCCAAATATTCTCTCTGTGTGATTGTGAGCCCAAACTTTCAGCAAAGTGAACTTAATGTATCAGATGGATTCAAACAGAAACTTCTCCACGGTTTATAAGTCATCACAACTCTTAGGGATGTGTTTTTGTTTGCTTCCTGTTGAAGGATGATCAGCACAATTCTCCTGGGCCTCTGCAATCAAACATCCTCCTCATCAAACATTTAAAGCCTCTCTTTGTAAACACCTTTTTTTTAGTCATCTCAAGTCCTTTCTGGAACAATCAATGCGTCATCATGTGTCTTCCCATCAATAACCTGACAATAGGCTCATGTTATTGCTTCTGCACAAACTGACAACATGACATTTACTTTGAACAATGACACTTAATGGTTTATGTCTCAGCTGCTGTTTTGATGGATGAGACTCCCGCTGCAGTCTCAGCTCTGCGGTTTGAGCACTTTTATTGTCTCATAAGTCATCAAGATTTGAAGGACGCCTGCCATTACTCTGCTGCAGTGCTTGTGCAAACTCTTATCACAGTAATGGAGTGGTGCAGTAATGGTTCCTAAAGCAGAAGTGAACAGGGACTTGAGCTTCCCTGGTACTGTTGTCTTGAAGTCTGGGATTTTTGAACAAGTTTAATGGTATGGTTATCAAAGCATAACGAGAATTTAATTGGGAGTTTGACTCAATCAGGATTAATCTCTACTTTGTCAAACTTAACTGCAGCTAATCTCTCCTAAAATCACAGAATTCTATTACTTTGCATCTTCAAGAGCTTGTATGTTGCATTAATTTAGGCTCAATGACTGTTTGAGTTTGCTCACAATTGCAAATGTTAAAGACACTGTCTAGTTTTCATATACTGAGTAACCCTGATCCACCTGTATTCTCTCTCTGTTGAAGCTCCTTCCCCTTGAAAGCCCCTTTGCCATGTGGGCCCTAATTGGTTGATCAATCTACTCTGGAAATTTGTCGATCCAACCCAGTTAAGCACCAGGTTTTAAATGATTCTTGTATTCTCTCTATGATCTATGCCTTTTATTGGACTTGCCGGCCCAGGCCAATGGGCTGAAACTGCAGACAAAACAATGGTAGGGCATCACACTATTTGGGGGGTGGAGGTGGGGTTGGGGGGTTGTTGGATCAAACAGAACAAGATCTTTGAAGCAGCTAACACTGTACCACTGCCACTTCAGAACCTACTGTTTGCAGTAGGAGAAGCTTGCCATTGCCAGCACACCATTGCCATACTGCAGCTCTAACATTATCTTCCTCCATACATTATATTTAATTTCATTATCCTTGTCATTTTTATGACTTTTGTCAAACAAAAAAGGTGCTCTGAAACATACACCCATTCAAGCAGTCTGCCAAATTTACTGGTTTGACTGTGATGTCCATGGAAAAAAATCTGCTCTTATTGGTCAGATGTTGGCTCGCCAGTTGCGAAATTTAAGAAAATGGACCATGGCCCAAATAATAAAAGCTGCAAGTTTGCTCTGTGACCATGTGTTGCTGGTGTGTGAGTTTAAATCGACTGGCTATAGGTTAAAAATAATCACATATGACTTCTTCATGCATTTTTCTGTGCTTCCTTTTTTGGGTAAAACCCTGCTTTTGGTTTTTAAGAAAATACAAAATTTCTGATTGCTCAGGACAACTCTAAGCAGATCAATTTGAAAAATAGCTTAAAAGAGAAATCAAAAGTAAACTGAGGTGTCTGTAAGTTTTTTAAACTTAATTGAAACATTCAAAGGAGTAAGTGTCTTCATTTTTCCACCATTGCTAGAGCAGGGATACACCAAGGTAAGAGGCATGTACCTCTTTTTTTCTGTAGTTGTAGACAATCCAAGGGTTAAGTGGTGACCCAAGAGGCTATCTGCATCGGTGGTAAGCTTTGTCAGTTTGTGGGATGTGAGACCTTATATAGTGAGGTTGTAACTCAAGTCACATCAACAGTGAATAGAACAACTTTGGTACTGTCAACAGAGCCATCTGTCAGAGTTTTGAGGCTGATCTTTCAGTTCATAAGAACCTTATTTACTTGCTATCCCAAAGCATCTGTTGCACTGCAGCCACAATTCTTCAAGAAAATGCAAGGATAATTACACAACATTCTTTCTTGTTTTAATTGTGCATCAAATCAGTGCTGTTAAAGGTTTGCGACAACCAATTACTAATGTGTCAACTTTGACTGCACATATCTTAACTTTTTTTTCCATCCATCCATTATGTTAATCATTATGATAATCATTCACACACTCATCCACACCAAAGAGCATTTTGAAGTCACCAGTTAGCCCAACAAGCATGTTTTTGTGGTCTGTGGGAGGAAGCCAGAGTGCCCTTTGAGAACCCAAGGATGCACAGGGGGAACATGCAAGCTCCAATATAGAAAGGCCCTGACCGACACAAGGTTTGAAGCAGCAACTCTCCCGCTATGAAGTATGCGAACTACCTGATGTGCCACTGTGCTGCCCTAACCTTTTTTTGTGTCGTACACAAGGCTGCTGCCAACATGTGACTAAAAAGTTTGTCAGTGACAGTAAAGGCCATCATTTTAATGTCTATGAAAAACAATGTTTGACTCTTATTTAACTCAACTCTTGAAGTTAACTGTGCTGTAGTTCCATCATGCCCTGATGTTAGATTCTTATTTTAGCTTCATGCTTCAGTGTTATGAAAATGGCGTTCATTTGTGATGGATATCTTGAAAATCAAAACTTTTTTCCAACTTTTTCCTTGTTATGGTCCTTTAAAGAGCAAGCTTTACGCTAACACCTGCATTGGCCAACAGAATTACGCTGCCCCTGCACAACTGTCTGTCTGTTTTTTTAATTAATCTCTGTGCTGTTGCATTGTGGGATACAAAAGGAAACTCAGGCCTTTGTTATGCCACACAGTTTGACCTGTTACCATGATGAACAGAACATACTCTACACATGAAAACATGAAAACCTGACTAGAGAAAAGTTTATCTCTGCTTTCATGGAGGAACACTTTTACTGCTATAGAAATGCACATTCGCTTGATCCCTCTGTTTATCTCCTCGTCTGTCTCTCTCTCTCTTTGTGCCTGCTCCCTCATTCTATCTTCTGTCTTTGTTGAGGGTAAAAACCATCTCAAGGTCTTTTAGTACACAAGTAGCTGTCATGTCAGATGCCGTGAGGTACTGCAGAGTGGATCTTGTTTACTGTCGACCAAATGACACTTCTTTGTAGACACATTTATGTACACATGCATTCACAGGCAGCTCCATAAATGGACTGCACAGGGACAGACCTGCTCTTGACTCTCAGAGATTGAGGCATCAGTCAAGTAAGACATAAAAGTAGCACACTAAGAAATGTTTTATGACTAGAGAAGAGTTACACGTTTTTTAAGCTACTGAATGCCTCTAACAAATCAAATTAGCTAGCCGCTAGTTTGGGAAAAATGCTTTTCAAGGAATAAACTCTGTCTCTTAGTGTGTGAAGGTCTTTTTTCCAGAGTTATGGCATGTTAGAGCCCGATATGTAACAATGACCCAAAATGTTATTAAAAAAATTGTAATAAAACCTGAAATGTAATAATTGGTCACTAATGTAACAAAAGTGTTGAGCCCGAAATGTAATGAAACAAATGTAATAAAACAAATGTAATAAAACCCAAAATGTAATAACTGGTCGATAATGTAAGAAGATACTGATGCTGTAAGATGATGCTGAAGATGCTGTAAAAACTTTATTACATTATAAGGCATAATATAATAACTGACCCAAAATGTAACAAGTTAGTACATTTTTTGGCAAAAACGTATTACATTTTGGGCTCAGCATCTTGTTACATTATCGACCAGTTATTACATTTTGGGTTATTACCTCCGCCAAGGAGGTTATGTTTTTGCCGGTGTGTATCAGTCTGTCTGTCTGTTTGTCTGTTTGTTTGTTTGTGTTCAAAACAACTTGAAAAGTTCTGAACGGATTTGGATGAAATTTTCAGGAATTGTCTGAAATGGGATATGGAAGAACTGATCAAATTTTGGGGGTGATCTGGATCACCGTCTGGATCCAGGAATTGTTTAAAGGATTCTTTAACATTGCCAGATAGGACCATTTTCGCCAAAGTGGACCGAAGCTGCTTGGCGGAGGTCTGCGCTCTCTGAGTGCTTTTCTAGTATTACATTTTTTTTTATAACATTTTGGGTCATTGTTGCATATCGAGCTCTAACATGGCAGTACCAAATTTACAGTGTAATTGTTTTAATAAATCAAATGCCAAATCTTTGTAATGACATCTGCAAAAATATAAAAACAGTACCTATGTTGTTCTAAAATGATCACTTGGGAACTGATTGGGGCAAAAACACAATTATTTAGTTTGTTTCTTGTATTGATTATACAATTAATTGCAGCACAGCTGGCACTCTGATCAAACTAAAATTTGCAAGAGTCCATCTTGACATTGAGGAACCTAAAGAGTGTTCATTAAAGAGATATGCCCTCACCTCCTTTCACTTTGATTTCCACATCATTTCACTGTAAAGTAAAAATCCCAGAGGCTGTGGCTGCACAGTTTGTAGTGGTTTCTTCACAACAGGATGGTTTAAGGGTCGAAACTCAGTCGGGGTCTTTCTGTGTTGAATTCCCCATTGTATGTTCGGCCTCTCTCTGGGTGCTCTGGGATCTTCCCACAGACTTCGGTTCATTTTTGCCCCCAAACTGTCTGCAAGTGAGATTGTTACACCCATCTCAAAATGGAAGCATTATGTTCGCATGATGTATGTCAGGTTCGGCGTGGGCCTCCACAGCTTTAATGTGTCTCTGTGCTGTCACAGCTCTATAATAATACATTTATTTAAGGGCGCCTTTCCCGACACTCAAGGTCACCTTACAGAAAATAAAAAGTGCATTAAAACAGCATAAAACAGGTATAAAAACAAACAATATGATACAAAGACAGTGCAAAAGATCAGAGGGAGTAGGAGAGTTTGAACAGATGAGTTTTGAGTCTGGTTTTACAGTATATATCAACCCAATTCTGAGCTTCTCTTGAAAGTTTAAGAAGAACCACGGGAAAGTTCCCTATAAGGAGCCTGACCTGGGAAACCTGCAGAGTGAAAGCATTCTGACAAACACGGAGTTTCTCCACGGAGGAGGCAAAGTGAAGCTAAACTCTGAGAGACACAGACAGAAAGAGTAATGAGACCGTTTCTGTCTTTTTGGTGACATATTCTACCACTGTGGTCACACATACTAGCTGGATATAGGTGAATATGACGGTCTATTTGTCATGGACTAAAACATGTGGCCTTTGAGGAGATGCGGACAGTGTCAGGTTTTGAAACAGCTGAAAGTAACTGTCACTTGCTATAAAAAGGGCATTACAGAGTCACATTTATGACAAATAATGAAAAAAATGTAAAATTGCTTTTTTTTTATTGTTTCCTTTTTAAAAAAATAAGGTATAGTGCTTAAACTTATTACACCACCACACAATGTAAGATTTATCCCAACAGCTGTCCTACCTGAACAGCATTGGTAATTACCAAAATAATTTTTTATGTCTTTTATAACTAATACACCAGTATGTAGGAGCTCTTTACCCAAAATTATATTTTTAATGCTAAAATATTATTATTATTGTTATCCACAAATTTTCAAATGTACTGTTTTACAAAATACAAACCAAAACAAAACAGTAAAGCACATTATTATTCTTGATTACGATGTCAAATTATAGTTGTTTACTTTCATTCCTGAACAGGAAAATTAGTTTTACTGGATGAAAATGTATGTCCAATAACAAAAGCATTTTCAGTCTAAACAAGTTTTTGAAAGATTTCTGAAATGTTTGTTTTCTCATTTTAATAACTGGTGGTCTGATAAATTAGGTAAGCATGTAAAGTGTTTAAGAGAACCTTGTCAAGAACCAGCACTTTAGCCTGTTATCAAAACTGTTTCTATTTTTGCCCCACAGTGGCATGAAGTGTTATCAAAGAGCATTGGGTCTCAAGTGCTGCAAATTACTATGATAATGATATGGTAATTATATTATAATCATCACTGGTTCATTTTCTTCATTTTGTCACAAGAAAATTCATTACATGGCACAGGAAGTGATACTTGGCGCCCTAAGGTTCATTTTGTGCACATAATGCATTCTGTGCCATGAAATATACATTTGGTGTTACGGAAATTTAGTGCATGAAATGCAGCGTGAGACATTTGGTGCTCCATATTATTACAGCGATATGACTCAGAGTGGAGAGCAGAGTGGAAATAGACGCTATAATTTAGAGAAATAAAGACCAGAGGCAGTGCTGCTTTTGTTTGCCCTGCAATTCAGTTTGGCTTTATCATCATCATCATCATCATCATCATCATCATCATCATGTCTTCAAACAAACAGTCATTTTGTGTTTCCTTCATGGGTTTCCCCTGCTACTCTAATTTTTCATGAAGATTCACTCCTCTTATTATTTCTTTGACCCAGTTATTCAGCACATTGTCTTCTATTGGACTTGGGTTTTTCCAAGGCCAGGGGCTTCCTTGCTTGAGAGCAAAACAGCAAACCATGTATGCATCATGCAGATCAAGCATTTCTCCTTTTTAGCTTTTTATTCTTCAACATTCCACATGGTAGAAATTTGCCCCATAAATAGCCTTTTGTCACGAATCAAAGGGTCCTTATTTTAGGAGTCAAACCACATTTTTCAGTCAGCTATCTTCCAGTCAGTACCATGTTATGTGTCTTAATACTATTGCTAATCGCATGGCCAGTCAAAGATCAAATGTCTAACTTGTGCACAACAAAGCTGCATGTCGAACTCTGTGCTGTTAAAACACTCCAATGATGTTTTGTGAGAGGCTTGTTGTTATTATTTCTCAAGTGACCGTGTTGACTGGTGACCTGTGGCCGATTGCATCTGTAAGGTTCTGGAAGCCAGTGAAGAAATATTAACAGTGAAGTGCTGTGCCGTTCTTGGCTGATTAAAGACGTGCCGCTACATTCTGGATCATCTTCAGAGGTTTAAACGTGCATGCAGGGAGGCCTAGCAGGGAATTCCTGTAGTCAAGTATGCGTGGACATAGCCTGAGACAAGGCAAAACCAAAAGTTTAAAATGCTTATTCCCTTTCATAATCTATCATTACAGTAGCAATCTGTTATGTTTATATAGCATACAGCAACTTAGACAAACTCGCAAAAGCTTAAAACTTCCATTACTCTGTCAATTACTTAGACCAATTGGATCTTTAAAAAAAGAAAAACTCTAACATGCATCACCAAATACACACAGAACAGCGCGACTAAAGATTACAGTAGCAGGTTTGCTTTATTCTGACAGTACACTGCCTTTAATTTGTACAGTTTTGATAACAGCCTGGCGGCTCACACCTCTGGCTGTGTTTCTGCTATCATTAAGGGAGGTGTGTATGTGTGTCTGTGCTTTTTCTTCCTAACTTCATAAGTCAACCGGCACAGGAATTGGCCTGGAGTGCAATTCTAAACACAAATTGCTTGCATTAGTGCGTCTGCATACAAAGTAGAGATTTATCATCTGCTTTTCTCCAAACTCCAATTTACACTCAGATGAAGGAACAACAACAACACTTGAAGGAGACGTTCATCGTCTGTCTCTGCAGACTCGTGGCTCGGAGCAAAGTCATGACTCCTCACTTGTGTTGTTGTCTCCTCTAAGCATCATCCTGCAAACATATGCTCAAACACACACATGCAAGGCCTCACACATAATGTTAACAGATTGCACAAGCAGTAAGATGTTGATGCTATTCATCTAATCCTTCATGCTTCCTTCAAGATGATATCAGTGAAATTATCTCAGAGCTCTGGTGGACAATTGTTCAGAGATGAAACTGAGGGGATTATAGATCAGCCTCACACTGGCTGTTTATCAGCTGAATGCTGCTGATTGGATTTTAATGAAAATTTGTGGGATGATGCATGAATGCTCAGCTCTGGCGTCTTCTAAATTATAATGATTGTTGCACGGGGCCACAGCTGTTTGAACATAGCTCTATAATGTATCTTTTTTCACATGATTTAAAATATTTCATTGTAATATCTCAGAGAATAGTCTTGTCTTTTAAAACAAATGATAACAACTACCAAAGAAAGTCAGCATGAGAAAAACTTTCCCAGATAAGTTGAAAAGTTTAGGATTGTTGTCTAAAGCCTTTTTCTCAAGTTCATAGTAGAGGTGAAGCATCAATGAGCCTTAAATATTACATCTTGAAACATGCTTGCATGTTTGGTTGAGCTGTGGCTCTGAATTGCCATTAGATATGAATGCGCTTGTAAACGTTTTTCTGTATATGCCAGTCCTGTGATTGGCTGGTGACCAGCGCATGGTGTACTCTACCTCTTGCCTAATCGATGGATGTTGTCCAGTGTTAATTTTGTTGACTAATTTTTTTGGTCATAGTTTTCGTCACCAACCACTTCTCCCCTGACAAAAACTAGACCGTAACTGATAAAAACAAGTGCACATGGACAAAAACTAAAACCAAATTAACTGACATTTTCATTAACAAATAAAAACTAAAAATGTTTGACAGAGACTAAATTCAATCAGACCTAATTTTGGTCTTGTAGATATAAGGACAAGTTAGGAATATATCCAATCACAGCTACTTTGGTTGTGTGGAAAGGTTGGATGAGTTAAAAGGGACATCCAATCACAGCTGCCTTAGCTTGGTGGTGGTGGGATAAGTTGTGGAGCGATCCAGTCAGAGCTCCTCTCTTAATGAATTGATATATTCATGTAGAGCAGGTTCACTGTTTGTTGTCAATTCTGGTATTGTAACTGAGATGCTCTGCCAGGTAGCCTAAATAAAGGTGACTGCATTTCACACAAAAGTTCAATTTATTTCTGTTCATTTATACATTCAGACTTTACTAGCATTCAATAAAGGGTTATTAGATGTTTCATTTTATCCAAGTGTAAAACATGACTTCAGAAATTCAAGAAACATAAAAAATGTCTTACACTTAACACTTTCATATTTAGTCGACTAATTTTACAGTAGATTTCGTTGACTGTAATGTTATGAAATTTCACTAACTAAAACTAGACTTAAATTAAAACAATTTGGATGACTAAATTATGACCAAAAGTAAAAGATATTTTAGGCAACGAACTATAACTAAAACTAAATTAAAAATTGCTGTCAAATAACACCGACGTTGCCATAAGAGCCACCTCACCTCAAATCCATGTCTCTTCTTTTGGGACGTTCTGCTCAAAAACAGCCAAAGCTCATCCAAAGACCACCTGATTGGACCACATGTGGTTCCTACAAATGCTGCCAAAGCTGTTATTGAGATGTAACTGTTTACGTTGGCCCAAACTTGAACAGAGTATTTCTGCTGCCTTTGATCATGTTTGGCATAAACATTCATGAACATAAATCCTCAAACAAAGAATAATATCTGTCTGAAACTCAAACAGCAGCTCTTAGGTCTCCAGAGTTTGGGTGTTTTTTGAAGCACCGGCATCGCTAACAGCACTCCAGCATCAGGCCCACCCCTCCCATCGGGTGTTGAAGCATTCCATCGCTCCGCCCCATCTGAAGCCCTAGGCTCATTTTATTTCAATTAATTAGCATAAATGTATGCGTGTGAGTCCTCAGCACCCAGCCTCCCCTCCTCTCGGGCACCCCCTGACGATCTAGTATGCAAATGTTAATTAGAAATTGATGTATTGCAGGAGGGTTTAAAGTAATGACATCCCAGGGGGGAACTTTTACCATAAAATACTGTAATCCTTACTGACAGTGGAGCTTATCGAGCATAGTGTGCCTAGAAATGCACCTCCGAGCCAAAAGTGTCTGCCACACTACACAAATCAACTGTTGAGATAAGCAGAGCGGTATGGTGAGAGTAAACCTGGAGAAGCATATTCTGACTATTTTCTTTGATTCTTCGAGAGCTGCAGACTTATTTGTGTGATGGAGCCCCATGGATGTGAGTTAATGTTGTATTTACGGAGAATGTGTGAATATAAATATTGTTTTTATGCTTATGACTAAGTAGATTACAGCTGTGGGAAGAGAAACAACATGAGTGCGAGGATGAAGAGGCAGTAGGTTTATCTTAATGAAGCCACATGTTGCGTTTTGGATCACTTCATGTCATCATCTGAGATTTATTCATATTAATGCAAGACAGAGGAGTGTGTAGGAATATGTGAGGAGAATGAAAGGCAGGGTTTTTTTTTACATCCAGCTCCTTTTCTTCATTTCTTATTCAGATGATAAAATGAGACATCACTGCTTTTTCCTTTGGTCTGTGTTCACGCTGCAGCTTTGGCGAACACAAAGACAGGGTTGTCCTTATGTCATTATGTCACAGCCTGCTTTCACATGACAAATGCCATGGCACTAGTTGCGCTTTGTATTGTGTGAAGCGATTTTTGTTAAATGTCTGACTTCACTTATGACATCAATGCTACAAGACTTAGTGCATGAAAAAAGTCAGGATTTGACACTCTGCCAGTATGAAGGGGTGCTGGGATGACATGTTTGTAGGCCAACCAAAAAGTTAGCATTCCCTCAACCAAAAGCATAAGGGATTGGGGCGTGTACCAGTCAGTCATAATAATAATAATGATAACATTTTATTTTAGGGTCACCTTATTCATTTCTAACTAGCTGCTAATTACTATAAAAAGTCGTAGCATACTGGCTGTTTTTTAGCCAATATTAAGGGCTCATTAATACCTAATGCTGCATGGCTATAATATACACTTGTTACAATATTAATTAAGGGTTTTCCCTCAATAACAGTCTAATTACTGCCTCTTGGTTTGTAGTTAAGAGTTATTTTATATGAATTATGATCTTAATTAGCTTTATACTAGTTAATAAGTGTGAAACTACCAATGAATTGCGTATGAACAAGACCTCACTTTAGCTTAGGGAACATAT
The DNA here is from genome assembly GCA_037902135.1 of Cetoscarus ocellatus. Classification (NCBI taxonomy): domain Eukaryota; kingdom Metazoa; phylum Chordata; class Actinopteri; order Labriformes; family Labridae; genus Cetoscarus; species Cetoscarus ocellatus. The sequence goes on along the minus strand of JBAMNC010000345.1, from coordinate 396,800 downwards.
TCTTAGTTACAAATGATCAGTTATGAGATATTTACAGTTAACTGAGACCACATATTTGTGATTTTTCTCACAAGAATAGGACATTTAACTATGAGTAATTAAGGGAAAATAAATATTCTTGTGATACCGTTAGAGTTAATAACCAATTGGCAGTAGTTAGGAGATTATTAAGGCAAAAATCTTAATTAGAATTGTAATAAGTGCATATTATGGCCATGCAGAATTATGTGCTAATAAGCCTTAATACTGACTATTAAGCTGCGAGTAAGCTACTAATTAGCATGATAATTAGCAGCTAGTAAGTGGCTTTTAAGGTGACCTTAAAATAAAGTGTTTCCATCATCATAATAATAAAAATAACTCTTTATATATTGCACCTTTAAAAACAGATGTTTACAAAGTGCTTTAACAGAAAAAAACAATGGCAGAAAAAGACAGAACTCTGGAGACAAAAAAATCAACAATCAGGTCAAACAGAGACCAAGAGAGTCAGACGAAAAGACACAGAAAATAAAGCAACAAAAGGAAAGAAATTGGTAAACTGGAGACAACTGAAGTACAATGGGAAATATACTACATTAGTATAGGTTTAAATGTCAACATGTATATATGAGGAACATTAGAAAACAAGGTATTTCGTTTTATAATGATAAGGAGACAATAAATAGATGATGGACTTATAGATACATAGATAAATAGATGATTGTTGATAGTTGACGACATCACATCAGGAAGATGGAAACAAGAGGGTAGATACAGGATGGATTTAAAAAAAGGGAGTAAAACATGACCGCTGACAGGTGAAATGAATAACACTGATTATCTCTTAATCATGGATCCTGTTAGTGGGTGGGATATATTAGGCAGCCAGTGAACACTTTGTCCTCAAAGTTGATGATAAAAGCAGGAAAAATGGGCAAGTGTTCGGATTTGAGTGAGTTTGACAAGGGCCAGGTTGTGATGGCTAGACGACTGGGACATAGTATCTCCAAAACTGCAGCTCTTGTGTTGTTTTCCTGGTCTGCTGTGGCCAGTATCTATCAAAAGTGGTCCAAGGAAGCAACAGTGGTCAACTGGCAGTAGGGTCACGGGCGGCCAAGGCTCAGTGATGCACGCGGGGAACGAATGCTGGCCCATGTGGTCCGATCCAACAGAGGAGCTACTGTTGTTAAAAAAGTTAAAGTAATATTAGGCAGGTGGTCATAATGTTATGATCCCTGTTCTTTAATTTATTCTTAAATTAATTTCCTTATTTTTGTGTAAATAAGCATACAGATTATGAATAATGTAGTAGCACTCCACATGCTAATGTCTTAATGATGAAGAGGTTGTTGAAGAATTCATGCCGCTCTGGTTTGCATTCAGAAAGGCTGTATTTTTTTACCCTTGGTGTTACTGACCGCAGGCTGCTGGATACTATCAATCATTTTAACAAGGAAACCTGACTGAGGGTTATCATATCAAATTCATTATTTTGCCATGATCGTCAGCTTGCTGTGTGCAGGGTCAGAGAAACTGAGCTCGATAAATTAACCACTCAGTCAACTGCATGTGACATTTGAAACAGAGATATATCAATGTCCCTTTGTTTCACATGCTGACACTCATGGTTCAAGGACATCAGGACCTCCTCATACTAATGTTCCTAAATACGATTCACCCTCCTGTTCTGTGATGAATCTCCTCTCCCAGTGGGATGAAATTACATGTTGTGTGTCAAGCTGAGCCGGAGTAATACGCTCTGATTATCAAGCAATGCACCAAATCTTCGACTATCTCCAAGGAATGCTAATCACTCTTCTATTGGATTTTTTGGTGACGCCTGCCATTAATCCTTACCAAGGTCTGGTGTGATGAAACCAGTGCACTCTTTTGAATGTAATTAAGTCCCATGATCGCTTTTGAACCTCGCTGCATCGAGTGCTCAGATCGAGAGAAATTACACCAGGCTATTGCCAGTGTTTAATGGACTCACGAGTGTCAATTAACGTGGAGAAGCTTTTCATTGTGCTTTCTTTTCATGTCCACCAGCTCAGGTTTTTATTAAAAAGCACTTATCCCGAGCCGACACCTCTGAAATGAACAGCCTTCCAAGGCAGTAGAATAACCCGCGTTCTGTTGTGATTAGCCTGAGGGTGATAGACCTCCATCACTGTGGCTTTAGACCCAGTGCTACCTCTGGTTTGACTTCACTGCTTCAGGAAAGGATTTGGCTAATGAGAGTGAGCAGTATTCTTCCATCAAATTAGACCAATGTGGATATCCCTGCCTGAAACGATATAATTAAAGGAGAACTGTATCAGACATCTTATTCATCAAGTCTTGTTTAAACCGCATTTTAGCAGCTTTAGTTCTTTACTAACAACAGATTTCAGCTCCATTTTATAGCGAGAAATGCCCTAAGGGACTGACTGTAGGGTTTAGACCAGAGGTCCAGTCCACTGCAGGGGTTTTATTCCAACACACATGTTGTGCATCATGAATATAACACACCATAACACAGGACCAGTGGAAGCCATGAGCTGGTTTTTAAATTAAACAGACATTAATGAGGACTTGCACAGTTTTCAATGGCTGCGGTATTTAAAGACATTTGGAAGCAAATTCAGCGAAGAGTCATCAGTTAACACAGTAACTATGAACACTTTATGACTGATATTAAACTGAATACACTAAGAAGACAAGATATTTAATGTTCAAACTGATAAACTTTATCATTATTATTATCATTATTATCAAATATTCACTTATTTTAAGTGTTATGCCTTCAACATATTCCAAAAAAGCTGGGACAGGGCCATATTTATCATTGTGTTACAACACCTTTCCTTTAACAAAAGTTGAGGACACTAGTTGTTGAAGCTCGAAGGTGAAAGTCTTTTCCATTCTTGCTTCATGTACCAATCCAGTTGCTCTACAGTTTGTGGTCTCAATGTTGTATTTTGCGCGTCATAATGCACCAAAAATTTTCAAAGGGAGTTAAGTTTGGACTGCAGACAGGTCAGTCTAGTTCTCACAGTCTTTTGCCTGGACATCACGCTGTTGTAACATGTTCAGAATGTGACTTGGCTTTGTCTCTCTAAAATAAGCAGGGATGTCCCTTGGATGGCAACATATGTTGCTCCAAAACCTGTATGTACCTTTCAGCATTAATGATGCCTTCAGATGTGCAAGATACCCATGCCATGGGCACTAACACACCCTCATACCATCACCACCTTTTGACTTTTGTGTTTACAACAGTCTGGATGGTCCTTTTCCTCTTTAGGCTGGAGGACATGACATCCATGATTTCCAAAAACAGTCTGAAATGTAAACATTTCTATGTGTTGTTGATGTATGGCTTTTTTTTTTTTTTTTTTTTTAACCTTTATTTAACCAGATAAAAGACCCATTGAGATCAAGATCTCTTTCACAAGGGTGACCTGGCCAAGAGGTCAGCAGCACACGTCAGAACTGAAAGAAAAAAACATATTAAATGGTGGTAATGTACAATAAATTAGAATACACATATTTTGTGAGTGCAAGATTTTGCAATAAAGTGCAGTAATTATAACATAAATAACAATTCAGGAACACAGGCACTGTTCAAAGGTCTCACGCTGTTTATCCATCATCATGGACCGAAAGGCTCCAAGTGAGATGAGCTCTGTGAGCTTCAGTTCAGTCTGTAAAGAGTTCCACACTGTGGGGGCAGCAAAACTGAACGCTCTCTTCCCCAGTTCAGTTCTGACACGAGGAACTGAAAGATGAAGAACGTCACAGGACCGGAAGGTATAGTGGCTTTTAGTTCTCTGAAGAAGAGTACATAAATAAGAAGGAACTAAGCCAAGAAGGGCCTTGTAAATCAGCATCAGCCAGTGCGTATACCTTCGCGCACTTAAGGAAGGTAAACCAGATTTGACATACAAGTCACAATGACGCGTGAGGCGGCCATCACCAGTGACAAACCTCAAGGCACTGTGATAAACAGTGTTCAAGGACTGGAGACATTTAAGAGGTGCACCCATATACAGCACATCTCCATAATCAATCAAAGGAAGAAATGTTGCTGACACAAGTAGTTTCCGGGCTCTGAGTGAAAAACAGGATCTATTTCTGTAGAAGAACCCGATCTTCACCCTGAGCTTGGCAACTAACCTTGTAATGTGTGCTTTGAAACAAAGCTCACGATCCAAAAGGAAACCCAGGTATTTATAACTGGAGACCAGCTCGATTGGGTTTCCTTGTTGAGTTACAACAGTCGGGATATTCACTGGTAACTCATTTGAATTTGAGAAGACCATGAGCTTAGTCTTCTCTGTGTTTAAACCAATTTCAAAGTTCCCAGATGAGACTGTACGACATTAAAAGCAGCCTGTAAAAACTCAAAAGCCTGAGTGAGTGAGGATGAACAGCAATAAATAATGGTATCATCTGCATAAAAATGATAAAATGCATTTGACACATTAGCACACAGACTGTTGATATATATTGAAAATAAAATAGGTCCCAGAACTGAGCCCTGGGGCACCTGCTTTAGCTTTGCATGGTGATGCTTAAATGTGCACTTGTAGATGTAGCAAAGAACTGTGTAAACTGACGATGGTTTTCTGATGTGTTCCTGAGCCCACGTAGTAATAACCTTTATAACATGATATCAGTTTATAATGCAGTGCCACATGAGGGATCAAAGGTCAGAGGAATCAGTGTTGGTTTTTACATACAGAGATTTCCCTAGATTCTTTGAATCTATTAACGATATCATGGACTGTGGATAATGAAATCCCTAAAATTCTTGTAATTGTACATTTTGAAACATTCTAAACTGTTGGACTATTTGCTCAGGCAGTTATTCACAAATGGATAAACCTACCCCATCCTTGCTTGTGAGCGACTGAAGCTTTTTGGATGTTACTTCAATATCCAATCATGACATTCAACCTTTTTCCAGTTAACCTGTGCACCTGAGGAATGTTCCAAACAGGTGCTTCTCGAGCATTCCTGTACTTTCCAAGTCTTGTCACAGCTGTTTTGGAACATGTTGCAGGCATCAGATACAAAATGAGTGAAAATTTGCTCCAAAAAAAACAAACAAAAAGCAATAAGAAATGGTCACGTGAACATTGATAAATCCACTTCGGTGTCTTTGTTCTTCTTCTCTGTTGTTGCCTGTAAAATGTCTGAACTTCCTAAAATTTAACCATAATATTTGGAGAATGGGACAGATGCAAAATCTGAACCCTGAGGAGTTAGTATTTTTATGTTAACAGGGTCATACTTTGAAAACAGCGAAGGATATGGATGCTCAGATAATGGACATCTGATTGTTGGTGTATCCATAATGCCCTAATGATGTAAACCTGATGAGATAAATCTGTGTGGAGGCTTCCATTATCTGAGCCTAATTTGTCTTTTCATTGGTGTCATTTTGGATCAATTTGTGCTGTTTCATCTTTGAATACTTACAGTCACTTACTCCTGGTACATTACCCAGGATAACTGTACTCTTTGGTCACCATGTAACCTGAAGCAGTTAGGGGTGAAAATGTTAATGAAGGTCTTGCTACTTAAAGGCAGCTGTTGGCAGATTGGAAACTGTAGCTGTTTCACTCTTCCAGCACAGATTGCTGTTGCCAGGTGCCTGCAGGCCTGTGGTTGGAAATCCATTTTTATTATCTCAAGGCCAGTTCCACTCTGCTGAAGAGAGCTGTTTACAAGCATCAGTGAAGAAAAGACGATAAACTTCATCATGTCCTGCCATCATGATTTAAATCACTAGCTTCATTTAGTACATGTAACTTATTAAAAGAATAAGCTTCATCTTAACAATCCCTTTTCTTTCTTATGTGGAAAACAAGCTACACTGAAAAGGTCATTTATCAGTAATCATACAGTTCTACAGTGTGCTTAAATGTTCCTTTTACACCAGTCAGTGTGAGTTTTTCTATGAGGGAAATCGTTATTATGGTGGTGATTTTAAGCACAAAAACCCTCTTACAAGTGAAACACGCTTGATACAGATTGGTTGCGTCACAATTCGATTTTCAATTTGGTGTGATAAGTCAGAAAGAGGAATTTCAAGAGCAGATGGATCTATTTCTGCTTCCAGCCTTGTGCTTGTCTCAGCTGGAAGAGACACAAGGATAGAAATAAGAGTCTTAGTTACCTTTTTTGGTCCACACCTGTAGAGCAAGTCTCAGACAAGATAAGCAAAGTACAGTAAAAATAATCCAATTATCACTGCATGGTGTGTGAATGGCTAATGGAACAACACACTGTGTGATGCTTTGGATTTAAGTGTCCCATAAATGCTTTAATAAATAATATAAGGTTTGGCTTCAGACTAAAATCTGGGATTTTTTTTTTTCCACAAGCGACACACAAAATTTCATTACTAAGTTCTTCTTTAATTTGACTTTTAAAAAGTGCAAAAATAAACCTGAATTTCCTTCATGGAATTAAAGTGCATCTGTAATAACCTCCACCAAGGGGATTGTGTTCTGGCTTTTGTTAGTTTGGTTGTGAGATTTTTCACTGCAAAACTCAAGAATTTATGAAAAAAAATTGATTAATCTTTCACAATAAGTCAGAAATGGTCAGAAAAGGAACAGTTCTTTAGATTTTTTATGGTGATTTGAGTTCAAATTTTTCAGTCCAAAGGATTTGTTGACATTGTGAGACAGCGATTTTCTGCATTTCTTTTAATAACTCTAATAATATTTCCTGGACAATTGATTCAAAACAACTGACTTTTAAGACATTTCCAGGGAATGTTGGTTGTGGCACAATGTTTTCAAGGATTGGTTTGATTAGATTTTGGTGCTGATCTGAGTTCACATGTGGATCCAGGAATTTTATTCAAGGATTTGTTTTATAATAACTCACCTGACAATGTTTGTGGGGGTTTGTGCTCTGTGAGTACTTCTAGTTTTGTTATTTAACTGCAGAAGCCAAGGGAAAGCAAAATAAGCAGTGGAGTTTGTCGTGGGAATGATCATATTTTTAACTCTTCCCCTCGATATCGCCCTAACCTAATGTAACATCTCAAATATCAAACCAGCTTTCCAGCAAATAGCCTGGGCTGAAAAACTCATTTCAGCAGTATATTATCATAGTGCTTCTATCAGGCACAAATCTGTTATCTCCAATTTTTTATGTTTTTTTTCATATACATATACAGTGCTGTTGGTCACCTTCTATGTTGGCGAGTTAGTTTTATAAATTTCTAACCTAAAAAAATACAAAAATTAACTTCTAATTAGGACATTGCAATTTTGCTCACTCAGTAGTAGAACTTTTCTTTAATTTCCTGAAAAGCAGACATTTTGGAGATGGGAGATCTGTGCCCGACAGTGATAATACATTGATTGATACAGATTTTACAGAATGCCCCAAATGTTCTGTCAAATACACCTTTCGTGATATCGCTCATGGTGCAGTTTACAAAACATTCAAAAATGGGACTAAAACCCAAACTGCATGATGCAGCACACATTCCTATTATTACATTATTTCCATTACTTTTAAGACCTCTGGAAACCTGAAATATAAGTGTATTAAGTTACAGGATCCTTATAACCTTGTCCTTGCTGTTTTTCTTTTTACAACAAAGCACACAAGTTGTTGGAAGTTCAGCTGAAGGCGTAGTCTGCGTCCATAATTATTGGATATTGCAATATGTTCTGTATTGTGGCCTCTGTATCTGGATTTCTATCATATTGTGAGTTTACTGGAAATACCCAATCCCATGTGCGCAGATGGCACTAGGGACGGGGGAATATGTCTCCCTCAGATTCATAATGTCACCCCCACTTTCCCAGCATAAGGGGACAAACGTCGCCAGTAATAACCGGGCTTTACGATGCTCTCGGCAGTGCGCAATAAGAGCCTGGTGTTTGTGTGTTTCAACTAATGGTGCATTCCAGTTGTAAACGAACGTAGAAATTTCCAGCTCCAAGTCAGAATTTTAATCAGAACCCCCAGTGAAGCCAGATATCCCACTCAGAAAGTCGTATCAATCTCATCAACCTGACATAGAATTCATGCTATCTGCTACTTAAGCAGTAGTTACATGTTTTGTTGTACGTCTGTCAGGCTGGGAAGCACTGGGAACACTCAACCTTGGGGATGATCAGAGCTCCAAGTTACGACGTCCAATTGAACACACCATAAGGCAAACTCTCACTCCCCAGGGTCCTAATGAGGAACTGGTAGCTGCGCCTTGCTGTGTGCCATATTCACCAAGAGAGGCTTGACAGACTGGACAGACAAGAAACTGCCCAGCAGTATGTTCAGGGTAATGAAAGGGGGAGAGATGTTTTTGGGTCCGTCAGTGAGTCTGCTTCTAGACAGTAAATGTGTTTGGCTGCACTAGAGAATTCCTAAAAGTGCTGCTTTTGTCATTTAAAATGTAGATTTCATTGACAGTAAAAACACTTTATTTATTTAAATATGTTATTGTTCTTCTGAGTCCATACACAAATGTTTAATAAAACATATTTTGCTTACGGCATGAAGTTTTGGTGGTTGATTGGCATTCCAGACAAATAACAGTTTCATCATGTATAGACGTAGTCCTTTGTTTAACAGTGTTCATTGTTGTTTATCCATCATTTCAAATAAGAGTTCCCCAATGGCTTTTTAGTGCAAACCATCGGCCCACAGGCTGTTACAAAAGTAGCTGCTTGAGTGTGAAGCCCAAATTACACAAAAATAACTCACTGAGTTGAAATCATTTGCTTGGTCCCCCCAGTTCAAAAATCCCATCAGCGCCCCTTCCCAATCCTATCATCGTCTAAGGAAAGAGTCGGTTTGACAAGTGAAGTTTTTCTTGGAGTAATTTGAATAAATTGGGCTTTTCTTTCAGGTCCCATATATCTCAGAAATGTTTGATAGGTTGTCAGAAACAGGACTGATGAGCACTAATAGCTAATTGTTAAATATTCACCAAATCAGTCTTCCAGGGTTTGCACAGCCTCTAATCAGAAAAAGTGGTGGGCATCTCAAATAGTTGATGCATAGCTAATGACTCAGTGATTAATAGCCTGGCACTCTATGAGCCCCAATGTGAGAGATCCAGAAATGAGAAGGAGTGTTGTGCTGAAGACAAAGACCCGGTGATGTTCTCTGACGTGTTCAAGGCCTGGGAGCACGATCCAGGCATCGCTTCTATAAGAGCTGCCTAATTAGAGAAGAAAAGCTCAGCGCTGGCTGTGTTCAGATGTGATGGGTGTTAATTAGGTTTGTGCAGGCATATGGAGATTTGCCCTCTGGATTAGTGAGTGACGATAAAGGAGGGAGGATTGGTTTGTTTGGTGTTCTGGCTCTGATTGGATATGAGGCCTTTGTGATAGCAGTGTGTCTGATCTTTGGCTGCTGTTTGGATGGATATGATTCAGTGAAAGGTCCTATGGGATTTGTAAAGGTCACGCTTTTGTTTCCTCTGACAGTGGGGTGACTGTATACGACCAGTTTCACCTGAGCTCAACAAGTAGCCAACAGAAGAAAAGACATTAATTACTGACATTTTGTTTTCACTAATAACCTTCTTATTTAAATGAGGGTCAGCGTTTCCTCATCAGCATGCAAGCAACACAAAAGAAGCTATTAAATACTCCGGCATTTCTTTGACCAGGTCACCAGAGCTGATAGATGAAATCTGCGGCAGCATCATAGGATCCCCCTGATGTGAGCAACAGCACACGCGGTGCCATTATCCCATGCTGTGTGCCTGGCTAAGACAGATGGTCCTGGGGGACCGGCGAAGCGTCACCCCTGGCCCTCCTCCCCTCCCCAAAGAGGGGATTGGTGGATATGGCACAGTGCAGGGCTAATATTAGCCACAGATAAGGACACCTGCAGAGGAAGGACATTTGGCATCTAGCAGAGATATAGGGAAACCTTCAGTTCAGCTAAATATAGCCCAGAGAAATGAGAAAAGGAAGGCCTGCATGCTGGGATGCTCGCTGTCACTTGCTTTCCGGTCTTGAAAAATGTGTCTTGGTAAATAAATGGATTTCGCTGTTCTTTTTGATTCTAGTCTGCTCAGTCAGGGGTAGTTTTCTGTTTGGGATGTTTTTACAAAATCTGCTCTGTTTGTACATCAACAATCAATCTTGTATAAAGAATTGAACCCTCTCATTTTAGCACACCCTTAACCAGGTTTGTTTTTTTCATAATATTTCCTATTTAAAGTTTTCATACATACCTACATACACAATTTTTGCATCGGTTTATCACAAATGCAATAAATTTTTTCTTGTCTATTTGTCTTGTCTCTTCTTACTTGCCAAAACAAAAATCCAATAATATGCAGTACATCTCATATAACTTTGTCAGTTAAAAAACACCAAAGCAGAGGTGAAACTGATCTAACTTATCTTTTAGGAATCGTAATATCCATATCTAAAGCTGCTGCGTTTACACTGAGTCAGTGCTGTTTCAGCGAAACTTCTCCTCAGTTAAAGCCAAATAATCACACTCTAAAATGTAATAGCTATTCTTACTTAAAATACATTTATGCACTTTACTTAAATCTTAATAACCTGTTGATTGAACTCAATCAATATGAGTAAGGAACCCATTTAGCTTGAGAAAATTATACAACTTAATTCCTGTGTGTAAGCTGGACTCGAAACTTTTTATCACGGTGATTGAACAATGAGTTCAGGATTGCACATGTGCAGTAAAGCCAGGTGGAAGACTACTCTGCAGACTGATTTCGATGTTGTGGGACGCAGAATTTCTCTTAGTCTCAAGGTGAGTTATTTAACGCATCTGCATTAAGCTGCAACACGGAAGTGAAATGCCAATTTTTTTTTTTAACTACAAAGCATCCTTTGTTGTGCTTGCTGGGTCGTGCTCTTAGTCGGTAATGAAGAGGTTACAAGTTCAAATCCAGCTCTGGGCAACAAATGGTGATAAGTTCTTGGGCAAGACACCTAAACCCAAGTTTCTGATGTGTAAATGGGCATAAAAGAGTGTAAATGAGTGAGTTGATACTGGTGGATAACTAACATAGGAAGTTGACATAACTTTCTTAATCCAAGTTAAAATAACTCAATAAAATTAAGTAAATACAACAGGATTCCGAGTACACAAAACAAGTAAATATAAAGTAGATGTAATCCAAGACTATTAATCATATTTACTTAACTTTTTTAAGGCAATCGGTTTCCAAAATATTTTTAAATAATGCCAACTTGTTAGATTTTAGAGTGCTTGCAAAGCAATTGGTAATGCTTGGGTGTGGAGTTCATAAATGTTTTCATCCCTGAATGTAGTAGTTTCCAATTTTTTTCTGAAGGGACCTCCTTGAGGCCTCCCTGTATGGTGTACTATATTATGCAAATTACTTTATGGTATATGTAAAGAATTTTGAAAGAATAAGAAAGAGAGGGTAATGAGCTTGTCCGTTTCTTGGTGTTGTTCTGAATTATAAAAGTAACTTTACAGACCCAAGAGTTTTATTTTTTAAACATGCGTCAGCTGTGGATCTACATTGCTGATGGTGAACACCATCAACAGATAATAAAAGTTGCAACAAAATGACTAAAAAAAACACAGTTTTCAGGGAAATTAAAGTGTTTCCCCTCTTTCTCCCCACTGATTCCTGTTACCAAACAGCTTTTTGCCACTTAGCTGGTGACACTGCTTGTTTCATGCGCATATTGTAACTTAAATACAATATGAACAAGAATAAAGGAAAGTAAATATTTAATACATACGTAAAATCTACCATTTGAACCTTAATTTTTAACCCAAATGAAAATGTTCTTGCTAAGATCAAGCCCAACACAGAGGGCTTTTCATCATGTATGTATGAAGCTAAGCCTAAACAGTTGGCCTGCTGTCTTCACTTAACCTTAGTGTGAAGATTTCACAGCATTAATTCCATGAAGGCTGTCCTCCTCTCTATATGATCTTTAAATAGGCTCTGTTTCCATGGTGCTACCGTTTAATTCTGTACATTTGTTTCATCATCTAAGGAAGTGCTTAAATGCTGTGCCTTCAGATATTTCTGTTGGATCAGGTTGATTGAACATGATTAAAGTAACTCTGCCTATGAAGTGCACACTTTTGGAGTCAGTAATGTATGATAATTTGATTTGAGGGAACGTCCTTCACCCAGAGGAACAAGGTGTACACGCTCATGTTGGCAGATGTCCACCTCCAAGCTGTTTGTGCCGTGTTTTGGATGCATTCAGCTCCAGGAGACATGCATACTATTCATCAAACAGGTAGAGCAGACTGAGAGCACAGTTTGGCTGTCACCTGCAGCACCACCAGCCTGTAATCACAAAAGTGCTCCTCTCTCCTACATGCATATTCATCCAAGGCACACCAGAGAAAATGATAGAAGATTTGAAAAATGGGGCTTCGCTGATGTAATTTTGTCCAAATACTGAAAAGAGGGATTAAAGAAGGTCCTGGTGGAAAGAGGAAATTATGCTAATATGTGCCTTTGGTTTGCAGTAACCTAAAAGGAGACAAAAGATATAACCCTTTCACCTTAAAGCACAGCCCCCTGTGGTCTAAATTAAACATCTGACCCAAGTTTGGCCAAAATATGAGATGGGTCAATCATTAGAGGAAGTTCTTGACCCTGTATGCAGTGGTCATATTTTGCCTATACTCAAATTCTATTAGAACACCTGGAGTTTGTTATTGATCACTTATGTTGCAACATGTTTCTTCTTCTTCTTCGAGTTTGATCTAACAGATTGAATACAGAACTAAAGCACATTTCAAGAATAATTCTGTTCAAAAACAGGCATGGTGAAATGATTTTCCAGAGGTACATTGATAAATGAATACCACAAGGTGCTTGCTGATTATTTGGAGGAAGATTTTGCAGGGTATGGTAAATACATTTTTAAAGACGGTATAGGTGTGATTGTATTTTTTGGTGACAGTGTTATGATTGCAGTTGGAAGTATATTAAAATTGAATGGAGTAGGATTAGATAAGTTTATACCTCTTCCTACTCCTTTTCGCTCTTGTAAGCTGAGAGGCTTAAAAAACTGCAGATTCAGCTACTGTCTTGTTTTCTTTTTTTTTTTTTTTTGATTATCACTTATTTGTATTTTTAACTGTTTTTAAGTCGTCATTTACATGATCAAAATAAAGATATCAACCAATCAATCAATCAATCAGTTTAGGGATTTAAACCTCTACTGTCCATAATACCATCAAAATATTCAGAGAATCTGGAGAAATTTCTGCACATAAGCTCCAAGGCTGAAACCAGCATTGAATGCCATGACCTTTGTTCCCTCAAGGGGGACTACAGTAAAAACCAACATTATTCTGTGAAGGATATCACCACATGGTCTCAGGAACACTTCAGAAAGCCATTGTCAGTTAACACAGTTTGTCGTTACATCTACAAGTTCAAGTTAAAACTCTGCGCTGCAAAGTGAAAGCCACGCATCAACAACTCCCAGTTCAAAATCCAGCATCTGTGATGACATGGGGGTGTATTAGTGCCCATGGCATGGGTAACTTGCACATCTGTGAAGGCACCATTAAGGCACATACAAGTTTTGGAACAACACATACTGTCATTCAAGAGACATCTCTTCCAGGGATGTCCCTACTTATTTCAGCAAGACAATGCCAAGACACATTCTGCACGTGTTACAACACTAAGGCTTCATAGTAAAAGAGTGCAGGTACTAGACTGACCTGCCTGCAGTCCAGACCCGTCTCCCACTGAAAATGTGTGGCGCAATATGATGCACAAAATATGACAACAGAGGCCCTGGGCTGTTGAGCAACTGAGGTCATATGTCAAGCAAGAATGGGGAAAGAATTCCATCTAAAAGCTTCAACAGTGAGTGTCCCTAGTTCATTTATTAAGTTATTAACTGTTGTTCCAAAGAGAAGTGATGTAACACAGAGGTAAACATGCCCCTGTCCCAGCTTTTTTGGAACATGTTGCAAGCAACAGGTAAAAAAATGGTGAATATTTTATGTGAATATATTTAACAATAAAATTTATCAGTCAAACATTGAATTTCTTGTCTTTTTAGTGCATTCAGTTGAATTAAGGTTAAAACTGATATGCAGATCATTGTATTCTACTTTTATTTACGTTTAACACAATGTCCCAACTTCATTGGAATTGGGGTTTGTAGATTTTGCCTTTTTTAGACCAGGAGAGGAAATACAGTCAGCCTTCAGCTTCCAGTAGCTGTAAGCATTCCTATATGAGCATCTTATGAAGTATTAATTTTTAATTTGCTGCATATCGTTCTGATTCTGAAACATTTATTGCCCTTTATGAGCGATGTATTTAAAACAGCTCTGTGTGGTGGATTAAGACCTCGCTCCCTGAGGAGGTCCGCAGCAGCCGAAAGCACAATCCCCAAACAGGGAATAATGTGTCGCACTGTTACTGTTCTAACATGTTTCTCTGAGACTTAACTCCAATTTGACTTTGACTGGACTGACTCATGTGAACGGAAACAGTCTGAAAATATCACCATCACAATATGGTATTTCATTAAACTGTGTCAAGCTGTTTGCCTGATAATTACAGGGCACATCACACGTACAAGCGCCTACATGCTTCCTATTCATAGTTCTGTGTTGCTCAGTGGGGAAAAACATGGAAATAACATGCTGGAGCAGGGACTGGTTCACTCTTAAATATGCTCTCATATTAAACTTTCTCCAAACAGAATATCATTATCTGCTGTTGCATATTTTAGAGCGCTCCAGCATCGCAAATGGAGTGTATTTCTGTTTTATTAATATTTAATTATTTGGGTGGGAAATCCACTTTAAACTGATACAAGGTTTTGACCCTTAAAATACTTTGAAAAACATAAATTTGAATACTAAATGCAGTAAAACTTTGTCCATTAGCATTCACTTTTAAATATATTCAGCATCCAAGTCACTTCAGAATGATTCAATATTCCCATGGGGGCTGAGTACAGTAGTCGTAAAATTAGCTATCTTTCCAAAAAAGAGTGAAATCCCTCCAGTGAAAATGCCTCTCATATCAGAGTAAACATTAAAGAGGGAACATTTCCACTTCTCTGCTGTAATCAGCAGCTGTGATGGTATCAAATGCTTCACCCACATGCAATTATGATACTTGATATTTCCTTCATCCCGTTTTCTCCTCCAGCCAGTGTAGTACCTGTCAGTCTCTGCTTTTTCATCCACTGTGTGATGAATGTGTGGGTTTCTGTGTCCATACATATTATCAACACACCAGAGGCTCTAAATATGTGTGTTAAAAACATGTTTACGCTTGTTGTCAACATGATTTAGGATGTATGTGAATAAAGGATAAGCTTTGATTTAGACTACAACCACATTTTGGATGCTTTCAGACATACAAGCAAGAAATGCAAATCTCATCATCACGTCTGCTTAACTCTTTTTTTGTCCACCTTTTTAGGTATTAATGCACTAAGGTCCTCAACCATTTTAACCACTGTTACAGTAGAGACTTCATTTCTTCCACAACAACCTTGGCCATTAAATATTTATGATGTAGGGATTTGAGACTGATGGATTAAAACTTTTATTACAGAACTACAGTCAAATCACACTTAGATCAATGATGGACGTCCTTTTTCATATCTGAATGTCATTCCTTCAAACCTTGGCTATAAGGAGAAATCATTAAAGTATGACAAAAACCTTAAGGCTCAGGATATTAATAAATCAAATATTTATATGAATTATATACAGTTATTCCTCTCTATATATTTTTGCTCTACATCAGTCTTTGTGCCACCCTTTGAAGCATTTGTGTCAAACGTTACAAAGGGCCATGTTACATTTCCTTAACTTCCTTTTAAATTCTTTTGGGAACTGACGGCAACTTTTTTGTTTCTTGTCGTCACTTGGTAACTTCTGATTGGATGCTTATGTCATGAAAACAAAAGAAGAAGAAATTGGGTACATCCGATTAGTCCACAGACTGATAGGCTCCAATCTACAACTGTGAGCAGCCCAATCAGAGTCCTTTAATGCAGCATGATGACAACAGGAAGTGACTGCTCTTACTAAGATTAGCATGAATGCTTTCAGTTCCAGTTTCAGTTTTATCAGATCTGGGCCGCATTTCTTTATCAAATAAAACAAAAAATCTACTGAATTGCTTCTCAAGTAAAGGATATTTTTGCTCCACTTCTGACATGTTCGTTCTACAAAGTGGCTTATGTTCTGTCCTTTACACTGCAGCAAGAGCGCCCATTGGCCTGTTATAAATGTGATTGACACAACAATCATCCAATCACCTGCCAGATATGTTTTTGAAAGGTTCTGCCCATTCCCAAACACTCCCTATGTGCTCTTTCCTGGATGGACGAGTGAAATATGTTGAAGTTTTTGTAAGTACCCTCATTAACCAACAAGCTAGAACTGGTGTTAACCTGCATATTTGAGGATAAATTAGCCAAATTCAGTTAAAAAATAAACATTAGGAAAAGTGCTGCTGCTCCTACATCTGTGTGGCTAGATGACCTTACTTGCACACTCCACTTGGAGAGAATAAGATCCACATTAATAAGTAAAATTACTCTATTTAATAAGACCTGATTGCCACTATATCTTTCATCTCAAACTTAAACAATGAAATTAAACATTAAACATATGAGTATATGCATAAAATAACCAGGAGTGGATTGAAGGGGAAATACAGGGATTGGGTGACAGGAGGAATTGGAGAAGGATGGTGGATTGGAGGTGGAGGATGAGACACGTGCCCTTTGGTTTTATATAAATGTATACCTACATATATAAACTTATATGTTCAAATATAAAAATGAGTGATGAATGTAGAGCCAAAATGTGTTGGAAATATAATTCTAAATAAAAAGTGAAGTTGGAAAAAAAATGAAAATTTGTCATCATGGCCTCCTTCCTTTGCTAGCTAGATCCCACCTTATTTCAATCAATCAATCAATTAATCAACCTTTATTTCTAGGATTAGGATTTAAATTTATTGTCATTACACATGTACAGGTACAGAGTAACAAAATGTCGTAAATCATAAGTGATATCTCAAGACACTTTCGAAGACATACTCTTCATTTTATGGATGCACATATATTAATATATACATATAAACTACACATATTCATATATATATACAAATACACACATGCAACACCCAACATGAATCCATTATTGACTGCTGCTAACCAAAAGCTGAACTTCTTACTGGAAGATTTTATTAAATGAGGATGAGCATGGAGATCTAAGAAGTGACATTTTGGTCGAAGTAGTTCCTAAGCTTCATGACTTTCTTTTGGTCAGAGACTTCGTGCTTCTTTATTACATGTCTGAACATCTTCTGGCTTTAGCTTGAGCACCTCCAGTCTGCATGTCGTCCGCTGGCCTCTTCTACTGCTTCACACACTTAACTGCTCACCGGCTGCTATCTGCTGCTGGCATGAACGCACACCAGCTCGAACCCTCCGGGGTCTGGAGGGTTGTGGGTGGGAGGGCAGGTTTCCTGGCAGGCCCTGGGCCCTTCACCCAGGACACTGTGCTGTCTGTCTCAAGCCCCGCTCCCGTCAACTGAAGGACTCCTCCATCAAGTGTCTGTCACCATCACTCTCTGTCTGTCTCTGCAGATAACCAACAGATGCCCATGTCTCAGCCGCTGAGTGACAAACCGTCGCACCGAGGGTGGGTGGGATTATATGGCATGTAACAGGATTACAAGTGAAATGTTAGCTGTTGTGTGCTGCTGTCAGTGTGGAGAAAAAAAACATGGTTACCCTACTTGGATTAGCAGCGCTGTTGAGAGCGCATCACAGCCTCTCAGTAAAATGTGTATTGACAACCTTTGAGGAATTTTGAAGATTCATGTGAGTTCAAGACGTCTGCTGCTGCTGCCTCATTTTAATGTCTGTGAATGTGTTGCTCCAAAAACTCCTCAAGATTTTTCTAGGTTTTGGCATCCTGTTCCTTGCTTTTAAGATTTTTCTGAATAGTTCAAAAGCAATATGTATGCCATGCTATATTCAGCACAGAAGTCAAAGGTAGTAAAACAGCTCTCCACAGCATTGGCTTCAGAAAACATGTTTGCTGCTAACAGCAAGACAAAAAAAAAAAAAATACAAACTACAAAATAACCACAAAAAAAACCCATGTTCAAAATTCAACTGTACATGCACTTGCACCCATGCACCTGTGCACTTTGTTTCTTGTTTTTTGTTGTTTGTGTCACTGTGTGTCTTTGCTATTATCTTGTACATATTGTACATATTCTATTCCTTACCTTAATTTTAATTTCTATTTAAAGTTTAATTTCTGCTTTTTGATTGTCTGCTTCTGCTTCTGTTTGTATATGTATATACACTGTAGTCTGTACTTAGAGAGTGAAGTAAGTTGGCATCAGATTCCTTGTTTGTCTAACATACCTGGCCAAAAAAAAAGCTAATTCTATCAATCAATCAATCAATCAATCAATCTTTATTTGTATAGCGCCAATTCATAACAAGTGTTATCTCAAGACACTTTACAATAGAGCACAACGCTCTTCATATTATGGATACACATATATGCATAGATACATATATACATATAAAAATACACATATACATATATATACATATATATACATATTCTAATTCTTCTATTTTGTAAAGGTATGAATATGATGTGTCTTGAGATTTGGCTTGCTTTTTGGTGTGCATTGGACAAAAAAAATTGAAAACTTCTACTGTATACATCTTGCAAAATAACTCATCTTACTGCCAAACTTACACAGTGCTATATGTGTGCAGCTGGGGTGCGCTGAAGGAGTGGGACTGACACAGCTCTCGCTGTTGTGAGTCCTTTCATTAGATTAGCTTTCAAACTACAATTTTAAGGTGAAAAAGTTTCATATTGTTGCTTCAAAAGGACACGTGTTTGAAAAATGATATATTTCCCCTGACATTTCTCTAGATAAAGATTTTTTTTATTATATCTAAAAGAGAAAAAAGTTTTTAGAAAAGTTAGAAAAAGAAACTAAAATTTGTCTTTTATTTGTGGAAATATGGCCACTACATTGACTTTCACAGATTTTTCATAAAATACAAATTGAATTTGGTATTGTTCGATAGATTATTGTGATTTTAAGTTAATTTTTATTCTTGTTAAAGACACTTGAAAAAGCCTTTGAACATGCATTTTTTTGAATAATCAAAACAAAACAAGTATATGAAAATTGTAAAAGAAACATTGTTTTATGGTGCAATCTCTCACAACGTGACTTTGTGAATCAGTTTCTTGAATGAAATCCACATAATTTTTTTTATGTGAAATTATGAACATACCCAGCTGCAGTTAAGAAAATAACATAGGTCATAAGATCCTAGAATGTGCAAATTGACAAAAAAGATTTCTTCCTGATTGTATATATTTACTGCTCTCGTGAAAAATGGTGCTTTGTGTGTCAATTCTCTGAAATATAAAACACATTAGACAGCCAGAGTATTTTCAACAGAAATGTTTTGTTGTGAAAAATTGCTGTGAGATGTAAAAGGTCCCATTTGTTAACAGTGTTCTCCTGAGCAATTATAAAGCTTCTGAGCCGCTTCCTGATTATCTATCATTATTCTCTGGAAGAAAATTCCCCAGTTAATACGGGAAATGAAAAAGTAAATGTTAAGTCATTGTTATCTTTTGTGCAGATGCTTTTCCATTCCTGGTTGTGACATTCCCTTTTTTTATTATGTTGATAATCCTCCTGAAACATATAATTATGTGCTGAATGGATCTTCTCCCCACCAGGGAAATCAATTAAATCTTAAAGGTTTTTCTGTATAATTTATGAGATGGGATTTTAATTCCACTGGCTAATGAAAACTAATGAAAACTTCCATTGAGATTTTATACATAGATCAGCATATCAATAGAACTGGTGCGAGGCATTATAATAAATTAACAGGATTAATTTGCAGCACATGTCCTTGTGTTGATGCATTAGAGATTTCTTATCCTCTGTTCACATCCAGTTAGTCAACATCAATTCTGCTGATGTAGCTTTTAACCAGCTCAGTTCTTATATTTCTTGAAGATCCTCCCCAGAAAAAAACGAAGTATGAATTTCATAAAGCAGGGGTTCCTGTTCCTGCAGGGTTCCTCAAGGCTCCATCTGAGGCCCCCCACTGTTCTCTGTTTATATCCGCCTGCTTGTTAAGTCCATCAGTAGCTCTCATGTTTATTACCAGTGTTACGCTTGATACTCAGTAATATCCATCCAACCATTGCCTGTACTGCTATACAGGGCCACATAAAGAGATGAACAACCATTCGCTCACACTCATACCTAAGAGCAAATTAGAGTCACCTTTCAACCTAATGAATATGTTTTTGGTGGGAGGAAGCTGGAGTGCCTGGCAAGAACCCACACATGCACAGGGAGCACATGCAAACTCCAGACAAAGAGGACCTGGTAATATTTTTATTTTTTCATATTTTTAATCACCTCCAGTCTTGATTATTGAAACATCCAGAAATTTAAGGTAGTACAAAATGCCACCACTATTTCTAAAAGATTCAAGCACATGACCTCAATTCCTGCTGACCCTCTCCCGTAACCAGTTAATTTTCTAATTGATTTTGAATTATATTGTTGTTAAAGCATCATATGCCCGATTCTTTACTAACATACACTGGTCTTCGATGTCTCCAGAATATATTTAGAAGTTTCACAATCTTTGTCTTAAGTATTTGATTTTGGCATGCACTGGCAAACATGTCAGAAGTGAAGCAAAAATATCCTTCTGAAAGAAAAATTTGTGGTGTTATTTATTTTTCATTTATTAAAGACATGCGGTCCAGATCTATAAAACTCCTACTAGGGCTGTTAGCATCTATGCTAATCTCTGTATGAGCAGGCTCTTCCTACTGTCATCTCACTCATAGCCGTCTCCTCCTGATCCAAAGGATGCAGGATGTTGCTTTACATAATCGTTGTAGATTGGACCTTGGAAAGACGGATCTGCCTGGTCTATTTTTGTTTTAGCATAAACCACACGTATACTTAGATGAGAGACAGAAGTATGAGGAAAAATAAGAGAGCCATGTTTATCATATTAAGCAGATATGTATGTCAGAAAAGTTAACACAGTACAGTTACACTTCCTGTTTGTGCTGTTCAAAGTAAAAACACCTCCAGTTCATGCAAACTGGTTTTGTTCCGAAGGTTTCCCTGGTGAAGTTACTTGTAGGAAAATTGAATGTGCTTTCTCCAAAATTTTCAGTTTCCTAATTTAGTGTTGAACACATTACTGTCAACATTTAAAGTCAACACTTTCATTGCTCTGGCTGTTAGTTATAAAGTCCCCAACCTTCTATAATTTACAAAAATTCACTTTTGTTTCATGTGATTGCACTTTTTTAAGTCTTGTTGTTCACTTCTCTGCTTGTTCCACCCTGTGTATTTTCCTGATCTGCCTGTGTTAAAAGCTGCTTTTAAAAAGTTCTCATCATTGTTACTTTTTAGCACTACTTTGAACTGAAAGCCTTTAGCTTGAGCTCATAACTTGCTCTGAATACTTAAAGAGGTAGATTTAGTTCTTTCAGAGCCGTTGATTGGCGTTTTTGTGGTTGCTGAGTTTCAAGTTCACATCACAGACCTGCCCTTTAACCACAAGACCAACCTTCAGAAAGTATAATTCAAAACAGCCGATGATCTACAATAACAAGAGTAATTTATGGGTCAGTGTAGCCCAGTCACGGTTTATTAATCCTGAGATGTGATGCAGGGCATTGCTTCTGACCGGGCCGAGGTGGATGAAATGTTGAATGGACTCTCTCGTGCTCAGTGCAGGTGGAAGGGAATTCTAATCCAACTGTAGTGTTGTTCAGATTACTAATAATGCTCTCAGGGTGCAGGATGGAGACCCTGAATATCCCTGACTGCTACCCTGAGAACTGAAGACCAGGATCAAGGCCAAAGTTTGGAGCAGGTTCTGACCTTGAGGTTGCAAAGTCCCTGTGTGTGCAGGCAGAGAATAGTAATGATAAGTGGTCAAAGTGTTTGCAAGTTTTCTTTAGAGTTCTCCTGTTATTCCTTATATTGGTAGAAATGTAGAGACAAGATTTTATTTAATACTTTATTTTGCAATTTTCAGTTATGAGTTATGAGTTAAGAACAGTACAACTTATTCCCACTAAACTCAGTAAATAATAAGGTAGAGGAATAACAACAGTAACTAAATAGACCGATAAGAGAAATAATGGATACAATAAATTAAGAGAAAGTAAATAACAAATTAATTGAAAAGAAGCAAATACACATATTACATTGTGACACATGTCCCATATATGTCTCAATCATTGCACCTGAATGTTAGTATTGGTTTTTAGTCAGACCAGTTCAAAGTTCAATAGTCAGACTGAGTCCACGGGGGGTAAGGGTGTTGGGATCCATGCTAAAAGGAACATGTCCCTGCAGAAGGCTGAACCAAAGTTGGCTAACCATCTCACCCCCTCCCCCAGGTCACACGTAGGTGTGAACCCTCTGATAAGGACAATAAGACCCTGCTCTGCTATGCAGTCTTTCTCTTTCTGAACCATGGAGAGAAGGGGACACAGCTCCTCTCTCTCAGCACTCTCTCAGCTTTTTCTCAGCCTGTAGAAGGAGACATAGAACCTCTCCAGTCTCTTCTCAGGAATACAACTCAAGACTTCTTCCACAGTCCTGCTCGATGCAGACTGTAGCACCGCAATCCTCCCAAAAACAGCAACGCGAGGGCCTGCTTAAGGAACAGGAGTTCCTGATCAAAACAACAAAAGGCAACATGACAGAGTTAGCATCAAGCTGCTAACTCCAGGGACAAAGGAGCAACCAGTGGTCTTCAGAGCCAGAAGCTGAAGGGCCAGACCGGCGTGGAACCCACTGGGAAACCACCAAATTTGCAGCACTGGACTTTGCAGAGCAACACCAAAAGGGACACCTTTTCCATACATGGACTTGGTAATGTAACTGGGCCTTACAGAGTTTAGCGTAGCACGGCTAAGCACAGGACTATTCAGTTTATACAATCACTGCATTGATTTATTGAATATGCTCTTTGAGCTTAAGCTATAGCTAACTGCTGTGTATTTTAACATTACCACTTCATATAGCGGCATCTACCTTAAACAAAGCAATCTTTCCTATCCTCCAACATTCCCCATGTGGTCCTGGTTGTAAATGCCTTTGAGCAGCCATCTTGCCTTTGTTTGTCACACACACACACAGACACACACACTAGTACATAGGACTTTCTTAGGTTAGATCTTGTATGTTTTCATGTTTGTTTGTTAATAAATGATTTTGAACACAAAGTCAGTTTCTGGTCTGTTAATGTTGCATAAGAATGAATCTTGCCAACCTCTTCTCTGCAGAACTCCAAATCCTTCAACTCTGACTGACAATTGATTAGGTAACTTTGGTTATTTTTATTAAGTTAATTATAAATCACGGTTCCAAATTGATAGTCAGTAACTTTTATGAGACTGACTTAATAAATTGACTATCATTTCCCTTTATGGGTGGTGCCCCAAGGTAGATTTAATGTAAATTAAATCCCATTACTTAATGTAAATTATTATTAATTATTTCTGATAGTCAATATTATTAAGTGACACAGTGAATAGTTGTCCACTGATCATAAACGCACAACAAGGGTAATGTTTCTATATATTTAATCAAAGGCTGCCAGATCTTTAAAAAGGCATCATATTTGTTTCTCATGACATAAGTATGTAAAGACAAGATTGTTAGTTAAACGCCAGTCTCTGCTTTTATGCTAAAATAAATAATTTTATAATTTCTTGTACAAAACATATAATTATTTGCCAACTAACAGTCTGTATCACCCAAGATACATTCGACAGATGGCTGAAAGACTGCATGTCAAGTCCAGCATGCATTTATACACCCAAAAACATGCAGAAGTACACACCATTTAAGGCTCTCATGCAACTGAAGTTATAATTATGTATGAAAGATGCAGTACATGTGAAAGCCACCAAAGATCATGCACACATTACAGATATACGAAGTACTGAGTTTGCACAGTCTTTAGAGAATGAAGTCATGGATTCCAGCAGACAAAGTGATTCAGAAAATGGATTTTTAGGCTGCTGAAGATTAATCAAAGAGATCCTGTCGATTAGTGTGTCTGAACATTTTAATAATTCACAAAGTTAAGCTTCAGAAATGTCAGGCATATTTTTTTCCCCTGATGTTTTAGGAGTGTTTTTGTGAAATAGAACTTTGATTTGAGCCAGGGCTGGGGGAACTAGAGATGCGGAGGGTGCTGCAGCACCCCCTAGTGAAATGTAGTGTTATGACTGCAGCACAAGGTAAGAACACTGGTTCACTATGATGTTGCCACCATGCAGTCAATAGACATGATTTATCAACTGCTGTATTGTATTGAAATACCAGTTTTAATTAGGCTATATCATGTTATGCCATCATTAATCCTGTTAGGCCTGCACGTGTGTTCATCATGTGTTTTTTATGCTGCCGCTGAGCAGTCTGCATTTGTGTGTTGATTATAATGTATTGTTGATGGTCAGCACCACGTTCAGTGCAAGAGTACTCAAAATAGAGAAGCAGATCTGATAATGTTAGGCCTGGCACCTGTGTGTGTGTGTGTGTGTGTGTGTGTGTGTGTGTGTGTGTACATGCGCCCGCACACGCTCATAACGTTACCCCCAAATTCCGCATAACGCGAAAGCAGTCTTGAATCGTATGGGAGCACTTCGCTCCCATTCTAGTCGATCAGAGCAATTCCACTGGCCACGCTCAGGCGAGCCAGCGCCACATCACTAAAGCTCCGGCGAGCACCACAGCGCTGGAGATTCGCTTCAGGTCTATTTTCTGTGAGGCTGCTTCCAAAACTCATAAATTCACTGTCGTTCTGAAAGCACCAGAAAGTCAAAGGTGTGGAGTATCCGGTACTTTCAAAAGACAACACAATGCACAGACTCCCGAACGTAAATTTCCTCAATAGGTTGTCATTACTTCACAACCGGAGGCATGAGCATCAGGTCAACAGTTGGAGGCAACACGACACCATGGATGAAGAAAAGTGAATCGTGTAGGTACAGAAATATATAACATTATATATGACACCAAACCTCCTTTCTACAAGGATATAGGCAGATAGAAGTGAAATAAATCACAAAGCTGTGTGGTTGGGATCAGCAAAGTGACCTTAGAGAAGTGAAGTGAGGTGTTGTTTATTTCTTTTTTCAGTTTATAACATGTTTTGTTATCGTGTGACATCGCTATTCACACGAGAGCTTGTAGCTCAGCCCTCCCCCTTTGGGGCTGCGCGCCGCGGAGTGGCGCATCCAGTGGGGTTTGTCGGTCAGAGCAAGACCCGGCTTGGCGCAGCTCAGTGCGGCGCTGCAGGGCGCGGCGCTTTCGCATTATGTGGAATTTGGGGGTTAGGCCTGGCGCCTGTGTGTGTGCCTGTGCCTGTGTGTGTAGGGTGTATTGTCCCTTAGCAGCAACTCATTTTGCATTCAAGTAATTTGACAGTGTTTTAATCTACTGTAGTTATATAGGCTATGCACAGTCAGCGTCAATTCTAGTTAACTTCGACCCCACCCCCTTCTTCTTTTTTTCTCAGCACCCCCTGTTGAAAATAAGTTCCCGCGGTTATCATATGAGCACATACTCTTTACAGTTTCATATATTTGTCCCATTTGTTGAGTGATTTTATCAAAGAAGGAGGCTAAATTCTAATAATTCAATGAAATCCACTGTGGAAATGACAAACCCCAGGTAGTAAATGTATACTACTTTTACAGGGAATGACACTCCTCTATAATTATGTAATGATTAAAATACGCCAATTTGTAATTAAGTCACTTGTTCTGTGTCAGGCTTTGTGCTGGAATTGTTTAACTTCCAGATATTAATATGTAGGTGGACATTCCCCAAAATCTCCTACTGTCTTGTACTTTTAGACTTTAAATAAACATTGTTAGCTCTGGACTAACCCAGTTTCTGTTAAACCAACACTATGTAGTTTTTCCCACCTTAATATAATATTTCTAGAATCATTGTAATGGTACATCACCTTACAACAGGTTGAATGACACCTCTGTCATGGTCTAAGGGGGTCTGTATCGCTTTCACTGGCACAATGTAACTTTGAGGTGGATGGTAGGAACCTTCCACACTAAAAAAACTACCAATTTATACTGCTTTGACTGCTTTACAGCATACGTCACTTCCCCCTCCTTCCCAATTCTTTAGAAAGATGGAAGTCAAGGCGAAAGCTAAACGTAGCGTTGTTATCATGATGGAAGCAGCGACAAACCCACAGAAAAGAATAGTTTTATTGGAGGAAACGAAAAAAAGAAAGCGGGAGAGTAACAAGCTAAATGCCCAGACAGGGATACTCACTGGCGTGAGCTGAAAGACGAGGAGGAATGACCGACACTGATTTTGCCCTGTTACTGTTGGACTTGTAAGTACATGTTGCTAACAAGTAACAACTGATGCTCGAAAAGTGATTTATTCAAATAGAAACATGATCAGACTGTACCTTATCAGTCCACATGGTTGTCTCTCGGGACGTCCTGTCGGCTCGCCTCTCCTCCCTCTGTATGTCAACAAATACACGTTGGTATGAGGCACTCTGTTTTACGACAGTGCAGTTACACTCAACGACCATAGAGGCCACTAGAGAGCTGAAAGCCGGAATCTTACATAGTGCGGCTTTAAGTATAGAAAAAAGACATTGGTTATCTAGGTGCTTAAAACATTTTAATTGACATACATTATACATTAAATTCCACATATTGCAAAGTGTATCAATGCTCCATTAGATAAAAAGCTCTTTCTGCCATAAGAAAAGACAGACAGAATATGAATAAGTGTTTAATTTAGCTCTTAAGTAAATTGGAGCATGAAAGCCAATGTTCAATAAATACCAAAATGCTCACTGAAAGCTGCTGTCAGCTCCATATTTAGCTCCATCTCTCTGTCACTCTCATCTCCTCCTACATCACGGCTCAGCTGTCAGTCTGCTGTCAGAAAACATTGTTTAAAAGCCTAAAATATGGGAGGTTGTTGGTAGAAAGATGGGGCTGCAATGAGACTAGTGAATCAGAAAGATGAGATTTGAAACTTTATATGGAGAAAGATGCCAAATTTGCACGTTATGCAAACCCAGCCAGATGAAGACAAGTTTTTTCATCTGCACAAAGCTTGAAAGCAAAGGTTTGAATGGAGATATTTCACAAATTTACACCATATTTTCACATCCCTTTGGTGTGAAAAATCATCTAGGGGGGAGCTTTCAGCAGACAGTGCATGTATTCAGGCTGCATGTTTGAAAAAGCAGGATAACTCTAGCTTCTCTCGTAAAAATGACAAAAAATTCCTTGAAGAAGCATCAATTTCCTCAAGTCAAGATGTCTCAAATGTTGACGACCCCCTTATTTAATGTATTCATAGACTGGATTTATGTCTATTTTCAGTTTGGGGCAGAATTACATCAACATACCTCACTTGACAGGCATATCTCATAAGAAATGTGTGTGTTTTTGTTATACTTATGACATTTGCTTGGCATTTGAATCCACCTCCACATTATTGTCATGCAGACCACTCCGGAATCACATTTGCTATTTATATTAGTTTTAAATCTCAGGATCAGAAATTATCTCCTGAACACCCTCGAGTTGAATTCCTACTGATATTTGCATTCTCTGATTGCTATTTCAGATAGACGTGACACCTAGCATGTTATTTAGATGTCATTCAGATAGCAGAGTCCATTTCAACTTCCTCAAAGACTAGCGCTGAAATTTCCCCCCTCATCTTTAATAAACTGTTGGGAGAACATGAGCCTCTGTGAAGCTGCTCGGAGAGTCACACGTCCATTACATGTAATGTTGTGACAGTAGGGAGCCAGCTGCAAATGAAAGCCCACATGTGTGAGAGTACAACATATTCTTTTGTTGATATTAGCATGATTTTTCAAATATCTGTGTGTTCTTACATGTCATTTTCTGTGTTTCCGTGGCTCTGTCAAAACAAATTATTGAAAACACATTTGGGCTTATTTTTCATTCACACGTCCATCATTTTCTCACAAATGGAAGCATCTCGTCTCTCGTGATGGATAGCAAACCGCCTCTTTTGTTGTTTACCAAATTACAGTCTTGTTCAGTCCATCATTTATGACTGGAACAGCAAATATTGTGCCCTAGATATTACATTTTCAAAGCTGGTTTAATTTTACCATTTTTGTGTGACCAGCGGTCAATGCCTTGGCACTCACAAAGACTTATAGATCCTGAGATCATAGAAAAGAAATGGCCTTCTTCTCAGGGGTCTGCAAGTTGTGGGCAGCTGTGCATTAGCGGCTTCTTTTTTTTTTTTTAATGATAATTGGCTGAACTTGGGTGCTGGAAAAGGCTTTCCTTACAATGTCAGGTTTAAAATCAACGACTGCTGTCAGATTTCATGTTACGTCTTAAAAAATTCACTCAAATGAATTTTTATGCATCAGCGAATTGTTTAAAAGAAGTGTCTTGACTCCAGACCTACCTTAACCCTTTCATGCATGGATTATTAAATCACAAAGGAATATTTTCTTAAATGTTTGTTTTTACTTTTAAAAAAGTTAAAAATCATGGTAATTTTTTCAGTGTTCAATTTTGAGGGAGTTGTCTGTCCACTACAGTGGAAACCAAGCATCAATGGTATAAATAGTAATTTAATGGAAATTAACAAAGATCCACAAACACATGTCTTTGACAAACACTTATTAAGAGTAAATAAAAGAAAAGGCAAAATCTGAAGTTTATGTATTATTGCTGTATAATCAAACTATTCAATTGTGAATTACACCAAAATTTAAAATAAAAAATACAAAAATATTTAAAATCTGAAAACAGGTTTAATACCCAATTCATTGGCTATTTTGGATTTATGATGCAATATCGCAAAATATGGTAAAAATGTGAAAAGATAATATTTTTATGAAACTTAATACAAGGGTTTGGGAATTTACCATCTGGTAGTTGGACATGGTATTGCAACCTGAATGGTTTAAAATTTATTCCAAATATCTGTCTACTGTAGTGAAAGTACATGAAATGGTTAAAGGGATACACCACCTTTTTTTTTTTTCTTTTAGTGTCTTGCCACACTTCCAGTCAAGCAAACAGACATTCCTTTGCCTGTGTCGAGTAACAAGAAAGTGACGGGCAAAGCTCACCCACTGCTAACTAGCCTAGCTCAAACACTGGGAGACAATTGGCAGTGTTAGCTGTTATTTGCAAACCATTCTTACATGCCAATTGGCTGCAAAAATGAACGGCTCACTCACAACTGCAACCAGTTCTCATTGTTTACTTAAAAGAGCTGTTCAAAAGATTTAACTCGATCGTAAATGTCACATCTCTAGCAACAACCACCGCGGAAGTGGGTCAATAAAACAAACCCTCTGTTTAGGAGTAGAAGATGGTAATACAATGATAGTAGAAGATAACGTAACATAACACAGTAAAAAAAATGAGTCACAAACAAGCACACAGGACCGTTAAGGGTTGCTGAAGAGTTTCTCTGACAACTGTAGGCAGAGGCAGGCTAACACTTCCCATTGACTCCCAGTGTTTGAGCTAAGCTAGTTCGCGGTGGGTGAGTTTTGCCTGTCCTTCTTGTTACTGCACACCAATGTTAATTTTGTTGACTGATTGTTTTTGTTATAGTGTTCGTCAATAACCTTTTTTCCCCTGACAAAAACTAGACTATAACTAATAAAGAAAAGTGCACATGGACAAAAAGTAAAACTAAATTAACTGACATTTTCATCAACAAATAAAAACTAGACATAAATGTTTGACAGAGACTTAATCCAATCAGACCTAATTTGGTCATGTAGAAAGTAGGGATAAGTTAGGAATTTATCAACCACAGCTACTTTGGCTGTGGGGAGAGGTTGGATGAGTTAAGAGGGACATCCAGTCACAACCGCCTTAGCTTGGTGGTGGTGGGATAAGTTGGTTCGATTCAAGCAATCCAATCAGAGCTACTCTCTGTATGAATTGATATATTCATGTAGAGCAGGCTCATTGTTTGTTGTCAATTCTGGTATTGCAACTGAGATGCTCTGCCAGGTACCCTAAATAAAGGTGACTGCATTTCACACAAAAGTTCAATTTGTTTCTGTTAATTTATACATTCACACAAAAATTTGGCATATCCCTTTTAAGTGCAAAACTCAGTCATAGTGTCTGCACACTCCAGTCTCTGATTTTTGGGTTTTGAAAATACTGAACCTTGTCCTCATGAAACACAGCTCTTGTCATCATAAATATTTTCTCTCAGCCGCCTTGTTACCACAGCAGGATGGCAACATCGAGACGTAAATAATTGTGCGTCTAGACATCTTGACATTCCTTTGTAGTTTTCTGGAGTGTTAAAATAAATCAAACCTGCTTCAAATTCTGAATCAGTCTTGTTGGTCCTCAAAAGCATGATAAATGTGTGTGAATTTGTCAAAGTCATGTTGATACAGAAAGATGCCAAGAGAGCTTCCCCTCCTATAAGGACAACAGCCTGTCACCATCAGTGTTTACATGGATACTCGGCCATTCTGCACACATACAACATACTTTACAGTGAATTCATCAGTTTCACAGTATTTCATAAATCCTGGTGGTGATGGAAAAGCACCCAGAGGATCAACCCAATAAATTAGCGGAACGGCAGCCTAATCATGTTAGCAGTACCCACAGACATCTGGTAAACACTTCAGCTGGAACCATGCAAATGAACTCTGGCATAATGGACGGCCAATTATGGATTTGACTGATGTAGCGAGCAGAGAGGGTGGTGGGTGTTTTTTTGTATTTGTGAGGAAGATGGTGTCTGATTTTGGGGGACAACAACAAGCTGTAAGTAATGCTTGTGTGTTGATGAGGGGGTTGTTTACATAAATCGATCTCTAACACGGCGCATGCACATTAACTGTTATTGTTTGCATGTAGGCATACAGGACATATATGTGCTGATTTGTGTGCACATGTTAGTATTTATACTCCGTAATAAAGACAAATGAAACAGACTTAGGATATTCATTGTTATAAAAGACCATAGAGGTTAAAACAAAGAGGTGAGGGGGAGGGTCAAGATGGAGGGATGAAGGTTTGGCAAGTTTGAGAGATGGAGGGGAAAAGGGATCAGGGTGGGGGTCCATTTATAGAGAAATAAAGGGATGGTGGTGAGGGCAGGGTAAAGTGATAGAGGAATGAGGTTAAGGGTCATGGATGAAGGGATGAAGGGATGGGGGACACGGTCCAGAGGTTGAGGGATTAATGGATAAGGGTAAAGGTCATGGTATAGTGGGATGAAAGCTGAGTCCAAAATTTTTCTTTTTGATTCACCGGATTAAAGAAAAAAAAAATCCCCCCATAAGCCAATATTTCACCATTATAATTAATCATTCATTTTTTAGGGTCACATACATTTGATTCAATGCATTTAACTGAGTTTTATTAAAATGCTCCACAGTTCTGATCATTTTTAGATCAGAAAATTCATCTCTTTTTCAATACAGTGATCATACCAGTTCATTAAGCCACCCCTACAAATTCAGTTGATTAATTAACACATTACAATCTATTTTGAGGTTGTGGGTTCCTTGGCCTGATTCAGTTGTATCAGGTGGTTGCTGTGGTTTTGGTGCTCTCCAGGCTGATTCATGTGATTTTAGAGAAGCCTTTGGACCAGCAGAGGAAGAGGAATGGCCCAGCTCTTGGAAGCTCAGGGCAATGTAGTGGTGTGATGTGGTGGCATTCCTGTATTTTATTTAACCTTTATTTAACCAGGATAAGAAACTAATCAAGATTAAAAGTCTGTCTTTCAAGAGTGTCCTGGCCAAGATAGGCCTCAGCACAGTTAAGGTGGAAAACAGACTTAATTTGGGTACCTTCAGAAGTTTAAATGGAGGGCAGGGTCAAAGGCTTGAATCTAAGTTTCGAAAACTGCATTACTTTTGTACTGACTGATCCCTGAGGCAGCCCTTTTGTCATTTAAGGGAGTCAGATGGAGGCCTTCAGCCTGCACACGCTGCGTTCTATCAGCCAGGTAGTTGCTGAACTGGTTTGTACCCTGACAAGAAAAAGAATTAATAGAAAGATGATTTGGGGGGTAAGGGATGTGGAAGTAGAATCAGAGGAATGTGTTTGAGAAAGCCTGAGGTTTTGGGATGTTATTTGGGCATAGCCTGTTGACGGTGGCTTTGCCAGTTGAGCTAAAATGACCATATACTCTGTAAAGAAGGTCTTTGTGTTGGATTGATGGGCTTAAAGAGCTGGCATAGAAAGATGGCTCTGGGACCATGACGCCAACTCAAGCAATGTGCCAACTGACCCATTGTCAGCCTTAGTGTTGGTCTGCTGACCCCCTCTCATGGCAACCGTTGCTAAAGTACTCGGATAGACAATCTCCAGTTGCAGTCAACTCTTTTTATTAATTGGAATGAATTTCTGACCTTAATTTTGTTACTTCGTATGATTAAGATCTGTGATGGGGGTGTTAGAGCAACTGAACCTTTCCGCATCATAATTGGAGAGATTTTTCCATCCTGTTTCCTAAGCCACATCAGAAATTGGTAACATTTTACGCAATTTCAACAAATTTTCAGAGTTATTGTACAATCATCAGACATCCAACTGCAATGTTGTCTCCATTCTGTCAATCAAACCCAATATAGACACAATTAAAGTCAATTAAACATGTACAAAAGTAAGTCAAGTAAAGCAGTATTTTCAGCTGTTTTCAATAGCAAGAAGTCTGATGGTAGGAGAGATTGTCCAACCTAGCAACAGTATCCTAGGAGGGTGTGGCTTGATGTGGGATCACTTCCTGGAAAGGGTGGGGCAAGAGAAAGGGTCAGTGTTGCTGCTTTTTGGTCCACAAGTTCAGTAAAAAGGCGTATAACTGGAATATAAAGTTTCTTTTCAAGCACATGTAACTTGAGTTTATAATGAATTCTTGAGGCAAGTTTTTAATAATCCTACTAAATGTTTTGGTGCTGCTGCTGGCAGTTAAGGGCTTTCATTGTTTGTTTACATGACTATCCCACATGCTTGTGTGTTCTGACAACATACATTACACTTTGTGTAATTAAAAACAAATGTATTGGAGTATGAATGTATGCAGACAGGTTCTGTGTGCATTTGTTTGAGGCTGTGCACATGTTTACTCCCCTGTGGACATCTGCATTGACTGTGTGCAGCAACGTTATAAATCTACATTACAGAACTCACCTGTTGACGTGCGGGGGGCAAAAAAGATAGCTATCGATATTGCCATGGTAACTGTCACCCTGCTGTTCTCAGCGACCAACAATGCAGAGGGTGAGCGTGTGTGTGTACATGTGTGTGTGAGGGGTGGTTGCGGATGCTGGAGGGGGTTTGGATGTTCTTTTCCAGAGGTATAGACGGTGACACAGCGGGGAGGTGACAGGGATTACAGCCTCAGTCAGTGGTAAATAATACGGCCCCGCTGCTCGCCCCTGTGCAGAGAAACCTCTATATTTCTGAGTGGTTGCCTTGGCAACTAGGAGCCGAGAGTGGCCCTAATTTTGTGTTGGACTCCCTGAGACAGATGAGCTGCTCAGAGTGTCGTGGAGGGATTCTCATACAAGCGCATGTTCGGGAAGAAAATGTACTTTTTTAAAATCTGCATTATTTTTCTGCGCAGTTTACCTTTTTTGTTTATCAGTCTTTGACTTAAAGGTTAAGAGTCATTAAGCCAGCCTCCTCTCAATACAAGTTTGCCCGTTTGTCACTGCAATCTTCAGTTTTTCTACTGCTCACAGTCTACAGCTTCTGCTTTTCTTATGAATGAGGCTTCATTCATAGTTTTAATTAACTTGAAGCTTTTGATAACAAATTCTTTTGGACTTCGAATAAAATCCTGTTTCTATGTGGAAAGATTAGACATTATTAACCTCCAAAATTTATTAAACTGAAACTTTAATTGGACTCACAACAGAGAATTTCAGAGTAAGAAATTTTTTTTTTAATTAAACTATTTCGGAGCTCTGTCAAACCCTTGATTAGCATGGTGATAAGTTTCTAACCTGACACACCAGATGGACCACTTTAAAGAAGAAATTGAGTCCATTTCTGATAAAACTGCAGATATTGCCGCATCCACGGAGACAGCTTCAGTAGCCGCCATTGTTTTCAAACATGCAGTCACTTCCTTCTGTTGTCACCACTGCAGCTCCCACCTCTTTCCCTGATTGGGCCGTTAAGCAGTTAACCAGTTAACCAGTGAAGTTGATGGACAATGGAGGTTAGCAAGATGCTCCCGCAGGATTTCATACAATGAAAGCAGGTCCATCTGCTCTGCAAGGTCAGAAACCCGGTCCAGTTCTGATGAAACTGCCACTGAAGCTGTTAGCATCCATGCTAATCTCTGTATGAGCAGCCACACCCTACTGTTGTTTAACTCTCACCTCCACCTGCTTCAAAGGATGCTTACTGGGCCATGCTGCTTTGGGCTTCGCACAGTCATTGTGGATTGGAGCTTGGCAAGATGGATCTGCACAAGCACAGATAATGAATCGGGTAGACCCAGCTGAACTGCAAGGTTAATAAACTTCTGCCTACAGCTGATGCAGGATGTGAACTATAGAGATAAAATGTGGAGCTGCTGTAGGTGGTTGATGACTGATTTGATCAAAAAAGATTTAATAGGGTTGTTTTGATGCATAAGGCTGTCAATATGCTCTAATTTATGGGTTTATTTCAAAGTAAAGCAAGCATTGAGGTGATGACACCAGCCGTAATTACATTTGTCCTGCATGTAGCAGGTTAACCCAGAATGCTAAGTTTGCGTTCCTGTTGTGATTTTCTGCCAAATCCAAGCCACAATTCACACCGTTTTTCTTGCTTTTTTGGTCCTTGTTTGGTTTCGATTGCTTCCACACCCACCGCAAACCAAACTCTGGTCTGCTTGAAAGCAAACCGAGACCCCTGTTTTTGGCAGACCAAAGTTCGGATCTTTGGTCAGCACCCTTACTTCTAACAAGAACCTCATCCAGCCCTCTCAAAAAACTCTGTACTTTCTTTAAAAGATGAGCTGAAGGTGAAACTTTACAGCTCCAAAAGTACTGTTTGAATCAAACCATCCTCCATTATATGTGACATGTTCCTCTTCACTACAGAGAACAGAATAACCTTCAACACTTTTACTCCAAAGAAGTACGAAAGACTGAAAAATGCCAGCCCCATTCAGTTATCAGAAGAGTCAATATGTTGCCTAGGAGACAGTAAAGTACTGGCCAGCGTCTCATCTCCCACACTCAATAATTCATTCCCTTTATAGTCATTAACAAACGACCTTGGAAACTCTGAGTGTTGGGAGTGATTCAGTGTCCCTTTTATCGTTTGACTTTCTACACCAGTTTACTCTCAGCACACAGCAGAAAACACTTTATGCCTGATTGTTAGGAGACCCTTTTTATGGTCCTTCAGCATACAGACAAGTTCTGCTGATGACAGGAACACAACAACAAACAGTCCAGAAATGTTAATAAAGCTTTCACTTCCTGTCCATCTCCCTCTCAATCCCACAGGCGTAGCATCTCTGTGTCCCTCTCTGAGCGTCTTTCTCTGTGTCTCTGTCATGCAGGGACAATAAATCAATATTGTATCATTGGAGGAGACATCTGTGGGAAAGTGAGGAAACAGGAGACCTCAGGGTGGAGGAAGGATAAAGGCCGGGCTGTTGGATCATCCGATGAAGCCTGTCCCTCTTTTCTTTGCCAGTGTGTGTCAGGGTGAGTCGTAAACTTTCTCAATAAGAGA
This sequence comes from Cetoscarus ocellatus, assembly GCA_037902135.1. Lineage (NCBI taxonomy): Eukaryota > Metazoa > Chordata > Actinopteri > Labriformes > Labridae > Cetoscarus > Cetoscarus ocellatus. The sequence continues at coordinate 360,998 of JBAMNC010000345.1, read as the reverse complement.
TGAGATAAAAATTTTACTGCTGTGTGTATGAGACTCTCTGCGTCACAGTGTGAGCCAAAACTGTCAAGCTGAGATATGAGTTCAAAATGTCACTGCAGAGTCTGAAAGAGCTGGGCGGTATATCAAGGTTTATTGAGATAGAGAGTAACACCATACTGTTTATACCGATATACACTCCTCAAAGAAAGTTTGTAAGTATTATTTTGGTTGCTTGATATTTGATTTCTTATTGTTGGAGAGCCTGATTAGTCACCTTTACAACGAGGTACAATGTGAAATGATTGTGTATTCGTGAATGAGCAACACAGCTACACATGTGGGTAGCGCCCCAAAATCATTTATGAAAGCCTACGGTTCCTCAGTGAAGCAAGGGTGAGAAACTGGTCTACTTGGGGTGTTGTATTCCTGGGACACCCACTTTCAGGTCTGTCTTTAACTTCATAAGTCTCACAGATTTTGGTCCTAAGTTTGGAACTGGTTCCAGGACTGACACCAAATAATCTGCAGCTCTGGGTACCAGAACATCGGCCTCCAGTTGCAGGGGATTTTGGCACTTTTTTGGGGCGATACCCACACATTTAGTTGTGTTGCTCATTCCACGAATGCACAATCCTTACAAGTTATACTTTGTTGTAAAGGTAACTAATAAGGCTTTCCAGTGATATAAAATACGACATCAGTTAGTTTTATGAAAGGGGAAAAATAATCAACTAAAATAATGTTTCCAGACTTTATTTTAGGTTCATATTTATTTTGACTAAAGAAAGACAAATGAATGAAAGCAACTAATAATAGTTCCTATAGTTACTTTTAAGTTTTTGTACTTGTGTTTTGAGTCCTTTTTACTAGCACTTGTAGCTGGTGTTTATACCCATAGCTTGGTTGATTTTTTCCAAATACTACGAAAAAGAAAAGCAATAAATGTCCATATTTACTTTGGATTGTTTCATGTTCACATGGCTGTATAATGAAATGGACTAGATCACACAAAAATGCAGGCTTTCCTTATGTCATTACATCACAGCCAGCATCACAAGTCTTGCTCTGCATTATAGGAAGGAAGCTAGCATGCTAAGCTATAAACTTATATATATGCCTTATTACACTGTGACACCATATAAGTGTCTGTCAGCAATGTACAAAACTCAAGAGCTGCTTTGAAAAGAAAACTTTTTTCTGCTTAAATGAGCTGGGATAAACCATGTTGTTAAGTCCCATAATGGTCTGCTGTAGAGATGCTGAGTAATGTCCACCTGTTGCTTTTTCATAGTATGTTGTACCTGTGCAGAGAAAGTGACTCCATGGGATCCAAAACATTATTGTTAAGTAGCACTTTGTCATTAGCCTGGTTGCCTGGTAGCTGTAATGGTATTATTACTACTGCTACTTATGCTACAGCAGCAGTGTGATGAGTTAACTCATCATCCTGTTTATGATGGCTGCAGGGTCCATTGTGTCCTCACTGCAAATGAACCTCTCCTGGGGTCTGTTCGAAGTGAGGCACTTCAGGCAAGCTCTGCGCGTTATTTGTGCCATGTCAGGCACGATTGTTGTGTTCATATGCAAATGAACCGTGCCAAAAAGGGTATGTCCACTTGTATCAGACCAACACTCCCAAATGATCCAAGTGTGAAAACTACCCAAAAGTGATCCGTATTTGGAGATGATATTTGGTCTATATGACACAGCCCTAGATTGTGTATCCAACAATGGAGCAAAGATGATGAATAAATGACAGAACCATACATACATGCACACAGAACTTTATGTGACTCTATTGAATGACTCTGTCTCTGATATTTTGTGTCTCTGATGGAAGGTGAGCTTCATTCATAATGTATCGTGGAGGCGAGTGCATATAAAACATTACCAGACCCCATCAAATTCCAGACAGTAAACTGCCTGGCATCCGTCCCACTAGCACCGCCCCAGGCTGCCTGAAACACACTCACACACACAAATATACACATAAACACACACTGACATGAGAGTACACTCACATGGGAGTAAACCGAAGTACTTGTATTCAAATATTGATCTGCAGGCTTCTGTTTTCAATTCAGCCACACTTCTAAAATTCACTCACAAATGTTCTTCAAAGGCAGACAGTCTGAGGGCGACGCTCTGCCGCGAGGAAAAATGTGTAGCTTTACGGTAAATGTTCCTGTTTGTGTACAGTCTCTCAGTAGACTTCATTTTGTATCCAGAGCCCCTCCCTCTCATGTTGTTTGTTGTTCATTTTTATTATAATGAAGATTTCATATCCACAGAGGAAATGAGATAGTAACTAGTTCGAGCGCTGCAGGCAGATTATTCCATTTAAAAATGCATGAATCCAGTCCTGACAACATGAAGGCATAAATAAGATGTAGTCATTCAGTAATTATTAAATCTTCTGCCTAATTGTGATATTTAAATGACATGAGAGTTTGGAGATATTTGTAAATATTCTAAGATTTTCACATTTATTCCTTCCTTTGAATAATGGATCTTTGACCAGGGATGATTTTGTCTTTAATGAGCAGACAGACCTTGAATACTTATTCATTTATTTGTAGGAGATGTTCCAAAATTTTGCAGTTTTAAATAGATAAAGCTATGTACTGAAATTCAATCAACTCTTATTCCTGCACAGCAAAATCAGCATTCATTTTAACACTAACAGAGTTAATAATAACATCTTTAAAGGTGCAGTGTGTAGAATTTGGCATTTGAGCGACATCTATCATTCAGATTCTAGAATGAGCACAACCGTAACCAAAACGACATATCGCTGAGCAACGGAAGCCTGTGAAGACCAAAAAAGGTCATGAACACGGCATCATTTACTAAAGGGACAAGGTTTGTAACCATTATTTTTATAGATTATAGGTCAGTTGTTAGCTGTCTCTAAATCCACCACCGTCCTCTCTCCTCTTCTTCACCTGCATTCCAGGTAGATTTCAGAACTGGCGGACAGATTCGCGTTTCATTCTTTTTGTCCCTAAAATCCACCTGTAGACAACACGGCGGATCGTTTAGTCGACCTACATGGAAGCAGCCCGCGGCAATGTACATTTTTTGAAGATTTTTCAAACCAAATAAAAATAAAACAAACGTTTTATGGGAATGATTGTACTCCTATTTTGACAGACTTTACATACAAATCGAAACTTTATATCCCGTATTCACCGTTTCTGTTCTGCGAAATGCTGCCAAATTCTACACACTGCACCTTTAAGGTGTCTATATGTGTCCACACCCCTGAGATTCAATTTAACTTTTTTCATTTCTTGTTGATACATTAAAGGGATACCCAACATGTTTTTTGTTTTCGTGTTTTGCCTCACTCTTGAGTCCATGACAAGCAGATAGACACCATTCTTTTGACTGTGCGAGCAGTAACAAGGAAGAGACGGGCAGACCTTACCCACTGCAAATTAGCTTAGCTCAAACACTGGGAGTCAATGGGTAGCGATAGCCTGCCTCTGCCTACAGTCACCAGATAAACTCTTCAGCAACTCTAAACAGTCCTGTGTGCTTGTTGTTTTGACTCGTTTTTTTACTGTGCTATATTATGTTATCTATTTTTAGATTAGCACTTTATGTAATTTTCGAAAGAAATGTATCCGAAGCTAAACTGCAGGGCGCATGCACAAACCACCACAGATGTTCTTGTTAGTAGGTCAAGAAAACATGTCTTTCTTGGCCTTGGGAGTGAGGTGAGACATGAAATCAAAAAAATAAAAAACTGTTGGTGTATCCCTTTAACACAAATAATGTGCAATTATTGACTCATTTTGGAGTTAAAACAGCAACTCTTACATTGTGTATTCATATCTCTGTATCAGATCATCATGGGAACAACTGGTTTATTTGTTGTAATGTATTTGTCAATCTGCAGAGAAAAATCCATAACTAGTGATTTTTTTTAATCACATTTACTTGATTAAAAAAATCCAGCAGTGATGTTATTAGACCCCTCCCAACCTTTATTTAATTCTACCCACCATAAAGACAAGATTTTCAATGTTCAAAATGGATAAACTTTATTGTTTTTTCACAGTTATTCACTCATTTTGAATGTGATGCTTGCAACACTTCCTGAAAAAGCTGGGACAGAGGCGTGTTGCATCAAATTTCCTTTAAACAAAACTTATTTAGCATTTGGGAACTGAGGGCACTAAGTGGAAGTCTTTCTCATTCTTGCTTGATTTCAGTTGCACAACAGTTCATGGTCTCTGCTGACATATTTTGCACTTTATAATGTGCCACATATTTTCAACGGGAGACAGGTCTGGACTGCAGACAGGACAGTCAAGGACCTGAATGAAAAACATTAAACTCAAACAGGGTGCACGACAGAAGGTTACTGAGAACCACTGCTCTACAGTAACTTTTGTTCAGTAGAAGCATGTAAACAGCCATAATGTGTTTTGTATGTCAGTAATATTTTTTGATATGTTTCTCTGTTCACCCACACACATGCTGACCTCTTTGGCATGTAAATTCATGGATGTATAGATTTGCCTTACATTCCCATGACTCCACAACTTCCTAAACTCTGTGAATGAACTCACTGAATGGACCCTTTCATTCATGTGTGTTATTTGTGATTTGCACTAAGTATTGATTGGCCTGTAAACAGTCGTCTGGTCGGACCAAATAATCAATGCCATGGTGTGACAGTGTCTCTGCTTTTTTCTCAATGAGTCACTCTGTGTGTGTTTGAGCATCATAATCAGATGTTAACATGCTTACATCAAGAGTGACGGAGTAGTCTGGCAGCCAGAGAAGCATAACACAAGCTCATGCCAATTTAATATTCACCATTTACCAAAACAATACAAACCAACAGATGATTTTATTGTCATTATGTCTCATAATCTCCATACAGGTACAGGCATAAACGCGATTTACTTTGGTAGACCTCAGTCTGTTGTATTCATCGTTTTAGTCCATTTAAAAATGTAATCTCCTTGGCACTTAAACACTGCATTGAGTAACTTTTTAGGGTTTATACCAGGGGTGGGCAAGTGGCGGCCAAGGGGCCACACACAGCCCTCATCTTCACTTAATGCTGCCTGCTAGTTAATTCCAGTTTTCCAAAAACTGCAGCCTTAATGATAAAAACTAATCTGCAATGAGGATTTTAAGTCTGATTTGCCACTATGACACCACAAACACAGAGGAAATGCTTTACAACATGAACAATTAGTTGATTCTATTGTAGGTCAAATGAACTTCAATAATTCTCAATAACCAAGATTTTTATAACTGCCACTTTGGCTGGGTCACTTTTGTAAAAAATTTTCATTCACAACGGGAGTTTTTGGTAAAATAAAGGGTTAAATATAGGATTTACTGGTTTATTGCACTGGGAAAAAAATTACCTATAATCAGATTTAATTCTGTTTTTAGTTAATCAAATTACCCCCCACTGTTTGGTTTTGTATTGAACATAAACATATTAATACTGCTAAATGTTAGATATTTATTTTCTTGTTGAATTGTAGGTTAATTGTAGAGTTATTGTCAAAAATGGGGAAAACTGTATGATCAAGAAATCCTTAAAAAAATCCTGGATCCACATCCAGATTCATATCACCTTCAAAATGTAATCAAGTGTCCCCTGTGCCTTTACCAACATTTCCTGAAAATGTCATCAAAATCTGTTGAGAACTTATTGAGTTATTGGTGAATATGTGGAAAACGGCCCTATCTCACAGTGTTAACAAATCCTTCAAAAAATTCCTGGATCTGCACCCAGATTCTAAACTTTCAAGGCAGCTGGATCTGGATTAATCTGTAGACGTAAGTCTACAGATTAATATCTAACCAGGCAGATCCATCTTGCCAAGTTACACTCTAACTTTTCCCTGTCCAAAGCAGCATGGGTCAATCAGCGACCCCAAAGGAGGAGGAGGAGGGAGCTACGAGTGAGACGACAGCAGGAACTGAATGCTGTTACAGAGATTAGCACAGATGCTAACAGCTTCACTGGCAGTTTTATCAGATCCGGGACGCATTTCTTTATTAAATGGAAAAAAATATATAAAAAAACTGGAAGCATATCTTGATAGGGAAGATATTTTAGCTTCACTCTAACATATTTTGGCGAGAGTTTGTGTGATGAAGGGGCTCACGTTTTGTACTTTATGTCATTGTAATAGCACCCACCTTATACATTATCCGATTGTCTCTGCTGGAAGGTTCTGCCTATTGCCAAACACTTTGTATTGGCTTTTTCCTAGATGGACCAGTGAAATACACTGAACGCTCCATCTGGTGTGTCAGGTTTATCAAATTTGGATCACCTACTAAAGGTCAATCCCAATTGTACCCCTTAGCCTTCCCTCTTCATCTTACCACTTTGTCAACCCATTTTCCTTGGCCCTTAAAACAGAGGGCCAAGAGGAAGGGGTGAAAACATGCCTCTAAGAAACGAGATGGCACTCGTTTCCCGCTACGTCATCACCCAGAGCCTCTAGCTGGCTATGTCGTAGGCAGATGCGATAATAGCTGTAGCTACAGCTGCAAAAGCTAGCTCGCTATAATGAGAAATTTTAAAATACTGCCAACAATTCAAAACATGATTAATATCTACCTAATAATTTAATAATTACCTATAATTATGCACTTCTTTCGATCTCTGCTCTGCCTTCTTGTCAGCGGGCGTGGTGTTTTATGGGAAATTTCTCATATTCCTTTCTTTCAAGTGAGGTCCCGGTTTGTCTTCATTTCAAGGGCCTTGTAGCCCTTCCCCTTAACCTTACGGAGAATTGGGATACCCCTACGCTACACGTGAACACACAAAACCAAGGGCTAAGGGGTAAGACAGGGCTAAGGGGTACAATTGGAATTGACCCTTAATCAAATCACTTGGTCCTCAGCCTATTTCTGACCAGTCCTAAGAATTTCAACAAATTAAGTTTAAAACTTTTTGAGTTATCCTTTTAACAATCTAACAAACAACAATACCTTTTTGGCGGAGGTTATAACCCTCTCATCACATATCCTTTTAAAGGCCAACATGCTGAACGTTGCATCATTTGAAATAATTCTCCAGCTTGTTTCCATGAAAGTCCGGATTTGATGTCTTAGAGAGTTTCCTCGACTTGCTTTCACTTTCCAGGAAAGCCCCCTGCTATGCTCTAATTCTTTTCAGAACAAGGTGTCCAGTGATTGATAGGCCTCTTTGTCCACACTCGCCTCTTTTTCTAATACAACCACATGTGGCAACTTTCAACACCACAAAACATGTCAACGGGCCTTTTACTGCGGGGTCCTCAATCCTGTTTAAATTAGCACATTTGGAAATTCCACTGCTTCTTAAGGCTATTTGACAAAACATGTTATGCCCACAGTCGGTAAAGTCTCAGAGTTAATTTGTTTTTAATTCAGCTCAACATGAGTGTGCAGTCCCTCATGATTCAGTGTAATAGATTTAGCTTCAGGATTTCTGGTGAGGCATGTTGTCTTTAAAGGAAATCAACTGAATGTATCTGTATTTTCCTGCACGAGGAGATTATTTCTGAAGACAAATATAAGTGATTCCAGATTAAGCGACTTGTTGAAATGGATTTTTTTTCCTGCCGTGTGCCGGCTATCTGAATCTGTCTCAGGCAGGAGGACAAATCGGCTCCTTCATGGCCCAGTGAACCATCGACTCGGTAACCAGCAGAGTCCTTCAGATAGAAAAGATGCATGGTGCTTTAAGCCATCGCGGCCCTCTGCCCCCTCCTTCCTTCCCTCCTCTCTCCCTCTCCATTCCTCGAGCTCGGGTTTGAAACCGCTGCTCCGTGACACAGAGCATCACATGTAGAATAAAAATGAGGTGAGGCTGCTGGAAAATTGAACATGTTGTCAGGCAGCAATTGGTGTTTTTAGTGATTTAGGGACTGTAGACCGCTCTCGATTAGGGTCATTCATTTTGGGTAATGTAAATACAGTGATAGCGGGGTTGGTCATGTGAAGAAGGGAGATGTTTGCAGAGCTTATTGGGAATGGTAGCGTTACAGTGTGGCATGTTTCAAAGATGGTGGTCAATGGGTTTTCCATACACACATTGAAGCATTATTACAGTGTAGAATTTTCTGTATGACCATATATACAAAGGGAAATCTGAGTTTAGTGTGCCACTTTAGCTTGTGATTTTATAAAACATGCGCGCATGCTTGGAGTCCTTGGAGAATCAAACAACAGCACAGTACAAAGTGATGCTCTGGTACGCCTCAAGCGCTCCCCTCAAAGTTTGCCATAATAAAACCATCAGCTCCATCCTATACTCACTCATTTCTTTACCAAATACACTAAAGACATAACTCATACAACCAATTTAACAGCCTAACAAGTCATCTTAATCAGTGCATACTAAACCTGATTCTTCTTCTTTCTAACTAAATGTTCTTTTTCACTTGTGCTTTGTCACGAATGAAAAGCAAATCTCAGCAGATTATCTTAATACTCCAGCTTTAACATGAGCGGCTTAAACACAGTCTTTTATCTCTGTTTTTGCATGTCTGAGTTCTACAGAAGTAAATAAATGACTGCTTTAAAGCCTTTTCTCAGTTATAAGATATCACGCAGGGATATATCCGCACACTGCCTGTGTGCTCTGAACAGATGTGAAACAGCTCATGTTTTTCCTTTTAACACTCAATGCTCCATTTTTTTAAATTCCTTCACAGTTAAAATCTGTTTTGTTTGGTAGCAGTCCTCTTATTTTGATGCTTGAGATGACATATACGAAAACATATACGATAAACTTATATTTTGTTTTCGGGATTTTACCCTTCAAACCCTTCTTTATTTTGCCACTTCACAAACTAACCTCTTCAGAGCTTTATTTTGGGTTATTCAGTATATCTTGTGTGCAGTATTAACTCAGTTACTGCATGGATGAAAACTGAACCCTTTGATTTGGTCTCATGTAATATGTTGACTAACATCAATCTATTTCTCAAAATTAGATTTTTTATTTTTCAACAGAGTGAAAATACGTGACTGTTGATTTTAACATAGCTTTCAAATATGAAATTTAGATTTCACCATAAATACTTCATGTATTTATATGTTTATTTACATAAAGATTTATATTGCAGAAAAATACTGATGTAAGGTGATTTTATAGCAGGTTTTTTCCAGTACATTTTTTTTTTTTTGCATGAGGGTCTCTAAAGGTAGCAAAGTGCCAGTGGTGTATCATTGACCTGTAAGAGTATCTAACATAAGATTTAAAATTATGTCAGTCTAGAAGGTCTCTGAGAGCACAAACCACCACCAAGGCATTCCCAACATTCTCAAGTGTGGCATTGTCAAAAATGTAGAGAAAATTCCGAACAAATCCTTTAAAACATTCCTGGAGCTACATCTGAATTTGTATCTTTGGCAAAATGTAATCAGTTCTCTCTCGTGCCATGACCAACATTCCCTCAAAATGTCATTCACATCAGTTGAGAAGTTATTGAGTTATTGTATTGGTGAAAATGTAGAAAACTGCCCTATTTAATAATGTAAACAAATCCTCTGAAAACTTCCTTAATCCGCATCTGGATTCCTTGTGCTGTGACTTACATGCTCTGAAAACTTTATTAACATCCATCTGAGTTATCAGAATCAGAATCAGAATCAGAATCAGAATCGTTTTTTATTGCCAAGTATGCGACACATACAAGGAATTTGACTTCGGCAGTTGTTTTCTCTCTAGTACAGTGAACGAGACAAAATAAAAATAAGGTAAATGTAAAAAATTTTAAAGAAAAAAAATAGAGGATAAGATTAAATAAATAAAATGAAGAAATATAAATGTACAAAAACTCTTAACAATAAAGTGTGTGTGTAAAAATAAAAAATAAAAAATGTGCATCAGGAATATATACAAGCAAGCATCCAGGAATGTTTACAACTGAAGAGAGGAAAGTGCAGCTGTGCAATGATAGTGCAGCTATTAACTGTTTAAAAAGTTGCAGCTCTTATTAATTATGTAGCTATGAGCTGTTTAGAATGGTGACTGCCGATGGGTAGAAAATGCTCCTGTGCCGGCTTGTCCTGGTCCGTAGGGCTCTGAGGCGCTTGCCGGATGGGAGCAGTTTAGAGAGTCTGTGAGCAGGGTGAGTGGAGTCCCTCATAATGTTTCCTGTTATCCTGTTATTAATCTAACAAACACCGGCAAAAACATGATCTCCTCGTCAGAGCGAAAAAAGAAACATTCTTGCAGAAATTCCCACCATAACCTGTAACACAGGCATAATTATCACTAAATTTAACAAAGAAAAGTGACAAAAATGTACAAAAAATGGCAGCAAGGTCCCCATGGGTTCAGGCTCTTATTGATCATAATTTTACCATTTTAATTGAACAAACATTGTAATATTAGAAGCAGCAGGGGCTTTGTCACACTGAGGGCCTACAGTGCTCTCATTAAATGGAGTTTGTTAAAGTCGTGACACAGAACTGCCCTGGATGAAGGCTTCGGGCACTAAAACAAAATTATAACTTTGAAGAAGCACACCTTGTCTTTTATTGTCGTAGTGAGCTGTAGTTGTGCTGTGGTTGTTTTCTCTCATAAATGTCAAACATTAAAGGGAAGTTAATCACCTCTAAAAAGCAGGAGTGAACGTTCTTCAGGAATGTGTAATAAAACAACAGCCAGTGGCCACGACCCCCGTACACACACATTTATTAACTGCTCGGGTCGGGTCGTCGACCAGCACGACCCCGCTGCTCTGACCTCTGATAGCCGCTCTGTGTGATGGTCGTGTTGGCGTCTCAGGCTGGTTGAGACGTGTTTGTGGAGGACACTGATAATGTCTTATCTGTCCGCAGCACACAAACAGACTTTCTCTCACACTTACTTTCTCACCGCAGAGAATACACGCTCGCACTGAGGCCCATAAATCCTTTCTGCTTCCTGTTACTGCATTTGAGTTTGCAGAGGGAATTAAAACTTTTCTCAGTCCTCTGTTGTTTGAGTTTTCAGTCTTGCAGTGACTCAGTGAGTAATTTGACCCTTCTCCATTTAAAGGCATGCTGTATATGCCGCTGTGACACTTCAGCTTCATTGTGACTGTAAGGGCAGCTTGTGTAGAGGAGGAGTAGGTTGATCCCCACTCTGTGCCAGCTTTGTGTAGACAGCAAGGGGGCGCAGTGTGTATCTGTCAAGATGTGTATGTAAGTGGAGCTCCAGCCAGGTGTGCTGTACTTTAGTCATTTTAATGATAACTGTAAAAGCTATGGATTCGTAGTCTTTTTTTGTTTTTATTGCAAAAAAGTAGGTGTTTTAATAACCTGTGATGTTTGAAAACCAGCCTCAAAGTTTTTGCAACATGAGAACTTGGTTTTTGGGCCATAAGGACAGCTAACATTAGCCAAGATCAGATGCATCAGACTTCAGTGATATATATTTATTTATTTTTTAACATAATGTTTATTTTTATTTTCATTTGCCAAAGAGTTTAACAGTTTCATTTCCTGATAAAACATAAATCACACAAATGCATAAGCACAAATTTAAGACTTAGCAAGAAAGGCAGACGGAAAAATGAATAAATAAATAATTCAATAAATGAATAACAACCAAAGTGTACAGTATTATGGCAGGCTTGTAGATCTCCTTGATATCAAACCATATTCATACAATTTTTCTTCATTTTTCTGGTTCTTTTTTTAGTCCACAAGAGAGTAATGGCAAAAGAATAATAAAAGTAATAAGAATAAAAGAAAAGAGCGCTCCCCCCTGTTTATAGTGCCCGTAACTGCCTGAAACGGCTTGTCCACCCCCTCCAGAATAAACTTACCAATGTGATGTCATACCATTTTTTTCAGGGGTTTAAGTCCATTGGCATGTCCTTGGAATGATTGCTGTGCTGTTGAAAACATGGAGCTGAACAGCATTGAACTGACCAATCACCATATCAGACCAGTCTACCAGTCACAGCAGACTGGGCTCACGATAGGGAAGAGGCCTTAAAGAGACAAAGAGAGAGCACAGCACTATCAGGAGTACTCAGAATCTGAAAACTAATAGATTTTATTGAACATTTGTGATTGTGAACACAGTTATCAACATTGAATATGGGAACCTGAGTCCAGGCAAAATATGGGCTTTTTCAGAGAAGTCTAGCTTTCTCCTTTCAACTAACTTTTTATCACCTTTGTGCCAAGTTTATAAAATAATCAAATCAAATAAATACATACAAAAGTGTCAATGGGAAAGAGCCCGGCCAGAAGAGATTTGTCTAAGCTAGTGACAGTAACCAAATAAGGTGGAGCTTAACAAAGGGTCAATGGGTCCCCCTCCCCTCCTTTCTGTCTCTCACACACACACATCCTCCCTAAATGAGTAACAGCCCCCCGCCGGCAGCAGCAGGACAGTGATCACACTCTTCATGACCTTTTGTCCATGATACTTCCACTTTGCCTTCACTCTCATTTGCTGCACTCATCTGTTGGATTTCCACTTCATTTCTGTGAGCAGCAGCAGCTGCATCCAGTTATTTAAAAAAATCTACAGCGGTTCATCAGAACCATTTAGAAACACTAGATAAAATAACAAAGGAGCAACATTTTAAGGTGTTTTTTTATTATAAAATGCATACATTTCCAGGATACATTTCATAGAAATAGCCCTTTAAATGGTACCATATGCAATTGTAGAAACTCATACAGTATTAAGCAGAGTTTAAATCAGCCTGACTCACTATTAGACCAAACATCAATAAATTAAAAATCTATATTTCAACCACAGCTTCTTTAAGGGCCCATTTACACAACAACAAAAACAGCTGAAAATAGAGAGTTTTCATCACGTTTGCACCTTTTACACGAGGATGGTGCCTGGAGTGCCTGAATCCGCAAACTTTTGAAACCAAGGTCCAGAGTTTTTAAAACGTTTTTGTTGTTGTCTCCATGTAAACAGGATCATTGTTGTCAGGAAAGACGGGGACGCGCAGCGCATGCCCAGTGCTCTCTAGATAAAGGTAGTGTGTGCACCAAGGAACAACAACAACAACTATGGCCGACTACCGAGCAACATGAGTGCAGCTAACTGTTCACAGTTTGTTATCACTCCTCCAACAAAATGTGGATTTGCTGCGTCAATCCTGTGACCAGCAGAGACGCATTTGTTATATTCACCAAGGACACTACAAGTTTACATCCCAATCTACTGGCCTGGCATGCATGCTACCATGTTTTCAGTCATTGTCGCAGATCCGTGTGAACGTGTATCATTTTCAAACTGTCTCCGTGTGAATGCGGAGCACTTTTGAAAACATGAAGGAAAAACCTTTTTGGTTCTGGTGACTCAACAGCAAGCATGGACCAACCTTTGGCCTGGTGGTGTTGTCCTCCTTGATAATCGTCCACTCTTCTCCTTCAAGTTTTGTTCTGCGAACGTCAAACAGCCTCATGGACACTTGAGCTGAAAAACACAGATGTAGAGTTGCAAAGTACGAAAGATTTAATTTTAGATTTACAGCCTGATGCATCATCTGTGAAATACCTGAGTAGCACTCAGTAAATTAGCACCCTAATAAGATAAAATAAATGAGTATTGTAATCAAACAATATTGGACAAACACAACAATATAATACAAAGCTGACAAATCTGAAAAAAAAATATGAAAATGAAAACTGTGATTTACATATCCAAAAAGGAGTGGGAAGAAGTAATACTTATTTAGTTCCACCCCTTATCCATAAAATATTATTTGGCTTCCTTATCAATATAGATCTATACAATAAGTAATTACAAACATAAACACAGACATATACTATACTAATACTTTTTTTAAATGTTCGTTTTTACTTTAAAGCAAGTTACAATCATGGCTACTTTTTTCCCAATGTTATATTTTGAGGGAGTTGTGCATCTGTCCACTACAGTGGACACTACGCATCATCAGTATAAATAGTAATTTAATAGAACTTAATAAAGATCAACAAACATGTCTTTTACAAACATTTATTAAGAGTGAAAAACATAAGAAGCTAAATCTTAAGTATATGTATTTTTGCTGTCTAATCAAACCATTCACTTGTGAATTACACCAACATTTTAAATAAAAACATCAAAATTGGTGAAATCTGAATATAGGCATAATATCCTGAATATACCCTTTAATTAGGTTAATTGTTGATCACAGAAAAAATATACTAGAAAAGCACTCAGAGAGCGCAGACCTCCGCCAAGGTGATCCGAATCAGTCCCAAAATTTAATCAGTTCTTATCCCATTTCCAACAATTCCTGAAAATTTCATCCAAATCCGTTCAGAACTTTTCAAGTTATTTTGAACACAAATAAACAAACAGACAGACAGATAAACGCCGGCAAAAACATAGCCTCCTTGGCAGAGGTAATAAGAGAAGTATTTTTGAAATCTGCATAAAACTGTTCCTAATATATCATTAAATTAGAATATATAGATATTAAACTTTCTGATTGTTTGAGAATAAAAGAATTTAACACTTATTCCTGAAGGGCGTGGTTCAATTCGGCCTTCGTTGACTATTTTTGGCTTTATGATGCCATATCTGAATACGACAAAAAAAAAAAAAAAAGCACAGATAATATTTTTATGAAACTTGAGACAACGGTTTGGGAGTTGGACATGGTACTGCAACCAAAATGGTATAAAATGTATTCTAAATATCTGTTCCCTGTAGTGGACACCATGCATGAAAGAGTTAAGTTTAAGAGACCCAAACTCATCATCACTGTGTGTACAGGAATGGATTTTGATCATATCTGTCTCAGCATGCAGGTGACCAGCTTTTTAGACTTCATTGCACTTCATTTGCAATTTTTTATAATCTGGCTAAATAGGGCTCCATCCATCTATAATCTACACTGCTTATCCTTTTCGGGGTCACGAGGGGCTGGAGCCTATCCCAGCTGGCACTGGGCAAGAGGCGGGGTACACCTTGAACTGGTCCCCAGCCAATTGCAGGGCCACATAAAGAGAGACACAACCATTCACTCTCACACTCATACCTAAGAGCAATTTAGAGTCACCAGTCAACCCAGTGAGTGTGTTTCTGGTCTGTGGGAGGAAGCTGGAGTTCCTGAGAGAACCACGCATGAAACAGAAAGGCCCTGCTCGACCCAGGGATCGAACTGGCAGCCTTCTTGCTGTGAGGCACGTGCACTACCTGCTGTGCCACCGAATAAATGATAAGTAAATGAGAGTTACAGCTAATTAAACAAAGGTTGATCGGGGTAAAAGAAAAATCAGGCTGTTTAGATGAACCAAGTGAACTTCATCGAGCTTAAACTTGAACTGAACTAAAATCCCTGAGTTCATTTAAGTTTAGAGAGTTTTAAAAGACTGTGACTTTGTAATAAAAGGCAGCAGCTGTTCTGATATTGAGGCACAAGCACCTGTTTGTCAGCTGAATGAGAAACTTTGTGTGTTTTAAACTTTATCTATTGCTCCTTTTATCCATCCTCTCTGCAGAGTCACAGCTTGAACAGTTTATTCATCGCTCATTTCTTTAACAGAGAGACCAACTGTAGATTGTGATGTATAACGTATTGGAGAGGCAAAATCTATGCCAACATACTTAATCCAATTCAACACCACATTATGCATCATCCCGCTCCATCCCTCTCTCTCTAGCACACACTCTCACACATGCTGACAAAGAAGAGGACAGTGTTTCCTCCTTGTCGAGCAGCTCTCCACATCACATGACGGAGTGTGGCTCTCTCTAGAAGTGTCAGATTCTGGCTCTTACACTTTAAGCTCTCCCTCGTACTGTAGCTGCTCTGTGCCAAGCGAAGGCTTAGGCTAAATCGATGATGACGGTGCCAAGAGGAGGAATAAAAAGAGAAATTTTAAACAGCTGTCCCTAAAAATGAGCCCGGCAAATATCATCCTCTGCTGAGTCTGTGAGGGACGTATGTGGTTTTACTCCAAAACCTGATCTGGACTCCTAAGAGGATCAAAATCCCAACCAAATACTTAAAGGGAGAGTCAACATACAGTTATGGGTAGAAGTTTAGTTACAAAAAAGGCAGTCAGAAGCAAAGCAAGGAGTCTGAAACCAATGTTTTGTGTCAAAGTGAGAACTGAAAACGCTGATTTCTGTTTACACGGAGATGGATACCAAAACATTTTCAAAACTTTTCACTCTGGACCCTGGTTTCAAAAGTTTGTGGATTCAGCACCGTTCTCATGTAAACGAAAGGTGCAAATGCATGTAAACGCTACATTTTCATCTGTTTTCGTTGTCGTGTAAATGGGGCCTTACTCCATCCCCCAGTCCTCCTCCATTATGCTTCCTGCCGAGCCCACCTCACTGTGATTGGTCATTCCCAAGGACTTCCAAAGTGGGAGGGGAAATGCCTAGAGCATATGCCTGACCATGGCCATAAAGGGGAGTCCAGCACACATTAACAACACTGTTAAAAAATACTTTAAAAAACAGCTTGCAGAACTCATTTCCAAATGCATGTACCTCATTATTTGACACTTTGGCATCGTTTAACATGAGTATCCGCCACTGTAACATTAGTTCAGAAAAGAGGAAAAGCATAATAGATCTCATTTAAGGCAAAATATTGACTCTTAAAACTAAATTTGTCAGATGGTGGGAAAACGATGATGCGTGGCACATGTTCAGTTTCAGATTAAGGTTGCGCGCACTTAAGAACGACAACAACAATGTGTGCTGTTTACCGTGCTCGGTTTGTTATCCAGACAAAAAAATCCAGACAGGTTTGTTGTCCATACAAGAAACTCCTGCTTCACCATTGTTGTTTGCAAAAAGTTTGTCTTCACCGGAGAGCTTACATATGTTGTAACACCGCTGTTTCACTACAAACCTACATCTCCAACAACTGACCTGGCATCCGCACTACAGCATTTTCAGTCATTCTTGGAGATCCATGTGAACGTGCATCATTCACATCGTCTCCGTGGGAACTTTTTTCCACCTGTACTCTCACTCTGTCTAAACCGCTCTGAGAGCACATTTGATTTATGTTACATTTTGTCTTGTTAAGTAAATTTTAGTTGTTGTTTTTCAGTCTTCACTGGTTAAATTTATCATCCTGAGATGACTGCATGCTTGTTTTTTCCAAGACAAGAATTTAAATTTAGTTGTTTTCTCCAAATCTCAAGAAAAAAAATTACAACAACAATGTGTTGTTGTAATTGAATGAACAAACAATGTTCCCCATGTTCCAATGCAGCTCTGAAACAAATCAATGCATCTTTTTTTCAAACAACCTTTATTTCTTCAATAGCTATGGTCAACAGTGGAAGTGCTCTGAGAGTAAAAATCTCTGCCAAGGGATTTCCAACATTGCCAGCTGAGTTATTGTCAAAAATGTGGAAAACTGCCCGGTCTTGCAATGTTAACAAATCCTGGAATGTGGATCCTGGAATGTCCTGGATCCACATACAGATTTATATCACTTGTTACTATTGACGTTAACAACACTTCCTGATAATGTGATCAAACTCTGTTGAGAGCTTATTGACTTATAAGTGAAAATATGTAAAACTGCCTTCACCTTTAACAAATCCTTTAAAACAAAATACTGGATTTGCATCCGGAATAGGATCACCACCTAAATCTCCTCTCTTCTTCCTTGAGCCATGACCAACATTCCTTGAAAATTTCATTGAAATCATATCGTAACTTTCTTAGTTATTCTGAACACAGTCTAACAAACAAACATGACCTCCTTGGCAGAGATAATAAGGATTCTGAAAAGATTGATCAGATAGCAAGTATTGGAAAAAAAAATACACCATCATAATGTAATATTCCTACATTACTTTATTGTTTCTAATAAGATTGTTTCAGACTGTGCGCATGTCCATGCTCTTTTCTTCTTTGTTCCCATTGGTAAGGCAAAATCTAAAGTCTTATTGCTGGTATTTGTGTGACTGAAGCTAATTCTGAACAGTTTCATTGTTCGTTTGGCTCGACTTGATCTGATACACACTGACTCACTGTAATATTGCTGTTGTTGCATGGAAACCTTGTTCTTGAAGCACTCCAAGCCTACTGAGTAATGGAGCTGAAATCCCTCTGACAGGCAGAAAAGGTATGACTTGTCCGACTTTACCTGTCTGAGCCTCATGTATGACTCAGCACTTAACGTCATAGCTCTTTAGATAAGAGAAGGAAATCAGATTTTTGCAACAGGCTTGAAAACCCTCAATTTGTTCAGCGAAGGGAACACTCGATCACAAGTTCTAAACTTGTGCTGAACCTTTGTGACTTTGAGAGGAGGAAAGTTTTTAAGTTTGCAACATGTGGAGTTTTATGAGTAAACTCAGCAGCTCAGAGGAGCTGTTATGATCATGCAGCTAGCCAAGAAAAAAATCAAGTGACATAGACAACGCCTTGGCAGATACATTGATGCAATTCGGGGTTGTCACAATACAAGATATTTATACTGTGATGCTAATCTGATGCTAATCTAATGATACTTATACCTGTTAAGAAATGGGTCAAAACCCATATCTCTGACAACTGTGAAAAGATGTTTGAGAAAGGCCGGTCTGAAGGGTTGTATACCTGCAAAAAAACATCACTTCGTCCACAGAACAAGCAAAAAAGCTCGAAAAATCGGACCTATGATGACTGGAAACATGTTCTCTGGACTGACGAAATCAAGTTTGAACTATCTGGTCCAAAAAGCAGAGTATTTGTCCGCAGACAAACTGGACTCAGCACTTAATGTCATAGCTCTTCAGATTAGGGAAGGAAATTAGATTTTTGCAACAGGCTTGAAAACCCTCAATTTGTTCAGCGAAGGAAATAGTCGATCACAAGTTCTAAACTTGTTCTGAACCTTTGTGACTTTAAGAGGAGGAAAGTTTTTAAGTTTGCAACATGTGATGTTTTATGAGCAAACTCAGCTGCTCAGACAGAGGAGCTGTTATGATCATGCAGCTAGCAAGAAAAGAAATCAAGTGACATAGACAATGCTTTGGCAAACACACTGATGCAAATTGGGGTAGTCACAATACAAGATATTTATACTGTGATGTTAATCTCATGGTATTTATTCCTGTTTGGAAATCAGTCAAAACCCATATCTTTGACATCTGTGAAAAGACGTTTGAGAAAGGCAAGTGTAAAGGGTTGTATATCTGTTAAAAAAAAAAAAAAACAAAACAAAACACTACTTCGTCCACAGAACAAGAAAATAAGCTCACAAAAGTCGGACCCATGATGGAAACAAGTTCTCTGGAAATCAAGTTTGAACTATCTGGTTCAAAATGCAGAGTCTATGTCAGCGGACAAACCGGAGAACAAGCACGATGTGTAACACCCACAATAATGCAAGGAGGTGGTAGTGACATGGTATGGGAATGTTTTGCAGGTGATAGAGGAGGAGATCTGTTTGAAGTTAAGGGTATCATGAAGAAGGAACGGTATCACTCCATCCTCCAGCATCATGTGGTTCCATCTGGACTAGGACTTGTGGGTCCAAAGTTTGTTTTGCAGCAAGATGACCCTTTAAGTATTCTGCCAAGCTCTTTCAGGGTTACCTAGACGGAAAAAGAAGAGGAAGGTGTTCTTCAAAAGATGTTTGGCCCCCCTCAGTCTCCAGACCTCTCTCTAATGAGCTTGTGTGGGATGAATTGGATCGATCAGTCAGAAAAGCATGTCCCACAAACCAGCAGTCTCGTATTGATGAACTTAAGAAAGCCTGGAATGCAATTTCTGGAACAAACCTAAAAAAAAAGCTTGTGGAACGAATGCCTCTTATATGCCATGCTGTTGTTAAAGTCAGAGAAGGTTACTATGAAGAAAGCAAAGTCTAAGCAAGAAAAACTGATAAGTACTCTTTATATAATAATCATGTTTTGGTTTGTTGTAAAGCATACCAATGAAACTATGATCTTTTTTTGTACAAATCTGATCTTGCTTCCAAACTTTTGGCCTGTAGTGTACCTGCAGAAACATAGATGTATTGGACACATACGTAGGGCCGTCAAAATTAACGTATTAACTTGGATTAATCCATCATAATGATTAATTTGATTAAAAATTTTAACACAATTAACCCATATGCAGCGCAAAATGACTCTAAAATCCCTTAAATGTCTCTGGCGATGCGTTTCGGGCAGTTTGTCCCAGAAGACTTGCCGTAGCGCATGCACAAATGGGCTGTTGATCTGGCAAAGCCAACCAACTCGAATAGGAAGACGTTAAACAGTACGGTGGCCCTGGCTCTCGGTGAGAAACCTCAATACAAAAAAATTGCAAGATGGAACCGCGGACCGGCACACAGTTACATGCACACTCTGCAGGAAGGAGTTTCTTTTCACCGAAACACGTCCAGCCTAAAGTGTCACATTAACGTGAAGCATGCATCGGTCGGGGATCTGGCTAGCACTTTGCTAACGCGTCATCCAGCTTGCAACAAACCACCCTCACGTGATTAATATAGGTTAAAAATAAATAATATTTAATTGTGATTAATCAAAATTAATCCACAGCAACCCTGTGATTAATCTGATTACAGATTTTAATTGTTCAACAGCCCTAATATTAACACATACATATGTACACATACACATCGCTAAATATAGTAATACATATGTAGACATTCATAAATATATACAAAAGGAAAGAAGAAAGGAAAAGGGGAAAATAATTAAAAAATAAATGAATACAATAATGACAAATTATATTTTTAAATGGACGGTTTTCTTACCATATTTAACTTACCTCTATCCTTAATATTGGCTTTATTTATTTGTAGGTTGATAAATGATCAAAAAGTGTTTCAGAGAAGATTAAGGTTATGTCAAAACATTAGAGTCAGGCATTTTTTTTTCACTTGACAGAGCTTAACAAATTTCATCAACACCTCATAAAAACCAGGAAACTTATATATATTTTTTGAGAAATCTTTCAGAAACCTGTTTAAAACTGAAAATGTTGTCGTGGGACATACATTTTGAGCATGAATGAGGGATTTCAAAGTGAATTCACCTTTTTATACCTGAGTTTTAGCTGCTCACTGAGCTTCTCTGACAATCAGAAATTAATCAAGCATAATCTTCAACAACTAAAGCTATTTTATTGTTCAGAATTGCAAGTAAATAACTAAAATTTGACTTCTAAATGAAGAAATAATAATGAGCTTTACTGTTTTTTGTAGAACGGTAAATTTGAATATTCATGGATAACAATAATAATTATTTTTTAGCATTAAAAATATCATTTCAAGAGGTTTCAAGAGGTTCTGCATACTGGTGTCTTAAGCATTACAGAAACATAAAAAATATATATTTTTGTTAAACCTTTTGTTAACCTGATAATTTATTTTAGAATATTCTAAATATTCTATTCTTCACCTGTCTACAAATAAGCTACCTTGACGATCTAAGGTCGTTTTTCACACTAAGATCATTTGGGAGAGTTTTTCCTAATTTGTAGCTTTTTTTTTTTTTTTTCAGCTGAATTGGAGCAAAACAACCAGGCTGTAGGTGTGAAAAAGGACTATTATTGAGAAGTTTGGAGCCATTTTGTACACAATAACAGATAAAACTTTTCATTTTCCTCAAACACAACTGTTAAAATAACAGAGCCTTTCTAAAATCCTGATTTTCCTTTGTTTTGTTTGTTATGTGGCCCTACATACAGTATGTACATAATCAGATATCTGTGATCTTATAAATGAATTATGTGAGTAATAAATCAGTCATTTTAAGTGTACAGTGCACACAACAGCTCCCCCATTTAAATCCTCAGCCTACTGCATAGTCACCCAATCTGAAAGGGCTATTTGCCGTGTCCAAAATACAGAAGCCAAGATGAACAAGCCCTCTTTTATTTACTACTACAGCTGGACAGCAGTAACATCGTCCTTTTTCAAATTGGCTCCTTGATAATGACAGTAATTATCACAATCCAAGTCCTCAAACAAGGCGGTTTTTGGCCAGCATCGTTCATTTCACTCCTCAATCCAAAGCCTCCTCATTTGGTCCTTTGGGAGGTGTAACTGGCACGGCCACTGCAGAGCTGTGAGAGTGTGTATTAAAGTGTGTGTGTATTCGAGAGAGAGAGAGCACAAAGGCTTGGTTTGGGTCCCGGAGAGAGAACCCGAGAAGGCAGTCTGGACCCCTGCCAGGCTGTGAGATCTTATCGTCGGTGCCATGACCCTGTGCTGCGTTGAAATATCTTTTTTTTTTTCTTCCAATGTGTGCATTTTCTCTCCGGTGTGCATCTCTGCATATGTCTCGGTATATGTGTGCGGAGAGGGTGTGGGGGTTGACAAATGTGGTTTAGAGCGATGAGAGTGTTTCAGTTTTGCTGGATTATTTTATAAATGGTAGCTCTTGAAATAGCAGAGTGGAGAAGGGCTGAAGGGTGTGTGCAGCTCTGATAGGAATGTATACATATTAATGCACATTTTTGCATATGGTGTGATGTTGTTTCCATTCACGCTTGCATATGTACACCTTCCTATTGTGTTGTCAGGGAGTATATTTCTCAAACCCTGGTGAGTTTGACCGTTTATATCATGTTTTTGGTGTCTATTATACATACATTGATTTAAGATGAATAAAAAAATGAAGGTTTCATCTCTGTGGGGGATCAGATGCAGCTCTTTTTCCCTCCTCTTTGTTAATGCTCTGACCTGAGGGTAGGTTACAGGCCACAGAGTGAGCTTTAGCTGCATTCTCACTAATCTGTGCAGTTCAGTTTGGCTCTGCGTTATTTACTGGTGTTTCCACTGCCGGATAAGTTAAGAAGGAGAAAAAACGAACACATGCAGCCCCACTTTTTGTCACGCCTCTGATGGTGTGCCATACATACCAGATCTACCCTAAAATGTGGAGCTAAAAGCGCTGCAGTCTGCTACATACCTCACCATGTTCAAATGAGGCGTGGATTAAAGTTAATTATTCACTGCTGCTGCTGTAAAGCCGTGTTTCTTAACTAGGGGTCAGCGGACTCCTAGTGGTCCGTGGTGTCATTGCAAAAGGTCCTTTAAAAATAAAATATATTTACAAAAAAAGATCCTATGACATTTATAAAAATAGGATTATTTTACTCAAATGTGACTGAGACCTTTTTCTACCTAAACTACAGAGGGTAACAGGCCTTTTTTTCTCTAATTACATCTGTTTCACAAGTGTAATTTATTTATTTAAGTTTGTATAATATACGATCTGCATCCTTTTCAAAATATGAGCTCCCTACTGTTTCAGTGGGTATACACCATTCATTTCTTAACCCTTTAATGCCTGAAAACACAAATTATAGCCAGAAAATTCTAATTTTAGGAGCTGAAATGTTTATTTCACTTTCTACTGAAATCCTAAAAAAAATTAAAAGTTCCATAAAATTTAACCTTTGTATTTTTGTATCTCATTCAGATAAGATTAGATTAGATAGTCCTTTATTAATCCCTTTGGAAAAACTCCTCAGGGAAATTAGAATTCCAAACGCAGTTACAAGAAGTAGTTAAAAAGATACATAAAAAAGATAGATATAAACAAAAATATATATATAAAAAACAAATATAAACAAAATAAAATAAAATAAATTAGTAAAAAATATTAATAATAAGAATAGAATAAAATTAAATTAAATAAAATTAAAAAAATGGCTACTGGCTACAGGCCACTGCTCCCTCCCTTCATTTGATACATTAGGTGTTTTTTGGCCACTGATAATCCATATGAGGACATTTTTTATATCATTTATCTGATTGTATTGAGTTGTTTTTTCCTAATTTGTTGATCATATTGATTAGATAGAGCTATCATACAAGTATGTATCAAATATGATACAACCGGCGATAAAGGGTTAATAATGATTTTATTGTTAATCATCTGCAGGAAGGTGGAAAACTCATTAACTTGCAAGGTTCAGGTTAGCACTTAAAATTAAGCTAGTGTTACAAACAAACAAAGAACAAGATGATAAGCACAGTTGAAGAAGTTGAAGAAGATCATAGACAACCCCCTGATTGGGTGGAGGGTACCTCAGGATAGATCAAAATATGCAAAAGGGGCCAGGACCCCAGAAAGGTTGAGAACCACTGCTGTAAAGAATGTCCACATCAAACAATGCCCCACAGAAAACTGGAGTGTTGGAGGTCTTCTGTTACTTCTCCGAGTTGCAGTGACCCTCTCCTCCAGCTTACATCCCCACCCTCAAGACAAGGGTCAGCTGGCAGTGGAAATGCAAACAAGATCAGGACTTACTGCTCCAAACCGTGCTGAACTGGTGGAGACAAGGCATTTAAAACAGTCATGGTGTCTGCCTGTGACAGGCAGGAAACAAATATGTATGTGGAGGCTGTATAGCTTTACAACGGAGCATTTTAACCACGAACTTCCACACAGTCCGCCTGTGGAGAGTCATGTTGGGGCTGCAACTTTGCTCAGATCGAAGGCGCGTATCCTCGCCAACAGGAAGCCCCAAAAGCTTGATCATATCAATCAAGAATAATGAAACACAAACTCACCAGATTATTGTGAATTTTTGAGATAACAGGAAGAGCAAGATCTAAACAACAGGTTATATATCCTGCCTGACATTGATTTGCTGTAGACATTGAAATTATTTTCACTATTTCTGCTGTATTTTGAAATGACATGAAATGCTGAGCACTTGTTAGGTCAGTCTCCCTGGAAGAGATTATATTAAATTAGATAGAACTTTATTTTGAGAATTATTTTATTATTTTATATTCTATATTTATATTATTTTCTTGTTTTATTTTTGAGATTTTTTTTTTTTAGATTAAAGTAGTTTAAGGGGCCCCCACTGAATAAAGACTCACTGCCTTTTTTCAGCGATCCTGTGCGAAGGTGCACTGCTGCGTAGCCCATCTGATGTGTCGTGTCATCAGAAATGATCTTCTGCATACTTTGAGTGCCACAAGTGTTTATTTAATTTGCTGTTCTCCTCTATCATCTTGAACTGGTACTTGGTCTTGAAAGTACTGCCACACACTGGGTATTTTTTCTTTTTTGGACCATTCTCTTTAAATCAGAGATGGTATACTTGGACCAGGCTTTCTGGCACCAACAGGCATGCCATGTTCAAACTCTCTTCCCTTTGTAATGATCATTTTGAACTTTATCAGCTTGTTTTGAATTTGTCTACATGCCTAAACGATTGAGTTTCTGCCACTTGATTGGCTGATTAGTTCTTTGCATAATCGAGCAGCTGAATAGATTTACCTAATAACATGGTCAGTGAGTGTTTATATTCATTAGTATCAATATCAGGATGTATTTAACACAATACTTTTACGCTTCACTCGTACCACTGTCCGTGTGTTAGCCTGTCGCTGCTGTTGCTCTCCGCTCACAGCGGGCTAATAGATCTCTGTCAGTGTGTGCTGTAATTACTGAGGTACCACTGTGTCATTATCCAAATACTCCCCTCCTCCATCATTCCACAGCCATTATCCACATGTGTGTGCATGTGAGAGGATTCTCATATCCATACATTTAAAACTGTAAATATTAATCTTCATGTATCTGTGCCAGGCAGTACATTATGGAGACAGTTGTTACTGTTAACACATCTTTAGCAGCTTTAGAGGCTGTTAGTGTGTGGCCAGTCTATGACTCACTCGTGCCCCAGTCTGACCCATTTGTTCCACCAGTTTCACATTTCAACAGGTTTTTTTTTTTTGTTCAATCAGTCCTTCTGAAAAGCTTAGACATCAGAGATGTTTGCTACTTTTGCTTGTTAAACATTTAAATGGCTTTAATGTCAGGCAAGAGTAGGGACGATCCAAGTTTTGGGAGACTGATTTAAAGTAAATAAAATTGAGGATGTGGGAACTTCAACAAATTTCCAACAGATGTACTCTTCATTTTAAAGAAGAAATATGAAACCCCTGTTTCACCTTTATAAACAGTTTCCTGTGGTCTTCATAAAAAGTCTGTGCGGTGTCCTGGTGAAAATAAAGAAATATCAAGCACCGAGGAGGTTAAAAGCCAAATTCACACATCAGCATATTTTAGCTGATGTTTCAGGGAAATTCCACTCTCAGGATAAATTTTTGCTGTATTTAACACAACGGCCGTCTGACTAATTGTAGGCTGACTTTAATTGTTCACCAACATAGATGTAACACATGGGTAGCGTGCTCAGCTTAGGGTAACTTTGGCTGAACATAGCTTGGCGCTGCTTCTCATTGTACACTCAACGAGTGCCATATAAGGCAGATGTATGTCCCATTTCACCAAGAGTCAGTGTGTGAATGCAGCTGTAGACTTTGTATGAACAAAAATGAAAAAACACAAGCCAACAGGTTTGATTTGATGGATAAACTAAGAGGTCATATTTTGCCTTAAATCAACTTTACATATTGATTTTTGATACTTGCTTGGGTGCTCACGGTCACCAATGATAAAAAAAAAACAGTTTAGTTTTCACATACAGCATAACCTTGATGGTGGTTGTGACACTCTGTCAGAGCTCCTGGTCCTTTAAGGCTCCCTTCCTTAGGGCCCAGTGCGCGGTCACTACCGTATTGTCAACAACTCTGCATTCATTCTAATATCTATGCTTTGCAGTGGACTTGCTACTGCTGGCCAATGGGCTTAAAGGGGAACGTCAAAATTTTTCTTGTTTTTGCATCTTGCCTCAAGTCCCGAGTCCATTACAAGCAGATAGACACCATTCTTCCAGCTGTGCGTGCAGTAACAAGGAAGAGACGGGCAAGCTTGCCCACCACTACTTAGCTTAGCTCAAACACTGGGAGCCAATGGGTAGCATTAGCCTACCTCTGCCTACAGTCATCAGAAAAACTCTTAAGCAACTCTAAATGGAGTTCACAGAGACTAAGATTCGCATTTTATGTAATTTTTGAAAGAAATATGTACAAAACTAAAACCCCAAAGAAATTATTACAAGCATGTCAAGCAGGTGGTGGTTTGTACATGCGCCTTGCGGTTTAATTTTGTATATATTTCTTTCGCAAAATTACATAAAATGCTAATCTTAGTCCATAGAACATAGCATAGCGCAGTCAAAAAAATCAGTCACAACAAGGACACAGGACCGTTTCAAGATGCTGAAGAGTTTATCTGATGACCGTAGGCAGAGGCAGGCTAACACTACCCATTGACTCCCAGTGTTTGAGCTAAGCTAATTAGCGGTCGGCGAGCTTTGTCCGTCTCTTCCTTGTTACTGCACACAT
Organism: Cetoscarus ocellatus; assembly: GCA_037902135.1. Classification (NCBI taxonomy): domain Eukaryota; kingdom Metazoa; phylum Chordata; class Actinopteri; order Labriformes; family Labridae; genus Cetoscarus; species Cetoscarus ocellatus. Next base: position 333,861 of record JBAMNC010000345.1, on the reverse strand, counting down.
AGTCAAAAGAATGGTGTCTATCTGCTTGTCATGGACTCGGGAGTGAGGCAAGACACAAAAACAAAGTGTTGCAGTATCCTGTTGAACTAGTGATGAATCAATAGTGTGACGTCACACTGGTAGGTCTATCCAGGGGGGCACCGAGGGAATGTGATGCTTTAGGCAGCTACAAAGAGGGGGAAGAGGGGAGGTCTTAACGCAGCAGACTTTTGTCTTGTCCATAGTGGTGCCCAGTTACAGGGGGGTAGACATATTAATCATATTATAGGGAATATAAAATCAAAAGAAGCAGAATATGGGTTCTTTCAGATAATACAAAAATAGACTTGACTCCAGTTGGCACACAAGCTTGATCAACACACAGCACCCCAGCTATCTCTCTCCATCCTCTCACACTCACTCACATGTTCAAACTCACTCGAACACAAACACACTCCCTGTAATTAATGAACACGAGCTAGCATTAAAGTGATTTATTGAGCTGTTATTGGCCTTTTATTAAATCCTGATTAATGGCTCTGAATACTCAGAAACACTTTGCATAAAAGTGGAAAAACATCAAGATGTTTGCCATTTTTCTTGAAATCCTGTCAGTGCATAAGAACAGTGTTATCATCAGACTTTAAACGCTCTAATCTGTTATCATCACAAAAACACATTCAGCCCTGCTCCCTCTTGATGCACCACTGAGGCTATATCAGTCTGCCTTGGCAGTAGACTGAGTGTGATGAGGTGCCAAAAACTTTTTATTGTCTCCACTGAGACATGCACGAGTGCTGTAAATATAACTTTAACACATTAAATCTGGAACCATGTGAACAATAATTATAATCCTGTTAAACAGACTGGCTGGAAAGTCTGTTGTGATCACTGGATTGTAACACGAAATGTTTCAGAGAAGTGAGTCAAATGTTTGTGGACTCAGTGTCAAACCTGCTCTGATGCTCATTTTCTGATCTCTTCTTCTGGTTTTTCAATCATTCCTACATCCCTGTTTCATTAAATCACTCCATCATCACCTCTGTATGTGTTATTGAGGCTGTACTATCTTCTGTTATTTTGCATTTTTGGTTTTTCCTTGTTTGACAGTTTCATTTCCCGTAGGTTTAAGAACAATGTCTGGAGAATATTCAGTTTTTTAGCCAGTAGTGTACAGTTGGTTCATAAGATGTGTCAAAATATTCATATAACAGCTTAAAATATTGTGGGGATTTCAGCAGCCATTTGCTGATGTTTTGAATTCCAGGGATATTTATTTTTATAGTCCAGCTGTCTGCCTGTCAGTCAGCACTGACTTCTGTTGCTACTGTGTGGAGGCTTTGTTAAACACTGGCATAAGATGGTCCAGGGTGGGCTCTTATTTTTGTAGGTTGTAAAGGGTCACTTAAGGGTCCTTATCTCTTCAATATCTATATGGATTTTGTAATTCAATGCGCCAAACGTGACATTTTCTGCCAATTTCTTGAGTCTGGAGCTTGAGTAGTCAAGAAGAGCACATGGCATAACCAGAGTTCCTGAACTCTTGTATGCAGATTAGGATTAGGATTAGATTTTGAATTTATTGTCATTACACATGCACAGATACAGAGTAACGAAGTGCGTGAGTGCGTGATTATATATTTATATGTATTTACAGGAAGAAAAATAAAACAAGGGATTATAGTTATGTTATTAACAACCTGAAGACAGTGGTTTGAAATATACTGTCAAATATACAGATATACTAGGCATTGTGAATAGACATGGAGCTCTAATAATCAGTGTAAAGATTCACACATTATGTGGATGTCTATGAATATAGACTAAATATACGGATGTACATGTTATGCAGGGTGGGCCGTAAGTTTCCATACATAGGAAAAATAATCATTCATGTTGGACAACCGTTTTTATTTATGTAATGTGCTCTATATGATTACTATTGTTTCGAAAACACATATTAATACGTGTTTTCCACTGTTGATGAACTTGCATTAGCACAGTTGAAGTTATGCTTGTAGTGGCGTTGGTGATACGTTCCTTGAGATGATTTATGTCTTGAATAAGATACCTATCTGAAACATAAAAAAATATACATTATACATTTTCCTATATATGGAAACTTATGGCCCACCCTGTATAGATGAATATGAATACATTTAAAGACATACAAAATAGAAGCATATAAACATACAGTGGATGTGCATGTGTAAAGGTAAGGTCAGCAGGTCATAGTGATGATGTCACAGTCTTGTTGAGTGAACTTCAGTAAGTTCTTACACTTTCACAAGATATGGATTATTCATTTCCCACAAGATAACGGACTATGGCATTTAATATCGATTAAAGGAGCATTAAAGATCAGAAGAGTCTGTGACCATCAGTGGAGTTGCATTAAAGAATGTGCGACAACCTCATTACCTATGATACTTGATAACAAACACTGCCAAGTCGTCTGCATTTCTCCGCCAAAGGATCTCTTTAGCATTCAGGACTGAGTTGAAACACTTTCTTATGTATCATGAAAATCTTCCTCAACACATGGATGAAGCACCTGACAGCATGTGTTGCTGTACAGCAGGGGTCACCTGCCTTTTTTAGCCTCAGAGCGACCCGAACAATCAGGAGTGTTATGCAGTATTAATTTTGACAGCACTTTTTAATGTAGTTTTATTTTTAGTCTATTGCCTAAAATAGCTTTTAGTTTTTGTCATAATTTAGTCATCTAAATTGTTTTAATTTTAGTCTAGTTTTAGTTCATGAAATTTCACAACAAATTTAGTCGACGAAATCTGCTGTAAATTTAGTCGACTAAAATATGAAGTGTAAAGTGTAAGACATTTTTTAATGTTTCCTTGAATTTCTGAGGTCATGTTCTACACTTGGATCCCACCACCACGAAGCAAAGGCAGTTGTGGTTGGATGTCCCTCTTAACTCATCCAACCCTTCCACACAACCAAAGTAGCTGTGATTGGATATATTCCTAACTTGTCCCTACTTTCTACATGACCAAATTAGGTCTGATCTGATAAAGTTTCTGTCAGACATTGTAGTCTAGTTTTTATTTGTTGACAAAAATGTCAGTTAATTTAGTTTTAGTTTTTGTCCATGTACAGTTGTTTTGTTTTAGTTATAGTCTAGTTTTCGTCAGGGGAAAAAGGTTGTTGATGAAAACTATGACGAAAATAATTAGTCGACAAAATCAACACTGGTGTTATGGAGGGATATTTGCTTGATTTAATGTTCTTAAGTAATAAAAGTGTTATAATTTAACAAAAAATAATAATATTATACATTTGTGAGGCTACATACGGCATTGTATGTTTTCTTTTTTACTTTAATTATTCCTAACAATAATTTTTACTACATTATATGAGAACAATATACCTACATGCATCTTCAATTATTTATTTTTCTGTGTCAGCATCAATGTAAACTTTGACCCCATGCAGGTTAAAGTTTAGGAAAATTAGGTGGGTTTTACAATATAATGCACATGTTACATTTGCTATTTTTGTATTTATCAAGTGTAATTTTTTTTTATTTATTTTGTAAAACATGCAATTGAATTTAGAAAAAATGTCTATTTATTTCAAGTTCTTTGATGGTAGCTTGTGTTATACTTTAAATGTCCCAAAGAGCACATCACTGGTGCTCTTGGGTACATTGTTGGGTACCCCTGCTGCATAGTGTCACTGAAAATCACTTATTGTGCAGGAGAGAGTTAGTAACTCTAACATGGCAGCACAGGAGAGACAAAAATGATTGTATTGTATGCATTTAAATCAGTGGTGTGGCCTCATTTTAGACTTTTAAAGGGACATAAGAGATGGACATGACACATGGAATTCATTAAGAGTGACATATGACGATAAATAGTTGGAAATACAGCTCATCAGGAGAAGAAAAAGCTGGCACCAGCAAAGCTAATGCTACGCGAACCCCGCTGAAAAACCAACAAACACTTGCTTAGTTTTTCAAAGCTGCTTCCCAGTTATGGGCAAGCTAAGAAAATAGCTCAATCCATTACTGACTTAATGAGATAGAGAAATATATCTGTTCAGATTTAGAAAATTCCTATGTGTGAAATCTACAGAGGTTTAACTTGGTTTTTAAAATAGACTTAAATTAATACAGCACTGCCTCTTTTTAGCTAATATAAAGCCAACAGGGTTATCAAAGATTTGTTTAAGCTTTGAAACAATGCATTGTAATCTCTGTTTTTCAAAGTTTGTTTACAAGACGTAGGACTTTCTCAGCCAACAGGAAAACACTATTCCTTAAATGTTGTTCTGCACTTATCTTATATGACCAAATGTGAATGGAAGGCAGCGCAATGTTAATTAACTATAGAAAGTTCTCCCTAAAGGTGTTTTAATCTGCACAACTCCTAAAGAGCCTAAAATGAATTCTGCACATCCTTTGTGAGGATTGAATGTTGATATTTATAAAACCTTAACTGCAGAAAAAATAACAACAGTGTTCCTTAAATGTGAGCCACAATGACCGACACTGCATTTTTGAAGCATGGCTAGCCACCAGCAGCTCTTAGAAGTGTTTAATAATCACATTTTTATCTTTATTTAGCAGGGAAAGTTTTGCTGAGCACACAAGCGCTCCCTAATTACAAACAGTTGCACCTGGGAGACACAGGATTTAAGAAATGCTGAGGTCATGGCTCCAAATAGCAGCAGTGCATCAACGCTTGACAAAGACGTTTTGAGCAGCTGCCATAAAAATGAAAAATTGTTTAATCTTAGTCGTATATTGTGTCTTTCACCTGTAGACTTATCCACTTAATAACCTCTCAGGCTCTACCAGGGAACTTCAGCCTCTGTTCTGTTTCATGTAAAAAAAGAAATGTGTTTTTGAACTTAAATGTGAAAATATATGATATTTACAAACCTCTATTTCAATGAAGTTGGGACGTTGTGTAAAACTTAAACATAAACATAATACAATGATTTGCAAATCCTTTAGACCTATAGTCAATTGAATACACTGCAGCAAGGTATTTATTGTTCAAACTGATGACCTTCAATAATATTGTGCAAATATTCTCTGATTTTGAATTTGGTGCCTGCAACACTTTCCTTAAAGTTGGGACAGGGGCAACAAAGGACTGGGAAAGTTCAGCAATACTCTAAAACATCTGCTTTGGGTATAAAAGGAGCATCCAGCAAGGCTCACTCATTCACAAGCAAAGATAGGATGAGGTTCACAGTCATGCAAACAACTACGTGAGCAAATTGTCCAACAATTCAACAACAATTAGAGGATTTCATCATCGACTGTCCATATTATCACCTGGAGATTCAGAGAATCTGGAGAACATAAGCATCCATTCATTATTTATACCCCTTCCTTTTCAGGGTTGTGAGGACTGGGGCCTATCCCGGTTAACATTGGGCGAGAGGAGGGGTACACCCTGGAAAGGTCACCAGCCAATCACAGGGCCATATAGAGAGACAGACAACCATTCACGGCCTCACCCACACCCCCATGCTTAAGGGCAATTTAGTGTCTCTAATTGACCTTAAAAGCATGTTTTTGGTCTGTGGGAGGAAGTCGGAGTGCCTGGGGGGAACTCACATATGCATGGGGAGAAAAGTTTGGAACTGACTGACACAGGGTTCAAACCAGCAACCTTCGTGATGTGAGTCACATGCACTACCTGCTTCATTTCAGCAGCAAGACTGAAAACCAACAATGACTGTCTCAAACCAAGCCGAATTCTGCAAGTCTACACTGTAAACAGGTTTCTGTAAAGTTTTACAGTAACTTACTGGCAAGAAGATGTCAGAAAGTTACTGTAAATGTTTTTAAAGTAGCATTACTCTGTTTTAATTAACAGTTTAATTAATGGATTTTTCAGCATCCATACTGTATTTTCATTTACAGTATTACTGCAGTTTATTATTCTACACAACTCTAATGCATATGAAATTACAGGTGAACTTGCTGTTTTAGAATTGATTTTGCTATAGCTATTAAAAATGATCATTTATAGCAATATATAGTTGTAAAGAAAAATATCACATACATACTTTTTCATGGAATCAAATACTTTTCTTAAGTATTTATTTCAAAGAGGTGAAACATTTACTTAAAGGAATTTTGCCTTTTTTTTCCAGGGGATTTTGTTTTCTTAATCACTCAATCAACTAATCTTTATTTGTATGGTGCCAAAGCATAACAAATGTTATCTCAAGCCACTGAAGCCATGATGGTCTATTGCCCTTTTCAGTTTTTTACTGTATAGACATTTTACAGTAGGTAACTGTAAATATTACAGTAAAGTTTACATAAATCAGTATGCTTTTCCACGATCCATTGCCATTCACAGTAACTTACTGTATAGACCTTTTACAGTAGGGTCATTTAGATATCACAGTAAAAGACTGTTGCATTTACAAAATCACAATGTAGCAACACAGAGGCTTCTTGGTAAAAGAGTACAGGTAATAGACCGGCCTACCTGCTGTCCAGACCTGCCTCCTTTTGAAAATGTGTGGCACATGTTGACACGCAAAATACAACAACAGGGACCTGAACTGTCAAGCAATTGAAGTTGTACATCAAGCAAGAATGAGAAAGAATTCAACCTACAAAGCCTCAACAATTCGTGTCCTCAGCTCACATTGAGCTGAGGACACGCTTATTGAGTGTTGTTAAAGTAAAGGTGATGTAACACAGTGGTAAACATGCCCCTGTCCCAGCTTTTTTGAAACATATTGCAGGCATCACTTTCAAAATAAGTCAATATTTGCAAAAAACTATAAAGTTTATCAGTTTAAACTTTAAATATCTTATCTTAGTAGTGTATTCAATTGAATATATGTCAAAAAAGTGTCCCTGTTTTCCGTTTTTATTATTTGTTAAGAAAAAAACGTATCATACATTTCGCGATGCATTTCCTCTTAGGACTTCTGTAACAAAACGAAGCAGTCAGGTACATTTTTGTCAGTGCTGCTTGTTCACAAGGCGGTGAGAAAATCTGTTTCAGAACAGTAAAAGTTATTGACCAGATGTTCCTAAACATAAAATGTATGTCTTGTTTAGCTCGAGGCAGGTTTGGAGTTTAGTGAGAGTTTACATCCTCTGGTCAATATTTAAAACTTCGAGGTTTCTTTTTATATATTAGGCTTAACTGTTGCATTTGCTTTTTTATGTTTTTATATGTTGTGTTGCAGACTTTGTTTTGAGTGTTTAATGTGCCTCCAAGTTTGAACATTTCACATGTTTTTATGCAAACCCCAATTCCTAAGAAGTAGGGACATGGTGTATAATGTAAATAAAAACAGTGATTTGCAAATCCTTCTCAACCTATTTTCAATTGAGAACACAACAAAGATGATATATTTAATGTTCAAACTGATAAACTTTTTTTGCAAATATTCACTCATTTTTGATTTGATGCCTGCAACACATTCCAAAAAAGCTGGGACAGGAGCATGTTTACCTCTGTGTTAAATCACCTTTCCTTTAACAACACTCTATAAGTGTTTGCTAACTGAGGACACTAACTGTTGAAGCTTTAAGGGGGAATTCTTTCCCATTCTTCCTTGATGTACGACTTCAGTTGCTTAACAGCCTGGGATCCCAGATTTTGTATTTCGGGCTACATAATGTGCCACACATTTTCCATGGAGACAGATCTGGACTTCAGGCAGGTCAGTCTAGTGCCTGCACTCTTTTACTACAAAGCCACGCTGTTGTAACACGTGCAGAATGTGGCTTGGCGTTGTTCTGCTAAAATAGGCAGGGACATCCCTAAAAAGACATCTCTGATAATAGCATGTTGCTTTAAAACCTGTGTGCCTTCACAGATGTGAAAGTTACCCATACCATGGGCACTTACAGCCTGGAGGACACCATGTCCATGATGTCCAAAAACTAATGAAATGTGGACTCAGACCACAGCAGACTTTTCCACTTAGCTTCAGTCCATCTCAGATGAGCTCAGGACCAGAGAAGTTGTTTCTGGGTGTTGATGATATTTGGCTCTGGCTTTGCATGGTAAAGTTTGAACTTGCACTTGTAGATGTAGCAACGAACTTTGTTAGCTGACACTAGTTCTCTGAAAGTCTTCCAGAGGCCATGTGGTCAAAACCCTCTCAAAGTGATGTCAGTTTTTAATGCAGTGCCAGCTGAGGGATCAAAAGTCATGGGCATTCAATGTTAGTTTTCAGCCTTGTTGCTGACGTGCAGAGATTTTTCCATATTCTCTGAATCTTTTGTTTATAATATGGACTGTAGATCAGAATCAGAAAGACTTTATTAATCCCTAAGGGGAAATTTGGTTGTTTCAGTTGCTCTTATACACAGTATAGCAGTAGGGCATATCAAATAAAGATATTAAAATAGATAAAAGCATACAATAAAATAAAATAAAATTAAAATGAAATAACATGAAATGAAAAATTAAGTAGGCAGGTTGCAACATGCAGAATCTTTAAGCATATCAACTTCCTTATGATGGAAAAATAAGTAAATTTAGCAGAAGTGAGACTATGAAAAAGACCAAGGAATTCCCACTATTAGCGTTAACAATGATGAAGATAGATGATGAAATCCTGAAATTCCTTGGTTGAAAAATGTAGTGACCCTCACCACAGCTGAGCTTTTCAGGGATGTTCCTGTTATACCCACACTCACCTGTTGACAGTTAACTTGTTCACCTGAGGAATGCTCGAAACAGGTGTTTTTGTTGTTGTTGTTGTTGTTGTTGTTTTTAACATTCCTCAACTTACCCAATCTTTTATTTCCCCTGTCCCAGCTTTTTTGGAAGGTGATGCAGGCACCAGATTCAAAACGAGTGAATAATTGCAAAATACAGAAGTTTATCAGTTCAAACATTAAATAACTTCATGTTTTGCTGTTCAGTTGAATATAGTTTGACAACAATTTGCAAATCAGTGTTTTCTGTTTTTATACGTTTTACACAATGTCCCAACTTCGGTGGAATTGGGGTTTGTAGTTATTAACTAATAAAGCCTTTATCACTGTATCAATAAATGCTGATAATTCAGAAATGCTCCATATATGGTTCTGTTCTTTGTTGTTTGTTATGGACAATTTTTAAAGCAAATATATCGCAGTAAACCAAGAAATTTCATGTGCAGAACTAGTTTCTAGTTAATTTTTTTCCAGGATTGTATATTTTGGATAATTGTTTATGTTTACTTAAATAACTGGATGTTCAGTCACGGTTGAACACATTCGGTCAGCGGGACAAAGGAACAGCTTTGGGTCACTCAGAGAAAAAAAAAGAAATGATTAATCTCTGAATCCTCTGCTCCTCCAGCTAACAAAGATCAGACCTGAACGCGCCTCTGACTGATGGACATTACCAACCTCTCTCTCTCCCTGTCTCTCTCTCTCTCTCTCTCTGACATGCCGGCGGGACTTTGCGTGCGCATTTCCCCCCTCCTCGCATGCGTCGGGAGCGCACGGAGGGCGCACGGTGTCAGTTTGCTCCAGCCTCTGGTAGCGGCGGGTCGGTGGCTGCTGGTTTGCGCGCACACTGCCTCCTGACAGCGGCAAGGAATTTGGGGAGTGGAAATTCCGCTGTTACTTTCACGGCTCGCCTCGTATTTCTGACATTTGTGCTGTGACGGTCAGGCAGAGGCTGCGAACAGAGAGAGAGAGAGAGAGAGAGAGAGGCGGGGATAGAGAGAAAAAGAGAGAAATACGGAGTTAAGATCTGGAAAGCAGCGCTCCGATGATCCTTGGGGCTCGTTTTCACTCAATTCTGCTCTTCTCTTTTTGATTTATCCACTTGGAAGTACGTCTTCGCTCGTTTTTGTGAGGTTTGACGTAAAGCGAGGGCGCACAGCTGCCACTTTCACGGATTTCTCCTTTTTTGATTCTTGTTCTCCACATTTGGATTATTCTTTTTCTGTTTCCAGGAGATGGCAAGTTGTTGCCTGCCAGCCGCGGGGATCTGCTGCTGAACCCTTACAGGATGCTGGGGACCCTACGACTACCCGCTCTCCTACTTTGAGATAAATTGTCGATTATTTTTCCCTCTTTTATTTGGACGTAACAAGCCCTTGGACGTTTTTCGGCTTTACTGTCATTATTCAGAATGTCTGTGTCGTACAATCTAAGGATGCTTTGTGGATTGCTATTGTTCCTTTTCGCCCAAGTCATCTCGGTTGCTTCGTTGACTCAGACGGGTAGGTGTTGACTGCTTGTATGAATGAATACATGTGGCTCGACAACAGGCAGTTTGGCTGAATATTGATCCTTTTTGCATCATTTTGCTGCCTTGTTGACTCTCACCTGTTATGCCTGTGCTGTCACTCATGGAGCACATCTGCGAGTTAACCCTTATTTTACTGTATTTCAGTGGTTAATGAGCTTAATCAAAGGTATTATGCAAAAATACCTGTTGTTAAGACACAAAGCTGTCTTTAAACATGGCACAAAGTATGCAAAAATCAACATAAAATCACAATATGTCATAGCAGATTTGAAAGAAGCCCCTGCGTAAAGGTTTCCACAATTTTAAGAGATTTTACGCATTTTCCCCGAAGGTCTCCTCTGCGCTTCTGCCATTCAAAGACGTATTTTGGAGCTTTTACGCACGTCGCCACTGTAGCCCGGTGGAGTCCACAAGCAATTTAATAAATCATTCATTGAGAAAATTTAATTCAATCATGCTGCATGTTCGAGGAGGCAGCAGCTGCAGCCAGCGGCTCACCTCCACGGGCGTAATCACACCTTCTGTTAGGGATGCAGAGGAGCAGTTTACACCACACCTTGTCAGAGAAGAGTGTGATTTTGGGAGATTTATTACCTTTTAGGCTGATAGGAGCTAATGTGAGATGGTTTTATTGAAAAATGGGATAAGAAGGGGGACATTTAAGCTTTCCTGTTAACACATTGTTTCTTTAAATATTTGATTTTTAATGATCCTTTCTTCATTCATGAGCTCTAAGCACGGTCCAAAAATCCTGTCAGTATTTCATAGCTGGATGCCAGAGTGCACAAAAAATAATAAGTTATTTCTTCAGTAGATTATGAATGTCACAATTTTAGAGATTCAGACTTTGGAATAAAAATAAATATTAATGGCTATTTGATACTCTGACAACAACAGGAGTCCTGGACACACAAGATCTTCCATTTTTGACCATAAAAACGCACAAAAACTCCCACTCAGTTGCTAAATTGATCAACATTATGGTTAACATTGTCTATAATCCTTGATACCACTTATTTTAACACGATTACATTTCTGTTATGTTACAGTCGTTGGTATGAAAAGTGCAAAATGTTGATTACCATTGGTCATAATCTGCTCTAAAAAAGGTCAGATTGTCAAAGTTGTGCAAATTTGGAAAAGTGGGTGAAACTGTCATAGAGCTAGGGTTTTCTAAACCTCTTTCTCAACTTATTTTTGCACTTTAGACGGTGTACATGAGTTTTCCTGCCATTTTTGATCATACAAATCATGCATTTCCTATTAATTGGTGTTTTGGACTTCCATTTTTCCGTCATGGTAACAGACATGTATCAATACCTTTTTTTTTTATTACCAATATCAATTGTTCTGATGTTTTTTAGCAAAGTTTAGACAACGCTTCCGCAGATGTATGCCAATACTCCAATTTCATTATTGCTAATATTGATGCCGATACAGAGATATTCACTTATTCTTGTTTCAAACACCAAGTCTCTTCTAGAACAGACCTGTTTCTGTCATTGTGCATGTGAGTGTTGTCTTATTTGTGTTGGAAACATGTAGAAAAAACATCATTATTTGACTTTATTGGTTTTTATGTGGACATTAAGTGGGGATAAAGTGAAGCATCATGGCACATCAAAGCTTTCTACTAACATCACAGCTGGTATAGGGGAAATATGATCATATGGTTGATACAAATGTTGGGTGCAAATGTCGTAGAAAATGTTCATACCTTTGGATCTTGATACATTAATGTATGCAATAAGCTTCAAGCAGCAAAGCAACAACCTGCAACCGGTTTTTATGAAGCTATGGATAGTTTCTAATAAGATTTAAATAAACTTACTTTGCAGAAACTTCATAAAAGTAATACACATATGCAACACTCTAATATTGGTACATATAAACAGAGACTTTAAATATGCAGATAAAATATAAATTATTCTGTGCATCCCTCATTTTTACCTCAACAGTTATTATTCCATAAGTAAAATAAATAAAGAAGAGTGATAACTTCCCATTTAGAGTTGAAACATGATGTGTATTCTGGTCCACAGCGTATCAATGAGAGTAAACAAAAGTGATTTTACTGAAATATCTTCACCTGAACATATTTGGAAAGTATTTATTTAAAAAAACTCAGTTTAACCCTCTGCCCCAACTCACTCCCTCTCCCACTGTTTCCATTTATTCTTTAAGTGTTACATCTGAGAGCAGTTAGGAGCTTCCTTTAACTGAGCAACTTTTTCTCTTCTGTGGTGCAGACAAATGTGGGGGGAAACATAGAGATCCACACCGCGGACTACCTGACCTCCCCAGGGTACCCGAGCGCCTACCCACCCTCCCAGCAGTGCGTGTGGGTGATCACCGCCCCGGAGCCCGGACAGAAGATCCTCATCAACTTCAACCCGCATTTTGATCTGGAGGACCGAGATTGCAAGTAAGACTCCCCTCCTCACTCCCTCAGCCTCTCGGTCTCCCAGCCCCTCTCCTCTGCTCCTGAATCCTGCCTGGATACAGTGTGAAACTCTGCCCCCTATTGGTCAAGGTGCAGGGATGGGAGCTGGCTCTGAGGCTCCTGGCTGTGAGTTCAGAGGAAATGGGTGTTTGATGGGTTTATGTCATTCATTGATAAAGAGGGAGGGTCTCTCATGGCTTGCGCCTCAGATGTGGGTTTTTGGCAGGAATATAAAGGAGAACAAACCCTGTGAAACTCAGCGTGTACCTGCTTTTTATTAATGAAGTTCAGTTTGCCTGGTGCGAAAAAAGGAGAGATTGTGTTTGTTTTCCATTTGGAGGCTGCGTACCTGTTTGTCTGGGAGGTCTGCTTGCAGAAATAGAATCTGAAGGATATAATTCAAGGCTTATCAATGAAGTATTAATTGATTTAGTTTATTGGTTTAAACAAGATTAATTTTTTTTAATCTAATTCATACTTTGCCTAATGCTTTGTAAAATCGACTGGGTAACACTTTTGGCCGAGTTTAGTTAAACATGTTGGCATAATGTAACATAACAGTTTACCTTGCCACCATTGCATATCCACTTTTATGAACCAAAATTGTCACTTCTTAAAGAATAAAATGTATTTTTTAAATATGTTTTTCTTTCTGACACAAGTAGACTTCACAATTAGAGGAACAGGTCAATTAAAGTAAAGTGGAGGCTTTGTGTTCTAGATGACAAATTAATATCATTTAAATCAATAAATCCAAATATCGTGCATCTCTAATTTGATATGTTGGCCAAAAATATCCACACAAAAAATTGCGATCAAGATATGGAGCATATGCAGCTCATGTGTTTGTAATGTTTGTTTTAGCTTATTCTAATAATACAGATCCAATTTGGGGGAGCACGGTGGCGCAGCAGGTTGTGCACGTGCCTCACAGAAAGAAGGTTGCTGGTTCGATCTCCGTGACTGTCAGGGCCTCTATGTGTGGAGTTTGCATGTTCTCCCCGTGCATGCGTGGGTTCTCCGGCTTCCTCCACAGACCAAGAACATGTTCATTAGGTTAATTGGTGATTCCAAATTGCCCTTAGGTGTGGGTAGGTGTGTTTGTTTCTTTATGTGGCCCTGTGATCGGCTGGCGACCAGTTCAGGGTGTGCCCCGCCTCTCGCCAATGTCAGCTGGGATAGGCTCCAGCCCCCGTGACCCTGGAAGGAATAAGGTACAGTGCTCAGCATAAATGAGTACACCCCTTCAGATTTGTCAGAAAACCTTTAGTTTCCTTTAAAATCAACATTTTCTATGGCATACTATACCACAAATACTCCCCCAAATGTGGGCCATTGATTGCAAACAAGATTTTTTAAGTTGCACACTAAAAAGTATTTTTTCCAATTTAAAATCAGGATGCAAAAATGAGTACACCCCAATCAAAGGGGAGGGAGCAAAGCTAAATTTTAGTCCTAATGTTACCCTAAAAAAATGTTATTGTTCTTTTGTTCATTTAGATATTGATTAATACATTACTTTTAATAGGAGGTGCACTTATTTATGCAGGGCAGTGTATATAGATAATGGATGTGGATACAGTACAATAATGTTTTAAAAATATCCATCCATCCATTACCTATACAGTTTATCCCTTTCACAGTCTTGAGGGGGCTAGAGCCTATCCCAGTTGACATTGGGTGAGAGGCGGGGTACCCCTGAACTGATCACAGCTGATCACAGGGCGGCACAGAAGAATGGACAACCAGTCATACTCACACTCATACCCAACAACAAGTATTTGGTCCGTGGGAGGAAGGGAGAACCAATGGATGCATGGGCAGAGCATGAAAACTCCACACAAAAAGGCCCTGACTGACACGGGGATCGAACCAGCCACCTCCTTGCTGTGAGGCAAGTGCACCACCTGCTTCACTACCGTGCCACCCTGTTTAAAAATAAGTTTATAAAAAGTTGGTGTTTTCATTATTCATGGATGCTTTGAATCAGTTCTGAATCTTTTATAAAATAATTTGATTTGAATGCAAAGCAGTTTTTTGGACACTTTTAGTTGGTTGATTAGCAGAAAGAACTTGAGATTATTTGGGGTTTTCATGGACAAAGGAATCATTCATGTTCACATTAAGTCAGATCAATGGACTAAACAGAGAAACTTTAGTGCAGCCGTGCTTCCTGTCACCATCTGTGGATTATATTGCTCTGCGCTGACCAGTCAAAAGGTCATTTGGTGAAATAGTTTTTCCTTAAACATCCATTTTCCACACTGTCACTCATCATTCCCTCACATGCCTGATTGTGTTTTTCCTGGCATCACCCTACACGACATGTAAACAAACATTCATGCATGTAGACACAAACAGATACACACCACCCCCCCGCAACCCCCCACTCTTTAACCCGCAGACACACACCCAATTGTGTGCATCCACACAACAGCCCATGTGTTGCCTCTCTCTTCCATAAATAAGCCTGTTTTTTATGTCGGCTCCTCTGTCTCTTTTAAAAGCTCCATAAACGGCTCCTGTGTAAATCACCGCTGGCTGTCTCACAGATGGGCTCCACCAATACTATTGGATCATGTTGCAGCACCGAGGGACTAATAAACCATTAGCTTTCTGGACAGATAGTGGATATTGTGTGTCTTTTAAAGGATTACACACCTTCTCCCAGTGATTTCAGCCAAGGATCAGAGGGATTTCTCCAGGAGAAACCTCGTTCTGCTCTGACCTTGTTTCATGTGATAACCCAGGGAGCAATATAAGTATGTAATAATGCTGTGTTAGTAATGAAATGCCATAAATCTGGGTAATAAAGTTTCAGTAGGAAGTTGGGACTGGGACTGTGTAGCACACCACCAATAGAGTATTATAGTGTGCTTTAAATCACTTTCACATGGGTTAATGAGCTGGAATAAGGTGGTTGTAAAGTGTAATATTAGGGTTTAATTAGAGTTTAGCATGTGATGAATGTTTAACTAATATGTTTTTATCCAATGGGAGAGCAGAGAGACTTTTGTGGTCTGACAACGAGTAAAATGGGTTGTCATGTCTAAGAAGTAGAGAAGCCCAGAGTGATTGATAACCGGTTTATAAGGTAATAATACGTGATGGGCAGATCAAAATAAGTGATTCAAACTCATCACCTGAGGCAACATTACATATAAAACTAGAGAGCACTGTATTGCTGTTACATCTATAATCAATAGTTCCATGATAAAGTTACCATCATAATATGATTCCTTGACTCTGGAAACCCACACCTAGCACTTGGTATCATGTTGATATTGTTATTAGTTTGCCAGTTATTGAGCAAAGGCGATTGTTTGCTAATGGCGGTTATCTGGATCACCACCAAAATCTAGTCATTTTTAAGTTGGGCCATTATTACACCTCCTGAAATTTTTAGCAAAATCCATTCTGTAATTTTTGCGTAACCTTTCTAACAAACAAACAAACATACGCTGACAAAAACATAACCTCCTTGGTGGAGGTAATGATGCTTTTCTGTGGGGAATCGATGCTGACTCGTGGTCACTTCATCAGACTTTATTCAGCAGATTTATTACCCCTGCCAAAGAGGATGTTTTCACAAGTGTTTGCTAGTTTGTATGCTAGTTCAAGAACATCCATCCATCCATTATTCAGACCAGTTATCCCTTTCGGGGTTGCAGGGGGCTGGCGCCAATCCCAGCTGACATTGGGCAGGGGGCAGGGTACACCCTGATCCAATCGCCAGACGCATTCAGCTAACACTCTAACCAGCTGAACTGAAACACTGAACTAGTTACCATGTAGGTTTTTAGGAGAAACAAGCTTGACAGTTTATTTTGATATTGTCCTGCACAAAACAGTCGTTGGGGCCTCTGGACTAACATCGTCACTTTGTATGATTTAGTTGTCCTTATTGTAGGATACTTGTTGCACTACCTTTAGAGAGTTTATGTACTGCTCTGTTGAACAAAGTTAGTAAAAGCATGTTATGACTGAATAAGGATGGCCTTTGTGGTTGTTTTATCAGGTTCCACTACCACTTATAGGGAGTTCTGCTGCACTACAGAGCTAAACAGACTGATGAACCACTAACCCACAGCCATATTCAAATATTAGGCTTAATAGTATCAGTCACCCTCATAGATGATCACTGCAGGTATAGGGAGCAAAAACTGTGATCTGCTTTTCTCAAGGATGAAGTTATTTCAAATCTAAAAAGTACGTGGAAATGTAGCATTTTATCTGTGTTCATGCTAATTTCTTTATGTTGCAACTTCTGGCTGTAAACTCTTTGTAGCTCCTCAGTGGGGAGGGTGAGCATTACCACATCAAGACTGACAGGCTCTCCCCCAAAAACCTGTGACCGCCGAGCGACCAGGCCACCCAGCATCCACCGTAACATGTCATTTGGCTGTTTTCTTAGGCCTCTCGGTTTTGCTCGATTGGTTTCATTATTTGTCGTGTGAGTTTGTGTTGGATGGTGGTGGGGTGTGTAGCTCATAGCTCTCTGACTTGGCAGGAGGCGGTGTTGTTTTTGGGAATGAGTCAAATGTTCGAAATATGCCCATTGAGCCGGGCCGTAAGCCTTTGGCGAGACCGCAGACCCACTTAAAAATTTCCTGAGATGATATTTGAGAGTTTCATCTCTCTGTTTGATGCCACTGAGTTCAGCTTCAGATCCAAAATATTGTAATTCCCTGATTGAAAACAGTCACAGAACATAATGTTTTACTGTGAAGTCCTCGAGTTTGGGCTTTAGTCTTTCACTGCAAAGCCACATGTAAGAGTACGCATGTGCCCCACTGAATTGTCCATGAGCAAGATATTGAATACATATCAGTGATTTGTCTGACCTTTGACATCAACATGTCCTTGCAGAGTGGGGAAGCACAGCAGGGACTTTGTCCTTCAGCACTCTCAATGTTTGTTTTTTTAGAGCTTAAACAAGTGGCGATAAATCAATAGGCAATCAATAGGCTATTTATCTCTCACAAACAAGAAATCATTAATGCAAGTTTAGTATCAAGATTCTGTGAGTCCAGCTTCTTGAATCATGTTTTCTGTCTCTCTGCTTTATGTTTTTATTGGCTCATTTTTTAGGCTAAACGACACACAAAAAATAACAAAGTAAAATCTGCAAGTCTAACTATTACTTTTATTTGACAAAAGAAGGAAATGGATCAGCATTTTAATCGATATGGAAAAAGTAGTTTGTAGTGATTTTAAAGGCCAACCTAAAAGTTAGTGTCTTATAGTGCAGTGAAGCTTAATGTGAATAGTATTGTAAGTATTTTATTGATCACAAAGCTTATTTCAGGCACATAATCAGAAACGTATCCAACAATCCTGTAAACTTTCAGACGATGGAGGCAGAAGTGCTAAAGTGCAAATGCATTTCTAGTTTTTCAGGCTCATTACTACTCTATTATTTCAAGTGAGTATTTGATATGCATCCCTTACTTCAAATTAGCAGTAAAAAATTTGGAAAAAACAGTAAAAATTGGTGGTTACAGCCACTGGCAGCCCAGGAACCATGTTACCCTTTGTTTAATACATTTCAACGGTCCATCTGGGAAAGAGCCTATAGAAAGTGTTTGGGGAGGGCAGAAACTTTTGGAGATATATCCAGCAGGTGATTGGACGATTGGTCCATCAATGTACATTTATTGCGGGCCAATCAGATAATGTCGTAGGTGGGAGCTACTGTGCAGCAGGATGTGAGCTACTTGTTAAACAAACTCTCATCAAATCATGTCAGGAGTGGAGCGAACATATCAGTACGACAGAGTATTCTGTAGTGTTTATTTGTTTTTCATTTGATAAGTGAATGCACTCCAGATCTGATAAAACTGCTACTGAAGCTGCTAGCATCTATGCTAATCACTGTATGAGCAGCCACTTCTTGCTGTCATCTCGATAGTAGCTTGTTCCTTTTCCTGCTCTAAAGGACTCTGATTGGGTTGTCCAGCTTTGGGTTGCTCTCAGTTGTTGTAGATTGGAGCTCGGCAAGATGGATCTGCATGATTACAGACATTACAGTCAGGTCCAGCTGCTGTGCAATGTTATTAAAATGTAACCTGCCTGTCAGTTTGAAATAAAAAGTTATCTATGTACATGACAAATCGTTAGAAAATCTGTCATTACATCATTAAAAAAATCAATATTTCCAAGAAAAAAAGAGCCATATTTGGCTTAAATTGTTTCTGTGACACTCCCTGTTATGTATTTGTGAAAATAGAAATCAAGATCTAAAATACTCTGATACCTACATCAAAAATGTAGCTGGAATGGGCTTGAATTGTATGTTTAGCTAATTTAATTGGTTATAGTGTTTGAGTTTCCAATTATAAATGTTGACAAAGTAACTTCTTATGACAGCTATACATCCTTCTCTTTTAGTACCCTTCAAAAAGTAAAACTATGACTCTTGGCAATGAGGGTAACTTTAGTGTTACCCCATTGGTTACCACAGTTGGTCTATATCAAGAAAAGTCATTGTAGATGATTCAGTGTCTTTACCAATGTGGTCTTTAAATGATGTAAATAGGAATCAAACCAGAGGCACTAAAGTTACTGACAGGAAACTTTCAATAACACACTCCTATCTCACTATCTGCTGTCTGTCCCTCAGATTTACCCTCCTGACTGAAGTGTATTGTTGGAAAGACACCCCTCCCCCCTCCC
The DNA here is from genome assembly GCA_037902135.1 of Cetoscarus ocellatus. Classification (NCBI taxonomy): domain Eukaryota; kingdom Metazoa; phylum Chordata; class Actinopteri; order Labriformes; family Labridae; genus Cetoscarus; species Cetoscarus ocellatus. Next base: position 314,553 of record JBAMNC010000345.1, on the reverse strand, counting down.
TAATCAGATAGCCAGTCACAGCTTGCCTATCTCTCCCATTCCCGTAATTAAATTACTGGACCAAAATGGAGCAAACATGTTCCAGAGCTGTGAGAAACATGTCTGCAGTTTACTAGCCAAACAAAGAAGCCACAGGAGCGGCGAGCCAAAAACAAACGCCGGCTACATTTCCGAACATCTGTGTCACAAAATATCTACTATCGTGCAAACACATGATGCAGAGTTTGTAATTATGATCTGTAATTACAGCTTGTTTAAAAATACTTATTTGATGCAGGGAAATGTTTCCTGCCAATGTGATTCATGGTGGAAAAGTTTGTGGAGTTTGATTCTAAGAATAGATGATCAACCAGTTTGAAAACAAGAGGTCTTATCACAAAAACAAAGAGTTCTAACAAAAAAATCACAAATTCAGACGCACTGTTGTTATCTTTCAAACTTCCGGGGGTATATAGTTAAATTTGAAGTTCAGAGGGCTTCCTAAGCTTCTGCAAAACAGTCCGTCTGGGTGATAATTCGAACAACAACCTTTTGCTTCCACAAACTCTCAAGTGACACAATCTGCGCTCGGAGAACAGACGTTGCTTTAGACGAGTACCAGTAACACTTTTTGTCCAGACACTCTGAGATCCGTTGGCTCTGCCTCGGGAGCCAATCTGGAGCGGCACCAGAGCGAGTCTTGTCTCACGTCCACGTCCGAAATAGCGAGGCCGACAAAGAGGATCCCTGCGGAGCGCGGTAAAATAGAGCAGAAGCATGGATAAGGAACATGCGTCGGAGGCGGGATAATTTAGGACATCTCTTCTGAGGAGTTGGCTGAACTGTTTCCTCCTACATGAGGCTGCACTGGCACCGTCTCCACCTCACACATGCAGGACACACACAGGGGGCCAAACTTTCTGTCACTTACAGCATGCTTTGCTAACGAGTTCACTGTTCATGCTTTGTAATTTTTCTGTCATCATTTGCAGACAGGAACTCAGAGAGAGTAACACTTTCACATAGATGGTGACTTTAAAGCAGGGAGGGCAACTTTGGTGACCACGAAGGCCACAGTGATGCTATGCTCAGTTTTAGAGGGACACATTTTCACAAATATAATAGATAATACCAATAAGACAATCAGAAATTATTGCAAAATAGCGAAATGATAAAAATCAAGCTCTTTTCTGTTATATATTTTTAATTTTAATGCTCAAAACAAAACTTTAAATGACCTTAACATGGAATAACTTTCATTTTCTCCAAAATTCTCTAATAATGCTTCATAAAGGACCTTTATATAAACCACTATAGCAAACTATATTGTATAATTTAATATCATACCAGTGCCAATCCCTGATGAAAGCATGATGTCCTCAATTTGCGAGTCATCCAAGTCTTTGAGGAAGGAACTGATTAGGGAATTGTAAAGCAGAAAGACTTATGATATTGATTCCTAAAACTATTTATGAATGATTCTCAACTGGAATTCAATTTCAAGTTTCAATTTCCATCCCTACTTATAAACCTAATTATTTCCCTTGTATATGTTGTTATAGTGGCAAATCAGACTAAATACTTAATAGCAGTTTTTCCATCTTTACCTACTTTTTGTACATTTGCTTTCGGAACAGTTGGCTGCATTGATTTGAAAAAAGAAGTAGATCCTGTAAGTGTTGCATTTTAGTTTTTAAGGCTCATGCTAGTTGAGATGTGCAATTGCGTTGTTAAAAAGGGTTAAAAAGTGTTCACTTAAAGTCATGAACTGTGGCTTCAGATATAAAACAAATTTAACCCAGTGATAAAAAGACAGCCCCAGGATTTCAGTCTTGGATGGGCCTGTTTGTATTTGAGGGTTTGTTCTGGTTCCCCTCCTAAGGCGACTGTACTCTTAAAAATACTGGAAACGTTATTTCAGTTGATTATTTCTCCCCTTTCATAATACACTGCCTGGCCAAAAAAATTGCGCCACCACAAGCATTGCCCCCACAGGCTTGTACAGTAGGCACTAGGCATGATGGGTGCATAACTTCACCTGCTCTCTTCTTACCCTGATGTGCCCATCACTCTGGAACAGGGTAAATCTGGACTCATCAGACCACATGACCTTCCTCCAGGACAGTTCTTAATCCAATTTTAGTAGTTTCTGCAATCTCCTTAGATGTTTTCTCTTCTTGATGCATGCCAATGATTTGACCCTTCTTGAACAGACTAACATCTTTACCATGAACACAGGATGTGTCTTTAGACATGGTTGTTTAAGAAATGAGAAGCTACTCATTGCATCAGCTGGGGTTTAATAACTTATTGCCAGCTGAAAGACAATCGCCCATGTGGTAATTATCCAATAGGAGGCTCGTACCTGTTTGCTTAGTTAAATCCAGGTGGCGACTTTTTTTTTGGCCAGGCAGTGCAACAGTTGGTATTGTGTGTTGTATTGTTGGAAGCCTAATTAGTCACTTTTACTACAGCTAAATATGTGGGTAGCACCCCCTAAAATGTATGTGGCAGCATTGGTACCAATAACAAAACTAAAGACCAAGTTCTGTGAGACTAGTGAAGTCACAGAAAGACCAGTGGGCATGCCAGGAAGACAAAACCCCATAGGCTTTCTTCCAGGGGAGTTTTTAGCAGATTTTGATGAAGTCGTCTGAGCATGCTGGTCATGGCACAAGAAGGAGGTGATTGGATTTTAGTGGTGATCCAAATCCAGATCTGGATCCTGTTTTGTTTTTTTTTTTTTTAAGGATTTATCAATATTCTGACATTGGACAATTTTCTCAGTTTTCATGAATAACTCGGCTAATAACATTTAAGATTCAAGATTCAAAGTGTTTATTGTCATTTGTGCATTAAGAAACATGTTTCCCTGCACAATGAAATGTCTACTCTGCTGTCCACAACGACTGCCAGGTAAGAGGTATAAAGATAATAAGATTTAAATAGCAGCAAGAAAATACTGTCCAAATATAAACAAGATAAAGATGGATTCCAACGATATACATGTATAAAAGATAAGTATTTCTGTAAATTTTTGTAAACATGTATATTGTGAAAAGATCTGACATAACATCAGTCATGCTTTGAAAAAAAATAATACAAATGAAGACCATGTGGGTCCATGCAAAACCACAAGTTTGTATCTGGATCTGATTTTTTTATTCTAGACTTCAGTCTGGACCAGGGGTACATGCATATTTCGTTCCACTGACTGTAAATGCCTTGGGCGGAGGTTCGTGCTCTCTGAGCAGCTCTAGTTTATTTATTTGTTTCACTGTTAACAGCATTTTTTGTGTGTTTGTGTGAGAGTCTTTCAAGATCTGGCTCTGAAATGTCAAAGAAATCCTGATGCAGGCCAAAGAACTTCGAGTCAGCCAAACCCAAATCTTAATTTCAGCCAAACACTCACGATTTTGTAGAATGTGTCAGGTGTGCTCTTTGTGTCAACTGACAGATGTTGATGTAACCACTGAGACAAAAGCTTTGGTTGTTTGGATGTAATTTCAAACCACAAGTAAGGGTTATTTTTGTTTTTGCATTGACCGTCCTAGTTTTTCAGAGCCAGTGCCTGATTTAGTAAAAAGTTCAGATATTCTTGAGGTCCAGTCCATGACTCACTTCGCTGAGGTAAAGCAGAACAGACAGCTGGCGTGCCCACCTATCATTCACATCAGCCATGTTCTTATTCATGAAGGAATCAGACTTTGATGTAATTCAAGCAGATTTGTTATACAAGCCTCAAAAAAGAAGTTTTTGAAACAGGCCGTGAAGATGTTCAGCTCTGTGCTGTGGTTTGGCATTTTAAAGTGGCTTCTGTTGAATAAGACTATTACTTTTTAATCCATCTAAAGTGGCTGTTAAAGTAAAGACTTCAAATTTGAGCTCCCCAGAGTTTCAACTTTTGGCCGGCATGCTAGTTTAGGCAGGCAAACCAAACTGTTCTGAATTTAGGTTACAGATAGACCCCTAAACAAACCCTCAGTTTAACAGAAGTTCAGGAAGCCTCCAGCTGAGAAAGCTATTTTGGAAAGGTGGACAAATTAACTAAGTATTTACAGCTCTTTATGACCCACTCTCTGTGGAAAGTAGCCTCATGGGGAAGAATCAGGACAAGAGAAAGACACAGAGAGAAATGTCATAAACTCCTCTGGAGGGTAATGGAGGGACTAGTTGTTCCTTATTGTATGTCCTGAGGCTGTGTGCTCCATGATGAGTCAAAGCAATGCTTCCTCAAACAGAGACACAGTCACAGGACCGACGTCCCACCGCCTGCAGTTGTCACATGAATGAGAAAACACATTACTTGGAGAGCTTTCGCGAATGTCAGTGTGGATAAGTGTGGGGGCTCAGAGGCTCTGTGCTACTTATTAACTTTTTCTTGGTGTTGTTTTTTGGGGGCTGACTTTGGACTCGAACAAACAAAACATGAATTCCTGAAGACAGATTTTGTCTTTAAGGTTTTATTTAAAGGAATGTTTGACAAAGAGACAGATAGCTTATTTGGTGTTGAAGGACAGGACAGTCAATGGATGATCAGTTTATCGGATGGATTGACGATGATGGAGTTGTGAAAGATTGTCTACATGATGGATATTAATGGATGGCAATGCATAAGGGAAAAGAATGAGGGTTTCAGGGGACAGCAAGACAATGTCAACTTTAAGGTTGTCAAAATTTGGTTAACAAAATATAGCTGAAAAAATGGTAAAACAGAATGGGATATTCTCTTGGAAGATCATTTATGCAGCCCATTTATATCTTAATTGTTTTTATGAAAACAGTTAAAATGAATGTTTGATTCGCTCAACAATATAATATTTTTTTTAGTAGCTCCCATGAGGGCTCAAGCCTTTGTAGCTTAAACTAGGAGGTGCTCCAAGGTAAAAGCTTGAGAACCAATGATCCAAAGGGCTGTTGATTTGATGGATAGAAGGGTGGCAGGAAGCACTGATAGATTTGTGACTTTTAATACATTGGATTAAGAGTTTTGTCACCAAGACAGATGAACTAATGGATGGATAAATTAGATGGGGGTAGGCTTGATAGATGTGTCAATGGGTCTATAATACATCTGGAGAATTGATCAGCTAGATGGATGGATGGAGTGCAGGCTGCGCTAATAGAGCCACAAATGGATAAAATGTTGGATCTATGAGCCCCTGTAAATTGCTTATGATTGGACAAAATGGTCTTCCTGATGACAGAATGATTTAGGAAATGATGTGTGGATCTAATGGGTGGATTGTTGGATCATTCTGGAAGGATCACAGACTAAAACAGCTGAAATATTGTATGAAAGAATGGTTATACTGTGTGATGAGAGTTTGCTGGACGGATGTATAAAGCTTGAGAAAGACTGTGGGCTGCTGAATGGATGGATGGATATAGAGTTTGGTAAACTTCAGTTCCCAGCACATTCTTTCTGACCTATTCTCATGAAAGAGCAGAACATTTCCAGTTGTTGAGTCTTGTTGTTTCGAGACTCCAAAAATCTGCCACATCACAAATATCCTGTTGAATCTCAGCCTTTTTTATGTGGCTTTTAAACCAAGATGGTCCTTCGTTCTGAATTCACTCTGAGTTTGCCAGATTTAAACAAATAAAATGGTCCCCTCCAGATGGTTGTGTTTTTCAGCTCTACACCAGCCACACAAACAGGAAGATTTAAGGCATCGCTGTCACAGAATGGTTAGTCAGTGGCATGTTTCCAATGAAGTTTGAGGCGTGAGTCCCTAAAAATGAGCAATGTGGGGTTCCTCTTTCTGTTTCTTTGAAGCACAAAGCAGTTAGGAGAACGAGGTCAGTGAAAGATGGATATTCGTTTCGTCTTCCTGTTTGGTCCTTGAATAAGCAATAATCCCCTCTTATGTAACATTGTCCTCTGCACTCGACTTAAAGCAATTGTTGCAGTACATTTAAAACAGAAACAGCTGAGCAGCTTTGGGTTTAACTGGTGACTGTAAGGTTGGATAATTTCCCTTTTAGCTCAAAAGTGGTTTGAGATTACCAATTACAGCAAATGAGATTCAGTACCACATAGATTTAGCAAAATTAATGTACCACACGTAGTGTTGAACAACTTTGCCAAACATGACATTGCATTATTTCTCACTCCTGTGATATGCATCATCATGTTTGAAAGAATTGACACCAGATGTTTTTGTGCATCTATGGAAGTCAAACACCATTAAACACCAGCTCACACATACAGGTAATCAGACATAACATGCTGAAAAAGGCGAGAAGGATTGACTTGTTTCTTCATCAACTTCACAAGTAAACCCATGGCTCGCAGTTGTGTTACTTAAAGCTCATATCAGACACCATTTCTAATTAGCATTCTGCTGTGTTAATGCTCTGTGGCCATGGTGCTCATGGGGATTTCCTTGTATCTTTGACATCTGCCTTATCTGCATTGGGTGTCACCCTGCTGTTAACAAATTGCTGCAGTTAACACTATTTTTATAAGATGGAAGGTGCCCTAATCAAAGCCTCTTTGTCTGAAATATTACAAAAGCCATATTTAATGAGGACTTTTAACTTAAGAGGCTAAATAAGAAAGTCTCCACATAACTTGGTCACCATTTGAACTGTAACATCAGTTCATCTATGGCAGCAGCATCACTTGGAAGGATTTTTCGTATACCTGTGCTAATTAATGATTTTAAAGTGATACCAATGTCTTAATAGCTGCTGAAACAAGTCTTTTGAAATAAAAAAGAGTGCTTATAATGTTTGTGGTGCTTCTATTGCCATGATAGCAGTTCCTTTACTCAGAGGGCAATTGGTTAAGCATCTTTGGCTATGACATTGAACAGGGTATGTTGGTACCAGTACTACATGAGTATAGATATTTGGTCCCCATACCTAACTTAAAGCAGGGACACAAACACTTCACATTTTTCATTTGATTTTTTCTCCCCTTTAACCATACCAATTGGTATTGTAGTTTGTATTGTTGGAAAGCCTGATTGGTCACCTTTATATCAAGTTACAACTTGAAAGGATTGTGCATTTGTGGAATGAGCAGCACAACTAAACATGTGGGTAGCACCGCCCAAAAAAGTGCAGAAATCCCGTCTTCCCCTGGAAGACAGCCTTCAGTGAAGCAGGAAAGAAGAACTGGTCTTCTAGGGGTGTTGTCTTCCACTTTGTGGTCCGTCTTTGACTTCACCAGTTTTACAGAACTTGGTCCTCAATTTGGGAATGGTACCAGGGTTGACACCAAATAATGCTGCCACCCTACAGACCATAACACCAGCTTCTAGTTGTGGGAGATTACGGCACATTTTTTGGGGGCGGTACCCACACATTTAGCTGTCTTGCTCATCCCAGGAAGGCACAACCTTACAAGTTGTATCTTGTTAGAAAGCTTACTAATGAGGCTCTCAACCAATATAAAATAAGATACTTATTGGTTTTATTAAAGTGTAGAAATAATCAACCAAACTAATGTTTCTAATCTTTATTTGAAGAGCACAGATTAACATTTAGTCTTTGCTTTATTCAGGCTCTAAACTGTATTTCATTTCTAAAATTACTCAGTTTTTATGTTGCCTTGGTGTCTTTATCTAATTCCCTCCCTGCTGAGCTGATGGTGCTAAAACAAACAGCGGTAGTGTCATCATAAAATGCCTCTCAGTCATTAATTAAGATCTTTACCGAACATGAAATTTTAAAGTCATGGATTACCTTAAAATGGTTGGTTGGAATAAAAATGAAAAAGAAGAGAAAGGAGAGTAAAAGAGTGGGTGTACAGAAGAAGACATCCATTGAGCTTAAAAGAGACTGAGATGAGTAAACAGGAGAGAGAGGGAGGATGATAATCAAAGAAAAAGAAGGACTCAGAGGGTGAGCAGAGGAGAGCAGACAGACTCAGAGAGACAGAGGGCTGCAGGCTTGTTGGCATGGTCGGTGTAATGCTGACCTTTGTGACAGACCTCTCGCTGTTTCTCGTCCTCCTCCTCCTCCCTCAGGCTGCGTCGCTCTTCTCATCCCGTCACTTTCTCTCCGTCTGTATGTCTTTCCTCACACTCTCTGAACTCTCTCTGCACTTGTCATGTTTTCAGTCCATTTGTCCTTTTGTTCAACACTGGGCCTGTGACTTTGTCTCTTTTCTTGAATTTGTAGACGTTATAAACTCTCTGTAATCTTAATTGACTACATTGTCATAACACTTAATTTTTTAGACTCCAGTGGTCTAAAAAATAATATTAAGATACTAATAAGATGATTAATTTATTGCCCAATAACTGAGAGTATTTAATGGGAAATCCAACAAATTCTTAAACAGAAGACCTGGCATTTAGTACCAATGATATTTGTACAGTCACTGTAGTGTAAGAAAGAAATGAAGGTTAAAGCTTTAGCCTCCAAATTTTGCCCTTTTTTCCTTGATGATCATTTTTTTAGTCTTCATATTCTTTATCAGTGTGGTCTTTATTCTGGAAAACTGTCATTACTGGCTGAAAATGTTCTCTTACCTCTGAGCTATGGCTGTCAAAATAGATAAGATGCTAGCAAACAGATGGAGAGTAAGTGGGATCAGCTTTCATCAGTCAAATGTCTGCTGTCTACGCCCCTCTTAAATCCCTTAATCATCTCTTTGACCCCCCAGAAATCACAATCCCTTAGCTTCTGGATACTCTACAGTGTTTCCTTTGTCAAGAACCTAGCATTATTAACTGTTAAAGTCAAATCAATAGGTTACTCAATCAAAGAAAAAATTAAATAACAAGGACAGTCTGAGCTAAAGTAGTTGGCTGACATATAAAAGCTCCACTGGAAGTTTTATGTCTATTTAACATTTTTTGTAAGAAGCTTAGCTATCAAGGTCAAGCTAAATGTCATCATCCAAGCTGTAGTTAAATGGAGAACTGTTCATGTTTTTATTATTAAAAATACATATTGTTACTGCTTTAAATTTTGTAGCCTCTTAACTTAGCTTTTAGCTTAGCTAGCTCACTGCAAGATGTGAAGCTGTGGGGAGAAGGTTATTAATAATAATACTAACACATTTATTCACAGAGATCTTTTGAGAAGCTAAATGATACTTCACAAAAGATAAAAGATTAAAAAGATGAACATAAGCACTGAATTTGTTTATTCAACTTTTTCTTCTCTACAGACTTAAACAGGGTTGATAACTTGATAAGAATAAACAGAGTTTTGATGTAAAGCTAGGAACTAGGGCTGAACGATATAGACAAAATTTCATATCTCGATATTCATGCCAGATATCGATACGATATGATGCAACTACAGGTTTGGTGAAAACCAAGTATTTTTCAGAAAAATAAAACATCATAATACAAAAGAATGTGGAAAGTGCAGTTTTAGCGCAGGGGAAATCTTTATTGTTTATATCGTTGCTTTTCGATATAATATGTTGAATGTTCATATCTCGATATCGATACGATAACAATATATTGTTCAGCCCTACTAGGAACCACACAATATCTGTATTTATCACAGTATCATAGAGCACCAGAGTCAAATAGGTTATGTTTTGTTTTATTTGATTTACTGCAGGTAAATCAAGGCTAAACTTTTAAAAGGAAGCTAATAAATGAAAGAGCTCACACTTGAGCTAAGAGTTACGTCACATAGTTAATTGTATAGTGGCTTAACCAGAGATCAGTATTTCAAAATTTATAAAATGTCCAATAATACTTTTAATTATAATTCTTCCATTGATGAATTATTGTATGATTATAGTTTGAACTCTGGTGGACTTTCAGCAGCTGTCTCTTTTCTCTCACACCAAATAGTTGTTCAGTAGAAGAAAGAATGAGCTCTGATTCCTGGCATTGTTATTCTTTCGTAACTGGACTCTGTTTGGATTTGATCTCTCAAACTGCTATCAACACAAAAACCCTTCGCCCATATGTTTCATCTCAACCACACATGAACACACGCATCACCGGACAGATCCACATTATGTGTATATATTCATAAGAACAAACAGAGTAACACTTAAGCATACATAAACAGTAAAGCTAACAAACTATATCACACTTAATCAGAGTTATTGTAGACTCCTCGCTCATCGCGGACTGAACACACACACACTGTCACGTGCTGTCACACACAAAAGAAAACACATGTCAGATTAGATCTTTAACGAGCAGATTAACGAGGAGGGAATTTAGCAGAGGGGAGAGAAAGAGGGGGATACCCTGTTAGCTAACACACACACAAATACACACACGCACAGCTGCAATCCCAGGATTTATAGGATGCTCTCACTGATGCACTCCAGATGTTTAAACAGCAAAATACACACTTTAAGCACGCGAGAGGGGCATTTATCAGCGTAAACAGTTGGATTTCACTGTGAACATAAATCTTGTTTTGAACTATTTTATCATACATCTCCTGTTGGCTGTTGTTCTGTGTTCAGCTTAAATCCTTGGAAAAGTGATGTTCAGTAAGCATCATAGTAAAGTCTGTAAACATGGAGCTTGCTGGACTGTATGGTTTAAAAAGTTTGTAGCTTTTTACCCAAAGAAACAGTCTTGAGATACTGAAGATGGTGCTACTTGGACACAGTGGATTTAAATCTGCAAATCTTATAGAGTTTCCAATCTCAGGCTCCATCCACACCACGAGTCTGGTTTTCATTCATGAAAATCCCCCGGAGATGTGATTCATAGCACAACGTCAGCCATCATCACACCCCTGAAAAATGGTGATTTTTCGCTCAACACATGCAAGGTCCTTTTTTCTTTCCTTTTTTTTTTTTTTTTTTTTGACTCTGATGCCACATAAAAGCAGGAGGAATCAGTCATGGCTCACTGAGGGGCATGTGAAGAAGCAGCAGCACCTTAAAGGCAGAAATGTATGACATTGGAGACTTTTAGCAGATGTGCATTTCAAGTGAAGCTTGTTATCAGAATTAGAAATGCATCTGAGTCAACATTTTGTAATTGTATTTCGGATTTAGCTCTTCATTAGAATGAGTACAAAGGCTTTTCTTACATTTCTATAATTTTGCGTTGGGATGTAATTCATCACATTGGACGTATTGGTATGGATTAATTGAGAAGACTCCATTGATACCAATGTCATTAACAGTTCTGATTATCAATGTGAATCTTTACCAATACCCTTGTCAATTGTTACAGATTTTCTGTGTGGGCAAAAGTTGGCCTACAAAGGTTTTCAGCGTCAAAAATGTCATACAAGACACATATCCACAGTTTGACCGTCTCTGTAGAGCTGCTTGATCAAGGCAAAAATCATTATTGCAATTATTTTAATAGATATTTAGATCACGATAATGAAACAAGATTACTCTCTGACTTTAAAACATGCACCAAATGCTTATGTTGACCATGCACCAAATGCTTTTTACACTGCAGAGCAGCAATATATGGAAATGTACTTGTAAATGTACAAATATCTCAATATAATGCTAATGAAAAAGAAAAAAAGTTCAACATGTCATGTGGCACAGTTACCTTTTAATCCAGATTGCTCAGATTTCATAATAAGGAAAGGCCGTAATTGAAATGTTGATTAAAATTTGATTAACTGTCCAGCTCTACACCTCTGCCCCCTTCTGCCATGATCTTTGACTTTAGCTGACTGCCTCTGATGAAAACACGACGTCTTTAATTTGCAAGACATTTAGAATAAAGTGGAAGGAATTGAGAAACAAAAAAGCTAATAATATTGATTTTTTGAGGGAGTTATTGATTCATAAGTGGATTAGGTTTTCGATTACCATCGCCACATAAAAGGGTCCAAAAGATGGTCAGATTTTTCTTTAGTCGAGGATTTAACATCAGTTCTAGTTCCCAACATTTCTGTCTGAGAGACAGAACACTTCAGTCTTCACTGAGAACTTTCTGAACATTAAATGCTGAAGCTGCTGTATCATCTGTCTTCAGGCATTTCTCCATTTAAAGCTATGAGGTTATTAAAATTATGCTTCAATAAGAGGCAGCCCTACCTAGTACAACTCTATTTTATGTATGCTGTATTTTAGCGAATAAGAAATAACCTCAATGTGACACAGACTTCAAGCCTGTGGAGCTCTTGGCTGTCACATTTGGTGCAGACTCCATGGGAGAGTGATTTAGACTGATTTTTTTGGACTCCAGTCCAGCTTCAGCAGCTTTCACACCTCAGCTCAAATCTTTAGGAAAACAGCTTCAGGTCCAGCAAAACCTTTCCAACATGCATAAGTGTGAAGATGGCCGACATGAACTTTAACTTCAATGTGATTTAAATATATCAAAACTATAAAGATTAAAATATCATTGGGTTCATGGTTTCAGTCTAGAAAGATGGATGGACTGGTGGATGATGAATCATCTCTTTATTGAATATATGAATTTATGACTATAAATAGACTAATCAATGGATTGACAGTATTGGATGAAAATGTATGGATGGACAGATAGCTGGTTAGATGGATGGATGTGTGGAAAAATGGATGAAATAAAAAAAATGGATGAATGTATGGGTGATGGATTGATAGTAATTACAGATTGTGTAAAACAAGTAGAGTACAGATAGATCTGTGAAGAATGAAAGGCGAACGTATGGATGGATGCAGGCAAAATCATCAATGGAAATATGTTTTGATAATTGATGAATGATGGATGGACAGATGGATGGATGGAAGAGTGATTAATAGATAGATAGATAGATAGATAGATAGAGCTAACCCTAACCCTTTAAAGCAAGTTGCAGGCATCAGATTTGTAGTGAGTGAATACTTGCAAAAAAAAAAGCTGTTTATCAGTTTTTATGTTAAATATCTTGTCTTTGTTGTGTATTTTATTTAATATACGTTGAAAAGTATTTGCAAATCATTGTATTTTGTATTTATTTATGTTTTACACAATGTCCCATCTTCATCAGACTTGGGGTTAGTAGATAAAGTGATTATTAGATATTTGACCCATTTTCTGTTACGCATGAATGAACTGACCCACGAACCTCCTCATGTCCCCAAAGTCATAAGACATCATTAAAATGACCCATAAAAAACCCAAAATAAAAGAGGGCCTTTACTTCAAACACATCTGATTCACAAATCTGCCTCCCTCTGAACTTTTACGGCCCGTGAAACCTCAATGTCACGCCAGGGACGGGTCAGAGCAGGGATATGAGAGTCAGAGGTCGGTTAGCAGGTCAAACTGTGCTCTGACCTTTTGCGGGGAGGATGAGCACCCTGGGAGGCTTTGTCCTTTAAAGGATGTGCGACGGGAAACCCGCCCTCTGATGGAGCCTTAATGGCTGTTCACCAGCAGCGTGTACAATAAAGTCCCTTTTCTTTCTCGCCTGTGGAGGAATGCGCTGTATCTGTCTGGGTAGTAACGCCCCAGGGTGACCTCCCATTGAGATGTGGAGGTGGAAAACACACACACAGACACATGTTGTGGGCTGACGATAAACACATTGAAGTGTGTGGGAGGCACACACACAATTATGCATGCACAAATAAAAAATAAAGAGCATACAGACATGAATGTAACAAACGTGAATGTATTCAGTCTGCTGACCCAAATCTTTCAGGTCAGCTCCACTCTGGGGCTTTTTGGTGCTCCACAACAGAAGAGCCGGTGGTTTACTGGTTTAAAGGCAGCGTGTGTGTGCTTCAAGCTTGATCTTATTCAGCTTTTAGCAAATTTTTGGAATGGAGTGAACACTGGAGCGACTCTGTTGGAGTTATTTTGAGTCAAACTGCTGACTGTAGAAAAATGTACAGGTATGAAGGCGTTGAGTGTTTCACTGCAAAATAATCTCCTCTGCTATGAAAAGCTTATACTTTTTACAGAGCACTTATATAAATATTTCAGAGGTCAGTGGAGTATTCTGGAGGCACAAAACAAGCCAAAGGTGTATTAATAGCAGTAATGCAAAATGGTTGAAATAACACATTGTTGTTGTACCTCTCCAACCCCATTTACGAGTCCTTGCATAACACCAAAAATGTTCAGGCCAACGTTTTTAATATATAAACAGTACAATTTTTTATCCATGGTTAAATTTGCCACAATGTGTGTGGTCAATCAATGGAAAAGTCAATGTTTCAAAGGTGCTGTTGATTAAAGTGCATTATTATTTTGATTCATCGTTTGATTTCCATCAGATTTCCTTGTTCAAAAGTCACATTAAAGATTCTGTACTGATATCACATGTTATGGTGGAATTTCAGATTCAGATGCATCAACATTTAAAATACAAAGAGGATTTCAATGTAATGTCCTCATGTCATATAGAAAAAACTTAAAATAAAAAATATATTTTTAATATGTCTAAATTTGTTTAAACAGCCTTAATTGAATGACTATGTTCTCATTCTCTCAAAAGAGGGACTAAAAAGTTTCTCCAATATTTTAAATCTACTTGCACTTTTTTGCACAGAGATACAAATTTAGTTGCCTAGAGTTAGGATAGGGCGATATGGTCTAAAAATAAAATCCCCATTTTTTTCCACAACACTTGATTTACGATTTTAATCGTTTTTTTTCCCTTTCAAAGAATTTCCCTCTTACAGTTTAAGTGTGTGATAAAATGTTGATTATGTAGTTCAGACGTAGCCAGGTTTGTCTACATAAACACTGAAGGATGAGCTATTTAACAGTATGTTAACATGAAACTCTATGATCAATATTTTATCTCATTTAAGAAACAAATACAAGCCTAAAAAAGTGCTTGTGCAAAATCTGACAATCATGAAAACTGTAAATTTTCAGTAATTATCTTTTCAAACATTGCGATTTAATCAATATATTTCCCAGTCCTACCTGGACTGTATTATATTTGTGTTTTGAAGATGACTCATAAATGCTACTTCACCTTGTGATGCTAAAGTGTTAGCCTGCTAGCTTCTTTTTGGGGTAAATCAACTCTTCTCTCACAATTGATTGCATAAACAGGTTGTCAGCCAGAACAGATCTTATTGCAGTGTTTTACTCAAGTTTGAAATGTGACGCTAAAATGTCTCCAACAGTCGTGATATCTAGATATTTGTCTCCTACCTTAAACCCCCATGATTCTTTGGGGAACAGAGCATTGATTGTCTAGTTTGTATTAAGGGACTAACAAGCTCATTCAGCAAAGTACTTATCGTCTTTTATAAACTGCTTTAAGAATCAATTTAACAATTAACACAGCAGGCATTTCTGCTTAATACAATCATCTAAAATGGAGGCTCTCTCTCATAATGTCCAACTGTTTGCTCATTAGCTTTCCATCTCCCCCTCTCTGTCTGTCTGTCAACCAGCCTCTCTCATTGCCAAACCAAAGCAGTCCCTGCTGGGCTTCCTCTATATATGTGTGTCTGAACAGAGACGGCTAATTAACGTCACATGTTGTTGGGGACAGGAGAGGTGAGTTTGTAGCACGGCTCTGCGTTAATGCAGATGAACTTGTCGAGGGCTAACACATGTCAAAGTGCAGTGGAAGTGACACACTGTTTATTGCTTTGCCCCTAACTCACTTCACAGAGGTGTGGATTGAGTGTCGGTTGACGAAGGGTCTTTTTCCTCCCAATTCTCTCAGGTACTGATGGGAAAGTTGACTTTCTCTCAGTCACAGAAACACCCCTCTGTGTTTTTAGTTACCAAAAGACTCAAGATGTAGTTACTAACTCACTTTGACTTCTTTCGGGCTGCTTTCTCACATGATTTCAAAGAGTTTCAGGGTATAAGAGCCTTGTTGTCTATATTGTCAGTTAGATGTTGTCTTATAATTTACATCACAAAGACAATACCAATACACTAATTCCTAAAGAATTGGGAAGCAATGTAAATGTGCTCAGTGCTCAATTTAAAAACTTGCATCCTCAAGGTGAAATAAGAACATGGTATCGATAACCCAACCATTAATGACAGCTCCATTGTTTCTTAATAATAAAGAGGCTTTGTAAGTACATTGTCAAGAATTAAATATACAGCTCAAAAGAATTGGAAACATTATTGTGTTAGATTTTTTCTCCCCTTTAAAAATAGTTGGTATTGTGTTTTATATGGTTGGAAAGCCTTATTAGTCACCATTACAATGAGGTACAACTTGTGCAAATCGTGCATTCGTGGGATGAGCAACTCAGCTAAATGTGTTGTTAGCACCCTGATATTCTTGGGGTGTTGTTTTCCTGGGATGTCCACCTCACCAGTGTTAATTTTGACAGCAATTTTTAAGTTAGTTTTAGTTATCGTCTTTTCCCTAAAATATCTTTTAGTTTTAGTCATAACTTAGTCGTCTAATTTGTTTTAATTTTAGTCTAGTTTTAGTTGATGAAATTTCTCAACATTTTATTCGACGTAATCTATTGTAAATTTAGTCAACTACAATATGAAGTGTAAAGGGTAAGGCATTTTTTATGTTTCCTTGAATTTCTGAAGTCATGTTTTACACTTGGATAAAATGAAACATCTAATAACCTTTTATTGGATGCTAGTAAAGTTTGAATGTATAAATTAACAGAAAAAAATGAACTTCTGTGTGAAATGCAGTCACCTTTATTTAGGCTACCTGGCAGAGCATCTCAGTTACAATACCAGAACTGACAACAAACAGTGAACCTGCTCTACATGAATATATCAATTCATTAAGAGAGTAGCTCTGATTGGATCGCTCCACAACTTATCCTACCACCATGAAGCTAAGGTAGTTTTAATTGGATGTCCCTCTTAACTCATCCAACCTTTCCACAGAACCAAAGTAGCTGTGATTGGATATATTCCTAACTTGTTTCTTCTTTCTACATGACCAAATTAGGTCTGATTGGATGAAGTCTCTGTCAAACATTTTTGTTTAGTTTTTATCTGTTGACTAAAATGTCAGTTAATTTAGTTTTAGTTTTTGTCCATGTGCACTTGTTTTTGTTAGTTATTGTCTGGTTTTTGTCAGGGGAGAAAAAGTTGTTGACGAAACTATGACGAATTATGACGAAATAATTCCACTGCACCTCACCAGTCTTACAAAGTTTAGTCCTAAGTTTAGAAATGGTACCAGGCTGACACCAAATAATGCCACCACTCTGCATACTGGAACACCAGCTTCCAGTTGCAGGAGATTTTGGCCCAAGCCCTAGGTCCCCGTTGCAGTTTATAGTTTACAAAGAGGTTCCACATTGCTCCAGCTAATACATGAGCTTCAGTTGGACCTACACTATATCTTTATGTTGTAGAGTAAACTACTTCCAAACTGACTCTGGCAACAAAATGCCTTCTTTAGTCATACAGAATATTGTGTATTTGTAGGTCATAGAGCATCAGTAGGCTGGATGGCAGGAGAACCTGCCCACAAATTGGGGAAAAGTGCAGTTCACGCCAACATCCGTTTGCCATTTTCAAGCCAATACAGACAACTGCATTGACAATAATTTACTCCAAACCCATATGTACTGTCTTTGTGCTGTTTCTCAATCAAAGAATGGGCTCCTAAATTTCAGTTATCATCATATTCTGCCTTCATACATGTCCCAACTTTTTAGAAAATGGGCTTGTAGTAACTTGACCAACAAGAACAGAAGCACATAGCTGTAGAGCCCGGCTCGGTGTAAGCAACATCATCACCCAGCCCACCTTCAAACAGATTCCAGCTATTTTCCGCTGTGTTCACACATTTTCTCAGCATAAGTCCTCTGATGCAGTAAATGTGTGAAAATGGCTTAAATAATCCCAAAGTTGCAAAGCTTTGACCCAAAGAGAAACTTCCCAACTCCCCCCAAAATGTTGACTTTGACTTTGCCTCTTTTTAACTTCCTTCCTTCCCATTAAAACCCATTGAGTTTGCACCAAATCTCATTTCATCCTTCAGGGTCCCTAAACAGTCTGTCGAGGAGAGAGTGGGGAGAAAGCGGAGCCCCCCCCTCTCTGTCAGATTAAGGCTTCCTAAATGAGAACAAATTCCACCTCCTCCTTCGTCTCCCTTTTTAATTTCCCAGCAGGATTGTGCTGCCGTGGCTTTGTATCAGCACGGCAGAGGTGAGGGATGAGGATATTCATACTTTGGCTCTGTGGCCCAATTTATTTTTGGGGGGAAGCAGAGGGGGGGCTTTGTATGTGTCTGTGTGCGAGAGCTTCCTCGTTTTAATAAGATTTTGCTTGACTACACTTTCTCCATTTTTGGAAGTGCTCTGTTCCATCTTACTGTACGGGACAGCATTTTTCAACATTTCATCATCCAATCAAAGGTTGGGCCCTCTGTTTGTTTTGCGTGGTCTGTTTGTTGCTTCTGATGAACGTTCATGGTCATAAAAGGAGTTGTTTGTGGGTGGCATGAGTGATAGTCATTATTTCTGCAGGCATTTTTGAGTATAAATGTGCGTATGTTTTTTAGAAAGTGCTTCAGTGAGTCATTCTCCAAACATCAATCACACAACATGTCATTGTGTTTGCTCTCTCATTTAAAGACAAACGTCACTGATAAAGGGGCGATATGAAGAGGGATATATAGCTATCTATATATAAACTGTCATTACTGTCGTTATATTATTAGTAAAACATTCTTAATGATGAACTGTGTGTCCATGGTGGGTTTCATGAGTCACAGTCATTATTTTTGAAGCATTTTTGAGTGTGAGTGGTTTAGTATGTATTTTTGCAAAATGACAGACAGTGTTTTTAATGAGTCATTCCTGAGCATTTGTCAGTGTTTTTTTATTTTGTGAAAACATTTTAATATCAATATGTTAGTCTTTACTTATTTGAGTAACTTTACTTTAAATCAGAGATAATAATAACCTGACACAGGATGAACCAGGCAATATGTATTTCAGTAGTCCATCTGGGTCAGAGCCCTTAGAAAGTGTTTGGGAATGGGCAGAACCTTTCAAAATAATATCCAGCAGGTGATTGGACAATCACCTGTCAATCACATTCATTACAGGCCAATTAGATAATGTCAGGAGGGCGCACTATACTGCCGCAGTGTAAAGTACAAAATGTGAGCCACTTGGTAGAACAAACTCTGGCAGAAGTTGAGTGAAAATATAATTTCTATCAAAACTTGGGCCATCTCAAGTGCCAAGCCAAAATCCTAAAATCTGATTGTCTATTTCCTTTTTAAAGGTGGATCTATGCGGAAATCAAAAGGAGCTGATAAAAGTCTAATTTTTGGATACTAATTTGACACTTTTCGTTTAAGTTTATCGGTCAATGCATTTGGGAAATGCAAACAGTGTTCTGGAGTTTTCCTGAGATTGCTGATCATTTAAAACAAAATGCTCAACACATAATATCGGGTACCAAGGGCCTCTGTTTTTATTATTTTACATGGAGAGGAGCACTGAAGGGGGAAGATTCATGACTGTTAAGGGCTCCTCTTTCTTCCTTTACATTCAGTGTACAAAAAATACAATGCTTTTCTTGGTTATATTCAGGCTTTTTTTGTCTGGCCAAACTTCCATAAGATGGCATTTGTGTTGTATATGTATGTATATATATATATATATATATATATATGTATAAAATACAAATGCCATCTTATGGAAGTTTGGCCAGACAAAAAAAAGTCTGTATGTAAGAATTTTTAAAAGTCATTATGGTGTAGGACAATTGTTCACTTTGCAAAAGTTCCAAGTAACAACAGATTCTTGAGTTTTATTTATTAACCATCACCATCCCCCACATTTTCTGAAGCAGTTCAAACACAGCGCCCATTGAAATGCAAGGGTCTCAAGACTTACAGTTGTAGCTTCTCACAAATGTAGTGCTAACGAAATCAGCACATGACCATGAATACAAGTGAGCATTTACTCAAATATGCCTGTTTTGTGAACAGGAAACTGACTAAGACTTATTCATGAGGTGACGGCAGTAGCTGCTGCGAGGACTCGAGTGTGTGCAGACAGAAAGAGATGATGTCGATTTTTTGGTGAGCACGGAGGAGGTGAGAAATAAGGATGGATGGACTGGTGTGTGTGTGAGTGTGATGGCAGGTGGTGTTGTACTGTGTCTTCTGCTCACACACGCACACATGTGCCATCTGCAGCCTCCCAGCAGAGCCGGGACGACTGGTCAGACGCAGTTTATCCGCACTCAGATGCAAAATCCACTCATGTGATGCAAAATCCTGATTGCAGCTTGGCCTGTGCGAGTGTGAGTCTGTTTACACTGTCTGAGGACATTGTTGGGACATTTGTCTGCTCCATAAGTCACATATGGAGCGCCTACCTGCCAAGTGGAAACACAAAACTGGCTATGATAAGGTAGAGCATTTAATTTAACGGATGAAAACCTTTGAATTACATTATAGGGTAATTCATACTGTAAGGCTGGACGTGTACTTGCTGTTAACTACGCAGACGCATGATGGCCACCACACCACCACCACAGTGTGGCTTGTGGACGTCGTCCAGGATCAATGTGACACAGATGAGAGCTGCAGTCTTCACCTGAACAGCAGGATCAGTGCAAAGGTCGTGGAGATCTGACAGAGTAAACAGAAACAAATATGACATGACATTTTAAAGACAAACTGATAAATCAAGAAGCTAAATCGTGTGTGAGACTGCACGGACACAAACATGACTGTTATCTGGTTGACAACAGATAAATTTCCCTTTTGAAAGTCAGGAAATAGGGAGATAAATTTGGTGCATTACTTTAATGAGTGACCGTGTAAATTAGTGACTTATGAGCAATTCTTGAGTTAAACATGGTTGACTAAATGTTTGTTGAGGTAAACAATGTTTGTGTTAGCTTAGATTCTTTTGTTAAATTTTCCTACACATAAAGTACTGATTAGTAGTTTTAAATGGGTATGCACCTTAATGTTGGACCAATATTGGTATTGGCAGATATTAACATTTTGATATTTACAGACAATATTTTGACCTTAAGAATTGGCCATTAATCCCATTTACTGGATATAAAATTGGCAAAATGCACCATAATGGTTTACCTCATCCTCACCTAATGTCCACTTTTATGAATCATAAGTATGATTTATTGAAGATTATTCTTTTCCTGCTTCACGTCTGTTTTTAACAGAAATAGACTGTCATCATGAAAGTAACAGGTCAGTTTAAGTGAAGTAGAGACTTTGTGCTCTTGACTCAAAATATTGTCATCAATATTGGGATCTGCGATAATGAGTTTGATAATATAGGTATGTCAGATATCGGTACAAATCCAATGTCTTGTATAGGGATGGGAATTGATTTTATTGATATCAAAGCCATTATCAATCCCATTCTTAAGCAATTTCCTTAACAATTCCAGCGGATTTTCTGTGTGGGCAAAATTTGGCTTGTTTAGGTTTTCAGTGGCAACAGTGGTGCATAGCATGATATTAAATTCCATCCTGCAAGTTGCTGGTGTTTCCACACTTAAAATGTTGTGTCGTGAGCATCGTTAGTCTAAAATTATCCACAATTTCAACCACTTCTGCTCCTGTCTGCCAAGATTACATTATTTCCTTCTTTTTTCATTTCTGCTGACTGCCTCAGATGAGAGCGTGGTGTCCTTAATTTTTAAGGCATGCAGAACAAAGTGGAAGGAACTGAAAAGCAAAGAGACAAATGATATTGATTCCTTGAGAGATTTATCAATTCCAAAATGGAACTGGTTGATACCCATCCCTAGCTATGCATCCCTAGTCTTGAACACCCTCTGTTGTTGCTGGTGCTTTTACTACAACATCTGGCGGCACAGTCCGGCAAAAGTCATCGGTTAACACGGTCGGCTATTGGACCATAACACCAAGTCACTTAGGACAGTGCACAAAGGACAATGCTGATAGTAAGGTCTGATCACTGACCATCTGTTGCTAACAGATATTGATTATAAAATCGATTTTTGGTGTCGATTTACTCTCAGAATTATCACCATGTTTGCAGTTTACTTCTCACACAACAGGAACAAATCAGGCAAGTATATCAACCAGAAAAAAATACTCATGGTGCAGATGTGAATGCAAGGACAAACTGCAAGTATATCTCCAGCTTTACACTAATGTACTACTTCATCTCAAGAGTGATACAGAACTTCGGGGCCAAAGAGCCTGCAAACCTCCCCTCATGTGATGCTTGTAGTTTTGAAATATCACCTAAGCTTCCCTAAGAGAGCATAACTGTCTTGTCTGACAGATTGAAGGCCACCAACCCCCTTTTTTTTCCTCAGTAAAATATTACATTTTAAAATATATGAAGTTTCTGTCAGTGAATCACAGTAAAACCAGAACAGCTGCTGCTCAGCTGTACCGACAAAAATCGTCTCCACACTGTCCTGCCCCACCTGTTGCATCCAGACAAAGTGGAGAGACTCCTGCCTGCTCAACTGGAACAACACACTCTCTGCGTGTTATTGGCTCGATCTCTCTCTCTGTCAGCAAACACGTTTCTGCCTCTTTCCTCGGGTTGTTGGAAGCCATTCTGGGTAATGAAGGAAATTACGACACGAGGTAAAGGTAGATGAGGTGTGTTGTGTGAAAAGTGGGCATGCCAAGAAGTTTATTGCAGCACTTGATCAAACTTCTACACTGAAACTGTTGAGTTCGGGTGTCTCACAAGTGGAATGTTTCCTTTACAGACTTTGTGGAGGAGTGTTTTAATGTCTGGAGCGCAGACGATGGTTTGAGGGAAAGAGGTCAGATGGAATAAATGAATGGAGCAGAGGAAGGATAGGGCTTTGCAATATATCTAGTTTGTCAGATATATGAATCATTTTAAAATGAAATGAAGGGTAAGACAATGTCATTTTGTTTGTAGTTAAGTACTAACAGTAGTTTGCTTATTAACCGCAAGATAATCTCTTAAAATAAGGCTTGTTTGATAAAAACAGCAACCTATCAACACCCATACAGAGCAAAAAGAGCACATTAATTTTTCAATTGGACGCACTAATCATAGAAAAGAAAAGCCAGAATTAAACTGTGGTAGAGCCCCATTGTTGAGGAAAAACCTATCAAGGAGTAAATAGTGGATTAGTGCTGTAAGTTACCAAGACAGTAGTGCCAAACATACCTTCCCTGATCAAACATCTTTTTGGGAAAATCAGAATACTTCTACTTTTGATAAACTTATAGCCCCAAAATCACTGTTTCTCATACTTACATTAAACAACATTAATATGCTAATGTTAGCCCATTACTCAGCGCTTATTTAACAATGAAGGATGTTGTGCTCCACATTTTCCAAATAGCAGAGTTATTGGTCCAAACACATGAACCAAAATGAAACCATCCAAACATCCATGGAGTTTCTTTTCCTGGCAGCAAGGGCTATCTGACACATTAGATGGACAGTTTTACAAATCCATGAGATATTTTTCACTACTCCATCCCAGCAACATCACATAGACCAGGGATGGACAGCTTTGGTAAGCAGAGGGCCAAATTGTTGGAGTTTCAGAGTATATAATTGTTGTTAAAGTATGTTTGGGACATCGTGGCTCAGTCTGATTGTCCGTTCTATCGGTAATCTGAAGGTTGCAGGTTACTTACAGTTTGCTGTAGTCCCTCTGTTTTTTCTGCTGTTTTCATGGGATACAAACTTGTTGTGTTAAAAAGTAAGAAACTTGTGCTCCAGCTGCACACAGCGGTTTAATTTGTCATCACACAATTCCCACTTCTATGAATCCAAAGTGTAATTTTTTTTTAAATAATTGTTTTTTTTGTTCTTGCTTCACATTTGTTTCCAACACAAATGCACCGTAATCATGGTAGACACAGGTCAATTTTAGTTAAGCAGAGACTTTGTGCTCTTGACACAAAATATTGGTATCAACAATATTGAGATTTGAATATTGGCGTATTGGATATCAACAAAAATCCAATATCATGCATCTCTAGTTAAAACAGATGTTGCAGCCAACAAGAGTACCCACAAAACTTTTGATAACACAATTTGATAATAACAATAATAATAATAATAATAATAATAACAATAATGATACAGGATGAACCAGGCAATAATAACTTTATTTATATAGCTCCTTTAAAAACAGATGTTTACAAAGTGCTTTCACAGACAAAAAAAAGCCAAAAAAAGGCCGAACTCTGGAGACAATAAATCAACAATCAGGTCAACAGAGACCAAAAGAGCCAAAGGAAAAGGCACAGAGGGTCATGATAATTAAAGCAACAAAAGAAAAGAAAGCAGTATGATGGAAACAGCTGAAGTAATTTAGGAATACACCAAATCTGTACAGCTCACCATGTCAACACATACAGATGAAAAACATTGGTGAAGAAGGTATTTTGTTTTATGTATAATGACAAGGAGATGACAAGACAGTAAATAGATTATAGATTTATAGAAACGTACATAGATAAATTTATGACTGTTGAAAGTTGACGACATCACATCAGGAAGATGGAAAAGAAGAGGGCAGATCGAGGACAGGTGAAGGAAAAAAAATAAAGAAATACATAAAATAAAATAGAACAAAAATAATAATAATAAAAAGGGATGAAGATGATCAGATGCATACAGCAGTCAGTGCCAACTAAGGCACTTTTTGTCTTTTTGCCCATCACATTGGTCATGTGACTGAAAGCTATCGATACAGAGGTGTTGCTGTTGTTTTTGAACAATTCTGTTCAATTGCTCTTTTTGTGTAAAAGTGAAAAACAGTCCCATAGTGAGTGTCCTGACTTTTATTTGTGTTTCTGCGCTATCAGAATATATAATTCTGGCATTGTGGCAGCCTTTTTCAATAAATAAGTACACACAAACACCATGGATTACCATACAGCCGAGTTATCAAGATATGATATTTGGTCGATGTTGTCCGGCCCTAGAAAAGGTGTGACAGCACCCTGCAGAAACACTGAGTCACTCCCTTTCTCTTTCAGCCTTTCCATGCAGGAGGTTCATGTAAAAACGGCTCAAACTTTGCCCCATAAATGCTCCCATGATACCTTCCAGATGTTTTTAGAAGTCAGCCACAGGGGGAAACACGGCACAACACAACAGTGCGAGCATGTTAATGAGTTGTAGTATATGAGTGTAGCAGGGTGGGGGTGTCTGCTTTTAGCTCAGAGCTGCAGTAGTTTTTCAACAAGGCGGGAAGGAATGTGGGTCTGTGTGAAAAATTCCCCTCCTGCGTCTGGATCTGGTTTATTTAAAGAGGTTATCCGCCACATCTTTGGTGTTAAATTTGGGAGCAGTGTTGGACCTCAGAGGTCACTGAAGATGTCACTTTGCTTTGTACTGAAACATTCATCTGGCCTCTGTGTGAAATGATAATGAGATATCTTTTTGTCACACTGCTGTCTTGGATTTCTCTCCAATTAATTAGATGTATTTTTATCTGCGAGTTTGTGTGGGCAATACTCTTTCCTTTACAATCCAGCCATTGTGGAAAGAGCTGCTGGTGCTGCCACCCACTACTTGTAATCCTAAATAATAGATTATTCCTGCTGCTTGAGGAAGTAGTCAGACATAAAAATGATGAATTTCAGTTTTTTAAGATTTATTTGGGGGCTTTCATGCCTCTAGTAAGACTCTGAAGAGAAGTATTGAGTCAACAGTTGGGGTAAATTACTGGAAAGTTACAAAGGAGAGGAGGTACAGGCCAGATTTGAACCTGAGCAGCCACTCTCTACATTTTAAAACAGCACAGACCAGTTTCATGTAAAACAATCATGGTCATGGACATGCTTTTAGAGAGGGTGGAGGGAGGGGTCATCTTAGAAACAAACCAAAAAAACAAGCGTGCTTACACCAACACCTTCAGGCAATTTGAATTAGCCTAATGAAGTTGTTTTTGTGGAAGGATCCTGTGTACCTGAGGTTATGTCCACAGGTAAGCGACATTTCAAACAAGAACCGGTGTTATTGTTTCCCTCGTGACTGTGTTGACTGGTGACCCATGGCTGCATCCGTCTGTAGATGCCATGACTAAAACGGGATGCATGATATTATTGGTTCAATATTTGATAAAGATATGAACATTTTTGCATATATTTACCACCATAATTTTGGCTTTATGAATTGGCCATGTAAATCCCACAAATTGACTGTAATATTGGCAAAATGTACAATACACAATTGTCATCATGCAATTCCCACTTTTATGAATCCAAAGTGTCATTTTTTTAAAAGAATAAAATGATTTTTTCCTTGTTTCACATCTGTTTCTAACACAAATGCACTGTAATAATGGTAGACACAGGTCAATTTTAGTTAAGCTGAGACTTTGTGCTCTTGACACAAAATATTGGTATCAACAACAATGAGTTCTGAATATTGGCATATTTGATATCAGCAAAAATCCAATATCATGCATTGGATTTTAAAACAGATGCTGCAACCAACAAGAGTGCCCACGAAACTTTTGATAACACAGTTTGATCAAGATGATCAGATATGTGTCAAACTGAAATATGATTGAAGAAATAGTCACTCACCAAACCTGCTAACACCAGTTAGCATAGCCACAAGTTGAACCATAACACCAGTCAGACTTGTGGATGGAATAATCCACCAAGGCATTTCCTACATTGTGAAAAATATGAAGATCTGCCTTAACTCCTACTGCTAAGGTATCCTTTAAAGAATTCCCCAATTTGCATCTGGATTCAGATCACCACTAAAATCTTCCTTGTGCCTTGACAAATATTTGCTGAAAATGTCATGACAATCCGTTGAGGACTTATTGAGTTATTAGTAAAAATGTGGAACACTGGCCCTATCTCACAATGTTAGCAAATCCTTAAAAATTCCTCCTAATCAAGATTCAGCTCATCACCCAAATTGAGTCACTCCTTGGCAATTCCTTGTGCCACGATCAACATTCCCTGGTCATCATAATCTGGTCAGAGTTTATTGAGTTATCCTGTTGACAAAATAACAAACAGATGACAGCAGAAATTAATCAGTGCTGGATAGCTTGCTGTTTTATTAAGACATTTTTGTGCAAAATTCCAAGTTAATCTCAATTTGCCTGCATGTACCACTCCATGCCATTATCAGCTGAGGGTAATTTTGATAATATTAAATGTGTTGTTAGATAATTTTGGATTTAATGCTTTTTTTTCAGTTGGATCTGTAAATAAAGACGCAAAACTACAATTTTAAAACTCATTTCCTCCATCCAATGAATATTGGGTGAAGAGCTCCAATAGATTTAATGTTCAAGAGGATTTTTCAATTTTAGAAACTCTGTTATTGGAGCTTGAATGAGGTACTTTGGTTGTTTTGCTGCTTTAAGGGATCCATTTAGAGAAGCAAATCCCCCTAAATTCCTCTATATCTAGAGAAACAAACATTTCTTCTTGAAGCATCTTCTCTACTCTCTCTGACCCTTCCTTGTACTTCCTGCCATCAGCTGCTTATTCTTTCTGACATTTAGTGCACATCCACTCACTCCACCAAGCTCTCTGTATGTGAAAGGGCCGCTTAATAGCGTACAATGTTAATTCTAAACCTCTACTGTTAGGCGCCCAGATGGAATTGAGATTGTTTCGCCCTTGAGCAAGGCATTTGTTCCGGACAGCTGGGTTTTGAGGGCATTCGGAGTGGCCGGTGTGGTGAATGAGTGATGTGAGGGGATGGAGAGGAGGCTGCAGGGCTGCAGACTGAGAGCCGTTCTAACTAGAGTGTGAAGAGACGGAGCCACTTCATTAAACGGCCTGTCTCGGTAAACAGCGCCTGCCTCCAGGACTGGCTGCAGTCAGTCAGAGAGTGTAGCCATCTGCATGTACACACACTCACATTGTTCCCCTCCATCTCTCTCTCCCTGTGGCTTTTATTTTATGAGTCTCTGTAAGAAGAGGGCGGGAGAGGGAGGGGGAGTTGGATGCTGTGAATAAAACTGCCATCACCTAAATATCACCGTCGGCTTCAAGACTTTACAAGTGCACACTTAAGTCCTTTCCTCTGCGGGCATGTAAAGCTTTCTGCGAACACATGGAGGATAAGACGGAGAGTCGGAGAAACAGAAAGTCAGAGATGGAGAGAACAGATTTTGTTCTCCTGCGGCTCAAAAATATTCTTGATACAAACACAGAAAATATTGTTTATGCCCTCAGCTGTCAGTGCTGCTGATATATACAGTCTGTAAACAGAACCTGCATTACTACTGCAGCAGGGTTAATTTTGGCAGCACTTTAGCACTTTAGGACTTTAGTTTTAGTTATAGTATTTTGCGTAAAATATCTTTTAGTTTTAGCCATAATCTAGTCATCTAAATTGTTTTAATTTCAGTCTGGTTTTAGTTGATGAAATTTCACAACATTTTAGTCGATAAAATCTACTGTAAATGTAGTCGACTAAAAAATGAAGTGTAAAGTGTAAGACATTTTGTATGTTTCCTTGAAGTCATGTTTTACATTTGCATAAATGAAACATCTAATAACCCTTTACTGAATGCTAGTAAAGTTTGAATGTATTAATGAACACAAACAAATTAAACTTTTGTGTGAAATGCAGTCACCTTTATTTAGGCTACCTGGCAGAGCATCTCAGTTACAATACCAGAACTGACAACAAACAGTGAACCTGCATGAATGTATCAATTCATAAAGAGAGGAGCTCTGATTGGATCGCTCCCAAACTTACCCCACCACCACCAAGCTAAGGCAGCTGTGATTGGATGTCCCTCTTAACTCATCCAACCTTTCCACACAACCAAAGTAGCTGTGATTGGATATATTCCCAACTTGTCTCTGCTTTCTACATGACCAAATTAGGTCTGATTGGATTCAGTCTCTGTCAGACATTTTAGTCTAGTTTTTATTCGTTTATGAAAATGTAAGTTAACTTAGTTTTAGTTTTTGTCCATGTGCACTTGTTTTTATTAGTTACTGTCTAAACTGGAGACATACTTACTGTTTGTGCTTGTGTTTACGTCCGTTGTTGTCATGACAGTTTCTTTGTTTATATATTTGCCTGTGTGTAAACGGTGTTACCAGAGTCAGCCACTAGAGAGCACAAAAGTACCAGTTGTGTTAGAAGTAAACTGCAAACGTGGCTGTAATTCTGAGAGTAAAAGTAAAAAATAAACTCCAATAATCAAATATATCATCACATTTTTGTTTGCAACTGATGATCAGTGGTCAGACCTCACCATCAACACTGTCTGCACTCAATGTCGACAACATTTTCCTCCATGCATTGTCATAAGTGTCTCAGTGTTATGGTCTAATGAGTGACCGTGTTAACTCATGACTTTCGTCCAACTGTGCTGATAGATGTTGTTGTTAAACCACTGGCAAAAACAGAAGGCAATGGGGTCACACATTAGACCATAACACCGAGACAGTTATGATGGTGCACGGGGGAAAATACCGTAGAAATGGAGTGCAGACGATGCTGATTGAAGGTCAGTTGCAAACGAATATCTGATGATAACATTGATTATTTGTGGTTGTATTTTTTCTGTTCCTCTCAGAATTACCTCCATGTTTGCTGTTTACTTCTAATACAACTTAATGCAGCCTAAGGTCTTATGCGACATCTAGTGGTATACTCTGGTAATGCATGTCACACACAGGAAAGTATATAAGCAAAAGCACTGAAGCAAATGCAAATGCATGAACAGACAGCAAGTATATCCCCAGCATAATGTCTGTTTTTAACAGGGCCATGCCTGGAGGTAGTCAACAAAATGTTGAAGTCAGAACTGGAACTTTTTAGAAAGTGAATTACAATTTAATTTTCACTGGATTGTTGTGTTATTGTGGCCACATGTAGTAACAGCATCTTTCTCTTTCACTTTAAAGTTTACATAACCAATCCATAGAAATCTGAGCCCGTCTTCTGCACTCATCAGACACATATCTGAACTCTGTGATGTAACAAAGCTCTGTCTGTCTACCTGCTCCCCACCTTACTTTGTTTTCACAGAAATAGACCAAATTGAGATGTCTGTAAGAGATTTGAGGGGGAAAAACACATTTCCCATGTCAAACTCATGAAGGGCCTCCTTTGAAAAGCTTCACCTGACAGGCTCTCTGTCTGCACGCTAACGTTGTTAGCTGTGAGGAAAATCAGCGGTCAACAGTTGAATTCCTCGAGTCTGAGACAAGCCGACGATCCGAGCTTGAGTCCAAATCTGCTGATGAAGCCTCTCAGAGAAAAACTGACGGTTGTTTTTAGTTAAGCCCAGCGTGGTTATCTATCCGTCTGCAGGTCAAAAGGTTGTTTCCTACATCTGTATTTCTGTCTGCTCTAATTAGACACACATTCTTCTGATTCCACTCAGTCTTACATCAGAGCACTGACTGCTGATCATGCTGGAGGAATATTATGATACTCTGGCCTAGGGCTGGACAGTGTTTGAGCTTTTAGAGTAAATATATCAATGTTTTTTAAATTGAGTAATGAGTGTGCCAAAATGTGGATACCAATGATGTTGTGTGAAAATAATTTAATACATTTCTTTAATGAATGTCAAAGGAGGTGCAGTGATACATTGGCCATCAATCAATATTAACCATTTTTTTGTTAAAAACGTGATTGGCTGATTGAAATTAATTCCTATAGTTACAAATTCTGATCACCCGTGGATTTAGCTCATGGTTTCCTGTGGATGTCCGCTTGTCCGCTGCTTCTGCTTCTCTGCCATCCTCTTAAATAAACTGGTAGAATCTCCAAAACTTTGTTTTCAGTCCTTTTAGTCAAAAATAGTAGTCCGATGTTGATGGTCTGTGCTGATATGTATGCTGAGATCAACAGGATGAAAGCTAATCAGCCAAGTTAAATGAGCTACATTTCTCCTAAGCAGCAACCTCCAGTGCTGACAATGGAGGCCCTTGCAGAAGTGCCAAAAGCTGTAATACCCCAAGTGTCCACTTGAGGCTGGCTGCGGAAACCTGACACCTAAATGACTGCAAGGAAAATACTTTTTACTGCCTTAATACACATCTTTACAGCCTGGTTAACAAAAAACAGCTTCAGTCTCTAATTACAATACACCTCTGTGCTGTCACTGTGAGAAGGGTGACTTTTTCACCCAATTTTCTTTTATTGATGATTTACTGAGGATTTCTGGTAATGGAAATGCAGCCCTGTATCGGTCAGATGGCCTGAAGTCCTACCTCAACACGGCCTCTCTGTCCATGAGTAGATGGAGCTAAAGTTCAGTTGAGATGACGTGTGCAGTTTGGCAGCGTCCATTATTTGGTTTTAACAGCAATGCAAAGGCTCCTATGATAATCAGACAGCTAACAAGGCATGGCTTTGTACATTTCTTTTACAGTCTATGATTGCTACACAAGTTCACACCATGTTTATCGATATTCTTTCAGGTCCAGTCGGTAAATTTGTGATGCGTTCAGGTTGGGTCAGAAAAATGAGTATTTGACGAAGGAAAGAACATGATGTGTTTAAATGTTTTAGATTAAGAGTTTGGCCGAAGCTTAAAAAAGGTTGAGTGGGAGCAAAATTTGTTTTCTTGGCAATATGAAACAATCTCATTCCCTTCATTATGTAACTGAGGTAATATTTATAAATGTATATTGCACTGATTTGCCTGTTTGGTAAAATTAATAGTATTAGTCAGTCTGATAATAATTTTGTTAATACACATGAATTAAAACAATTAATAAATGAGTCATTTGCAATGAGTTATCTATGTAATTCAGATGTCCTTAAAACAGGATACTTTTTTGCTCCATGAGATCTGCTCTGTTTTGTTGAGTAAACATTACAATAGTTTTAAGAAAAACATAAAACATGATCAGTATCAGCCGAGAAAAGCCTGATCGGGGCAACAGTAAATTAACTGAAGAGATGCTTGTTTGACATCCTGTGTACAAAATAGAATTTGTAAGTGCATGATGTTTGGTCATTAATTATTTAATTGTGATAATGATGCAAATTGCAATGATTTAGTGAAAGATTTAAAGCGCTTACAAGCTTTTATGAAGTGTTCTCAACTGTTTTTCTCCCAGCTTTGTTCAACTTTAGCTGCCGCAACACATATTTTCTTCTTGAATCCAAAGGAAACCCTTGAGATCTTACTCAACAAATAAATCTTAAGGTAACAGCCAGCTTTAGCTTTATCTGACTGCACGAATAGGAATTAAAACAGGGCCATTATACCATGAGTTTCTGCTTGACCACATCAAAAATGTTGTTTGTAATGTACTCCCATAAATTCAGACTGTTGCGATGTGCTCCGACCCTTTCACCAAGCTCTTCTCTACCCAGCTAACCCACCTCCAGAAAACTCTGTCCTCTTGTCTTAGAGGTCAGAGGTCAGACCCCTCTGTGAAACTGAAACCCCTGAGCTGGTATGGATTTTCTGTCTTGCTGGAGGACACAGCAGCAGATACACAATCAGATCCAGGTTTTCTGCTGCACTGCGTTAACTTCATTACACTCACCATGCAGGAGGAGTTGTTTCTATAGCTGTTAAAGGAGGAAGAGGTTCGTTATATCATCTAACATGTTCTGTATCATATACTTTATTTGTGCAGCACTTATCAAAACAGCCAAAAAGTCCCATCAGACCTAACAGCAATAATAAAAGACAAATGTAGAAACTGGAGGATATCAGATGTGGGAGTCATGGTCAAAGAATGCCAACAAAACATCCAAACTCGGATATATGAGCGCTATGAAAACAGATCTGATGTAAATGTGGATTTATGTTTCCATGTACAGTATCCCACCGAGGCAGAGCAGAGTTTATGGAGTTAATTTCCACCATGAAGGATTTTTTTTTCCTGTCAGAGGGGAAGTGTGAGGCTGGGTCAGGGCTGATGGTCATCACAGATTATCTTTACAGGCATCCTAACAGTCTGATCCTGATACTATCGAACATTTCTGATAAGTTTGACCTGGTATGTTGTGCTGAGAATAGAGTTTTAGTGTAAACAAGCAAACTTATAGTTCCCAGATAAGCGTCTCTGCTTTCCAGAAATTGTTGTTACAGATTAAGCATGCCATTGAGATTGCATATAAAGTAGTTTATCCCTGAAGATCACATAGTCTGCCTTTTCTTTTCCAGTTAACACTGGTGCCTGATACTCCCTAAACATATTTTTTAAGCTTTTACCTAAAATTAACTCAAATATTAGATTTTGGAGTGCCTGCAAACCCCTCTGTTTCAGCCCTGTTTACACCATGCTCAGCTCAAGAGCCCTTAGGCCTCATGCACTTTGCTCCAGTGTTTACTTTGGCCACATAGACGGACAAATTCCTCAGCTCACCGGCCCTCCCCAGATAGGAGACAAGGCATGGCTTTGTCCAATTCTTTTACAGTCTCGGATTGCTTCAAAAGAAGTTCACACTTTGTTTATTGATGTGGTTTTATGTCCAACCATTGTGATACGTTCAGGTTGGGTCAGTAAAATGAGTATTTGATGAAGAAGAGAACATGAAGTGTTTAAATTTAATTTCCAGAGCTGAAGATTTAGATTTTGGCTGAAGCTTAAATAACGTTAAGTGGGAGGAAAATTTGTTTTCTTGGCAGTATGAAGTAAGTACATCTGCTCTCGTCCCCTTCGGTTTATGAAGGCCGAAAATTCACCTCAATAAATGTGATCCACTTGAACATGAAAACACATATGTGAAAATTAGTCAGGTGAAGGCACGACGTAAATATTTTTCTTCAGCTTTAGAAGGTGACGGCAGGTATGGCGGCAATTGAAACAGTAAAGCTAACAACATAAACACTAATAATATCATCATCAAATATTTGTTAACAAATGATGCAGTGCATATCAAGGTCTTATAGGGATATATCAATATTTTTCCAGTGGATTTTTTTTTTGAGGTCCATTTCAATAGTAGGTAGTAACAATGTTTTTGCTATTGGGGCATCTGAGGCCTAAGCTGGAGACATACTTGTTGTTTGTGCTTGTGTTTGCATCTGTTGGTGTCTTGACTGGTTTTTTTTTGTTTATATACTTGCCTGTAAATGACACATTACTTGCCTGTATACACCACCAGAGTATACCACTAGAGAGAGACCTCAAGCTGTATGTAGGTACCTGTTGTGCAAGAAGTAAACTGAAAACATGGCGGTAATTCTGAGAGTTAAAGTAAAATATAAACACCAGAAATCAATTTTATCATCAGTCTTTTTTTAGCAGCTAATAATCAGTGGTCAGACCTCACATTTGCATTGTCTGCACTCAATTTTGACAATATTTTCCCCCGTGCACCGTCGTAAATGTCTTGGTGTTAATGTCTAATGAAAGACCGTGTTATCTGATGACTTTCTTCCAACTGTGGTGATGGATGTTGTTGTAAAAGTACCGGCAAGTTCACAAAAAGCCTGTCTTCCACTTTAATCGCTCAACTTCCTTCCTTTTTGTCTTTTACCTTTTTTTTTTGAAAATTTGTGAATGCAATAAAATTGCATTAAATTTTGCTATGAATTGATCAAATAGAGTCTTTATTTTATATCAAGGAAGCAGTGGAGGTGGGCGGAGCTTACAAGCACTTCCCTTCACTTCATCTTTTGGTGCTGTTTAGCTAGAGAGCCCCCTGGTGGTGGTAAATACACAGCCTTAGTCTCCAGAGGGCACAGTTGAGACGTGTTGAAGTGGACAGAGGGTGGACAGAGGGTGCAGCAGTGATGGTGGCTGTAGCAATGGGAGGTCCTCACAGACAGCAGAGACAGATGAAGTGTCTCGGCAGAATCCTCACAGCCTCCCTGTGCTTCATCCTGCCTGCTCTTCGTGCCTCTGTCTCTGCCTCTCTCTCCTTCTTTCTCCCTCGCTCATTCCCTCTCGCTGCACTTTCATACATTTTCCCAGCTTGTTAACTTCTCACAGAGCTGCTGTTTCCTTATCTGTGCAGTAAAACAAAACTATGACAGTCATTTCTTACCTCAGATGTAGGCCAACAGCTGCGCGGTGCAGATTTTGTGGTCAGTTATCTTTTTGTGGGAGAAGATGTGACTCTGAATGTGCATGAAGTCTGACGACACAAAGATCCTGCTCATGCTCTGATCTGCAGGTCTTGTTCTTGTTCTTAGAGATTAGGTTTGTCTCTCAAACTCTGTGACAAACTAAAGCTAGCTTTGATAAAAAACAAATACAGATATTGTTGCGCAAAGACTGGGAGATGCTGCTTTTCTCCCAACAAACGTTGAATAATTCAGATTACAGCTGCTGTGTCTGAGAGTTCTCACTGACTTGCCACTCAGTGTTGCTGCTACTGTACAGTGTAGATATCTTTTTGAATGGATAGTGATAGGGCATGAAAATTCTGTCTAAAATCTTGTTCTGTTTTGTTTTTTTAATGGAAATATGTGATTATCTCCAGGTTTTTTTCCCCTGCAAAGAAGCAACTTGAAAGCACTTGGAAACAAACCTCCACCAAGGTAGCTCACATATTGCTGTTACATCTATAAGCAACAGTTCCATGATAAAGTTACCATCATAATATGATTCCTTGACCCTGAAAACCAACACCTAGCACTCAGAATCATGTTGATATCATTATTAGTTAGACAGTTATTGAGCAAAATGATAATCAGCTATTGGGAGTTATCTGTTGGACCATTACCAACATCTCCTGAAAATACAGCAAAATCTGTCCAGTAGTTTTTTGCATAATCTTGCTAACAAACAAACATGCGCAGGCAAAAACATAACCTCCTTGGCGAAGGTAACAAACAGCTGGCACAGCTGGGGTTGGACATCTTTTTGGATTTTTTTCATGTTTGTGCAAATACATACAAAACAGGTTTAATGCCTACATCGTTGCCAAAATCTGTACTTTTTTCTCATCTTTTTTAGATGTGTTTTTAGGATTTGACGGCTTAATTTGATGAAGTAATTGCCATGAATAGTGTCATAAACAGGGTAGGGAGTGGGTCATGACATACAGGACAAGGCCTAAAATTGACCTGTTTCTTCCACAGGGCATTTGTGTTAGACATAGATGTGAAGCAATAAAAACAACATCTTAGTCTTTATAAAATTATACTTCTAATTCATGAAAGTGGACATCGTGTGATAATAAGGTAAACAATCATGGGACATTCTGGATCTAATTTTAAAAATATTGTGCTGTATTCAACAAAGTCATCTGTTTCCCAGCCCTAGACGTCTTGTCATAAACAGCTACAACGACATGAAGACAAAACAGAGCAAACTCAGCTGATGAAATGACCAGACTGGTGTTTTGGGAAAAGGCCTCAGTTCAGTCAAAATCAGGAAGTGGTCAGAGTCAGCGAGTATGTTTGAGAAATGACTTTTGTTGTTGTGGTTTCACGGCGTGGGTGTGTCTCTGTGGCGCCACCAGCAGTTTGTCACACAGCATAAAGAGGCTGAAAATGAAAATGGATGTTAAAGTTATTTACAAATCTGAGTCATAGTGGTCATGTATCTCAGTGGGCACAGGCAGTGATTTCAGCTTCTGAAACTAAAAACAGGGTGTCGATTTGTCTTAAATAAATCTAGTCCAAAGGTAGGTACTTGATCATTGAGTAAGCTTTAACTGTTGGACCAGCTTTGAAGGTGTTTTGACTATTATAACTTTAAAAAAATCTCACTGAAGTCAAGTTTCACAGAAATATGCCCATTAAATGGTGATCCACTGTCACCTGGGATGTCAGAAACTATGCAGATATATAAATATGTATCATAAAGGCATATTTATTTCATGTTACATGCAGCATTGTGTTTCGAAATGAATGTTTTTTTTCCATGCCTTACTAAACCCAATTTGT
This sequence comes from Cetoscarus ocellatus, assembly GCA_037902135.1. Classification (NCBI taxonomy): domain Eukaryota; kingdom Metazoa; phylum Chordata; class Actinopteri; order Labriformes; family Labridae; genus Cetoscarus; species Cetoscarus ocellatus. The sequence goes on along the minus strand of JBAMNC010000345.1, from coordinate 278,023 downwards.
GGTTTTATTGTGACCACAAAAAACATCAGTGACCCAACTTTCCCATAATACATCTACATGGCATCTTTTATTGAACTCGGGGTGTCTCCAGTTGGGATGGGAATCAAAAATCAATTCTGGTTGAGAATCGGTAACAACTGCCTAAAGGAATCAAAACTAGAAAAGCACTCGGAGAGCGCAGACCTCCGCCAAGATACAATTCTGGATCTCCACGTGCTCCGATATGACGGCCGAGTCTCCGCTCATGTCTTTCCATGAGGAGAACTCCTCCGCTGGCATTGCATTGCATTTGGAGTAATATAAACTTAATGCTCTCTCTTCTGTTTCTCTGAAGGTATGACTACGTTGAGGTTTATAACGGCGGGGACGAACAATCACCGATGCTTGGAAAGTTTTGTGGAAAGATCGCTCCATCTCCCATCATCTCCAGCGGCAGCCAGCTCCTCATCAAGTTTGTCTCAGACTATGAGACGCACGGAGCAGGATTCTCTGTTCGCTATGAAGTCTTCAAAACAGGTGTGTAGTCTGTAAATTTATGATTTCACCATTTGGTTGCATGCTTTGACTGGATGGAAAATTAAGCAGCAAAGCTACTCCAGTATCAAAGCTACAGCTGAATGAGATGAAGATCAGTAATAAAAGGTCTCAGTTAAATTCAGTTATGGCTTCACAAGGTTTCCAAAGCTTTGTGCTGCAGGTTTTTAATAAATGATGTGTATCATCATTATGGGACATTTTACTTGTTGAAGGATGCCTGGAGGCTTCTTACAGGCAACGTCAAAAGCTGAGTTTGATCTCATGAGATGGTGTATGAAAAGTGTTTAAGATAACAACATGGTCAAGTTTTAATTACTACTCTTCAACAGCTGGACTCCAGCTCTGATCCCTTACTACACAACAGTCGGGCCGACTTTTGGCTCTGATCCCAGCTTCTGATCAATCTCAGCAAAGGCCCGATTATCTGGAGGTCCTGAAGGTTATCTTACCTGATTATCCTGTGGTGTGAGGCGTGATAAGAGCCATTTAATACTCTCAGAAGAGGATCAGAGCCGCCCGATTTGAAGTTGTAAATATTAAACATGTTCAATATTTACGGCCAAAAGTCCTGATGTGTGTGGAGTGCAGGTCAGTCGAGCACGTCCTCTGTGTTTTGTCACATGGTCCAGAGCAAAGCCAATCAGGGAGCAAGCTGACTGAAGCAGGAAGCAAACGTAGCCATGGCAACAGAGTAAAGTTGGACAAGCAAAAAAATGGAGACCCAGCATGCTGATTTGTTAAAAAACACAAGCGTCTAAACAACTCAACCCGTTAAACTACACATAACAAACTGATAAGAAGAGGACCTGAACGGAAATTACAACCACCAAGGATGTTATATGAAGCTAACTGATAGCTGCATTTAGCCTCCTGGCATTGTCCACCTTGTTTGTTTACGTTGAAGTCGTGTGTGATCACATGAAGTCACAAGTTGCGAGAGGAGAGGCGCTGCCTTCTTGGTAAATGAATCGGTTGGTTTGTGGTGTCCTGTGGTATGGTGTCCTCTCTTTGTGGCGCATGACTCACTGCAGGAACAAACTAATAAATCTGACATTATCTGGTTTCATGTGTGGCTATCTCTCCGTTTCATAATTGGTTAAGACTTTAATAATCTTTCTGTGTGTACCAGCCTTAGGCAAAGATCCAGAGTATGTATCAGTTAACATGTTTTGCCACATTAAGAGTCACTTAAATCACCTTTCTCCCCATTCTGATACATAGGCACATATTCAGCAGTTTGTCTTGGCCATGTCTTCATGCCTAAACATATTAATTAGCTGCCATGTGATTGACTGATTAGATATTCACATTAACAAGTAGTTCAACTGGTGTACATAATAAAGTGGCCAGTGAGTGTATTTTCTTTTTTTCAGTTTTCATGCCTAAAAATCCCCTCTGATAGTTAAACCCACGGCTAATGGCATGTCATTGTCACTCAAATCAAAGTCGCTAAAAATTAGCTTTTAGGGAAATTAGCATTTGTTTTTCCTTTTGGAGACTGACAACCTGCAGAGATGATGAGAGGAAAGCTGAGCCTTGCTGGCTGAAGGATACATAACCCCCATGATGCATCACAGAATAGCTCCAAACTCAGAGTCTGTGTTGAGGAAAAGTGCAATACTGTCAAGAGTCTTACTGTCACCTCCGGATAAGCCAACTTTGTTTTTTTGTGTATTTTAAACCTAAAAGTGGGGTAATTATGAGGCTTCTGCTGGCACTATTGACTGCTATGTATAGCCTTGCTTTCCACTTGACTACCTCCCCTCAGGGTCAGAGCTGGCCACCTACTTTATTGGCATTTATGTTAACAAATTGGGTTACCTTGAGCAGTCCTACTTAAAAAAAAAAAAAAACAAAAAAAAAAAACAGAATGATCCCTTTAAGATGACAAGACAGGTAATCAATGGAAGATAAGAAAATCTGAACTATAATCCATGAAGTTAGACCAAATTAGGCTTTATTGCCAACATTGTAGGCATGTTCCATAAGATTGGATTGTTGGATTTTGTTACAGCTAAATACATAATCAATTGTTGTTTATTGTTTATTAGGACCATTATCTATGGCACTTGACCACAGCTACTCTTCCTGGGGTTAATAACACATTTAACATGACAACAAAAAAGTACATACTAATCATACATTAAAAGTTAAGCACAAGTTTTCATTCAAAGAGTTAATAATTTTACAGTAAGTCCTCCCTTTTTCCAATGCTACATAAAAATACATAATTGACCTGAAAGATACTAAAAAACCGAGTACAAGTCAAACACAATTAAACCAAAACAACTCCCTAAAGCCGAGCTAAAACAGTTTAAAATAAGACCTTGTTTTATGATAAAAAGAACCAAACAGTTCATAAAATATATTCCTACATCTATCTACAAGTTCTGTGGTATATCTGATCATTCATTGTTATAAATATTTCATCATCACTTAAATTCAGAATTTAACAGTTTTTATGGGTTCTTTTGCATGTGTAACATAAAAAAATCATAAACCTATACATTAACTGGGTAATAGCTAATGTTATTGAAATGTAAAACTTTAAGCATATATCTTATACAAAGTAACACATAAGACATGTGTAAGAAATCATACAAACAGAAAACAAAACAAATTAAAGTTAAAGGAATACTCCAACATTTTTGTTGTTTTCATGTCTTACCCCACCCCTGAGTCCATGACAAGCAGGTAGACACCATTCCTTTGAGTGTGCGTACAGTAACAAGAAAGAGACAGACGAAGAGTGCCCACCACTAGTTAGTTTAGCTCAAACGCTTGTAGTTGACCTTTAGTGTTAGCCTGTCTCTGCTTACATTCATTAAATAAACTCTTCAGCAACTTTAAATGGTCCTGTGTGCTTGTTGTGACTCCATTATGTTTGTTATCTTCATATTATCTTCATATTGTCTTCTTCTTCTCCTAAACAGAGGCTTTGTTTTGTTGGCCTGCTTCCGTGGTGGTTTTCATGAGAGATGTGACGTTCTCGAACGAGTTGAGTCTTTTGAACAGCTGTATTAAATTAACGAGAAAAAACAATTCACAGTCCTGAGTGAGACATTTGTTTGCGAGCCATTATTAAATGCAAATTGGCTCACTAACAACTGCGAATCGGTTCTCCTCTTTCATTTAATACAGCTGTTCAAAAGACTCGACTCGTTCGAGAACATCACATCTCTAGCAAAAACCACCGCGGAAGTGGGTCAACAAATTAAAGCCTCTGTTTAGGAGTAGAAGAAGATAATACAAAGATAATATGAAGGTAACATAACATAAAGGAGTCATAACAGGCACACAGAACTGTTTAGAGTTGCTGAAGAGCTTATCTAAAGACTGTGGGCAGAGACAGGCTAGCACTACCGGTTGACTTGCAGCGTTTGAGCTAAGCTAACTAGCAGCTGGTGATCTTTGTCTCTTCCTTATTACTTGACGCGCAGTCGATAGAATGGTGTCTACCTGCTTGTCATGAACTCGGGAGTGAGGCAAGACACGAAAACATCAAAAATATTGGAGTGTTCCTTTAACTTTTTTTTTTTCCAAAGTAAAATGCTGAAGTCATGCCATAAAATATGAGAACAAACTCAGACAATACTCAAAACAGTCTGGATCACAGCAGTTTTAACAGCAGCCTCCTTTTGCACCATTATTTGATCAACGCAGAAAACCTGCATCCTGAAATAACCTTCCAAAGAATGAACAGAGGTTCTCCAAATAACCAGATCTTAACCTCTGTTACGCTGACCTCAAAGAAGTTACATAAACTCAAAGACCCAGAATTCATTTGGACGAACACTGATTCCCAGCAGGGTCAGGATGCTCACAGGATAGATCCACACAAACAGGGTCTGTCAAGGGAGGGACCTCGCTCCCGTGTCCTACATTCGTATTTGCTCGTCCCCCATGGGTCCACTTGAGCTGACGCCAAACAGCGAGTCTCCTGTGAGCGCTTCAGTCTCCACCAAACAGAGAGCGGAGATAAATCAGATAAAAAAAGGGAATGCGTGTGTACGTGAGGTCCCCTCCTTTTTTTGTTTGCACCTCTGGGAGCAATAACCATTCACACAATCACAGGATCTAAGAATAACAATCCCCAGGTGGACTCAGGTTGATAAGTGCTGTGTTGTAACATGAAAAATGGATCGTTGAGAGGGTTTTTTACACTTAAATGAGGAGTAATATGAGCAGGGTCAGAGCTGCTGCAGGCGCCGCACCGCCATCTGTTCTCTGCTAACGACGACGTACGGCTCTGCTTCTGATACACCTTTCAAATCAAACTTTATCGACTATAATTTCAGGCTGCAAAGTGGAGTGATGACTGATGAACGGCAGGATGTTATTAGAAAGTCAGAGCAATAAATCTTTTAAAGTAGGTCAGAAGAGTGTCAGCTCAGAGGAAACGTTAGTCCTGAACATTTTTTATTGGGATTTAATGAAAATAGACATAAAACTGAGGTGTTTGATCAGGATTTATGGCACATTTATGGTGATATTTAAGTTTATTAAAGCTATAACATTCATCTTTTCCTCTTTTTTGGAAGCATTTGCTAAAGATTCAACACGCCTTTTAACCAGAAAAATCAGCTGATCGCGTTATCTGATCAAAACTCCACATAACTGACCTTCTGTCGAGGCAGCGTGACCTTCTGAAAGCAGATACATGTTATCAAGAGAATTGAAATCAACCATAAGTCGATCAGAGCTGTGACGTTCCTGTTTAGAGGATGAGTGTGATGCATCAGGAGGTTAAATCTGCAGGTTATAAACAAGTCATGCATCTGTCTCTGCACGTCGCCTCAGCTGTCCATCCTTGTGTCTGTCAGAAAACACAACAAATGTTGACATGTTGTTATTTCTCAACACATTTGAAGCAAGTCAAGCTGCTGCGCTCCCTCTGGTGATGTATCGTTAGGGAACAAACCAGCTGGACAAGCCCATTCTGTTATGTGAGGGACACAAGCCGACTCTTTATCCCAGTTTTGACCATTTTTGTTGTTGTTTAATGGACAAAATAGAAAGGGTAATCCTTCAGGTTGCTGGTTTGGTGGAGTGGAAGCAACCAGGCACGACTCATATACCGTAATTTCTCATACATAATGCACATTATTTTGCTCTTAAATAAGGTCTAATTTTCGGGTGCGTGTTAAACACAAGCACATGCAAAATATGTAAAATATTTCGTCTCACCAACATCTCGATTACGACACATCTGATACAAAAAGCCGAAATATTATGTCTCTCTGCAAAACATAACAGCTAAACTTTTGTAATTGTTATTAAACTGACTGTTAAACTGTTCCAATCTAATATTTTGGGTCTTAATTAGTTTTCCTTTGTGTAATGATCATGTAATTCTCAAGTGTTATGGTACCACTCACGTGTAAACACACAGGGCACTGCCATCTTGTGAGCAAGGAGACCAAAATAGCTGCAGCTAGCAGTGATTGGTTGAAGACATCAGCATGTTGATAGCTGCTCTCTGATTGGCCGGTATACTACGACTGAGCATGCTCTGGCAGAAGTCGAGTAAGTGCTCAAGCTTGAAACACAAGGTATTTCTGCATCCAGTTGAGAGAGAAAAAATTGTGTACGGTGTTTGTTGTGAAAATACTGAAATTTCATTAATTAAAACTTTGAATAAAGGTCATTTTTGAGTTGTCTAAGAGAGTAAGGTTTGGGCAAAATGTGGATGCATGTTATATATGAATACAGCGTTTTGAAAAAACTGAAATCTAAGTGAGAGTATTTGTCTAATTTCAAGACAAAAAAATCTCAGAAGATTTATTCTAATCCACAATTCCCTTACATGTCTGGATTAAGATCTCATTTGAAGATATAAAAACTGACAATAAGGCCTGAGTTGCTTGTAATAACAAGTAAAATAATCTGCCAATAAGACAAGACAAATTTAACTTGAGCAGATATTGAACCTTAATTTAAGACCCTCACTGAGTCAAACTTTCCTTGTTTCATTGGCAGATATTTTCTCTTTACTACAAGCAGTTCAATGCCTTATTTTTGCCTTTAATTCCTTAAAGTAAGATATCTATCTCAACTGGTTAAGTGAATGTGGATTAGAATAAGTGTTTTGGATATTTTTGACTTGAAAATAGACAAACACACTTGCCTAGATCTGAGGTTTTGCAGTGTGAGTGCAGTGACTGCACAAATAGTAATCTTACAACAAGAGATGCAAAGTTTTGCTAATTTACCAAAAGCCAAATACTACAAAATAAAGATCTGTGTAGGGGTTGAAAGAGCTGACCTGTATTACTGAGCCAAATGGGCAGACCTCAAAAAAAAGAGCAGTAACTCCCATCCCTACTCTTAAGCACTCTTCTGGAGACCCAGCCAGGAGCTGTCAGTTTGTGTGTTTACATGATTGACCGGATTACGTCTGTTTGCACTCTTTATCTGCCTCATGTTTGTGTTTGTCGTGTGTTGCTAGGTGCGTACAACTGTCCTTGTAATTTAATCTTTATATCTGTCTTCCTTACTGCATACACGCGCACACACATGTGCAGAAACACATGCTGACAGGTGCATGGGACCCCAGGCTCATTTAGCTAATGGGCTGTTTGTCCTTGGTGGTAACAGGGGTGACCTGCAGATGAGATGGATGCTCCGACGTAGTAGAGGGGCGTCGTAACTAGGCCACCTCATATGTGTGTGCCTCAATATAGGTCCTCTACCTTCTAACAAGTTAAAAACAGCTCTTGTACTCACCCAGGTAATCCCCCTGCCATGCTCCTGCCTTCCTCCTCAACACATTTAAAATCCATTACAGTCAGAGCAGCAGATTGGAGCTGAAGCTAAATGGAGCTGCTGTTGTGTTGCAGGCTGCTCACTCTATTGAGACCCTCCACTGTGTCTCTCTGGTGCCATTTATCTCTCTCTGACTGTTTGAGGCCCGAATAAAAGAACAATATATTAGATTTAGACAGTGATTGCAGACGTGAGACCTGCTTTTATGTAAGTGAAGTATACTCACATTTGTAGCAAACAAGTAAAGACATTTTAAAAGTGATTGTGAAGGTGAGATGAAAAAACTTGAGGGATTAAAGAATCCATAAAAAGCTAAGCTCCAATTTTATGAGATTTCCAGAATGTTCTATTATGCCTTGTATGCAGCTGTGTTGGCAAAAGCATCATCAAACCTATACTTGTGCATTCATACTTTTGCCAGTGTATGTTTGTTTGTTTGTTAGCAAGATTACACAAAAACTACTTGACAAATTTTGCTGAAATTTTCAGGAGATGTTGGTAAGAGCCCAACTTAGAAAAAAATAGAAAAGCACTCCGAGAGCGCAGACCTCCGCCAAGCAGCTCAGTTACAGCAGTGGCTTTCCCGCTACATATGGACAGCTGAGTCTCCGCTCATGTAGGGAGAATTATGCGTTCCATTTACATCGACCTGGGAGGAGGGGAGTGTGAATGACGTGATCTCCGAGTTATCATCGTTGTAGTGACAAAGTCGGAAAAAAACCTGATCTACCATTTGTTATTAGCCGTTGTGTTAGCAGAACTCCTCCGCTGGCGTTGCAAGGGAAGCTGGCAAATGTAGTGACATAGGCTTGAAAAACGCTGACGTCAGTTTGCAAATAAACTACAGTTCCCATAATGATTATAAATGAATGGGATAAACTTCAATGTTTTTTTGTGACGTCAGTCTGGATCGGATCAGCACCAAAATGTAATGGCTTCTTCCTTGGACCAAACCACACCTCTGGTAAAATTTTCATGTAAATCCATCCAGTAGTTTTAGCGTAATCTTGCTAACAGACAAACAAACAAACAAACAAACAGACCCTGGCGAAAACATAACCTCCTTGGCAGAGGTAATTAGATTTCGGTGGTGATCCAGATAACTGGCATTAGCGAATGATTGTTTTTGCTCAGTAACTGTCTAATGATGATATCAACTTGATTCAGAGTGTTAGGGGTAGGATTTCAGGGCCAAGGAATCGTATTATGATGGTAACTTTATCATGGAACTATTGCTTATAGATGAAACAGCAATATGTGAGCTACCTTGGCGGAGCTTTGCGCTCTCCGAGTGCTTTCTAGTACTCTCACTGCATTGAATGATATACTGTAGCTCTTTGTCATATTATATCATGTCATCTCTTTAGGTCATACAATATCCTTTAGTGTGGTATGCAGACAAAAATGTGGAACATCGTTCTGTTTCACATTGTTAACACATTCTTGAAAAAAATTATATTATTCTTCATACAATATCAGATGAGATCAGGTTTGATATGGTATAGTATGGCAAAGTGATGTTTAATTCCAATTACTGTTTCTTATCATAACATGCCTAATCTTCACAGCGTGTTTACTGTTCATTGAATTATTTGGTTGTCTCATCCTCTTTTTTCCCCATTTTTTTATTTGGGGGAGTTAATTTCAGTTTATGTATGAGTAGAGAGATGTGTTTATCTGTATATATGTCTGTATTTATGTGTGTAATTAATTATTGTATATACTTACAGTGCCTAGCATAAATGAGTAATGTATTAATCAATATCTAAATGAACAAAAGAACAATTTCCTAAGTTTTGACAAAGCAGGAGTTTAACATAACATTTGGGGAGTATTTTGCAATATAGTATGCCATAAAAAATGTTAATTTTGAAAGGAAACTAAAGGTTTTCTGACAAATCTGAAGGGGTGAACTCATTTATGCTGAGCACTGTATATTCATAAGGAAGCCAAATTATATTTTATGGATAAGGGGTGGGATAAAATAAGTATTTCTACTTCCCACTCCTTTTTGGATACGTAAATCATAGTTTTCATTTTCATACTTTTTTTTTTTCATTATTTGTCATTTTTATATTGTATTGTTACATTTGTCCACTATTGTATGATTACAATAGTCATTTATTTATTTATTTATTTATTTTTACATGTCACAATATAAACTACTACTATTACCAGCTAAAACTAATCGTATTTTTATGGTTTTCTATCATGTCTTGTAGTATTAACATGTTACAGTGTGGTATTGAAGGCAGGAACAAGTCGACAGATAATTTCAACAGGTAAATGGAGTTGATAAAAGATACTCTCATTCATTTATTTAAATCCTCTTAAACTGGAATCTACTCTCTCTTTGTCTGTCATCCCGTGATTTTGATGCTCTCCATGCCTCCCTCTGTCCTCCTCCATGTCTGTCATTATGATGAGAAAACCACAAAAAGCAGAAACCCTCGTTCAGATGAAAAGCTCCGTTTGGAGATAAAGATAGTCATTGGCAGGAGCAGTAGATCTCCGTCTAATGAGCGTTGGTCTGTAAAGCGACGGCACATCCGCCTCTCATAACCATAAAAACCAGAAGTGTGACTCCACCCTCCGCTGACCACAGGATATGTATCGGATATAAATGATGGCCAGGCAGATCCTCTTTGGCGTCCTGGAACTATATTTGTCCAGAGTCTCTGGTTTTATTGCAGGTTTACAAACCAGAAACACATGTCTGAGCGGTTTGGCTGATTGAAAGGTCGTTGATAAAATAGATCAAAGAGAGACGGATGGATGGAGAATGAGCCAATGAGAGATGGGAGCAATGCACCGTGCTGTTTGAGACGTAAAGCTTGAATGGAGCGTTAACAGGATGCTTGAATCCACTATATGATGCAACATTGCTCCTAAATACAGTCAGATATGCACAATGAGCTGATTTTCAGGAGTAAATGTGTCTGTCTGAGACAATATAACTAAGTTTAAGCGATCCAATCAGAGCTCCTCTCTTTATGAATTGATATATTCATGTAGAGCAGGTTCACTGTTTGTTGTCAGTTCTGGTATTGTAACTGAGATGCTCTGCCAGGTAGCCTAAATAAAGGTGACTGCATTTCACACAAAAGTTCAATTTGTTTCTGTTCATTTATACATTCAAACTTTACTAGCATTCAGTAAAGGGTTATTAGATGTTTCATTTTATCCAAGAGTAAAACATGACTTCAGAAATTCAGGAAACATAAAAAATGCCTTACACTTTACACTTCATATTTTAGTCGACTAAATTTACAGTAGATTTTGTCGACTAAAACGTTGTGAAATTACATCAACTAAAACCAGACTAAAATTACAACAATTTAGTTGACTAAATTATCACTTAAACTAATTGAAATTTTAGGCAAAAGACTAAAACTAAATTAAAAAGTGCTGTCAAAATTCACACTGCTGTTGATGCACTCAGAAATGACCTTTTGCGACCTCTGGGGCTATATTGTAATCATAGACTGTTATATATTGAATGATGCCCCTTTGGTTGGGACGTGAAACCTAGATAACAAGAATATGCTCCTTAAAAAATTTGGAAACATTACTTTGGTTTATTATTTCTGCAATTTAAAAGCAGGCAATAATTGGTGTTGTATTGTGTGTCTTTGGAAAGCCTGACTAGTCGCCTTTACAATGAGGTACGACTTGTCAGCATTGTGCATTCATGGAATGAGTAAATAACCTCCCCCCACCCAAGATGGATCTGTCTAATTACAGACAATGATCCAGGCTGGTCCAGCTGCTGCACAAAGTTACACAAAATGGGCATCCCAGGAAGACAGCACCCCAAGAAGACCAGTTCCTCACCCTAACTTCACTGAGGAACTGTAGGCTTCCTTTTCGGAGAGGAGAGCATTTTGGCACTTGTTTTAGGGGAGCACTACGCACATGTTTATCTATATTATAGTGGCCATTTTGGGCTGCAGTTTTTGGCTCTAAAATCGCTTCAGTTCTGACCTTGATGGACGTTGAGCAGCCAAGACAGCTCATGAACCTATTCATCCAACCCATCTGCACTTTTAAGACACACAAACCCACACACTTCCAAAATGACAAGTGCACCAACTGAGCAGGATCGAAGCCTGCCTCGTCCCCTCCGCATCATTTATCATGTCGCCCTTTTAATGACACCACCTGTGTCAACAGCCAGGCTCTCACTGCGGTGTGTCATTTGTATGTGTGTGTGCACAATCCTGTCAACAGGCACTCTCAGATAACGCTCAGGTCACATCTGGCCTGGCAACACAAGAGCTCCGCCCCCAACACACACCTCGACCCTGAGCCTCGGAGGGACTGTTGACCCTGGTCCACACCCAAGTCACCTCCGTCCCGCAGAGATCAGTCATTGTCTCGTAAACTCGCTCACGTCACTTTTTGACAGCAGAGGTGTGAGCTGCCAGCCAGCGTCTGACTGATGTGAGTGGAAGCAGAGATTCTTCACCGGCAGTATCGACAGACTGTGAGTGTGGAGAAAACAGCTCCTGTAGACGAGGGGACAGTGACATAAGAGCCGCTGTCTACACCCACCACTCTGTTTGAACTTTCATCTGAGGACATTTCCGCAGTGTGTTGCTCCTGCTTGCAGAACTTTTCGTCGATTTTTAGAGGTTTTATTTCATTATCCTTTTATCCTTTAATCTCCCTTCAGCCATCACCCCATTGAACTCTGCACCACCAGATCTGTAACTTCTGAGTCTGTCTTGCGTAATGCTCTCTGCTCCTTTGTAACATCATTAGCAAAGTCCCCGAGAGCATCACAGTCTCATCAGTAAACTCTTATCACAACAAGCTCTGAGGCTACATCTACATTTTAACACAAACTGACTATGTTGCAGTGTTAATTTTGACAGCACATTCTAATTTAGTTTTAGTTATAGTCTTTTGCCTAAAATATCTTTTCGTTTTAGTCATAATTTAGTCATCTAAATTGTTTTAATTTTAGTCTAGTTTTAGTTGATGTAATTTCAGAATTAACAAACAGTGAACCTGCTCTACATGAATATATCAATTCATAAAGAGAGTAGCTCTGATTGGATCGCTCCCTAATTATCCCACCAACACCAAGCTAAGGCAGTTGTGACTGGATGTCCCTCTTAACTCATCCAACCTTTCCACACAACCACTACATGACCAAATTGAGTCTGATTTGATTAAGTCTCTGTCAAATGTTTTCACCTAGTTTTTATTTGTTGAGGAAAATGTCAGTTAATGTAGTTTTAGTTTTTGTCCATGTGCACTTGTTTTTATTAGTTATAGTCTAGTTTGAAACTATGCTGAAAATAATTAGTCAACAAAATTAACACTGTTATGTTGCAAGGAAATGCCAGTAAATGACAAGTCCACATTCATTGGCCACTTTATTAGTCATCCCTTCCGACTACCATGTTGGCCCCCTTTTGCCTCCAGAACTGAATAATTCTGAGACATACATTCAGAGATGTAGCTCCATGTTGACATGATAGCATCACATAGTGTCTGCTGCACATGCATGTTGCAGATCTGTTCAACCCCATCCTAAAGGTGCTCTATTGGTTTGAGATCTGGTGACTGTGGAGGCCACTGGAGCACAGTGAACACATTGTCATTTTTAAGAAATCAGTTTGAGATGGTTAGGCCTTTGGGACATGGGACGTTGTCCTGCTGGAAATATCAATCAGAGGATGGGTAGTAATCATACTCGGATTGGCCATAGCGTTAGATGATGCTCAGTTGATACTAAGAGGTCCAAAGTGTGCCAAGAAAACACCCCCCACACCATTAAACTGCATGTTCCAGTCTTCTATATTCCAGTTTTGTTGAGCCTGTGAACTGAAGCCTCAGTGAGTGGCACAGGGTGTAATCTTCTGCTGCTGTAGCCTATCTGCTTAAAGATTTGAAGTGCTGTGCAATCAGACATGGACTTCTACACACCTTGCTTTTAATGAGTGGTAATTTGAGTTACTGTTGCCTTTCTATCATCTTCAACCCTCGGCCATACCCCTCTAACTCCTGATATCACCATTTTTGGTGTGGTGTGTGTTCTTATGATACTGATGTTTCCATAGTTACTTTTGTGGCATAACTTTCCCCCTAAAACAATATTTCCTCTCATATTTAGTCACAAAAACAGATCAGAGTTTGTCCTATAGGCCAATTTCATCTGTCCATTAAAATATTCTATGAATCAGCAGTTAGTTTTGCCAGATGTTGGCATTAAGTTAGTATGACAGAACAAATAAACATCTGAAAATGATATCTGTACATCCCACACTCATTTCCTGATGACCAATGTTAGTGAAAGCACCAATACTGGCCAATACCGATGTTAAACAAATGCCGATATGCACCTCTACATTTTTGCCAGGAGCTCTGCCACTGTCTGGATTTTTTCTCCTTCTTGGACCATTCTCTGTGAACCTTTGAGATGGTTGTGCATGAAAATCAGAGATCTTCAGACCAGCCTGCCTTGCACCAACTACAATACCACATTCAAAGCAACTAAAATCACCTTTCGTCCTCATTCTGATGCTTGGTTTTGAGCTTCAGTCTGCCATCTTGACCATATCTACATGCCTATGAGCACTGAGTTGCTGCCATGAGATTGGCTAATCAGCTATTTGCATTAACAAACAGTTGAAAGGGTACATCTTAATAAATTGGCCATGAGTGTTTGATCCCTCAATGCAGCCTTTTAATTGATTTTACAATGTAATGCAAGCCAACAAAGATTTAATACCCCATTCGTTTGTCCCGAAATGGTTGTCTGCGATTGTCGATGCTGTTGGGATCCAGTAGTTTGACTTATGCACTGAAATAACTTGATGGTTTTTATAGCGGTAAGAGGTACCAAAAACATACACATTCAAAGTATCAGGTCATAACCTGTTCTGAGAAAGTTCCACCTTGTATATTCTGGATAATTAAAGTGTGTCCTTATTTCACCTCGGCTGTCAGAGGAAATATCACAGCCTGATTCACAATCCACCACAGCAGCTTCACACCGCACCACTACAATGGTGAGATGAATAAAAAAAATGAGATTTGTAAACACAGCTGAGGGTTTTATCACTAATAAGGTGTTACGTGTTATGAATGCATGAATGAAAGTGTGAGAAATGAAACATCGTCGTCAAAGGTGTAAAAAACAGCAGATGATATTTGTGTTGGATTTCCTTTGTGTGAACGAGGAGAAAAAACTTCATTTATGTGTGACTTTTATCCAGATGAGGGTCTGTTTGCTGCACATGCCAAACAGACTAATATAGCTGAGGTAAATCCAGCAAATACAGATGTACAAACCACTTTTCCAATGAAGTTGGGACATTAAGACGTAAATAAAAACAGAATACAATCATTTGAAAATCCTTTTAACCTATATTTAACTGAGTACACAACAAAGACAAGATATTTAATGTTCAAACTGATAAACTGTTTTGTTTTTACAAATATGAAGCTTTGTAGGTTGAATTCTTCCTCATTCTTGCTTGGTGTATGACTTCAGTTGCTCAACTGTCTGGGTCTCCTGGTCATATTTTGAGCGTCATATTAGCCACACAGTTTCATTGGGAGACAGGTCTGGACTGCAGACAGGTCAGTCTAGTATCTTCACTCTTTAACTACAAAGCCACGCTGTTGTAACACATGCAGAATGTGTCTTGGCATTGTCTTGCTGAAATAAGCAGGGATTGTCCCTGAAAAGGATGTTGCATAGATGGCAGCATATGTAGCTCCAAAACCTGTATGTACCTTTCAGCATTAATGGTGCCTTCACAGCCTAGCCTTCTAGCCTTCTGAATCTTTTGAAGATATTATCGACTGCAGTTGATGAAATCCCTGAATTTCTACAACTGTATGTTGAGAAATGTTCTTAAACTGTTGGACTATTTGCTCACACAAAGTGGTGAATCTCGCCCCGTCCTTGTTTGTGAATGACTGAGTCTTTTGAGGATGCTCCTTTCATACCCAATTGTGACACTCGCCCACATCTAACTAACCTGATCACCTGGAATGTTCCGCAAAGGGGATTTCTGAGTATTCCTCAACTTTCCCAGTCTTTTGTTTCCCTTGTCCAAGCTTTCTTTAACGTGTTGCAGGTGTCAAATTCAAATTAAGTAAAAAATTGCTAAAAAACAATGAAATCTATCAGTTTAAACATCAAATATCTTGTGTTTTTAGTGTATTTAATTAAAGGTTTTGCAAATCTTTGTATTCTATTTTTTTTTTTGACGTTTTACACAATGTCCCAACTTCATTGGAATTGTACTAAATATCCGATCACACTGAATACAGATCATACAGTTATAGGTTATGGAGTCATGGTTGGATGAGTATGTAGGGTACCGTGTGTGTGCATTTACATGTGTTTAATGAGCTAATTGGCTTGTATTTGTCAGTCTGCGAGTACATCTGTGTGTGTTTTTGTTGTTTGTTGACGAGGATCAGCTTCTGTAAACAAACTCGCAGAGTGTGTACGACAGTCAATAACGTCCCCACCCCCCCAGTCACAACACTCACACACGGGCTCCAGAGGGGGCGTGGACACATCAGTCTGACTGGAGGGAACTGAAGTGTTTTGTCAATAAAACAAAAGGTTATGTTCGGAACAAAACATCTAAACTCTTCATTGAGTTTTAAAGAACAAATTAGGCTCATTTGTCCTGCGTCATTTTTAGTGAATTAAGTTGTTTAATCTGAATCCAGCAGAGTGTTTTCTCTCATTTCATGATGGTCATGTGCTTCTTTTTAGACAAAATTTGTAGGAAGGCATTGCTGAGGAAAAAAGGACTTTCATGTCTTGTGATTTCTGCAGAACTCCCCTGGTTTTTTGGAAGCATGACTCATAAAAAGTCCATTTATGTGCATGTTTATTCTACTGCAATAAAAGCAGCCAATGTTTAAGAAGCTAATAAAGGTCAGAAATGGGAAAAGTTTTAGTTTCTTGAATTGCTTGGTTCTTGTTTTAACAGAAGGAAAGAAAAGAAGATTGAGTCAACCCATGCAAACATGCAACAAATGTTTCTTTCAGCAGCCTTCTGACTTTTGACTTGACTAATGTGTGCATGATATACATTTATTCTTATGTTAAGTACAAAAAACCCACAGAAGGGTTTTAAGGTCAGGCATAAGAAGACAATCTGAGACATCAACTTGTAGATCTTTTACTTTAACGTGTTTGTCAACTTCATTTTAACATTCCAGCTTTTTTCTTCACAAGTGCATGATGTGAGAATGTTGTTAAATTCTCATTATGCCTGGATCCTGCTGGGATCTGAAGATGTGTAAAATAACTGCTCAAATCTATAGACAGATGGGGTGCTGGTTTGGTTGAGTGATAACCAACCAGGTATGACCCGTGTTCATGCTTCTGCCGGCCAGGGTCCGAATCCAGCCTGTGGCCAGCTTGCAGAGTGTCTTCCCCCTTCTCTCTCTCTCACCCCTCTCCACTGTTTCTCTCTCTCCTGTCAATAAAGGCACAAAAATGCCCAAAAGATTATCTTAAAATAAATCTATCGACAGATGAAAAATAACCCATCAGTGATGTCTTATATGTACACAGTAAAAAGGTTGTTTTAAATTTTACAGTAACTTACTGGCAAGAAGATGCCAATAAGTAACTGTATATGTCTTTTCATTAGCATAACTCCATTTTTATTTACAGGATTATAACTGTATTTGCCATAACTGCTTTACTAGATATCATAACTGTTCTTCAATTTACAGCATTAATTACTGTATTTTCAAAAACAGCATCCTCACTGTTTTTTACTTACAGTATCATTACCATACTTTATTTTACAACTTTAATGCAGTTTAAATTACAGTACACTTGTTGCATTTGGTTTATATTACTATATCTATTTTACTGATATTAACAAGATGTAATTTTGTAAAAAAAAAAAAAAAAATCACATACATCACTTTTTTATCGAATAAAATACTTCTACTCAAACTCTAAGAAATCTTGCCTGGTCAGTTTTCCTGGAGAAAATGGAATTTTCTATTGATCCATCGCCCTTTTGAGTAATTAACTGTATGGGCATTTAACAGTATGAAAATGTAGATTTAACAGTAAAATGCAGTTGATTTTACAGAAATCAGTATGTTTTTCCACAGTCTTTTGCCATTTACGGTAATTTCCTGCATACATTTTTACAGTAGGTAGCTGTAGATATTACGGTAAAATGCTGTTGTGTTTACGAAAATCAGTTTATGTAAACAACAAACCACATTGTGACCCCAACCCCTGAAAGCCCACGCCTCCATCTGAGGGATAATCACTCACGTTGTCCAAACACTTTAAAAGCTCATCTTTGTCCTCCCCTCTTTCAGGTCCAGAATGTTCCAGGAACTTTACGGCTCCCAAAGGTGTCATAAAGACCCCGGGTTTCCCTGAGAAGTACCCCAACAACCTGGACTGCACCTTTATGATCTTCGCCCCAAAGATGTCTGAGATCGTGGTGGAGTTCGACAGCTTTGACATGGAGCCCGACACCACGCCGCCGCCGGGCGCCCTCTGCAGATACGACTGGCTGGAGATCTGGGATGGATTCCCTGCAGGTGAGGGAGAGTTAACATCACTATGTCTGTGACATGCAACTATGTTTTTGTAATTTCTATGCAAAATCCATTTTATTTTCAGATTTAGTTTAACCACAATCTCACCAGTGTTACAGTTTCTGTATTGACCGTGTCAGTTGTGCTTATAGCATATGTTTCTTTGTTTTTCCTCCAATCTGAGACTCATCTGATGATCCTGTTATTGAAAAGCATCAAAAGAACTCTGGTCGATCTCTATATCTGTTCTAACAACAGCAACTAGAGACACAGGCAGCCACAGGTCGTCAGTCAACATGATCACTTAGGAAGCAATAACACCGGGTCTTGCCCAAAGTGTCAGGGGTGTTTAAAAAGCTGTAGTAGATTAGAAGCAGCATCATAGTGAGGGAAAAACTGGAAGTATGTTTAAGCTGTCTGAGCTCTACAGCAGCCCCTCTCATCACCTCCACCACTCCTTCCAGTTACTGCCATCAGGCAGAAGGTACAAGGTTCCTCTGGCCCGGAAACACGTCTATAAAAAATCATCTGCAATAACCGTCATTAACACCCTGGAATAGACACTGCACTTTGTGACACTACATTTAATCAGCTGCTGTTTTTAAACCCCCCTGGTGTACCAGCCATGTATGGTTTAATTTTCTGTAAAGGTGCTTTTATTTGTGTTTTATTGTTGAATGTGTCTGAATGGCATTGTGTGATTGTTCTTTGTGAGCCAAGTCAAAGAAGAATTTCTGTCACCATCTTGGACGGACAATAAAGTCTATCTATTTATCTATCTATCTATCTATCTATCTATCTATCTATCTATCTATCTATCTATCTATCTATCTATCTATCTATCTATCTATCTATCTATCCAGCTAGCAAAACTAAAACTAGCAGAACACTCATGTAAACATAAGTGATAATGCTGCAAAGTGTGACATCCCCTGGGACATGTAGGCACCATCATTATAGATCATCAAGCAAACAAACTCAATATGAGGCCTGAGTTGCTTGTAATAAGTAAAATAATCTGCCAAATAGACAAGACAAAATGAAATTTTCTCTCCAGAGCAGATATCAAACCTTACTGTAAGACCCTCACTGAATCAAACTTAGCTTATTTCAATGGCAGATACATTCTTATCACTACAAGCAATTTAATGCTTTTCATTCCTTAAAGTAAGGTATCTATATGGACTTGTTAAGTAAAAACTGATTAGAAGAAGCGTTTTAGATATTTCTGACTTGAAAATAGACAAACACACATGCCTAGATCTCAGTTTTTGCAGTGTAGTCAGGGCCTTTCTGTATGGAGTTTGCATCTTCTCCCAGTGCGTGCATAGGTTCTCTCCGGGTACTCCAGCTTCCTTCCACAGACCAAAAACATTCTCAGTAGGTTAATTGGTGACTCCAAAATTGCTCTTTGGTCTGAGTGCAAGTGTGAATGGTTGTCTGTCTCTCTATGTAACCCTGTGATTGGCTGGCGCCCAGTTCAGGGTGTACCCCTCCACTTGCCAAATGTCAGCCGGGATAGGCTCCAGCCCCCCCACAACCCCGAAAGGGATAAGCAGTATAGATAATAGATAGATGGACTGGTTTATATCAACAATAGACCTCCTTGTTTGTTGCTTGTTTTTCTAGATTGTGTAAAATAGATTTCAAGCTCACATGAAAAGTAAAAAACAAACATAATTTTAGCTTTAGTAGCATTTTTTTTCCTTTTTTGCTTCATATGGTACAAGCCCAGAGACACAGACATTTCTCACATAAACAACACAGATCTAGGCTCAAACCTTCAATATTATGAAGCACAAAATATGAATTTCTGCTTTTAAAATGTCAGTATTCCTACTATTATATATAGGTATATTTTCCAGTCAGTTCAGGTGTTACTTTAAAATTTAACAGGACACGACGACAGAAAACCAGGGTACATCGATCTCATTTTAGATATACGTAGATGAAATCACACAGATACAGAGTTAAAATCACTACAGAGCTATATCTTGTGGCAAAGAGAAATTATTCCTGCATTATAAATGTAACTTTATGGCTCCAAAAGCTTCACATGATACAAGCTCAGAGACACAGTCAAATTTCTCAGATAAACAACACAGATCTAGGCTCATACCTTCAACATCATGAAGCACAAAATGTGAATTTCTGCTTTTAGAATGTTGGTATTCCTAGTATTTCCCCTCCAAAGTCCTGTTTTACACCATCAGCCTGTCTTGCAAACACAATGTTACAGCTGAAGAAATAAATGAGATGGATGCACTTCCAGGGAGGAGCTGTGAGGTTTAAATGTGGGATGGGGAAACAGACAAAAACATGATGAGAAGCAACAGGGCTGTTTCTCCACAGGTGGAGGGAGCGAGCAGGGTAAATGGGATGCAGATGTAGAGGGTAAATATTCAGAGCTGTGAGAGCAGCAGAGATGAAAGTATGTAGAAAAACACTGGAGACGCTTTCTCCCTGCAGAGGCTGACAGAGAACAGACAGAGATGCTGACAGAGGCAGGCGGAGGTGACGGAGAGGAGCAGAACAGAGGATGGATGTTTACCTGCAGGTGGGATCGGCTCAGAGGGATGGAGACGAATGCAGCGGTGGAGAATAGACGGATAAAGACAAGAGAGAGATCCAGACTGAAGGGAGCAGAGCAGGGAGAGTTAAAGGTTCTGAAGTTTTACTTGTTGGATTTTTTAGAGACGGTTTCAAACTTTATCTTTACTGTAAAACCAAAGTCTCTCTTCCTGTCACTATTCGCTCACACTGTTTAAACCAACCAGAATATGTGCTTTATCTCCCTCTGCTCTTCACTTGAAGAAAAGTGAGAGCTGTCTTTGGAGGAGGGTTGTATAAATAGCTCATCAGCAAGTCACATGGCAGAAACTTAATGCATGATGTCTCAAACATGTTAGAAACATCTTTTTAAAGCTTAATTTATGCCACAAAGAATTAAGGCAGAAATGAAGGCAAAGGGAGTTCCAACCTGATGAAAGTGTACCTTATACAGTGGCCAGTGAGGGTAACTCTGGATTTCCACATAGTCCGCCTGTCAAGCATCGTGTCAGTTCAGCGTTTTTGCGTTGCACAGCCTAGCGCAGGCCTGGAAGTCGATCATACAGCTCACACAAGAACCACAACTTCATGAGGAAATTGTGGATTTATGAGGAAACAGGAAGAGGAACATGTAAACAACAGGTTTATTTCCTGTCTGATGTTGATTTGCTGATGGCGTTGACATTATATCCATTATTCCACTGTATTTTGAAATTAGAAGGAAACTCCAAGTGCTTGTTCTTGGGTCAAAAATAGACTTGCTGTGTATTTCCAGTGATCTGGCAGGGAAGTGCACTGCTGCCCACTCTTACAGCACAACATAAACTTTATGATTTGACCAAAGTATTTTCAAGATAACCTATCGTATTAGCATTTTGGACCCAAAAACACACACACAAAATGATCTGCATTAAAGAAATAGTATCATAAAAATGTAAGTGTCTCGAAAGTGGAAACAAAGGTTTCAAATATGAACATATACGTGGCAAAAATGAGATATAAACAATTAATATAGATATACTTTCTGATCAGTTCAGGTGTTACTTTAAAAATTAACAGAACACAACGACAGAAAACCTGGGTACATCGATCTCATTTTGGATATAGATGAAATCACACAGATACAGAGTTATAGTCACTGCAGAGATTCATCTTTAATTAATGCTGCGTTATAAATTAAACTTTGTGGCTGCAAAAGCTTTTTGTAGTCATTTACTTATCACATATCAGCTTAGAAACTACATTTCCTGTGATGAACATCATCAAAAAATATTTAGACCTACTGAAAATGTTTATTTTCCAGTGATTTAGTCAGCTGAGTGGCAGAAAGCAAAGTCTGCTCACTAACATATTGTGACGTCAAAGCAAATCCCCTTTAGCAGTGGCTCACAAACTATTTTCCCCAAAGCCCCCCTTACTTGTACCTAAGATATACCGAGCCCCTTGATCAGGGGTGGGCAACTGACATGATTGCAGTCTGTGGGTGCAAAAGTAAATATAAATTCCTCTGAGCAGACGGAGCCTGGCGCCCCTCCGGAGGTACCCAAACCCCAGGTTGGGAACCAAGGCTCTGTAGCATTGCACATAAAGTTAAGAATGAAAAACAAACTTAGTGTCTTTATGCCTGTACTGAATATTACTGATTTTGAGCTTTTTTAATGGTGTGAATCAAACAGTCTTTCAATCAACTTTTTTCCACTATTTTTATTGATTTTTACACAATATCCCAACTGCTTTTAAAATAGGGTTTACACTTTTTTTCTTTTTTTAACATAACGTTTATTTCCATCTTCATTTGCCACAGAGTGTAACAATTTCAATTACTGATAAGATATAAGTCATATACAAAGGTACAAACAAATTCAAGATAAGCAAGAAAGGAAGATAGAAAAATGAAAATATATACATACATAAATAGCTAAATAAGGTGTACAGTATGGTGGCAGGCTTGTAAATCTCCTCTATATCAAATTAATTCATACAATTTTTCCTTTGTTTTTCTTTTGTTGTTTTTTATAAGTCCACAGTAAAGAGTTATGGCAAAATAACCAGAAAATATAATATAAATATTCAAAAAATATTGCTAGTATCAGTGACAGATTTGCACATTTGCTATTATTTTATTAAACAAAATCCAACATGAACCTGTTTTAGCATTTAAAACCCTCAAAAAGACTAAAACATCTTTCTAATCCTCCTCTTTTTACATACTGAAGTCATGCTCAAAGCCAGCAGAGATCTTCATTAATCTTCATCATTAATGACTCATGTATTTGTCTTAATTTCATCTTAAACTCCCCCTCCCGTGCACACAGAGGAGGCCTGTGCTGCAGAGACTCCTCCACAGATTGCTCATTGTTCCCTCACTTTTGGAAAAACCATTTCTCTGTCTGACAGAGACACATCCTGCTCTCCGCTCTGTTCTCCCGGCTCCGTTGCTTCGTTTGGACGGTGTTTCCTCGGCTCCTATTGTTGTCTAATTAGCCGTACAGTGTGCAGGTAATGTTGGGAGGGGGGCATACCTTGGTCAGGCCTGAGCGGGCTGCCAGGATGGCCCACGATGCTCGCTGCCGCTGCCCAAAGCTTCGCCAGGGAGGAGACTGGCGGGAGAACAGGAGGGAGACTGGCACACGTTTACAGACAGTGACACACACTTTAAAGACGAGCCAGCATACACAACATGCCAGAGCTCCTCCTGTCGAATGATCCGCGTGTGTGTGTGTGTGTGTATTCAGGTGTGTGTGTGTTGCGTTGGTGTTCAATGCCGTGAAGCCTGCTGTATTTCTCTGTTTGCAGACCCAACATGTGTGTCAGTGCAGATAACAAAGCAGCAGGGTGAAGACCAGGATGTAGTTTTTCATCCCATCAAACACGTTCACAGTGTTCACATGGACACTGAACATTCCCACCATGCACTGCTGTCATTTTTTCTTCTCTTTGAGTGCTCGTAATCTGTTCTTAAAGGGACGTGGCTATATCCTGGAGGGATTTATCACTTCAATGTCACATTGTTAGCACTTTTTATTGGTTTTACCAAAATTTTGACATCCTGCAGCTTCATTTCAGCAAAGAAAGGTCTTGTAAATTAATTGAAATAGTGTAAACCCTCATTCCAAAGCAGTTGGGAAGCAGTTGTTAAAAAATCAATAACAGAGTGGAACAATGTGATTCTTTTCAACCTACATTCAGTTAATTACAGCACAAAGACAAGATGTTTGGAGTTTAATTTGTTACACTTGATTTTCAATGATTTGCACAGATCCTGAATTTGATGCTTGCAAAACACTGGAAAAACATTTTGGACTGGAGCGTGTTTACTACTGAGTGGCATCACATTTTCTTTGACAACATTGTGAGCAGCTGATGACTTATCACTGGATTATTAAAAGTGGATTTTATAAATACTCTTCCATCGAGCCGTCCATTATTTATTCTGCTTATCTCTTTCTGGGTCACATGGGGCTGAAGCTCATCCCAGCAGACATTGGTGGTGGATGTTCAGGATCTCGGAGCACTTCTAGTTCATTATGTGCTTCTTTGTTGTTCTTAGTTATGGACTAAGGGAGGAAGTATCAGTATTGTTACGATATGTACTGGGTCTGTTACAATTAATGATGCTGTTTGGACTGTAATGGCCATGAGGTATAACCTTGAGCAACAGCCTGATTCAGTGTCTGTATTTAGACAGATCCATCTTGCCCTGCTCCAGTCTAAAACGACTGTATGACCCAAAGTGGCCCAATCACAGCCCTGTAGAGTACGAAGAGGTGGGAGCTATGAGCGAGACGACAGCAGGAATAAGCTGCTCGCACGAAGATTAGCATAGATGCTAACAGCTTCAGGAGCATTTTTATCAGATCTGGACTACATTTCTTTATTAAATTAAAAATAAGCAACAACAGTGAAAGCATTTCTCAAAAGAAAGAATATTTTTTTCTACTTCCAACATGTTTTGGTGAGAGTTTGTTCTACGAAGTGGCTCAAGTTTTTTACTTTACACCACAGTAGAAGTGCTGCTACATTATCTGATGGCCTGTAATGAAGGCAATTGGCAGAATAATCATCCAATCGCCTGTCAGATATGCTTTTGAAAGATTCTACCCATTTCCAAAATGCATTGAATGGTCCATCTGCTGTATCAGGTTACATGTGGAGACTTGCCCTGGACAATATTTAGAGATAACAAAGCCTGGGTCTGTTTTTAGGTGGCATAATGTGACAATGAGGGATCATGTGGTAGGCTTTTTTGTTTCTTGTCTTCATATGCATGAGCACTGTCACGTATCATTCACTGATTAAAGTTGTGTTTTAAACCTCTGATCTAGGAAGACAAAGAAGTGGATTAAAAACAAGATTTTTGGTGCAAAGTGTCATAAGCTAATTGCAGAAAAATTAGTAAAATGTATTATAGTGTTTAATTTACAGTTTGAAATACAACCTGACGATGATGAGATGGATCTCCGGTGGCTTCGTTTTTATGTCAGATATTTCCATTTCCTACATGAATGTAAATGCAGCTGCACTGCTTGAGGGATTTTCTCATTTTAAAGCTGATACCATCTACAGCAGACAGCCTCACAGCGAAACCATTTCACAGCACGTCTGATAAGGCTGAAATAATTCAAAATGTAATCCGTCACAGATTAACGCCTACCTGATTTTAACTGTAACTGATAAACATAATCCAGCAGATTACAAAAGCTCTGCATTCCAATGTGAGCGCCTGCTGTTGGTTTAAATAATTTTTCCCCTAAAGCTGAAGGGAAAGAAAAATATCTGTGACATGTATGACTTCAGTATGTTTCCTCTGAGTCCTGCAGATACAGTCTATCGCTCCGAAACAGGAGGCTGCACAGGCCGCGCTTTGTTTCAGTCCGATAAGGACAGGATGAAACGAGCAGCAAACTGTGAGCAGGCAGAGACATCAACGCTCAGAGAAATGAGACGGTCTGTTATCTGTGTGCTGCATGGAAGAAAATCAGTCAGTATGGGTGTTGGCACCACTTCTGCTTTTTATACTTGATAATTACATTTGAGCTCAGTGTGTCCTCCATTGAAGAATATATCCACCATTGGAATGTAACCATTGACCCTGTCATGGCTGGTCTCTGAGGGATGCCACAACTTTAACGAGTAGAAAAACAAAGAAAAGCTGGAAGGAAACAAAAATCACCACTTTAGGCTAGCAGGCAGCACAGCGGTCTAAAAGAAACGTCTTGGTTGTCGAGTAGTTGTAGTTATAAAAATGGTTCAAGGCTCAGCCAATCTGCCCCATTCGCCAGAGTTAACTTATTCAAGTAACACTCGTGACTCCAAAGAGTAAAAATGAGAGTGACTTCTTCACGCAATTTGTCCTTGCACTGGCATCCATTAGCATCTTTGTTTATGTACTTGTCTGTATGTTACTGATGTTACGAGAGAAGAAACTAAACTAAAAACACATCTGTGAACACTTTAATCATCTTAATCTGTGTAGCTCAACTGTTTGCTTCAAGTACATGAACCTAACCATCACACTCTGTTCCTTTTGCCACATAAATGTTTTTATCTAGATTTTACCATGCTAATTAACAAGACAATATAAATTCAGGCTGAAAAATTGAACAATTCAAACATTTTCATGTTGAAATGAGTCGAAACGCTGATTATTTTCCAGATGTTTGATTATTTATGTCAGCATCTTGTTGTTTCAACTAAAATAACTCACTTTATAATGTTTTTAAAATCACACAACCACATCCAGTGCTGTTCAAAGTGGCAACTGGACTGGCTCTGATTCTTGAAGATGTTTCTCCTCTTCTTCAAAAAGTTTCTCCAGTTTTAGAGTTGATTGGGGAAGAGCCAGATTATAAAGCCTACGGATTACATTTTCCCCTCCCTGCCAGCAGCCTGCCATCTTCCAGCCAGTTTCCAGCCAACTTCCGAGTGCCTAAATTATTCTGAAAACGTGCATTTATGCATTTGGGTGCTTCCCTATAGCTTCAGCCTTTTCCTTGGTTATTAGAGTAACTGCCAATTCAACAGAAAACACCACAAATTAATACAAACATGGCCTGAAATATATAATTTAAAACTTTTAGGGTTGGCAGGTCACATCAAGGACCTGCCAGGGACCAGTCAAGGTCCTATCAGGGAAAGTGGGGAAGTTTTATGAGGCTGTAAGTCGGTCCTTTGTTCTCTGGTGGACTTGTTGTGTGAATCTTTTATGAAGGGAATCCAATACTGCATTATATGTTGGAAGTAGAGAGTCTCTTAGCCCCCCACCTCTGTTCAGGGATTGTTTCTCCATCTTAACCTCTCTCAAACCATCGGTCTTCTCTGGACAAGACTGAGACCTTGTCATCAAAATAATGTCCTGTGTCTTTAGGATGTAGGCGAACAGCTGAGTCCTGTCCAGTCCTGTTGACTTAGACTTTATATTCTGACTCAGTCAGCTCTTAGGTCTTAAGATGCCTTTTGGAGAATAGGCGAAATGTCTTCAGAATCTAAACCAGTCCAGTTGCCACTATGGACAGCGTTGGATAACCATGACCTGGATTACTGACAACCTATGCAGACATCCCATAACCATGCTCACGTTGGATCCCTTTATTACTTGACTGATATACAATGTTTTACAATGTCAGTCTATTTGTTCATTCATCTCTGTGCCTATCAGATGTATTCATGCTCATGTTTTTATTTCATATTTCTGCTCTTCTATGTGATTTGTGGTCTGTTTGTTTCTGTTGTTCATTCTTCATGTGTAAGCTGGTCCAAACAAATAGCCCCTGGAGGGATTCAGAAAGTTGTTGAATTGAATTAGGTTAGATTGAATTGAATTGAATAAGGTCAGCTGAGTTAATTGTTTCTCTGTGTTGGTGCAGTTGCTAGCATTAGTCAGACAAACAGGTCCATTGTGCATTCAAAAGTGCACACAAGCATTTAAAAAATGAACAAAAAAACAGCTTCCCGTGATTAATATAAATTATAATGTTCATTTAAGTTTAAATTGAAGCTTTCTTTAAACAATTTTGTATTTTCTTATGAAATGCTCTCGTCAAAGGTTGATGTTACCTCATTTGTCCCCCTGAGCGACAGAAAAGTTTCTGAGGATTCTGAAAACACCTGCAAAAAACTGCAGTAAATGTTGTCAACCACCCCTGGGCTTTTCCACAGACTGCAGGGATTTATCTCACTGAAAAATGGAGGCTTAGCTCTGTGACTCGAATGTAATGTGTGAGAGACAGAAAAACTGCACGGAAATGTTTGAAGGTCTGGGTTTCTCTCTTCTGGAGCCAGAAATGAACTCTGAGTCCGAGGTTTCAGACATTTTATTTGAAGAGTAAATCAGACCATTTTCCTCAAATTTAAGTCAGGTTTGATCTGTGCTGCATACACAGGAGTTCTTTGAGTTAAGTCGTGAATCTTAATTTTTTAAATCTTGATTTGTTACATAACACTAGGCTTTATGTCAAGTCTTTTCATTTACAACCAATACATTTTATCAGTGCATTTCTAATAGACACACTATTATTTAATATCTTAAATTTTGTCTTAGTATTGTTTTATTTCTAACTAGAGGTGCTCTGAGGGTACAAACCTGTGCCAAGACACTTCCAACAATGTAGTGCAAGTTATTGTAAAACTGTGGAAAACTGCCCTATCACAGACAACTCCTAAACAAATCCTGAAAAATTCATCAAAATCTCACTAGCAAACATACAAACTAACAAACGCCAGCAAAATCATGACTTCCTTGGCAGAGGTTACAAGTATCAAATGATATTTAGACCTTTTTGGTTCAGTGGTAACCAAGGTACAAGTCCTTAAAATGAGGTAATATAATGTATCCAATTATCAAAAACTACAAGCAAACTTCAACTCCTTGTCTAAATTGCACTAAAAGTGGGTTGTTTATTGCTAGTTCCCACCATTTTTCTAAATATTGCTTGGATATGGGCAATTTTTTTTTTTCAAAATGCTATCTTTTAGTCCTAAATATGACCAAAGATCATCATGTTTCTTTACATTAATTTTTAATATCAACGGTCATAATCATTATTCTATTTTTTAATACATGTAGAACTAATTAATATATTATTTTATTTACATAATATTACGGTTTCTTATTCAACCTTTATTTATTTCTTTACTTCTTTACACACAGACACACACACACACATATATATGTAGTTGCACATTGTAAAGTTCATAATTTTGATCATATTATGTCGTCAGGTATTTCATTAGGATCAGTCCTGAGATCTGAACTATTATTAACTTTTATTATTAGTTTAATTTCTATTGAACATCTTGAACTGTGAATGTGTGAGTCGACAGGATGACAGAACATGAAGTTTTTCACACCCCATCTTGACTTTGACTTGTTTTTCTTTCCTGGCCTCATACGGCCTCATATGTGTAGTTTATATAACACAATATGCTCTGAAAATGAGTGTTTTTGCCACCTGCCATCTCACATTTATTCTTGTCCAAGAGGTGCCACATCACTCATAAGAAGTGAGAGACTAGTGCTGACAGTTCATCTTTTCTTTGTTTGTCTGTGAACGCATATGAGCTGTTTTAATATCAGATAGACTATTGACCTTTGACCCAAGAGGTCTCAAAATCCAGTCATTTCAGTTAAGGGTTGAATATAATCACTTTCAGATTGACATTCATGGAGATGTCAGGAGTGTATGTTGTAAACTTTAAAAATGTATATGTCTGTGTGTGTTTGTGTGTAGGAGTTATGATAACCCTTTCTGGATTTATTTTTCTAAATTATTTTACATTATTTAATTGTTCTTAACATCTTGTGCAGTTTAGAGCATGCCTTCTCTCTCCCTCTCTTTGGGTCTACATTTTATTTACTTAGTCTGCAGGATTCCCACACATCCAGGAAAATGATTGACTAATTTTCCAGTCATGGAAAACATGGAAAATGTGGAAAAATCTAAAATATCCTGGAAAGTTATTTGCTTTCCTTCCACCTTGTTAGTGAACAAAAATCAAACATAGGAAATAAAGTAAAAATGTACTTGGTAACTAATGCACACTTAGTCATAAAATATGAGCAGATAAAATAATGCAAGTTAAGGAAACAAAATTAAGGTGAGAAAAAGAAATGCCCTGGAAAAGTCCTGGAAAAAGATTTCGAGAAAAGAGTGGGATCGCTGAGTCTGTCTAAAATGCACAAATATGTTAACAAGCTCTTGGACAAATCCACCTCCTTTTTTAAATTATTGCCAAATTATTAGCACAGTTTTAATACTAATCAAAACAAACAAATGACCTCCTCCAAGGATTAAGTTTGTAAGTCTGTGAACAGGATAACTCAAAAAGTTCTCAATGGATTTGGATGAAATTTTCAGAAAATGTTGGTCATGGCGCCAGGGAGAAGTGATGACATTTTGGTGGTGATCTGAATCTGGATTGGGATTCAGGAATTTTTTAAATGATTTCATAACAACACAGTGTTTTTAACAGGTGAACACGTTTATCAATGTTTAACATGTTTATCCAAAGACATGTCAAACATTGATAAACGTGTTCACCTGTTTAATCGTTTATGAGACATTTGACCTCCTCTAATGCTAAGCCTGTTAACTTCATTCCCATAATACAGAGCATGACTTGTAGTCATGGCAACACTGGCTGTGACGTTATGACGCTATGTGAACATGAAACGATCCAAAGGAAATATGCAAATTTGTAGTGTTTTTCAACTGAATCTGAAAAAAAGCAACCGAACTGCAGGTGTGAAAATCTCCTCAGACCAAGTCAGGACAACCTTCTTTCATTATTGAGAATTTTTTGGGGGATGTGGAAATATAATGCTCTGAATGATTTGGGATGTAGGTCTTGTTTTTTTGCTTTGATTTGGTGTAGTCTTGTAAATGGGTAAGGGTCTGGGGCTGGTCTCTGCTCAGGGAAACTAAAACCGCCCCCGTATAAACACACCAGATTCAAAATGACTCGAAGCTTTGGCTGCTTTTAACCCAAATTTGACATTTTTAAACATGAGTTCTGTGCAGAAAACAGGCTTTTTCTCTGTGTGTTTTTCGCTCAAAGTCACGAAACATGTCCCAGGGCACCGAGGGCAGAGGAGGACAAAGTGAATAATAAAAAGTACTCTGCTGTTGATGAGTGATGGAGCTGACGGTCTCTTTTTTCTTCACCTCCCCTGCTTCATCTCTCACTCCCTTTGTGTCCCTGCTCCTTCTCTTCACTTCAATCTTTCTCCTCTTCTCCTACATTTCTCTCATTTTTCTGACCTCTTTTTTTCCAATCCTCCCCCACCCTCCTCCTCCTCCTCTCACAGTGGGTCCCCACATCGGTCGGTACTGTGGCCAGACGTCCCCAGGCCGCGTGATCTCCTACACGGGTATCCTGTCCATGACCATCACCACCGACAGTGCCATCGCCAAGGAGGGCTTCTCTGCCAACTACACCATCCGAGAGAGGAGCCTCCCCCCGGGGCACGAAGACGAGGGTGAGCAGCTGGATTAGTGATAAGGGAGAGGGGGGAGGGGGGACATGTCATCTGGCATTACAGCAGAAAGGAGGAGGCTTCATTTTCCTGGATGTTTCTTTGTCATATTGATGTCTACAGTGTGACAAATATACTTGAAAAACATCTCTTCCTCTGTTGATGAGGCTTCAAAATATGCAATCAAACTCCCACACTCTGCCTCAAAAATGCATCATTTTGGCAGCGCCGTGGTGTTTGATTTCCATAAGGCAAACTGTAAGTTTGAGTGTTCTTATTCCTCTCCTACACACCAGTCTTATGATATAGATTTCTTAGTTATTTGAACCTCACAAAATATCCACGCACTATAAAGTTGTCCAACAACAGAAGGCAGAAAAGCAGAACTTCAGGTTTAGGCTGGCTACATGGCAGATGGGGCACAATTACAGGGTTATTGTCATTGATTAGGGCGGCAGCAGGTAGTGCCTCACAGCAAGAAGGTTGCCGGTTCGATCCCCGGGTCAGTCGGGGCCTTTCTGTTTGGAGTTTGCATTTTCTCCATAGTCATGAGTTGGTTCTCTCTGGGCGCTCCGGCTTCCTCCCACAGACCAAAAACATGCTCATTGGGTTGATTCAAAATTGCCCTAAGGTCTGAGTGAGAGTGTAAATGGTTGTCAGTCTCTCTGCGTGGCCCTGCGATTGGCTGGCAAATGGTTCAGGGTGTCACTCGCCTGTCACGCAATGTCTGCTAGTATAGGCTCCATCCTATCGTTCCCTGGAGAGGAATAAGATCAGCATCAGCTGTGTGTAGGTTCATCAAACACAGCTTAGTCTGAATCTAAGGGGACACCCATATGGAGATAAGTCTAGGTGTATTCCCAAAAGTTTTTGTTTTTTTTAATAATATGAGCGTTTCATCCACAGGGAACTGGCGTTTTTGGAGCCCGTAAACTCATTTTTTTCTTAAAGGGTCCCAAAGTGAATAAATCTCAAAACCCTGTCCTCGTTTTTCCATGTGTACAACGAACACACACATTTTCAGAAACAATAATCCCATTGCTCTGCCCCTTTCCTTAATATAATAATAATAATAATAATAATATTTGTATAACACTTTAAGAACAAAGGTTTACTAAGCACTTTGACAACCAGACACAAACATACAGAAGACAAAGCTTAACAAAAGAAATAAACAAAAAGCACAATTTAAATCAAAGACCTCTCACAGGACGACACGCAAGGCTTAATGGACCCGAGCACGGTAAGAAGAAGAGGAGAGCATCAGCACTTTGTGAAACTTAATGACACATGAGGAAAACCTAAACCCCAAAAAGACAGCACAGCAATCCAGGCCCAGTCCCCAAACAAGAAAAACACAGGAG
The DNA here is from genome assembly GCA_037902135.1 of Cetoscarus ocellatus. Taxonomy (NCBI): domain Eukaryota; kingdom Metazoa; phylum Chordata; class Actinopteri; order Labriformes; family Labridae; genus Cetoscarus; species Cetoscarus ocellatus. The sequence goes on along the minus strand of JBAMNC010000345.1, from coordinate 245,773 downwards.
GCCCCCAACCCACAGGGCCAGAAACACCAACACTCATGGTTTTCGTGATAGTCTCGATTATTTTGCAAAACTCTAGCAAGACCATCAGTGCTTGTTATGCAAATTCAGCTTCAACAAACTCATGATTTACCATGATTGAATGACAAGAAGCAGGGGGTTTCAGCAGCTGTCTGGTGTCAACAGTGTGTCCTCCATTATAAAACTGGATCAAAAGCAAAACCAGTTTAGTTTTGTGGTGTAAAATGTTCAAGTCCATGGTCACCTGGTGCTTCTGTAAGTCTGAACCTTAAGTTAAACACCACAAAGCTTAAAGTTTGTGGACTTTGCTATTTGTTAAACTTGCAGCAGAGGCTTTAGTCTGCCACCATAAATGAAAAATGGAAGAATATGCAGATTGTAACAGAAAATATCTCTAACTGACTCATGCCTTAGACCTCAAATGCTCAACGCTGACAGTGTGGATCCCTGCAAAAGCAAACCAACTGTTGTTTCCTTTTTTAAGTTTCAGTTTGACTCAGGTCATCTTCAATTTAAAGTATAAAACTCAGGATCTGTATCTGACCTCGAGTCATATAAACACGTCATATCTCTCAACAGAAGCTTTAAATTAAAGAAATCTGGTTCTGATTAAAAGTAGTTCATACTTTCATCACTTTGACCCACTTAAAGTTCTTATCTCCTCTTTTTGTTCGCTGCATTTTGCCTGTTTCACGGACCAAAGTTTTATCTTGATTGTTCTAATGCATTTGTTGATCCATTTCCTTTATCTTGAGTAAATTTGTTCAAGACCATGGAGTGTGTAGAAAAGGACCCTGTGACCCAGTTTGAATGTCTGTAGAGATTTAAGTTATGTGTTGACCCGTATGGTTTTTGCACTCTGGTAACCTCGACCCCTCTGACCCCTGAGCAGGAATGTGAGAGTTGAGTTTACATAAAGTCCCACAGTAGCTGACATAGGCACTTAAGGAGAAGAAGGACATAAAATTCACTTTAGGATCAACTAAATTGATATACAGAGACTTAAAAATCAGTCAACTGTGATGTTTTAAGTGCCCCAAGGGCTCACAGTGGAATGTGAAAGCACTTAATTTTTTATTTTTCTCTTTTATTTTGTAAAAAATACATCAAACTGAGATATGGATTGACAGCATTGAGCCAACTTTTAAATTTGAGACTAAACGTGTTGAACAATATCATTCAACACAACTTTATCAGTCTCTCCTTCATGAGCATGAGGTAAATGTATTGAGGTCTGTGCCGTTATTCAATGTTTATTTAAGCAGAGGAATTCATATTGGTTTGGCATTTAAATGTTAAACATTTATAACTCAATTTGTTTGAACATTATCCTGTATATCATCACTTTACCAATTTTGCATCCATGGCCATTAAATCTAATTTTTTTATTGATGTTTAGTTATCTTTAAAGTAGAATAATTTATTTTTTTAATTTAAATTAACATTTTGAGCACTTTTTGGTTCATTTATCTATATTTACTACCATATTTAGGAAGCTTTAAGAACTACATTTTGTTGTAGTAAAAAAATAAAAATTGAATTCCCTTATACATTAAGTGTAATCCACAAAATGACATTGAGAGCATATTTAGATCAGGACGGTTCTGACAGAAGGGCACGTAGGCTGTGCTGCACACCATAGTAATGCCGAAACAAAGCAGCTTGATAGTGGAAAAGTTAGTTGTTGTAAATGTGTTTAGTTTACAATTCAATCACCCTACACTGTTGTACATTGTGGTAGCAATACAGCCCTGGCTTCTATGTCAGCTCTTAATAAATTTATAGTCACCAAATATGGTGCTATACAAATAAAGATTGATTGTGTCCATATTCAGCAGAGACAAGTGTGATTTTAGTCCCTTTGTCTCTGCCTGGATTGATACATCTCTGTAAGTATGTATGTGTATATATATATTTGTATATTTGTAAATATGAAGAGTTTGTCTTCAGCCTGCTCTAATTTAAAGTTCCCTGAGATAACACTTGTTATGAACTGGCCCTATACAAAAAAGATTGATTGATGATGTGTACAGAGCATGTAAACTAGCCATGAGGCTAGCAGCACCCTTTTAAAGTATTCAAATGTTTTTACATGTTGACCAACAAATTGAGGTTCGAGTCAAGATCTGAACATTTAAAATCCATTTGCCAATTTCAAACAGCACATTCATGAAGGCACAGTTGTCCTCTAATTCTTTGTTTTCTTCTAGCTTGTTTTTTCACCCTTTGTTAAATGTAGACTAATTTGCATACTGTATTTCCTGCCACATCAAATAATGCACTGGACTGTAAAATGTGCCACAATAACACACGTATGTAGATGTTTCTGGAGGCAGGGTCAAAGTAATTATCTTCTGTTTTTCTGTTCTATTGTTTGTTTTTGCCGTGGGCTGAAGATGTGTGTTTTGCATGGCTTCATACGTGTGTGTGTGTGTGTGTGCTTTTGTTGATGACGTTGAGTGTTCATGACAAGGTGATAAAACATGGATGTAGTCTGTATGCATCAAACATGTCTGCACTGCATGCATGTGTGTGTGAGAGATAAATCGGCCCCTCTGGTCTTAACTGGAATGGCCAGGAGCAGCTCTGGTGTTAGACAAAGCTCTAATTATGTTAGCTTTAGCAGCACACACATACAGTCACAATTACTTTGCCTTCAGACCTGCTAAGCTCAGCAGATTGAATTAAAGCCTCTCACCAAACCAAATCACATTATCTTTTCTCCAAATTTTACAACCACTCTGATGGCTATAAGCCGGTAATTCCCAGCTAAGGGTACTTGTAGGCTATTTTAGCACTTACCGAGGGTTCATGGGGAGATTTTAAATCAACTCATAAGAGAAAAAAGGGAAACAATTTTGTCGGGAAGAATATGAACATGTGGAGTGTGCTGTGGCACCTGTACATGACTTGAATGTTCATTATACCACAATTTCTGTAAAAGCTGAGCAACCATAACTATCTGATCTTGAAATCTCTGGTTTTGGTTGAGCTTGCTTTGAGTCTCAGCATATGTGATACCAATATGGGGCCAGATTATGGGTGTGATCCCTAATGGTTTGCTTGAGGCCTACAGCACTACTAAATATGATTCCAACTAAAGCACCTGACCAGCTTTGTTCTTGATGAGCGATAGCTAAGTGCTGACACTAGGCAATATAGAAGTCACTTTTAGGTTAAAATTACTTTACATTGGCTCAACTAGACGCTACAATAAGATTCTTTACAGCGTTTCACTTTTCATCAACAAAGCCCTGGTTTTTAGTACTTTTCTGTGTTGTAACATAGGGGTTACAAATCAATCAATCAATCAATCAATCAAACATTATTTGTATAGCACTTTTAATACAACATATGTAGCACAAACTTCTTTGCATAAACAGAGAGCTAATAGAAAGTATGTGCAAACCAAATTTAAATAACAATCATAAGAACAATCAAACCCAAATTTAGCAAAAAAAAAAAAAGATTTTAATAATAAATAATTAAAATAAATATATAGAGATGGGAAAAATGAGGAAGAAATTATTCAAAAGCAAGATTAAAAGGTAGGTCTTGAGTTTGCTCTTTAAAATACTGACACTCTGTGCTGCCCTCAGGTCTGCAGGCAGGCTGTTCCACAGAAATGGGCCGTAATAACTAAAAACTGCCTCACTGAGAGTTTTTGTTCAGGCTTTTGGCACAACTAAAAAACCCACCTGAAGACTTGAGGGCAAATCAGATAAATGGCCTAGACCAAGACCATTAAGAGATTTCAAAACTAATAAAAGAACCTTAAAATCAATTCTAAAAGATACTGGAAGCCACTGCAGAGACTTTAAAATCGGAGTGATGTGGGCTCTCTTTCTTATCTTTGTCAGCATCCTTGCAGCTAATGCTGTGAAATGTTCTTTTCAGGAAGACCAGGAAGAAGAAATCCCCTGCTATCAGCAGGTCATCAGAAGAAACAACAAACACAAAAATTAAACCGAAATGAGGGATTTTGACTCATGTGATGATGACATGAAGTTGTGGGCACAAAATGATATTTTTATGAACCAGAGTACACAGAGAGAAGACTTTCACAGATGGAGTCATGGGTTGAAAGAGGGATGGAGAAACTGTTGTGGAAATTGAGGAGCAGGAGAGATCACAAGTTACCTGGTGGTGCAGATGCATGAGTCCAATGCACACAAACACGGAAGCCCATTGCTGTCACAAGTGAGACGTAGTAACACCGCTGACCCTGGACCCTTCAGCAGAGCTCTTTAATTTCAGTAACTCTTTAAAACTGCTGTCGGGTGTTGTAGGTCTGACCATAAAAGGGGCACTGAAAGAGTGCAGATAGGGGAGTCCTAATGTCCAGTATTCAAAACAACAAGCCAAAGCTGATGAAGACCCCTGTCACGCAACAGAATGTAGTCAAAGGTAATTTTTACCATTACTTTTGCCTTTTTATACATTTGTTATAAATACAGGAGCAACCCATCTTTGTAATATCCAGAGAGTAAGATTTATAATCAGTCTGTGCTCCATTGAGAACTACCTTACCCATTACTGGCAATAATATACGTAGCCCATGCGCTACATCACAACATAGTTCCTAGCACAGGGGCTTTGTTCAGGAAAAGTGAAAAGCTGTAAAGTATCTTACTGTAGCATCCAGTAGTGCCAATGTCTTTTTTTGTGATGTGTTGTGTTAAGTTTTGACCTAAAAGTGGGTTAATTACAAGGCTTTCAGCGGCACCATTGACTGCCATATATCGCCTAGCTAGCCAGGTGCAAGCCATATATGGCCTAGATGGTCAGGTGCTTAGTTGGCTAGAGTTCCCCTAAGTTGAGCGTGCTTTACATCTACACTGGTGAACTTTTAAAATCCACCTAGAGTTATTTAGAGGGCTGTTGGGAAACGTCTTTCTCCAGCAGCATGTCTCTCCACTTAAGATTCATTGATCTCCGTTGAACACAAAGACACTAGCTGTGTTCGAAACCATTCCCTGTCACGGATATAGTGCACTATATAGTGTGTTCGCCATTTTGTTGTGTTGTTCTCAGCTGGTTAATTTTATTCACTATATGGTGTGCTATAAAATACCCACAATGCAAAGCAAATGTGAGTGTACATACAATGTACCTACCTATATTGTACTGCCGTATACCACAACGCAATGCAGTCGTGTTTTTACCGGGGAAGAAGAAGAAGAGAAAGATGGCTGCTATGGCACAAATTGGCGCTGCTTTCATTCATATATATATATATATGTGTATATATATATATATATATATATGTATATATATATAGGGGTGCTAACTCGTAGCTCGTAAGCTAACTACAGCCAACCGTTACTTTGCTAGCTCGCTCTAAGTAGCTGTAGTTAGCTCGTGAACTATTGTGGGCCGTTACAGCTTGCAATCAAACACAAAACCGTAGATGACAAATCAAACTTCCACACCACTGACACTTCAGCAATTTATTGACATCAATACAACCATTGTTATCCTCCTGAGTGCCCGGTTTGTTTACGTGATGCTTGGCGCATCCACTTGTGTCACAGGAATATCCGGCACATCTACTGACGCAATGATGTTTAGAAAATTTCAGTGTAGTGTTCGCAATCTCGTTCGGTCATTTCCTATGTAGTTCACTGTTTCATTAACACTATATAGGGAATAGTGAGTGAGTGAACGGTTTCGAACACAGCTACTAACCAAAATTTTGATGGCTACTCAATCTTGGTCAATGGCAGCTAATACACGTTGATGTGGGAGTGGGCCCCACCAGCTTTGCACTGGACCACCCCTCATTTTGAGTCACACACCCCGCTTGGTGCAAACAGAAACAAATGTTTATTTGCTGGTAAACAACTAGACATCTGTGACAACAGGTCAGAAGGAAAAGAGCACAGGCAGCTGCACCGTGTGCCATAACACATTGTACTGGATGCAGGGTTGAGCTCATAGTTGTTGTGCACCATCTGAATCTGTTCAAACATATGGTTTTGAGGAGGGGGCAAAGATTTCTCAACAGAACTGTGGGTGGTGCATCTGGCCTGGGAACCACTTCTCCAAACAACCTTTAATCTTTCTGCAGTTTCTTATGAAGAATTACACTTTGTTATTCTGCAGAGAATTTACAGTTTTTCCCTTTTTTTGTCCCAGCCATCATCACCAGAAAATGGCCTCCAGCTGAGCCTTTGATCATCTGAATGATCGGTGGGGGCGTCAGTTTGTATCCTTTTCTTTCATTCTGGATGGAGGTAGAGTGATGGGGTTGAAGTTTGTCCCTCATGCCCGCTGTGAGGGAGACGCGGAGGTTGTCTCATGAATAGAGATGAGACAAGAGAAAGAGAGGAGTTTGTCGACTGTGGGCTGATGAAGCACAAAAGTGAGAGGACAGGAATAAATGAATAAAATCCATGAAGCTGAAGTTTTTTAATCATTTGCTGGGGATTTTCAAATTTGAGGATTTTTCTGCCAGTGATGGGTGCTGTAAAACAAGTTTCTGCAGACATTTGGTGACGTTGCATGCAAACTTTCTCCCAGTAATGTATTTGTGGAGCTCTGAATGATATAAATGTGTTTGTGTCAGCCTGGCAGACCGTGTGTCTCCAGACAGCCCTCCCACACACACATAAACACTCAAGTTTCCTTTAGTCCCCCCACTCCCTCTTCCTTCCCCATGCTCCCCTGCTGTGGCAGAGTGGACGCTGCCGCCTCAGAGATACAGACGTGTATTTAGAGTTTGTTCAAAAGCTGTTTAGAAATGGGTCTCAGAAGCCCAACAGAGGGCTGAAAGTCTTTACACAAAGGGGAGCCTTATTCTTCAGTTAGAGTGAAAAATCAGCTAAAGCAGGACACACAGTACAAGATAATAAGATTGCTACCTGGAAAATTCCCCCCTTTTGGCAAAATTACGCATAGTTCAAAATTGACCTTATCGGCTTGATCAGATTTCTCCATATTAAGCAATTTTACTGTCAGAGCATTAAAATCATAGTTAACAAAAGCAGTCTGATCTGGCAATTGTCAGCCAACGAAGTGCATACTGCATCCTCCTATTTAAAGTGAGAAATATAAAGTCGCTCTTCAACTTAATTCAGTGTCTGCTATTGTTTTATTTTTCAATATTCATAACAAGACAGATGAGTAATTTAATCGTGTCTCCACTCTGACTTGATAAAATTAAAATAGGCGCCACCACACTGCTAAAATATATGCAGTGTGAAACCACCATTAGGATACCTGCAAATCCAGACAGTTTTATGCAAACAGACACACTTTAAAGCATTATCAATATGCTAAATGCCACAACACATTCAACAGCTAGCATTTTTATGAAATAATTAAAGGGATACAAGGGCTTTTTTTTAACACCACAGGTTACAGTACTGTCAAAATGGCTTAATGGTGGTTCATGGTGCCATTTCAAGGCATTATATTTACGCTATTGTGACTTTTTGCTCTCACTTTGAGTGTCCCAGAGACAAAATGGGAAACATTATCCCAATTCACGGTAAATATCACAAGGTTCCACTGTATTTACATCCATCAACTCGTTCTGCCTATTATGTCTCCAGGATATTTACATTGGAGGTGAAACATCACAGTAAGGTAAATACTACGCCTTGAAATGGCATTATGAACTGGGCTATAGTGTTACTCTGTCTGTGCTGGCCTGTGGAGGAAGTAGGTGAGGCATTACAGAGGTGAGACCAGGAACAGCAGAGCCAGTGGGGGAGCACAGCGCTTTATGTGTGCATGTGTGATTGTGTGTAGCATCATGAATGCGTACAAAGATTATTTATTTATTTGAATAATCTTAAATTGTACATTCATGTTTTGGGGCTTTGAAACCTTAAATGGGCAGAAAGGAGTCGGAAACTGAGAGAGAGAGTGGGAAATGGTATGCAGCGAAGGAGCCTTTCACCAGATCTAAGCCTTGGCCTCCTGCGATGAGGACAGCAGAGTCTGTATATGGGGCACCAAACATGACCTCAGCTTTCCAGTGTAACACATATTTAGCTACTTTAAGTCTTCAGAAAAGTACATTGGACTATCAGGATGTTAGGCGGTGTAAACATGCATAGCATAATTGAGTTAGCCGGATGGCCAAGTAAGACGTTCCCAGGAACAAAACCGCATGTTGTTTTTGAGATTTAAATGAGATCCGGTGATAAATTACTTGTTTTTCAGTTGTAAATGTCTTCCCATAGATCTTGTGTAAATTCATTAATACTGTACAAAGGCCAGTGTCACCAAACAGCCCCCGAATTGTCGCCACAGGAGCTGCTGTTAAAACGACTCCTTTACCACAGTGTGAGAGAGAGCCCAGCAGGGAGCCGAACACACTCTTTACAACTCCTGAGTGATACTTCACCCTCAGTGCTCTCTTACTTTCCTGCAGGACTCAGAGATGAAATGAGTTTTTTCCTCCACCAGACGTGTGTGTTAAACTTGGAGACTCTTTTAGAACAAGAAGCAGAAGGTTTGATGATAGATTTAACCATTAGCAACAACAACAGAGGGAGTAAAGCACCAAAATTGAGTTCATCCAGCTAATGATGTGTGTAATAAACCCATTATACTCTTATTAAAAGGAACATTTGGAATGGTTTTGAAAACAAGCATTTCTCTTTTCGACCTCAGTGTAAATGTAGATTGGAATAATAGACTTTGGATTAATGATTCAACAACAAACTGTTTTTTTTTATTTCAAGTAATTTGGACCTCAGAACTTTGTTGCCACTAATTTTAGGAACTTACTTAACGGTCCAATGTCCTGGGTGTCTATCAAAACAAATCTCTGCCAAAGTTGAATTTAAAAAAGTCTTTGTAGAGGATCAGGTGCAGCTCTTTTTCCCTCCCCTTTGGAAACGTTCAGATCCGAGGTGGTAGGGAGGCGACTAGAGGCTATGATAACGAGCTCTGCACTAATTGGAGGCCCAAATAATGCCTGATGGGAGGGGAAGAAAGGGTTAGGGGCCATGGCGTGGACTTTCAAAACAGTGGCCACGGTTACATGATGTTTTTAAATTCAGAATTAAGTATTCTGAATTAAATAATTTACATGGAAAACACGTTTATCCGCCTTTATTCAATTCCGCTTAAGGTCTGGGGGTTGGGAATGGTTCTGATTGGACAGGGGGCGGACGTGACGTATTTCCGTTTACCAGAAGAAAACAAACTCTAGTTCAGCGTCTCCGGCGTCAGGGAAACTTGTCCAACTTTGTTGTTTTGTTGTTTTTGAAATATTTTTTTATGTGTGTAAAAGGGGCAGATAATATAAGATTGTTCTTCTTTCTGTTCCTTTTCATTCAATTTTATGCTTATATGCTTGTACGAAAATGTTATATTTCAGATATATGAATGAAATAAAATCACTAACTAACTAACACTACAACTTTGAAAAGGTCCACATCTTTATGCTTACGTCCATCCACTCTTTTCATTATTTCCAAATCTTCTAAGGCTCTAATTAAATAAATTGTCTCAGCTCGAGTCCAATGCTTGCTTCAGGCGTCCATCCTGTTCCCGTCAGTGCGTCATTACGACAGGACAAGGGAACGAGCATGCGCAGAACAACCAGAATTAATTTTAAGCAGAATGAACATATCCACGATCGAAGAATTTTTTAATTCAGATTTAAAATCAGAACAAACCAGCCACCTACTTCGGAATTAAGTGTTTACAAGGTCATTTTTAATCTTTTTAAAGAGGATTTAAGTTTTATTCTGAATTAAAGGGGAATTAAAGCTCTATGCAAACGTTGCTAGTCATGGCATCTGCCTGTGACAAGCAGAAAACACACATGTAGGTGGAGACTGTATAGCTATGACATCATAACCCTTAGAAGTAGAAAACAAAGCATTTTAAGGGCTTTATAGAAGGAAAGCACATTTTTCTGTGAACTGAGAGTTTAGTAAAAGGTGCCACGTTCTTCTTCTCCTCAAGCCCCTCCAAACAACATTAAAAGCAAAAAAGAAAATTGATTTTGCAGGACAAGGGACCTTTAAATCCAAGACACGCAAGACCCACTCTTAAAAATAAATAAAAACAAGAATTAGCAATTACAGAGAGACCTTTTGGAGGCAACAGTGGTGTTACTTACTACAGTGAAAAACAGCTGAACAGTTGTTGTCAACAGGTTTAAATGAAGCACAAAGCTTCACTGATCAGTGGCCTCAGTTCCCAAATGCTTATTGAGTGTTGTTAAGAGGAAAGGTGATCTAACAGAGTGGTAAACATGCCCCTGTCCCGCCTTTTTTGGAACATGTTGCAGGCATCAAATTCAAAACAAAAAAAAGCAAGAAATTTGATCAGTATGAACATTAAATATCTTGTATTTGTAGTGCTTTCAATTCATAAGGATGAAAAGGATTTATAAATTGGGCTCTTTTTTATTTACACAACGTCAGTGGAAATGGGATTTGTACAATTACTAGCTGTGGTTACAGGAAGAAGAAGAAGTATCATAACTAAAACTGAGTAAAGGTCTCAGTGCTGTTGTGGTTACAAAAAATTAATAATAATATTCAGGATAGCAGCACAGCCCTCTCATGTGATATTTAATAACTCCACAACAACATTTCCCAAATCCATGATTTGGCCAAAGCATCATTGTTTTTAAACAGCTGGCTGATGATGTTAATGGAGCTTTTCTGTCTTTTGCAGAATTTACTTGCATGGAGCCGCTGGGAATGGAGTCAGGGGAAATATCATCAGATCAGATCACCGCCTCCTCCCAGTACAACTCCAACTGGTCCCCTGAACGATCCCGGCTCAACTACGCGGAGAACGGCTGGACGCCCTCGGACGACACCGTCAGGGAGTGGATACAGGTCAGACATGCTCGTTCACATTAGAAATCAATTCTCCAGTCAAACTGAATTAGACAAACTGAAATTATGTCACATTGCACCTCATTTTAGAGTCTGATCTCATTACGCATGCATGCTCACACTGTTCCTCCATTTGAACCTGAAAAGCTTACCTCTGAGACCTCGCTCACATCTGGTCTGAATATTGCTCACTCATTTGTACCACTTCTCTGCACTTTAAAGGGACCCAACAAGCAAGAAAAAATATGCCAGCATGCATTATTTATTAAAATCTGCCTCTCAAGCACAGTTGACATTTCTTATATTCACTGTGAAAACTAACATAGCAGCCTGCATTCCCTGAATGTGGAAATAAAGCAGAGCTGTGTTAGATTGTTTTAGACCTATTTAACAATTCTTTTACTTCTTGGAGCTCAGATTATTGAACTAAATGCTCTTCAGGTTTGAGATGAAGGAAATGTTGAGCTTAGAATATCAAACATTCTGGAGTTTTTCTCTTCCAAGCAGCATTTGCAGTGATGTTATATTCAGTGTTTTTATGCTCTTGAGCTCAAATTTTGTGTGATTATTCAGGCGTAATACAGTTCACTGTGGAATTCTCAGCACGGAAAGAAAATGGGATTGTCTTCATTTATCATAACATTGGATTATGTAAGAGACATTGGAAAATAAAGTCCTAGGCCCACAACAATAGGTAAAGTTTTTGTGCATTTCTGGCACATACTTGTATTTACAAGAAGCAACCACCTTTACAGAAAGAGGCCAAATGAATTCCCCTCTTCTGTTAGCCATGACATTGTAGGTCTGATTTCTCTGGAGGCTTACGCTGGAGATATATTTGCAGTTTGTCCCTGCGTCATGAGTGTTTTTGTGTATATACTTGCCTGTATGTGCTACCAAAGGCTGCAAAAGACCTCAGTCTGTATATAACTACCTGCTGTGTCAGAAGTAAACTGCAAACATGACTGTAACTCTGAGAGTCAAAGCAGCAAAATAAGCACCAATAATCAATAACATCATCAAATATTTGTTGACAACTAATGACCAGTGGTCAGACCTCATCATCAGCATCGTCTGAACTCTGTTTCTACAGTATGATCCAAAACTATCCTGGTGTTATGGAGTAATGGGTTACCATGTTAACTGATGACTTGTGGCTGACTGTGCTGGTAGATGTCGTAGCCAAAGCACCAGAAAATGCAGGAAGTCCCCTTTAATAGTTCACCTTTATTAATCATTGTGTTGATGTAGTGCGACCAGAACAAGGAAAAAAATCAACAGAATTCAAATCTCACAGAACTTCATACAAATCACATTCAGATCAATGATGAAGCCTTTTTGCGTCTGAATGTGGCTCTGTCAAGCTTTTATTTTACAGAAAAATAAATGAAAGTATGCAAGCAATGTAACAACAGAAGCCATATAAGCATTTACACTTATTGTTCCAGATGTTTTTTCCTTCATATTGTAATTAGTGTCACTCTTGGAGGCAGTCTGCGTCTCAAATGAGACAAAAGGTCACATCAGATCTCTCACACTCGCTTTTTATTCTTTGGAAACTGACAGGCAACTTTTCTTCCTCTTGTTGACCTTTGCCTGCTCTTGATTGGACACTACATCGACCAGATTAGCCAATGGACTGACAGGAAGTTGTCAGTTTCTCTAAGGGTCAAAATAAAGATCTTATAGCAACACTGAGACTCTTTTCATCAAGAAAACGGGACAGAAAAAATATTAATGATGAATTATCACTGTGGATCTACAGATATGAAATGTCTTTATGGCTAAATTAAAACTTTTTGAAAGATTTATATTTGACTTGGAGCATCCTAAATATTGACAAAAGAATAAGCTTGCAAACACGGTTATCCACATAAAGATTCCTCCTCTGGTTTTGGGGTATATAAGTAAAAAACCTGAGCGTTACATTTGGGGCCGCTGACAATCCAAGGAGTTGGGAGGGTCAAAGTGGATCATCTCTTTTGTCATCTCGTCTCTTGTTCCTCCATGTTTTATCACAAAGACTACATATAAGCATGTATGTAGTCTGGTTGAGCAACCTGGTTGAGATGATCCCCTCAGACAAACCGAGGTATGGCTAGCGTCCAGGTTTTTCCCATTGTCCAGGACAGGAACTCATAGAGGAAGACTCACAATGCCCCTCGCACTAAGAACAGACCCCCACTTCCTTCCTGTGAGGGTTACAACAGGAAGCACACAGGAAGTCAACCCCAGAGCCAAATTAGTCACAGTGGCTCTCTATTGTCTGTCTGGGGACATGTTTTAGCTACTGGGCCACAGCCGAGCCTGCAGGGAAGTGAAGATACGACAGATTGGCTTTTGATGGCGGTAATTTGGTTCAAATGTAGGGCAGATTTCAGAATTTTCCAAAGTGTTGTCTAGTGTACTTTTACTGTTCACTCCCTCTGGGAATGTTGCAGCCAAGTCAGTGGAAAACCATGAAACCCTTACAGCTATGTATCTTAGTGGGTATTGATCATGACAAATATAGTCTTTCAATAATGATTCTGACTAAATGTGTTGAGCTGATTTACCTTTATTTTGTTTTATTCATTACTTTATGTTTATTTCTGTTTATTCATTTAGGAAATATAAAGGCAACACATTACCAAAACAGTTGGGACAAGGTCAAAAATGGTGATAGAAACCAATTCCATTTGAGAATAGAAAGCAACTAAGGAATCAATATAATTTGTCTTCATGCTTAAACATTCCCATATCACTTCCCTCCACTTTGTTCAATATTCCTTGCAAATCACGGACGTTGCATGCTTATTGCATTAGAGGCAGTGAGCAGAAAAAATAACCAAGAAGACAAATATGTGATCATGGCAGACGGGGGACAGAAGCAATCAAATTGGTGTCTGGATTTTACACAGGTTAAATGACAGTTAAAATGGATGCTAAAATCGCATTATCAGAGAAAGCCTGTGTCCATCAATCTGATTTTGGATGCGTATAAAATCACAAGGAAGCAGCATTATAGTCGCCACAAGGCTACACCCGATAGCTCAGGCTGATGAATGCTGCATTTTAAACAAACACATGGAGCTCCAAAAATGTTTTTAGTCAATTTTAAACATATGTCATCGGAGAATCAACATTTTCCATAATTAGCATAATCCAAAAATACAAGGCCTTCTGAAAATTCCAATAAACACAGCACTCTTTGGGGAATTAATGTTTTATTGTTTCTTACCACCAATTTTAATTACCAGGCGCTGCTCTCTGCCCCTTAGTGCCAGCACGTTAATTAAAGGTGCCCTGATTGTATCAACACCGATTAGTAACAAGCGATTTTTGTCAAAAAAGGATGATCAGTTTTGTAAACACTGATACCTACCACCAATCACCCGTGGATTAACCTCATGTTTACTCATGGATGCCATCCACTCATCTGCTGCTCCTGCTGCTCTGTCATTCTCTGAAATAAACTGCAGCAGAGTCTCCAAAACTTTGTCTTCAGTCCATTAAGTCAAACTTACTGATCCACAATATTTTACCACGCTTGCAGCACTGATTTTCTACATATAGTTATATAAATAGCTTATAACAAGACTAATATAGACTTAACAATTACATCAGTTACATTAAGATAATGTGTTCCTATTTTTAAGTATAATGTCTTTTATTTATTATTGATAGTTTTAGCCAGTGTGTCAATAATTCTGTTTATTCACATAATAAAACAGTGATAAATTAGTCTTTTTATCTCAGACATACTTACTGTAGAATACTTGTTGAAAAGCTCATTGAGATGTTTTTGTTTTGCTTTGCTGAGCAAACCTTTCAACCAGCCGTTAAAGAAAAAAACATGAAGCATGATCTGTATCGCAAACAACCGATCAGTTTTGACCAAGAAAAGCCTGATCAGGGCGTCCCTAACATCAATGAAGACCCTCTATTGCGCCCGTCCCAACTGTTTTAGAACCAGGTTGCAGGAATCAAATTCAGAGCATGTGTATGTTTATGAAAAACAAACAAGTTCATCATTTGGATTATTAAATATATTGTCTGTGTGCTCTGCTAAACTGAATGTAAGATGAAAGCAGCTTACAAATCTTTTTTAATGTCCAAACTCTTTTAGAACAGTTTGTTCTTTTTTAAGGTTGTCGTTTGTTTTGTTTTTAACCACCACTCATATTGAAAGAAAATGGAGATATATCATATCTGCCAGTTTGCTGATCCTGAATCATCCCTCTCTGTTTCTCTGAGCTGTAGCTCCAGTATGAACTCAGTGACTGTAGAAGTTCTCACTGTATGAGTGACACAGCAGTCATGAGATCAGCCACAGAAAACCCTCGTCCACCTCAGGCTTCATATTTGTGTGTGGTCTTTTTTATTACATTTAATTACATTTTACACATTTGTGTTAAGGGCTGCTTTGTTATCCGTCCCTCCTGAAGAAACATCAGCTGTCTTCATGCCGCAGTAATTCATATCTTCAGAGCCCAACCCTCAGCCCGTGCGACGTTTGAGTTATGACTGGTTGTTTTTGTACAAAGAATCACACATTTTATTTGATTAAGCGTGGTGCGTGTGCGGCTCCGCACAGCGTGGTTTGCCTCACAGCCTTTCATTCATCTTGGTTGAGAGGAAAATTATGACTTAGTTAATTCTCGCACGCCTTCCTTCTCCTCTGCAAACACCTCTATTATTCATCTAAAGGCATTCATATTAATACCATATACCACTATTAATACTGTCTCTAGGTTACTATTTATAATGTTGTCAGGGAGATGTTTCCCGGTGGCGATTTGGACCGCAGCGCCAAGAGCTTATTATCTTGCTTTGTGATAAATCTGTAATCGTGTTTTGCACTGTGTGAATCACTTCATCATCATGCTGCGCTTTCTAAACCAAATGGAAGGATGCCATATTTGTAGACCATGTTTTATCCACATACGGATGGCATAGAAATCAGCCGTAGTAAAATATAGTAAAACTAACACAAGTACCCGCAGTACTAGTGAAGAGGTGATTTGAGACAAGATCAATAAAGCTCTTTAAGAAGTCAAAATGGGACAATTCTCATGTCATCTTCACTTATAGCAAAACATGTACTTGACTACAAATCACTCTATATTCTTTACTGTGCACTTGTTCTACCATAAATAAGCTACGGTGTAGAAGTATTGGGTAACAACTACAAAAATTCACTGCACCTACTTATCATTCTACTGAACAAGCAATAAGAATCATCCATAATAGAAATCTAGAACACACCAATTCACTATTTTAAGGTCAAAACTAGTAAAATTCATTGATATTGTTGAACTGCAAACAGCATTGATAATGTACAGGGCCAAGAATAATTCATTACCCTCAACAATCCAAAAACTTCACAGAGATCGAGATGGGGATTATAATCTAAGAGGAAATTTTAATTTCAAAATTCTTAGGTCTAGGATGGAAACATTTGTGTTTCACGATGTGGTGTCCAATTATAGAATAGGTTACAACAGGATCTAAAGTAATGCCCATGAAATTTAAAATAATGTATAAAATATCATTTCAGTAGATATATGGATAAAACAGGAGGTATCGCCCTAAATTGAAGGATGCCTACTTTGTTTTGTTGGTTGTTTGTTATTGTTTTGCCTTTGTTTTGTTTTCACTTTGTTTATCTGTTTCATTAGATCACTTAACCCTTTAATGCCTGAAAACACAAATTATAGCCAGAAAATTCTTAATTTTTGGACCTGAAATGTTTATTTCACTTTCTACTGAAATCCTAAAAAATCAAAATTTCCATAAAATGTAACATATATATTTTTTTGTATCTCATTTGATACATTAGGTGTTTTTGGCAACTGATAATCCATTTGAGGATTTTTTAATCATTTATCTGATTGTATTCAGATGCTTTTTTAGTAATTTGTTAATCAAATTGATTAGATAGAGGTATCATAAAAGTATGTATCAAATATGACACAACAGGCGTTAAAGGGTTAATTATTCGTAGAAACTATTTCTCTTTTGTAAAATATGGAAGATTTATGTTTGATTAACCGATGGAGAAGGGGTGGGACTTGATAAGGTTTACTTCCCCCACTCCTTTCGAATAAATTGTATGTAAAGACGACACTATATTGTTTCTCCTATTTCTGTTTTTACCTTTCTTTTATATATATTAAAATAAATAAGGTTCACTTCACGTGAGAAAGTGAAATTGGAACTGCAATAGTATCACTGTTAACAGAGATGCTCCAAAAATATGGTCAGAAAGAATCCAGTTATTGCCTCCTTAACGGTTGTAGTAAACGGAGTTGTTATTGAACCACATGACGTAAGCCCAGGAAAGGCTTCCTTCCCTCCTGACTTCAGGTATTTATAAACCACAGAGCCGTTTGTCTTGAAGACGGGTTTGACGCCACCAGGAAGAGCTCAGCGCCGTGCATCTGGAGAACACATTTGAGGTCTTGTGATGTTGAAGCTGGGCCAGAGGGGAAACTCAAAGACAAAAGATCCTCCTGAGAGCATTTAACGGCTTCAATATCTCAGAGCCGACCTCTGGAGGAATCAGACAGTGGACTATTGAACCCCAATAATGTCAGAAACCAAAGAAAGCTCAACAGAACATGGAGACGCACATGTGAGGAAATGTCTGAGTTATCTTTACACAATGATGCTGTTGGGAAGACTGGATTTTAGACCTGTTTTAGTAGTTAATCTAATTAGTTATGCAGTCAGAGAGGAGACAAAAACAAAAATAAACCGGTTATATCATTCTTTAAAGTAAATTAGTCCCCACAACAAAGTGGATCTAATTAATCTGATGTTCCTTTTGGAAAGAAAACCTTGAGACCTCTGAAAGAATAAGAAGAAAATTCTTTATTTTTCATCAGGCCACAATAATGAGGCTTTATGTTCAGTTATTTCAGTCACAAAGCAGATACATAATTATACAATAAGTCCAACTAAAAACATTGAGTTTAAGAGCTTTAACAAAGTTTTTTCATGGTTTAGCTGTTTAATCAGCTTATGTAAGTCGTCTGGGATAATAACCTCAAGGCCGCTTAAAGAAAGTATTTGATTAGTTTAAAATGAAGAAGTCAAACTTTTTTGTTTGGTTTGGAGGCTGTGGATCAGCGGTAGAGTAGGTCATTTTTAGGTAGAGAAGTTGGCGTTTCAATCCTAAATCTCTACAATCGATAGGAAAGAGCAAGTATGTGTGAAAAATCAACAGCAAATCAATAAAGAATCAGAATCAGACAGCTTAATTTACACCAAAGGGTAATACAGCTTTTGTAGACTAGTGGATCAAATGTACATCGTCAAACAAATAACAGAAGGACGTGTGAAAAAACTCAGATCTAGGTGAGAGTATTTGTCCAATTTCAAGACAAAAAATCTCACTAGACTGATTCTAATCCACAATTTCCTGACATGTCTGGATTAAGATCTTATTTGAAGATTTAAAAACTAAAAATAAAGCCTGAGTTGCTTGTAATAATTAGTAAAATAATCTGCCAATAAGAAGAGACAAATTCAGCTTGAGCAGATATTAAATCTAAAGTTTAGACCCTCACTGAGTCAAACTTTCCTTGGTTCATTGGCAGATATTTTTTTTCTTCATTACAAGCAATTCAATGCCTCATTTTTGCTTTTCGTTCCTTAAAGTAAGCTATTTATCTCGACTTGTGAAGTGAATGTGGATTAGAACAGTGTTTTAGAAATTACTGAGTTGAAAATAGACAAACAGACTTGCCTAGATCTGAGTTTTTGCAGTTAGGAAGATTCTAAGGGCCTACGACTACCAGCAGCCCCAAATATATCACAGTACCGGCAACATTTTACTAGAAGTCTTTGAGAACTACAGTACTACTCTTGTTTTTCATCTGGAACTGTAAAGATTCGGGCATATTTTGCACTGCTAGACTCCCAAAAATAACATTTACACAAAAATATTAATCTTTTCATTGCAACTTTTTTCTTTATTTGATGATGATGGTGCATGGGTTGAAAAATTGTGCAGAGCTGGTTTGGGCCAGGGGGCGATGGAGTGTCTTTTCCATGGGACTCAATGTACTTGTCAGAGACAGTAAAACATAAAACGTCAGTACAATGACAGAGATCTTCACTGACACCATGGCACCCTCACATGGCCCCCTTAATAACCCAAAACTCAAAGACCTGACTGTTTTTTTTTAACATTAGATATTTTAATTTTACACTCAGAAGGTGGATGAACCACAGGTCACTGTTTTAAAAGTACAAGATAAACCTCCATGTGTTTAAAAGAAAATACAGGGTTACAGCAGCATAACACACTAAATTCATTATTCAACATAAGTTCTATCAAAGTTCAACCGTCTGACAGAAAAAACTTAAGATCTGAGTAACAGTTTGTTTTTCTGAGTGGTATAATAAAGCACCTGAGAGCCAAATAATGACCTCAGAAGAAAGGATGTGGTCACACCGGGAATTTATTCCCTTTGTGTATGGACCACCTGCTTTTGCCCCTCGAACAAAAAGTCCCTGCAGGATTAATATCTTTATTATTGCCACTGTGTGCTAGGGCTGTGCAATTAATCATAATTCTGTAGTTTACTGATATGATTCTTTACAATAAACCCAACACAACAGTCTGACTTTATTACAATTATTTACAAACAACAAGCAATGTTTTATTATGCAACAGCTTTCACACCTGTTGATTCAGTCCAATGAGGCTAAAGCTGGTTTTAAGCAACCTTTAAAAATTTTTTGTGGAGAAAAACTTTCTTAGATTTCTTTTAGATTCAGAAAAATCATGTTGCAGTTGCGGTGGTATAAAGAAATAAGGGAGAAATGCACGATTAGGGCACCTAGCTGTAGCTTATTAGCACTCCAAAACTTTTGCTGTTATTGCAGTGTTAAACAATGTTGCAGCTCATTGCTTATTTTCACATACAGCACAGGCCTCCAGACCAGATGCTGTTTTGCAGTGTTTTCATACTCTGATTAAACAGCATCATCCCCTTTACAGAACATTTACTATACCCAAAAAGCATTGTGACAATGGATCACAGAAAACATGCAACAATTGCTGCATTGGTGAGAAGAGATGATGTTTGTGTGCAGAGCTTGGCCATTTTAAAGAGAAGGTGAACAGTGATGAACAATTTTTGCTCAATCTAAAGGCTTTTTCATGGAAAGAAAATAATTTCGTAGGAGTAATATTAGCATCTTTAGGATTTTAAAAGTCTGGAGACCATAGTCTGTTAGCATTAGTAAATGAGATGTATTAATATGTTTTAGGGGAGCTTCTCTGTGAGGTATTAGAAAGCACTGTGGTTCGTGGTTCCTAATCTGAATCCTTGTGGGGCTCCACCTCTCTGTGAAGTTTATTGTTTACCCACATCTGTGAGGCTTCTCTCCAGGTAGTCCATCTTCCTTCCACAGTCCATAAACATGCCTGTTCAGCTGACTGGTGACTCTAATATGCCTGTGACTGTGGGAGGGAATGTTTGCTTGTCTGTACATGTCAGCCCTGTGATTGACTGGCAATCTGCCCAAGCAGCAGCCTCCACTGTCGAAAATGAAATCAGTTAAGAAGTTTATTAAACTGCAGCTCGAGTGCCCACTTGAGACCTTCTTTGTTGGGATAAGTCTTGTCTTTATATTCTAACATAAAGAGTTTAGGGGCATGGCTGACGTGATTGTTGGCCTACGCTGGTTTTCTCTTAGGTCACGGGTGTACCCCTCCCCTAATTCAATGTCAGGTGGGAGAATGCTTTGCTGATGGTAGAGAATAATTATGTCCCATCACAAACAGGGAGGCGACAGAAACAGAGAGGTATTTTCCAGTGGCACTTTATGCTTACTTATACAGTCTTTGGTGTTCAATGTTTCCATGGCAACAGTTAATATGTTGTGTCTTTCGTGGCATATGTGACATGAAACGATAAAAATTAAGGACTTCTTGGCCTGATGTCAGTATTTAGGGTTATTTAAGTACTCAACAAAGTGTTGCATATTTAATTAACAAAGATTCAAATTGACACTTAAGAGCAAAAATTGCACACGCTGCAACTTTATGAGTATGAAAAGAGTAACTGCATTTTGTTAGCTCAGATACGGTGTTTTGTGTTGGTTTTAAATATTGTTAGCAGAGGAGTGAAGTGAAAACAAGTACAATTTACTAACAATAATGAGCTTTAATGGCATGTGGAAATAATTAAATAAAGAAATTAATAATAAAAACAATATAATCGTCAGTCTTTTAGTTAATTTCTTTTTTAAACATTTTTATTAGTAAAGACAGGATTATCTCTTTCCCCATGCCTCCCGAGAGAGCAGCTCTTTCTTAAGATAACACTACAACCTCAGCTTTGACTAAAGTATCCGAGGCTTTTTCTTTTACTATCAGTGCTGGAACAGTTTCCTGTTTTTGGCAGGAAGCAGCACTGGTTTCTGTTCAGTCTCATTTAGACACGCTTGACTGAATTATGTCCCCTTCCTGCAGTTTGTTCCCTTCCTTAACAAAGCTCTAAGTGTGACTATTTTCCCTGGCATGAATGTAAGAAGTGCCAAGTGTTGAGTAATTAGGAGATGGTAGAGTAATTAGCCTCCGCGGTTTGATGGAGGAAGTCTGGAGGATGGAGCTTTGACCGAGTGCTGAAGGGAAGTGTAACGGCTGGCTGGTGTAAATGCAGCGCCGAGGCAATTCCTGTTCAAACTGTGTCAAAATCATTAACCTTATTTTGTCAAACACTTGAAAATATGATGTTTGTTTTACATTTACAACTGTCATATTGATTTTTGTCTTTGCAAAGCACCTTTGAAAGTTTGTGAAGGAACAAGTTTGACAAGTTTAAAGGAAATCAGTCTGCCGTAGCACACGCTTGGTAAAACATTTTAACTTTTTGGGTCAGCTTAAAGTTTTTTTTTACTCTTTTGCTACTTCCTAATTTTCTAATGATTCTGTAGAGTAAGAACTTCCAAACATTTTCCCAGCATGCAGAAAAATCACATTATACCTCAACTTTAGTGTATTGAAATTCAGGATTTTGGGGCTACCAATCAGATTTCAGGGGGCTCTTGTTGGCCCATGCAACCACTATTTATGCCCCTGGTCAGGATAAGAAAGATGCTTCGAGCAGCAGAGAGGAGATGCAGACAGATCATCTTCACAGTCTGACAATGAAACAAACTGCACAAAGCAGCCAAACGTTGCAGGAGTGTTGAAGATGATTGAAGCACAGTATGTTTTGTAAATCTTCATACAGAGCAGAGAGTGGAAATATGAGTATGATCTGTGATTATGACTGTCTAAATCCATCAGTCTTCCTTCATCAGTTTAACAAAAGTTTCATGCTACAGTGTTGTATTTAGTTGTAAGTTTTGGAGTATGTTGCAGACCAAACAAAAACAGCCCATGGACCACAGTTGCCCCCAAGGCCATAGTTTGCTCGCTCCTGCTGCAGATTGAAATCTTTGTAATGCCATTATCCAACCGTGAATTAAACCCGGCAGATAACTTTTTTCCTATCCGTTTCAATATCAGCTCTTTTCTTCATTGATCTCTTGGATTGCGAAGTGAAAAATGCACAAGTTAACACCTTTTAAACTTTCATTGTGCCCAATATGAGCTCAAATCAAACCCAAATAAATCAGCCCCACAAAGCCTGAACACGTACACTCCAAGCCAAACCCATTAACCGATTGAAATCCAGTATTTTCAAGGAGTTCAAGTTTTGTTTTAACAACTAAAATCTGTCCTCATGAGATATTAATGAGCACAGCACAAAAGCATCTAAAATAACAATGAATCACATGTTTATGTGATCACATAAATCCAGATGTTATTCAAATGAGGGTCACCGGTCAAAGTAGACTGAAACCTCATTCACTTACACATAAACTGTAGAAATATCCTGAATCACCTGGATGAGCTGCTTGAGTGGATGTTGCAGGGTGGCTCCCTGTTGTTTCTTCTAGCTTCCCAGAAAACTGCAGGAAAACCTTCTGTTGTGAGGGACAAGCGTGAACAAGTAAGAAGAGTATTTTCAAGTTACTTAAGAATTAGTTAATTGACAGATAGAGTATATTAACGACCACTGATGTTCCAAAAACCTAGTTTACCCCTTGATACTGTATCCTAACTCTGTATGAGACGCTCTGTTGGAGCCAGTGTTCATTTTGTTGACTAATTATATTCGACATAGTTTTTGTCAACAACCTTTTTTCCCCTGACGAAAACTAGACTATAACTAATAAAAACAAGTGCACATGGACAAAGACTAAAACTAAATTAACTGACATTTCCGTCAACAAATAAAAACTAGAGCAAAATGTTTGACAGAGACTTAATCCAATCAGACCTAATTTGGTCATGTAGAAAGTAGAGACAAGTTAGGAATATATCCAATCACAGCTACTTTGGTTGTGTGGAAAGGTGCCTTACCTTGGTGGTGGTGGGATAAGTAGTGGAGCGATTTAATTAGAGCTACTCTCTTTGTGAACTGATATATTCATGTAGAGCAGGTTCACTGTTTGTTGTCAGTTCTGGTATTGTAACTGAGATGCTCTGCCAGGTAGCCTAAATAAAGGTGACTGCATTTCACACAAAAGTTCAATTTGTTTCTGTTCATTTATACATTCAAACTTTACTAGCACTCAATAAAAAGTTATTAGATGTTTCATTTTATCCAGGTGTAAAACATGACTTCAGAAATTCAAGGAAACCTAAAAACATGCCTTACACATTACACTTCATATTTTAGTCGACTAAATTTACAGTAGATTTCATCAACTAAAATGTTGTGAAATTTCATCAACTAAAACTAGACTTAAAATAAAACAAATTAGATGACTAAATTGTGGCTAAAACTAAAAGATATTTTAGGCAAAAGACTATAACTGAAACTAAATTAAAAAAGTGCTGTCAAAATTAACACTGGTTGGAGCTCCTGCCCCTTTAAGGCCCCCTTTCCCATGGGCCCAGTCCGCTCTGATTGACTGACAGGTCAACTCAGTGGTCATTGATCAGCTCAGCGCTACTTGGCGCCATAAAAGCTGCATTTCCGCCAATCAGTTCGGTTCAGTTCAGCTCGGTACAGCATGTATTTACTGGTGTTTCCGCTGTTGGATAAGGAGAAAAGGTACCCAAATAAGAGACCTGTGCTGTCCCCCTTTTTGGCACCCCTCTGATGGAGCGCCAAGTGTACCAAACCTACCCTAAAGGTGGAGTTACAAGCACTGCACTGTTGATGGGTCACAAAAATTCCCACAACAGCGAAAACGAAACCGTAAAGTTGGCATGACTTGTTCTCTGCTGTTGCTGTAAAGAATGTCGTCATGAAACAATGCTCCCTGGAGGACTGGAGCTACGGAGGTCGTCTTTTGTTGTTCAGCATGACCTGCACTTTCCGGCTCACATTCCTGCTCAAAGTGAAGATACAGCTGGCTGTGGAAACACAAGCAAGATCAGGGTTTACTGCTCCAAACTGTACTGAGCTACAGTGAACCGAACCAGACCACTCAGTGGAAACAACAACTCTGCACTCATTTTACTGCCTCTGCTCTGCACTGGGTTTGCTATCTGAAACCAATGGGTGTAAACTGATGATGAAACAATGGTATGATGTCACACTGGTGGGTCTGTTAAGGGGGGCAGAGGGAACAAGACGTACTAGGCCACTATACTGGCACCATAAACACGGGGAGAAGGAGAATCCTGGTGCTGCAGACTTTTTATATTATTCATACAAGTGCTCAATCACACAAAGAAGACATGATTAACACACCAACACTCTTTTTAAACTCAAAAAGCATTTTACAGGCTCTTTAATTTAGACAGTTTTGTGCAGAAATTCTACAAACTTTACTCCTTAAGCCCTCCAACAAGCATATATATAAAAGTAAGTTCCCCGTAAAAAAAACTCACCAATTCTGACTTCCCTCGCCCAAAACTGATATGATAGAGGATCACATGGCTTAAATTTATTTCCCTGATGTGATTGTATTCAACATAAATGATTCAGCATCTCCATCTTGATACCACACACATAACTAAGAATAATATCCCCTATGTCTTTGTCACATGCAGTGTGTGGGATACGTCCCATGGGAATTTGCGATCAGGAACGCAGCTGGGAACGCCGACGAGTGATCCCACCAAACATGTTTTCCCAGTGGTCTGTTTGTCAGTCACATGAAGCCAAGCAGACCCAGCAGCAGCTATTTTCTCCTCCTGTCCTGAAAGAGCAACAGTGGGAGAAGTTAAATAACGGCCTCGGGTCGCTTCCCATGTAGGATATCAGAGACGGCAGCGGCTGTATGGTAACATAATTACACAGCGTGCTGTATATTACAGGCATCCCACACACTGGAGGGCTGTTTGTTTTAGAGTGCAGCTGATAATTCACAAACTCAACAAACAAGAGATCCTGCATTGCTGAAGACGGATATAAAGAGTTTTGCTTGATTCAGTACAAAGTCATGAATATAAATCACTTCTTCTTAATGTTTTGATTCAGTTTTATGGAGGCTGATGTAAAATACGGAGCTATAATCTGTTATAATTTTATTTGTGGACAGAAAACTCTTATCAGGCTGAAAAGACCACTGTAAGGCTCTCTGTTATCGCCCTCTTTGATGATAGCATCTTTTTTGTTCATCTTTTTCTTATCTCTCCTCCTTTCCAGCGTTTTTGATCCATCTTGTATCTAGACACTTCTTCCCCAAAGTGAGATAAAATGCCTCGGCCATCAGAATAACTCTTTTTTTATCTGCTATAAAGCCTTTAGATCATATTTCATGAAAGAACAAGAAGCAAAAGATGCGATAATATCAACCATTTCAAGAAGTGCTTTGAAAAAGTTTAACTTAATCATACTGACTCATGCACACATGTAGCAGTGTTATCCCTCCTTTCTTAAAAGTAGATTAAACACTTTAAAATCAGTTGTTTTCTACGGCTGGTTTATTTTTAGCTTGTCTGGTGAGCTTGTCCTGACACTCGTGGCTTTTTAAATGAGTTTAATAGCTGGAAATCCTAACTCAATCAGGATCAAGACAATAAATTCACTCAGCTCAGTAATACAATCAATGTGGGAAATTCCCTCAAGCCACCAGAGCTGAAAAGTCGCCTAATTTAAGTTGTGACACTTAATTAGCTTGTTCCCACAGGCTGAAGTTAAGGATCGTCTTCTTAGAATGTTTTTGTTCAAAATCTATTAATCGTCTGAACTTTATGTCCGTGCTGCATATGTTTTTATATCCAAGACTGAAATGGTTTTAAAATAACAGCCAGTCCACCTCACATATACCATCTGTACAAAACTGTGAAGATGCCATTACCTACAATTAAGATTCTTTGGGTTTTATATGTAACAGTGAGGAAATATAAAACCTGTGAATTGAGCTAGCAGAGTTCTACTGCTTATTTCTTTGCTCTAGGGATGTAAATATTCTCAATAACATATTGAATGTTCTGCAGTTTAATACACTTGTGTGAAATGAGATCTTAATTTATTTTAAGTACTGACACCTCTCATTTGTCGTTGCCTTTTCTCTCTATGTTTGCTCTGAATCTCTGCATTTGTGCCTGCGAGTCAGTGCGCAGGGGTGAGCAAACTCCTGCATCACGTAGCAATGTGCAAAAGTTGGGCCAAGAAAACACACCTCTGCATAAACTCTGAACATATCAGCATTATGCTTTAAATCAAGCATTTCATGTTGTAGTTTTACAAAGTGGCCTTGCAAAAAGAAAATTTATTTAGGGATGCACAATATTATTGGTTTGCATTATCGGCCGATGTCAGCCTAAAAAGTTTAGTCAGCTGATATTGAAATTTTTGCAGATATATACAGCTGATATATCGGCCGCACATATCGGCCATATATGGGCTGGAATATCAGCCAGTTACACAAATGTACAATATTGATGCACCTTCTCATCACTGCATGGGTACATTTAAAAATCAAGGGTTTCATTTTTTGCAAGAGTTAAATGCTGTTTTTCTTGTTTTACATCTGTCAAAAATATACTGTAACACTGAAAGAAACAAGTCCATTTTTGTTAAGTTCAGAGCTTGTACTCTTGACCAGAAATATCAGTATCAGCGATAATGAATTTAAAAATATCGACATATCGGATATCGGCAAAAATCCAATATCGTGCATCCCTAAATATATTGTCATCAAAATGTGTTTGAATGTAATTTCGACTCGAGAAACAAAAAATCATTTTTTGTCTAAAAGTTAAAATAGATTTAACAGCTTTTAGCAGGAGGCATATATATATATATATATCATAAACTGCATCAACAATGTTTTTTGGATTCAAGTAAGTAGTGTAGGACTACAAGAATAGCATTTTCTCCTCTCTTACTCGGACTGTTCTTGTGAAATGAATTTAATTTCCTCTGAATGGAATAAAATTTAAAATAAAAAAAGAGAAGAAAATAGCCCTCTGATTGCCGAGGTCGCCATAACAGAATTGAAAACCATGACCCAAAAACAGAGCTGTTGACTACACTGCGGGCTGAGTGAATCGGGTTATAGGTGCTAAGCCAGACCAACTTTGACTGCACTGAATCCATCAGGAAAATCTGATCCTTTTCCTCTTATATAACCCGCACATATCCAGAAATGATGACAGACAGTTTTTAGAGTATAAACTACAGCCAGAGACTTGACCTTTGACTTTGAAGCTACTTTTAAGTCCAATTGTTAAATATTTAATCCTTATTTACTCTCAGCCAGCTCTCATAAGATCTGCTGCTGGCCTGACTCCACCTCTAAATCCAGAAGGTTAAAAACACACACACATGGCAGGTCACACAGTAGTCATTAGTGATGCGGGCGGACAACCGTAAAATTGATCCTGAGCTGTTTCGCACTCACACACACACTCACACACCGTCTGGTATGCTCTGAATGAGTTTGATGTCACACTCATTTCTCTGTATCTCAGAAAAACAGATGGCCTAAATCCGGTGTCACGTTCTGTCCTCTTCTAGAAAAAGATTGTTTAGTTGATAACTAGGAAACAGATTTGGAAACAGAATAATATTTTAAAATCCAGAGTGCTGTGCTGGTAACGGTTTAATCGCTGACTGAAACTGTGTTTGGGTGTTGATGCTCGCTGGGCAGACACATTATCAGAGCCGTAAATGGGGTTTTTAAATGCATCCCAAAACCACAACCCTCTGCATATCCACCCACTCTGCTCACACTGGAGACCATGTGGGGAGGTCCCCCTTCAGCCAAAGATGCTGGTGACTCTGCTCTGCACCAGGACTTGTCTGTTAAAGGGACAGCTCAATATTTTTGCAGTTACGTTGCATGAGGTCCTTACAAAGGAAGAAAGGAAAAAGTCCGCACACTGTTCAGCTCCCAGTGAGAAACTTTATTTAACACAAGGCAACATTCAGATCTTGCACTTCTTGAAATAGGTAATCTTGAAAATGTAGCTAGAAAGGTCACAAAACAATACATGTCCTGACACTGAGACCACGACACGATGCATATCATGGTATTAGTAGATTCTTGTCATGGACTATGCCTTTAACAGAATATGGACAACTTTTGTTGCTTTTTCAAGTATGAAAAGAGCAAGTCCATGGTTCAAATTATACCACAACTCAAGACACTTATATTCAGGTCCTCAAAGATCCTAAACATTGAAAATCTGAAACACGTGCAGCATCATGTAGTATGGTTTTTACTTTGAACTGTGCTATTGATATCATTTTCCTAGGTGTATTTATTGAATGCTATGATAGCATTTGAGGCTGTATCGATTCTGTAGAATCCGTATCAATACATGTATTGACAAGGAGTGCATGGCGATATTTTGCAGTATCGATATTCTGAGCACAGGCCTACCAGGTGGAAAAACACAAAGCCATTTGCTGCATCACAAAATAGTGCCAAATACAGACATCCTGGAGGAAACATAAAGCGCTCTGAAATTTTTTGCCCTATCTTGTATTCAACCCGATATAGTTTCATGGCTCTTTTTATGTAGAACTCATACAATTACACGAAACTACTGAGCCCACCAAAAGCAGCGTACCTTACTAGTAGTGACTTTAGTCAAATGCCTCATATCACCCAACTTTCCTTAAAGGGCAAGTCCCAAAACTTTAACCATACCCTGAAATCTTCTTGTGTAGGGATTGGTGTAGTACACTGGTTTCATGATCTTAGGAGATTTCAAAGCTCATTTGTAGCATCAGAATCCTCTGACACAAGACAAGTTGGCCAAACCAATTTTTACAATGGTGACTCCACAGACTTGCATCCTCAAACGTAACGTCAGAGAAACAAATTTGTGGGACCATCAACATCATCAGCTGGCTGTCCTGGCATGTGTTGAACTTTGATTTGAATTTCCATGTCAGACCAAAGTCAGCAGAGGCTGGATTATCTCCTAACGATTGTCTTGCCTGATTATGCTGTGGTGTGAGGTTTGATATGAATCATTTTATCCTTCACAATAGTCCTGGAAGAGAAGCAGGGACAGCCTGGCTTGAAATTGTAATGTTAAACATGCTCAGTAGCCTTGCGCAGCAGCTGGACCTGCCTGGTTGTATGTCTGTAATCAGGCAGATCCAATGTGCCAAACTCTAATTTACAATGATTGTGAGTGGCCCAAAGTGGGATGGTCCAATCAAAGTCCTTTAGAGCAGGACGAGGTGGGAGCTAAGAGTGAGACGACAGGAAGTGACTGCACTTATAGGGATTAGCATTGCTAGTAGCAGTTTTATCAGATCTGGACCGCATTTATTTATTAAATGAAAAACAAGTAATAACACTATTAACTCCTCTTTAAAAAGGATAGTTTTACTTCACTGTCAACATGTTTTGACGAAGTTTGTTTTATGACATGGCCCATGTTCTGCCAGAAATGAATGTGATTGATGGAGGGATTGTCCAGTCTCCTGGACACTTTCTATGGGCTCTTTTCCAAATGGACTTGTGAAATATATCAAACAGTCCATCTGGTGTGCCAGGTTACATGCTCAGTTTTTAGGATCAGAATCCTGATGTTTGTGACGTGCACTGAGGACAGCAGAGCAAGACTTTTTGATGCAGCAGACCACAGAGGACACCAGATGACATGCTCAGCATCTATGTTTGCTGCAGCTGAAGAAAAAAAGCACTGTTTGTCTGAGTACTTTCCGTTCAATCCTGCCAGGGCTTTTCCATTAACATCGTCTGTGTGTTTTTGCATTTCTAGGTGGATTTGGGATTTCTCCGGTTCGTCACAGCCATCGGGACTCAGGGGGCGATCTCCAAAGAGACCAAGAAGCACTACTACGTCCGCTCGTACAAAGTGGACGTGAGCTCCACCGGAGAGGACTGGATCACTGTGAAGGAGGGCCCAAGGCAGAAGGTAATGATGAGGAGTCATTTTAAGCTGTATAAAAAGCTAAAGATATCAAATATTGATTAGGATGAGAAGACTTTGACTTCAAATCAATGGGGAGAGAGGTGTGGGCGGCTGAATCAATGTTTTTCACGACTGGGAGCGTTTGGCAGAGTCTCTGATCTCTGAGCCTCTACTGAAAGTCTGATCCATATCCAGCTCTTTTCATCAAAAACTGCTCTGACACTGGCCAGGAGATACATAAAACCTTCCAAAGTGTCTGATTCAGAAGCTTACCTGGACAATTTTGAGGCTTGTTTCAAGAGCAATCACCACAAGATCAACCAAGTGTCAAAAGCAGAGAGTGGTGTTAACATCTCGTACAGCCTTTTCTGGTGTAGGGGGGTGAATCTTATGTAAATTGTGGGCTACTTTCATTCAGAAAATATGAAGAAAATATTCATCATGACACACTTTCGTAGAGGGAGCTGCAGTAGTTACTTGTATGCATTAATTATGAATTAAAACACACTGTAAGCATGCTGTCTAAATATAGAAACATGGAGGAATTTGCAGAAACAGCAGAAGCTTGTGGAAGTAATGGTAGTAGCAAAACCAGAACCAGCATCCAGCAAGAGACTTGAAGAAGGGTTCAGGGGAAAAAGTGCAATAGCAACTTGGTAGTGGTTTCTGTAGTGGTAAAAAAAAACTACAAACTTTGGTAGCAGCGCTGATGGACCCTCTCATTAATTAGTAAAAGCTGCTGTTGTGGCTTCAGTTGTAGAAAGCAGAAGCTGTAGTGACTAATGAAAGTGGACATATCAGTTGTATTATTCCTTGTAAAAGCAGCAGTGATATCAGTACTAGCATGAGCACAAGTGACAGCAGTAATGGGACAAGAAGAAGTGATTAAAGCTACCTTTAATTCCAATTGTAACCTTGATAATTATCAGAATCAGAATTGTATTTATTGCCAAGTACGTTTGCACATACAAGGGATTTGACTTGGTAAATTGGTGCAAAAACAATCAACATATAATTAGAATAAAAATAAAAAAATAAGGGTCAGGAGGAATAAAATAAAGTATAAAAACAGGTAGAAAACAGTCCAAAATTGACTTGGGTATGTATCAAAAATATTAAATGAAATTAGCTCAATTTTGCTTTGTTTTTCAGATCTTCCAGGGGAACCACAACCCAACAGATGTGGTTCACGCCTACCTCCCCAAAAAGACTCTGGCTCGATACATCAGGATCCGCCCCATGACCTGGGAGCAAGGCATCTGTATGCGCTTTGAGGTCTACGGCTGCAGAACATCAGGTAACAACATCTATGCAAACTCACTTGTAGTTAACATCAGAGGAACTGAACTATGGCTGAGGGGCCAGTCGTAGCAAATATTTGATTTTAGATCAGCTAACTACAATTAAAAAAACTGAAGACGGTTGTAGAAAGCATTAGACCATGACTCATGTGGTCGACTGATGACTGAATCAAAACACGCAGAACAGGCTCCACTATCTGCTCCGAAAGGATTTTATTTACAATCACATCATTCTTATCTTCCTCGAGTACCATCACTTCTTCAAAGACAAGCAGCTTTGTGCAGTTTGCTCTCTTTTGGCTGAACATGGAAATGGGCAGATAAAGCTGTCACCATGGCCAAGCAGGACTTGCTTGCATTCTTACATTTCAAAGGTTTGGGACTTGCCCTTTAAAAGGATAGTTCACTACACACAGTTAGCGTATTGGCTGAAATGCCCCGTGTTTATTTCTGCTGCAAAAATGGTCAATTTAGTTCTGGTTTTGACAGCTTGTTCTTTTGCAGACAGCCTCAAGTGGACACTTGAGGAAC
Source organism: Cetoscarus ocellatus (assembly GCA_037902135.1). Taxonomy (NCBI): domain Eukaryota; kingdom Metazoa; phylum Chordata; class Actinopteri; order Labriformes; family Labridae; genus Cetoscarus; species Cetoscarus ocellatus. Next base: position 213,755 of record JBAMNC010000345.1, on the reverse strand, counting down.
TGCAGTGTTTTTTCCATCACATTGACTTCACTTTTCAACGACAGAAATAAGGAGTTTGGCTTCAGCCTGCTCTATTGTAAAGTGCCTTAAGATAACACTTGCTATGAATTGGCATTATAAAAATAAAGATTGATTGATTGATTGATTGATGAAGTTAATCAAGTTTCAACTTTGATAACAGTGACTTCCTCCCCTATTTTTGAAAATTGAATAAAAAGGTAACTGCGCTAGGTTCATATGTTCATTTTTGATGACTTTTAGATTATGTTTACTATCACCAAGTTAAAAAAAAATCAAACTTTCCATAAATTGAGTACTCCTGATCCACCTGTATTCTCTTTCCATCTGAGCTGCCCTGTGCCCATGTGGGCCCAGTCTGCTGTGATTAGTTTATAGGTCTACCCTGTGGTAATTGGTCATTTCAGTGCTGTTTGGTGCCATATTGTCAACGACTATCTATGCAGACAAAACAATGGTATGACGTCACACTGGTAGGTCTAGTCGGGGGCAGGGATACAAGCCGTTTCAAGCAGCTACACATGCTGTAAAAAAGGGGAGAGGGAGAAGTCCTGATGCCGCATTCATGCAATAATACATACATACAATAATACATAAACACACCAAAGGACATAAAAAACTCGGAAAGTCATACAAGGGCTCATAAAAAATCTTTTTAAATGTTGTTCGATGTAAGCCTGGCATTTCTCCTCATACTTAAAAAGTCTTAAGTTTTATAAGAAAAAGTGACAGAAAAAGTTGTACCTGCTCTTTGGCCCAGTCTGAATGTTCTTTTCCATAACATACACTCTCCACCTTTTAACAACATTTTCTCACTTTTGCACATCACCGTGAATCAAACTAACATCTTTTTGGCTGCATGATGAAAACCTCCTGCTGCTCTCTGTTGATTTAAAATAATCACGTCTTCCAAGGCGAGCCCAGACTCCCACAGAAGGACACCGTTATTCATTACGGAGCAGCGCAGGAAAAATCACGCTGCCTCATTACTCATCCTCTAACATTATATAAAGCTCGGCCCTTGATGTGCTACAAGCTATTCTCAGTAGGAGAGCTCCATAAAGCAGATATTAGGCTCTTACTCAGAGGGGAACAGGCCGCAGAGTGCTAGACGGGTGATTCAGGTGATATAATGACACAAACGGGAAACCAGAGGAGGACGTGTGTGTGTGTCTGTGTGTGAGAAAGTATAAACATGAAACAGAACCTGGTGCTTTATCCTCGTTTCACCTGAATCTCAGCCCATTTCTGTGTTCAATACACTCCAATCAACAAGCATGCAGGTGCAGTTCCCCATTACCTATGAAATTGCTTTTTAGATTTATGTGACGAGTTTTATTAGTCACAGACATGAAGAACAAGAACACAAACAGACATTGCTGCTGGTTCTCCCTGTGTTGTATGTTATGCTGCAAACCCTAATTCCAATAAAGTTGGGACAAGTAAATGTCAATTACAACAGAATACTATATTCTGCAAATCCTTCAACCTAAATTCAGCTGAATAAACAACAAGGACAAGATATTTAATCTTCAAACTGATAAGCAGTGTTGTTTTTGTGCAAGCATTCACTTAATTTGAATTTGATGGCTGCATCATGTCCCAAAAAAGCTGGGACGGGAGCAACAAAAGCTCCAAAAACACCTGTTTGAAACATTTAGGTGAACAGGTTAATTGGAATACTCAGTCGATCTCGAGCAGGGATGAGGCAAGTGAGCAAATAGTCCAACATCTTAAGAACGTTTATCATCAAAGAATTGCAAGGAATTGAGGGATTTTATCATCTACAGTCCAAAGTGTCATCAGAAGATTCAGAGAATCAGGAGGAATCTCTACAAGTAAGCAGTAAGTCCAAAAAGTAACACTGAATGCCCATGACCTTCGATCCCTTAGGTGGCACTGCATTAAACACCAACATCATTCTGTGAAGGATATCACGAAGTGGGCTCAGGAACACCTCAGAAAACCATTGTCAGTTAACATAGTTTGTTGCTACATCTACAAGTGCAAGTTAAAACTCTGCCATACAAAATGAAAGACATTTCTCAACACTATCCAGAAATGCTGCCAGCTTCTCTGGGCACGAGCTCAGAGTTGGACTGACACAAAGTGGAAAAGTCTGCTGTGGTCTGGCGAATCCACATTTCAGGTGGTTTATGGGAATGTGTCTTCCAGGCTGAAAAGTAAAAGGACCATCCAGACTGTTATTGGCGCAGTGTTCAAATGTCAGCATCTGTGATGGTATGATGATATGTTAGTGCCCATGGCATGGGTAACATACCCATCTGTAAAGGCACAATCAATGCTGAAAGGAGCAACGTATGCTGCCGTCCAAGTGACGTCTTTTCCTGGGACACCCCTGCTTATTTTAGCAGGACAATACCAAGCCACATTCTGCAACAGCATGGCTTTATGGTTAAAGAGTGAAGGTACAAGACTGACCGGCCTGCAGTCTAGATCTGTTTACCGTTGAAAATATGTGGCGCATTATGCAGCGCAAAACACATCAACTGAGACCTCAAACTGTTGAGCAACTGAAGTCATACATCAAACAAGAATGAGAACAAAGTCAACCTAAAAGCCTCAACAATCAATGTCCTCCTTCCCAAATGCTTGAGTGTCTTTTTTAAAGGGAAGATGTTGTAACACGGTGGTAAACAAGCCCCTGTCCCAGCTCTTGTGGAATGTTTTACAGGCATTGAATTGAAAGAGTGAATATTTGCAAAAAAACAACAATAATATTGAGCCGTTTGAGCTTTTCATATCTTGTCCCTGTAGTGTATTCCTTTGAAAATAGCCATTTCCATTTCAAACCTAATTAACTCCTGGCACAAGCTTCCTTATTAAATATTCACTAAGACAAATTTAGATAAAGCTCATTTTTGCCCTTTTAACTGGTTTTCCATCTTTAAGACAATGTTTGTGTCTCTAAGAAAACCACAAAGAACACACTGCCATTACTGCAGGGGGTTCCCATAAAGAATACTGAATGTCTGTAAATTCACATTAAGGAGGAATTTACATCCTCTTAAGCTGCTGTCGAGCACCACTCATAACTCTTGAACATCTGGAAACGTCTGACTAATGCAAATATCACACTGAGACAACAACCGTCTGAGCCCTGATATTAATTAGATCTAATGGAAACTTAAAAGTCGTCTACATATTTTAGAGTTTATTGATTCCCCTCCATTTCTCGAGGGAAAGCAGCACAGCTTAGGTCTATAATTTCTCCAGTATTTACTTCAGCATGTTCCTCATATATGAGTAACATCAGAGAAAGCCGAGCGGCCTGGTTGTCCAACAGATTGTCTCCTAACCTCAAGGCCGTCTGTAGCGTCCCCTTCATAAGGCGAGTCTGTCAGTGTCAAACACCCATTAGACCAGACTCTGAACATTTTCCAAACACTCTGATACCAGCTGCTTCAAGATTGTGGACGTGTAAGTCTGAGATGGACATGCAAAAGGAAAAATGCTTTTCTATGTGGCCTTTAGTTTGAAAATAGCTCCAATTCTACAGTTCTGTATTTATAATAACACCGAGATATGTCTGTGTGCACACTCATGTCCCGCAGGCCCTGAAGTGCTGCATTTGACTTTATTTTAAAATACTTGTGCTACATTTTCATTTTTGTGTTGGTAATCGATTTATCATAAAGAACCAAGTCATTCATCCTAACAGCTGCCATTTCAAGCAGTAATATTAACGCCTCACCTCTTCTGTTAACACTGCAGAAACTAAAGGGGAAATAAGTTATCTCCAGAGGTATTATTAGAGCCAGATTTGATTACAGTTAAATGAACCGCAAATTTAAAGGAATAGGCCAACTTTTTTTTTTTTGTTTTTGTGTCTTGTTTCACTTCCAAGTGCATGACAAGTAGATAGACACCATTCTCTTGACTGTATGTAGTAACAAGGAAGAGACATGCAGAGCTCACCCACTGCTAATTAGCTTAGTTCAAACACTGGGAGTCTATGGGAAGTGTTAGCCAACGTCTGCCTACATTCATCAAATAAACCCTTCAGCAACTCTAAGCGGTCTTGTGTGCTCGTTGAGACTATTTTTTTCTTTTTAAATCGCGTTATTTTACGTAATCTATTTTTATACTAAGATCAGCACTTTATGTAATTTTCTAAAAAAAAACATACAAAACTAAACCACCGCAGAAATGCTTGTAAGACGGTCAACAAAACAAAGTGCTACTCTTAGTCTTATAATAGATTATGTAAAAGAACGAGTCACAAGCACCCGCCACTTTAGAGTTACTGAAAAGTTTATCTGATGACTGTAGGTAGAGGCAGGCTCACGCTACCCATTGACTCCCAGTGTTTGAGCTAAGCTAATTAGCAGTGGGCGAGTTCTGCCTGTCTCTTCCTTGTTACTGGACACACAGTCAAAAGAATGGCGTCAATCTGCTTGTTATGGGCTCGACAGTGAGGCAAGACACGAAAACAAAAAAAATGATGGCGTATCCCTTTAATGCAGATGACCTTTGATCCTTAGTCCTCTATCTTTAGTCCTCTAGGCATGTTGTAGAAATACTGAGTCCAGCTGCAGCTGCACGTGGTGAAATGACATAGACATCCGCTTTATGTGGTGTCATTGAGTGGCTTTGCAATATGTGCAGCGATCAGCAGCACAATGCTCTGTCAGGCCAAAGCTCCCCTGAGCTGAGCATGCTACCCATGCGTAACATCTACTATATGTTGGTGAACCTTTGATATCCATCTACAGTTATTGAGGAACGTCATATTCAGCTTTAGACACATCAGCCTCACAGCAAAATGCTCTTTGGGAACACACTTTCACCGGAATCTTGATTTTTCTCTCAGTGTTGGTCAAATTCACCTACTATACATTGATGTGTGAAGGGACCTTTAATAAGTCAGGCCTTGTGATAATAACCATTACCAGCGTGTGATTATTTCTGAATCTTGTTCTCATATTGGCCTCTCCGGATCATTCTTACTCGTACCTGGCTCCATGCAGCTTTTTAGACTATCTCAACCTGGGGCTGTTTTTGTTCCAAACACCCACTTTAAGAGCTGAATATTATGAAGCAGCGCTGCTGTTGATCCAAACATTGTCTCTTTAACCACAGTAGAAGCAGTAGGAGTAGTAGCAGGACCACAGCACCGATCACACTGCTGACACTTCATAGTATAAACAGAACAGTGAATCATGTGGAGAAGAGATCAGTCATTCAGGTGCTCATAGTTATCTCTGGATTAATGATCGAAACTGAAGAGCTTTTGCTAAAGACATCTGCTTAAAAAATACAAACCTCGGATCAGTTTCATCACTCATCTTTAGTAAATGGATATATTGTGCTCCTACTCTCAAGTCTAAACACTGAAGTAGCCCCCAGAGGACCTGTACTTTGACCACTGGCTGTATCAGGAACAACATCAATTAATCAAACTTTATTTATATAGCACTTTTAATTCAAAATCTTGAAGTACAACGGGCTTTACCTAAAAAAAGAAATGAAAAATACATATAAAAAGTAGAAAATTGAATACAATGAAAATACAAGACCCCACACACCCTCGCTATCCTCATACTGCACACATACTCACTTACACACACAAGGACATTAAAAAGAGATTCTAACAGAAAACAGAGATAGAGGACTGAGGAAACAGTATCTTGAATTAAAAATGAGGAAACACAGGAGCTAAGACAAAAAAGAGAGAAAAAATCATGAGAAGAAATAAATACAAAAATACTACAGGGAAAAATAACTAAAATTTAAGATAATAAAATGGTAAAATGAGACAGCCAAACACCAAATGCATTATAAATTCTGCTAAAGTGGGATAGCGAAAAGAAAATCGATTAACAGAGAATAAAATTCTGAACAATAAATCTGAACTGAAATGGAGAAATAAAACAGATTAAGAGGATTAAAATAAATAAATAAGATTAAATAATAATAATAATAAACGTAATCAGCTTAAAGCCAGACTAAAAAGGTAGGTCTTGAGTTTGATAAAGACAAACACTCTTCCCTATCATACTTGACGCCTTTCAAATGTGTCCTTGTCTTTCCCTCTGCAGATTATCCATGTTCAGGGATGCTGGGGATGGTGTCAGGTCAGATCACAGATGCTCAGATCAGCGCTTCATCGTACGCGGACAGAGGCTGGGTGGCTGAAAATGCTCGATTGTTGACGGGGAGATCAGGCTGGACGGGACAGCAGACGAAGCAGCCCTTCAGGAATGAGTGGTTACAGGTGGGTTTTCTTCTCATTTGATGATGGTTCAATTATCTAGAAAACAAGTTTTTTATTAATGGGTGACTTGAAGGACACAATTCTTCATCAAAAGCAGAGTTGGGGGTTTTTGAGCTTCATAATCCAAACTCATGTCCCAATCTTGTCATCTGGTAGGTGGATCTGGGCCAGGACAAGATGGTGAGTGGTGTGATCATCCAGGGAGGGAAACACCGGGACAGGAACGTCTTCATGAAGAAGTTCAGGGTGGGACACAGCCTAGATGGAGAAGAGTGGACAATTATCAAGGAGGACAACACCACCAGGCCAAAGGTTGGTTTACATGACAATGTTGTCATCAGAAACAGAAAAGTTTTTCCTTTGCATTTTCAAAAGTGCTCTTCGTTCACACAGAGACGGTGTGAAAACGATAGGCATTCACACTGATCCAAGAGAAGACTAAAAATGCAATAGCATGCATGCCAGGCCAGTAGTTGGCGATGTAGGTTTGTAGTGAAACAGCAGTGTTACAACACACATCTGTGCACTAACGCTGTCCGGTGAAGACAAACTTTCCAGTTATATTCTGCTGGTCAGAGTATGAAGCAGCAAATCCACATTTTGTTGGAGGAGTGATAACAATCCGAAACAGTAAGCAGCGCACATGTTCCTCAGTAGTCGGCCATCGCTGTTGTTGTTGCTGCTCTGAGGTGCACACGCAACCTTCATCTGAAAGAGTACTGCGCATGCGCCATGCGTCACCATTTTCCCTGACAATGCTGATTCCTATTTAGACAGATACGACTCTGGATCCTGGTTTCAAAAGCTTGCGGATTCAGGCACTTCGGACACCATTCTTGTGTAAACAGAAGCCGTAAACGCAATGAAAACTCTCCTTTTTAGGCAGTTTCATTGTCGTGTAACAGCCCCTAAACCATGTTGAGCCAATGTGTAAAAGAATTCAATAAATCATTTCTAAACTCAAATCCTTGTAACATGTATTAAAGTCTCATCTGGACTGGAAGAACTTCAAGGTGGTTCTGTACATGATAGATAGATACACAACTTTATTAGTCCCAACAGGAAATTAGTTTTCACAGGCTGTCAAAGAAAACGAAACATACATGTAAGAAACAGAGAACTCACATCAGCTGAGAGGCACATTAATCAGCGAGTAATATTGTTAAGGATTGAGATGTACAAAGCTTCTGTTAAAGCGACCGACGAGGGGATCAAACCAGCAACCTTCTTGCTGTGAGGCACATGCACTACCTGCTGCGCCACTGTGCTGCCCCTGGATACTTTTAAGAGGATGTTAAATGATTTGGAGACTGAGACATCAGGCTGTTATTCCACATAAATTATTGTGGGAAGTGTAGTTTCTTAACTCCTGAATAAAAATGTACACAATCCCAGACCTTTGTTTTTAATCTGTTTATCCATCCTGATTTTGCATTGACGGAAATGCTTCAAAGTCATTAGTATTCAGACAGCAATATGAGTATGAGGTTTCCTGAAACATCAATAGAGGATTTGAAATGGAGCATTTACAAAAAAAGGAGGCACTTACTGTTGATCTCTGTTGTTCTTCCTGTCGTCAGTGATGAGTTATAGAGCTTTCAAAGGTGAACTAACAGTCTGAGAAACAACTTCTCTCCGAGAGCCTTCACCTCTGTCACCTCATAAAGCTGTAGAGGCCTGGGGACTGTAAATATCACCAAGATATGCTCTCCCATACATCCAGTTTAACGACTTGATTTATTCTCATTTTATTATTGCATTGTTTGTCATTCATTTCCCGCTTCACGTGCCAGCATGTATTCTCGATAGTTTGCCACCCTATCATATTTTCTCTTCTTCTGCTGCCTTTTTAATAAGCATAATAAGACTATTTTGTGTGTGAAGGAGCTTTGACAACTTTTTAATTAGCTTTGAATATATTAGAGTCATTTTAACCATTAGTGTTGCAGAAGAGATAAATATAGATTCATTAAGTGTTATGGCTGTTTAATGGAGAGCACTCTAACTTTATATATAAAATAAAGAGGCATTTCAAACTGCTGCTCTCGTTTGTTTAAAATAAATAGATGAAGATTTGTGTGAGTTTAAAGTGACTCAATGACTGAACAAACAAGTGTGCCTTTTCCATGAAATCTAAAGAAGACTTTGCAGTTCATTTTTAGTTTGACTGACGGCTGTGATGGAGTGTAAACTAGAAAAGATAAGGGCACGAGAGGAAACATTAAATAGAAGTAGAAAAATAAAGAAAAGATCCCACTAGTCTCCGTCTCGGTCTGTGTACCTTCTCGGAGATTTTAGCGACTTTGTGTCTGATCCTTCGGAGGAAATTCATGTCATTGCTTTAAGACTCCACTTCCTCCCGGCAGCACTCGGCCCTGTTGGTGCGACATCCTCCTCGATGCGTTCCAGATGGCGGGGCGGAGGACGAGGATGGCCGTCAGACGCCTGCTGATTTAGAGCAGACGTAGATGTAGATGCTCCTCTGTCCCCTCAGCCTGCGTCTCTGCTCCATTTCCTGTGTCTTTTTATAAAACCGCTTCAAAAGACGAGGCAGGAAAGGCTGAGGGAGGCCCGGGCTGGTACATGCATTAAGAAAAGGACCGGCTCACACATGGACAGAGTAGTAACTGTACTGTGTATGTTCATGAATAAATATGAATGCATGAGACCAAACTCATACATGTTTCTCATATGACATATGAAAATGCTCTTTACATCCTGGGTGAAGGATTCAAGGAGACTTTATCATGATCCTTAAAGCGATACGCAAACTTTTTTTTTTCTTTTCACGTCTTACCTCACTCCTGAGTCCATGACAAGCAGATACACACCATTCTTTTGACTGTGTGTGCAGTAACGAGGAAGAGACGGGCAGAGCTCGCCCACCGCTAATTAGCTTAGCTCAAACACTGGGAGTCAGAGGGAAGTGTTAGCCTTCCTCTGCCTACCCTGAAAAGGATAAGGGGGTATCAAGGATGCTCTGAAGCTCAGAGGATGACAACTCTGTGTAACATTTATTATGATTGAAGAAGAATACATTTGTGACAGAAACTATCAGAAATAGTTAAACAAGTTTCCTAAAATAGACAGACATACTTTAGGCAATGATTTGAAGAAAAAATAAATGTACTTACAGACTTGATCACAGCTTTGAAAATATGGTTATACTTTTAAATGGACATTCAATGGAAGAAGTAAAGTCTGATCCTTTTGTTTTGTACCTTTGCTAATTCTTGAAGTAAATGGTTTCAGACTTTACAAAAGTTTGTTTGTACTATTGTACACCTGGCACAAAGAGTTTTGCCATGCAGCACAAGTGTCTTTCTTATTTTTTATGTGATGCAAATGTCACTTTTATGCAATGTGCTTATGTTAAAGTCAGGTAATAAGGACATAAGTTTGTTATATTCATTCAACCTATTGTGTAAACTGTTGACTTTCTGTTGACGTGACTGATTGTCTGTATTTATGCTAGTTTATTTTTATTTTTCTCACATAAAAACTATTGATTGGTATTTTTGATATAATTATACAGTATATAGTGCTTAACAAATTTATTAGACCATCAACTAGTTCATACCAAAGCTGCCCTGAATTTACAGCATTGGTAATTACCACAATCATTTTTTATGTTTCTGTTATGGTTAAACATCACCATGTTGAAGCTTTTTAACCAAATAATATTTTTAAAGCTTAAATATATTTATTATTGTTATCCATTAATTTTCAAATGGACTGTTTTACAAGAACACTGAAAAAAAGTAAAGCACATTATTATTTCTTGATAAAGATGCAAAATTATGGTTATTTACTTACATTCTTGAACGGAAAGATTAGTTTAAGTGGTTAAATGTTCTGCTTGATTAATTTATTACTTATGAGAGAAGTCCAGTAAGTTGCGCTAATTTTGGTATAAAAGTTTGAAATTCCTCATTCATGTTCAAAATCCAATTATAATAACATTTTAAGTTTAACACCAAATTTTGACTGATTTTCAGATTGTTTTTTTTTCTTATTTTTAAGACAATGAAATGTAATATAATATATAATAAACATAATATTTATATAGTCATGAAGTACATTTGTGCAAAGTTTGAAGAAAATCCCTCCAAGATTATTCCCAAGCAGAAGATGATCTTGAGGACAAATGACCCTTGACCCAAGAACTCAAAAAACAATCAGTTGCTCCCTTCAGCGTTCACTCTCTGTGTATTATTATCTTTTCAACCCTGGCACAAATCTTGCTTAGAAATCACTTTTTGCACATACAGTTGTATCTTGACTTTACCCATAGTGGCTCACTGCAGCCTTTATTAAATCAGGTAAATGAAAACCTCAGCACTTCAGACATCTTGGGGTGCTTTTCGTGTTTGGTGTCCCACCGTTTCCCTCTCAGTGTGACAGAAACCATTTTCATCTGTGGCGCCTCCACGTCGAACTTTTTTAGAGGATGGACTCTGCCTCTGATTTCCTGCCTTTTGCTTTTGTTTCATTCAGTTTCAGCTTCTTATCAAAGTGGCAGAAGATCAGGAGCAGACTGAACATTCCCGTTAGTGTTTTTCTTGTTTGGTGACGCAGCTGTAAGAGAACTAAAGGAGAACAGAGAAGTCAGATTTCTTCATATGTAAGAGATTTACTACTTTGTCATATATCTGATGATGCTGTCTGATCCATTTAGAAAAGAAAAAACATATTTCCTACTTTTCCTGGACAGATAACTATTTCAAGCCCTCCGAAGAGTTCTTGTTTGATAAAAGCTCGACTTAAATTACACTCCTAAGCTTTTGCGTATCTCTCTTTTGATAGGAAACCATTTTCATCTGTGATAGGGGAGTTACTTCTGAAGTTTCATCTTCATTTAATTATAAATCTGCTTTCAGAAGTATTAACATACTCTTGAAACATCTTTGAAGTTTTAGCTTTGAAGAAATTTGAAGGCAGCCTTTACAACAGTTATTCTGACACTGTGGAGCTTAAAAGAAACAGAAGAGGCTGTTTGCAGCTTTAGTTTTAATCAAGTTTGAAACCAGAGAGTTTGCAAACTTTGGTTCACTCTTGGCATCCATTAAATCTTGAAATAACGTTGTGTTTACTTTCTCTAAGATGACTTATCAGTTGACTTTAAATGCCAAAATAATAGGAATAGATGCCCCAGGAGGAGGTGAAAAATGTGTAGAAAATGTGATCTAGTACCCCTGATGGAAAATACAGGAAGATGATGATATAACAAAAGGAATGGGAAGCTGTGGGGGAGCCCTGGGCCACCAGTTGATGATACCTGCCTTAGCCAATTGTTTTCAAGAGGCCCTCTGCATCCCACGTGAATATGAAATGTGTCCTCTACTTTTTGGGTGTGAAATAATTGCAGCTACTATGAACACCTATACAACATAGGCAGATGAGACAGATACTGGCTTTCTGTTATCTGGCCAAGCACACAGGTGATTCAGAGAGCAGCACCATCTTGGTGATGGAAAATAAGGACATTATTGATCCCAAATTTGTCTTATTTCACTTTGAGAAGCTCACAGACAGCTCAGTGGAAAAGTCAAAAGTAATCTGCACCTTTTAAATACAAACATGTCTGTGCCTCACAGTCTAGAATTCAGGATAATTTAGACTCAGGGTTTCCTTTACAGAAAACAATGTTGGACCAGTTTGCACTCCTGGTCCCCCCTGAGTGGAGAAAACTGGTGTAAGTACTCAGTGCACCTTCCAGGTTAAAAATGTGGCCACGTTACCTCCTTGGTAGCCCTTTGAGTGAACAATACTTAGTTTAAGTCCTGCCTGTGTGCCCTTCCCCTGGAAAAAGTTCGATAAATCATCCTCATCCTCATTTTGGCCAGTCAGACCACATCTCCCTGCCTACTCCAGCTGATAAAAGGGTCAAACCAACTGTAAAAAGCCATTAAACTGTGGACAGTTTTTGTTTTGTGTTGGAGCCACAATTTAATTTCATTGTTTCTTGTATCTTGTATCTAAAGGGCCCCCAGGGCATAACTCATCAGCACTGTAGAAGTTCGTGTTTACACACACATCCCAACATACCTGGAACTCCCTTTTATGCCCTTTCATTTGAAAGATCTTGAGTCTACCACATAATTCAGCCATAACATATCTCTCTGTTTTTCTCTTCTCAGATATTCACTGGAAATCAGAACCACGACACCCCAGACCTGACACCTCTTGGCTCTCTCCTGACCCGCTTCGTCAGGATTTACCCAGAGAAAGCAACGGCTGAGGGCCTGGGCCTGCGGCTGGAGCTGCTGGGCTGTGAACTGGATGGTGAGTCTTGGCTTTAGCTTTACAGTATTACAATGTCATATAGTAGACAATTCCAAAAGCAACAAAAGAGAGTAAGTACAACACAAGCAGGAATCAAAACCAGAGGGCACAACAGCAGTAAGAGCAACAAACTGCTTCAAGTCTGTTTGGACACAGGTGCTCCCATGTAGTACTCGAGGCAGCGCCATTTTTTTTTTCTTAAACCTAGCAATTGACAGAAAACCTTGTCAAGTCACCTCAATATCATCATCAAGTCCTCATGCCATTGGCATCAACATCATGTTAAGCATCAACACACTCAGTGCTGAGTTGCTCACACTTTGCATCAGACATGTTATAACATATGTCCAGGTGGAAAAAACAATTGACAAATGTAATTTTTCTCTTGAATAGTTCATCGCATCTTGGAGATGTATAACCATGTAAGCTAAAGGGCCGTCCACACGGAGATGAATTCAGGCGTATCCGCACATGTTTTTAATTGTGTAGGCCAGGGGTCATCAACCGCATTTGTACAAGGGCCAGTTTTTTGCTTGAGGGTGGCTGGATTACTAAACAAGGTAAAAATATAAACATTTAGGTCTGACTACTTGCCTACTCCATCCAAGTGATTGTCATGTTCTCGCCAAATACAAGCCAATACCCTGCCAACCTCCAACCGCTGGGAGTCCCCACCACCACCTCTAAATTTCACCATGAACACAACATTATTGGTTTAACGATTTATTTGTTGGAGATAAGAGGTGTGTGCCTGACAGCAACGATTTGTTCAATAGATACCTGTACATCTTGATGGTTTTCATACCACCACTATCACAGCAACAAGAGGAACAAAAGTAAACTGGAATAAACTTCATTTTCAGGAGAACTAAACCACCTGCTCAGGACTGTTTGCCTCTTATTACTTTTGAATATCACAGTTTCATAATTTCACATGCAGCCTTATATTGAAGCCGAGCACTCCCGTGGTTTCTGGCTTCAGAGGAGCTGTTTTTGGTTGTTGTTCAGCTCAAGGAAATAATTTCACCAACCTCATTGCCATTTTTCACTTTGAGTAGTTTTATCTATGCTGTCACTGACCAGGAAATAATAGTGTACTGTGAAATGTTATATCCTGCCACAACCCCAGAAAAGTGGATATTGCACATAATCTAATTATTTTGTCAAAACACTGCTCAACATTTTTGATCTGCAACATCAAACTATTACAGAAATGTTCCTCTCATGCGAACAGACACTGTTGGCCTTATTATCTTTGTGTTTTGTATGATGAATTTACTGATATTAGGGAGAATGGACAAAATTGATGATTCAATAATGAAGTTGCTTTGGCTTTCATTTGCTGGCATGATGTTGCAGCAGGTAGTGCACGAGCCTTATAGAAAGAAGTTTGCTGGTTAGATTCCCTGTTGTGGTCAGGGCCTTTCTGTGTGGAGTTTGCATGTTCTCCCCATACATGCGTGGGGTCTCTCCGGGCACTCCAGCTTCCTCCCACGGACCAAAAACATGCTCAGTAGGTTGACTGGTGACTCTAAATTGCCCTGAGGTATGAGTGTGAGTGTGGATGCTTGGCTGTCTCTCTATGTGGCCCTGTGATTGGCTGGCGACCAGTTCAGGCTCCAGCCCACACATCCTCCAAAGGGATCGGTGGTAATGATAATGGATGGATGGACTTCTATTTGGTCATTTATTGATGTTATTTTTCACGAAATGAAAGTTACCAACCTGTTTGTGCGTCACATTCAATATAGACAGAATGAAATAATGGTTAAACAGATGCTTAAACCATAGGCTCAGTGAAAGCCTGGGTGCAAAATCACACAGATTCAGAGTGAGAGTGACTGCAGCACTTTATCCTATGACTCAGGCTAATTAATGCTGAATTTTAAACAAAACTTTGTGGCTTCAGACCTTTAATTTAGTCATCTTTAAATGTAAATCAGACTAGAATCTACATTTTCCATAGAGAACATCATCAAAAATAATTAGCATAATTTGAAAATGACTTCAAACTCTGCACTTTTCAGGTGAATTAAAGCGTTTCGCTGTGATATGAATTACTTAATGTTGTTTTCTGCCTCTCAGTGACTAGAACTACCGGTCTGTGACATCAGTGCAGACCCTTTATGTAAACACTGCTGTGGACAGAGTGGGATTCCCTCATGGTTTAAGTGTCCAGAATAGAAGTTGGAATATTTATACACTTTGTTTGTGCCAGACAGTCCACAGTATAACAAAGGAAAATGTATGATAAACAGCAATTAGAGATGCATTTGCACTAATGTGTCGCCCGCACTCAGCAAACCAGTTAGTCATTAATCAGTGATTGTGTTTGCTCCTTAAGTTGTTTATCTGCACTTTAATGAGAGTCAGAGTGAGAAGAGCTGATGGTGCAATGGCAGGCGACTCTGCTGCTGCAGAGCCGGGTGAAGTTTGTGTGTCCATGTATGTGAGAGGAGGCCTCGACCTCCCACAGTAGGTGAGGGAGGAACAGATGACGCAGAGAGGAAGGCTTTCTGCAGTCTGTGGTGTCTCTGTCGGGGGAAACGATAAAGATCAGCTGAGGCAGGAGAGAGTTCAGAGGAGAGGGAGGGAGGTGTGAGAGAGAAACAGAAGAGGGGGAACAGACACAGAAGATACACTTTATGTGATCCAGAGGAGCTTAATTAACTTCTAAGAACCCCTGAAAACCTCAAAGTGGAGATATGGGGGCCCTCTAAATTCCAAAAGCTTTCTGCAGCTGATTATTTTCCAGCTTGTCTTTACTGTAAAGTTTGTTTGAAAGCTGAAGTGTTGAAGGATGAGAAACAGCACAGAGGACGGGACAGTTGGCAGGCAGCTAATGCAAAGCTGCTAACAGGCTACACAAGTACCTCTGCTAGTTTTAAGAGCTCATATTTTGCTTTTACTCTGGTTCATGAATTTATTTTCGATGACAGCAAAAGTATGTTCACAATAGTTAATGTGCCCCTGATCCAGCTGTATTCTCAGTCCATCTGAGATGCTTTGTTGTCCTTCTTAAAGGAATAGTTCAAGAACGTTGAAGTGAGGTTGTATGCGGTACGTGGCATTAGCCTGAACACTAGCCACACTGACAGACAGCAGTTTCCAGTGTGTACCAAAATAGTTGGCATGGAAGCAAGAGCTACATATTTCTTAAGATGGTGCCAATGAATCCACGTGGTTTTAAAAATTTTGGGTGAAACAAGCCACAAAAACAGCTTAGACTGATAAAAGAGTATTTGTATCGACGTACTTTTCCTCTTGCAGGTTGCTTTGTTTTGGTACTTTTTCGCATGAGCCTCTGACAAAAGTCTAGGAATAAATCCGTAATCAAGGCCAGTGCTTTTATTTTGAAAGTAAATGACCCACTGTAACATAAAATAACGACTGCTTAATGAAACTCAGGAATAAAATGAACTACTAATGTAGTTACAGATTTAACAGACTGTAATGGAAATCAGAGAATGATAAAAACATCCACCTGAGGTTTTTGCATGGACATGCAGTGCTTAACAATTTCATGTAATAAAAGCAAGAAAACATACATATTTTAGAAATCCTTCAAAAACTTGTTTAAAGATGAAAATGTTGTTATGGCCAAACATTTTGAACAGGAATGAGGAATTTTTAACTGAATTTACCTTTTTACACTAAAATTTGAGCCGCTCACTGTTCTTCTCTGAGAAGTCAGAATTGAATCAAGCATGACATTTAACCACTAAATCTAATTTTTCTATTCAGGAATGCAAGTAAATGACAACAAATCTGACATCTAAATCAATAAGTAATCAAATTAGTAATAATATGATTATTAAGTTACATTTTATGTTTTTTTGTAAAAATAAAGAGTAAAATCATGAGCCACTTTATGAAACAAACTCTCTCCATAACATGTTGAAAGTGGAGCAAGAATATAATTTCTATTGGAAAACGCTTTCAGTGTTGTCATTTGTTTTTCATATAAAGAAGAAAATTGGTCCAGATCTGATAAAACTGCTACTGAAGCTGTTAGCGTCTATGCTAGATGGCAAGATGGATCTACCTGATTACATACATTGAATCATTCCGATCCTGCCTTAGGTTATGGCTCTGTTAGGGCTCAAAGATAATAAATAAATGAAATAACTGTTTCCTTAATAATAAAAGATGTGAATCAGACGTCTTTTTAATGAAGGGTTCATAAAACGTCAGCAATAACAAACACTGGGATGCTTCCTGTAACACAGCTCTGACAAAGCTTTTTTTAGCCTGATAATAAAATTGGATTTAATACTCAAAATAAAGAAATGAAAACATGAAGAGTGTTTGTGTAGCAGTGGTTAAAAGGAGCTTGAGCAAGCTTAAAATGAAAAGAAATGCTATTTAAAGCTGCATTTCTGTCCTTGATGAGGACTCTTTAATCGGACCACTTTGTGCACAAACACACACTGATCTACACACTCAATGTATGCAAACCAGTGTGTACTGAAAGATCTAAAGCTCCACCCCGTATGCAGAGAGATACTTTAATATACAGTCAAACCCACAAACATTAAACACACACATTAGCAGTGATGTTCTAATTATCCTGATTATAGTTCTCTTCTACATTAATGCTCTCTGCAGCAGTGAAGCTCTTATTAAAAGGCTTTATTTAATGTAAGATCACTGAATTGATGTTTGTTGTGATTAATTGACTGCAGAATAAGTTCCTTCAAAGCAATGTGCTGTTAAATGTGTGTCTCTTTCCACATAAAACAAGAAAACAGAGAAACCAATAAGTCGTCAATCTGCTGTGAATCACATTCAACAGTTGTTGCTTTTTGTTGCTCCTGTTGCAGCTTTGAATTAAATCATGTCTTTACATCCTCACTGTTGTCGTAGCAAACCTTCATCCCACTCAAACATGCTTCCTTCCTTACAAAGTTTAATTACATGCACACCATCTGTGTTTTTTACACGGCCTACATATGCTAATTCAGCTTCAGTTTCCTGCATTTCTGTGAACATCAGCAGACATGGCAAGTGAGATGGAGTTTGATAAGATATGAGAGTTTCCATCATTATCACTTTGGCTCTCACGAGCATTGGTTCATCTTTAGTGTTCAGAGGGAGAGGACACACTTCAGTTTGGTGGCAGGATTGTCACCAAGAGTGTTGATTTTTTTAGTCTAATATCTCTTTACCCAAAAGTGAGTCACATTGCTGCAGCAAAAATGATAAAAAGCCAGAAATCTAAGAAAGTGTTGTGTTGCAGGTTTATTTTTCTCAGGTTTTAGCCCCACCTGAAAACGCCTTTCTGTTTAATTGCAGAGCTGGTTTAAAGGCCTGAAAACAAACATTTCTATTCATTCAGTATTCTGTTATTTCTGCCCTTTGTACACACTCAAACAGCATCTTCAGTCACCAGAAATGTGGATGTTGGAATTCTCCTTTATGATGGTTTTCTAAAACTCTGCCTTGTTCACATTTAGACAGTAAAACAGTGTTTTGAGCTCAAAATGTCACACTGTGCACCAGTGTCTTCTTCATGTGATGTCTCTGTGCAATGTTATCCCTTCTGTTTACATGTGACTGATATCACCAGACTATTTCTGGTCTCAGCATTGCAAACTGAACTTTTACATGCTTCTGAATACAACCTGCCTCTTAAATGAAGTTGGGATGTCGTGTAAAACGTTTAAAAAAATCCAGAATGTATTGATTTGAAATCCTTTTCAACCTATAATCAATTGAATGCACTACAAAGACAAGCTATTTAATGTTCAGACTGATAAAGGTTATTGTTTCCTTTGCAAATATTCACTCATTTGGCGTTTGAAGCCTGGAACATGTTCCCAAAAGGCTGGGACAGGGACATGTTTACCACAGTGTTACATCAGATATCCTTTTTACAACACTCAGTGTTTAGGAACTGAGGACACTAAATGTTGAAGCTTTGTAGGTAGATTTTTTTTTTCTCATTCTTGCTTGATGTACAACTTCAGTTGCTCAACAGTCCGGTTTTTCTGTTGTCGTATTTTACGTTTCATAATGTGCCTCACATTTTCAGTGGGTCAGGTCTGGACTGCAGACAGGTCAGTCTAGTACCTGCATTATTTCAGAATGTGACTTGGTTTTGTCTTACTGAAATAAGCAGGGACTTCCCTGAAAAGACGTCACTTGGATGGCAGCATGTGTTGCCCAAGCCCAAGTTACCCATGCCATGGGCACAAACACACCCCCATACCATCACAGATGCAGGCTTTTGAACTTTGCTCTGACAGCAGCCTGGATGATCCTTTGCCTCCTTAGCCCAGAGGACATGATGTCCATGGTTTATAAAAATGTGGACTCATCAGACCACAGCAGACTTTTCCACTTTGAGTCAGTCCATCTCAGATGAACCCGACCCAGAGAGGCTGGCGGAGTTTCTTTGTGTTGTTGATGTATGGTGTTTACTTTGCATGGTAGAGTTTTAACTTTCATTTGTAGATGTAGCAACGAACTCTGTTAACTGGCAATGGTTTTCTGAAGTGTTTCTGAGCCCATGTGGTAATAACCTTGAGAGAATGATATTGGTCTTTAATGCAGTACCACCTGAGAGGTCGGAGGTCACAGACGTCCAATGTTGGTTTTTGACCTTGATGTTTATGTGCAGGGATTTTCTTGGTATTCTCTGAATTGATGATGGACTGCAGTTGATGAAATCCCAAAATTCCTTGCAACTGTATGTTGAGAAACATTGTCGTTAAACTGTTGGACTGTTCGCTCATGCAGTTGCTCACAAAGTGGTGATCCTCACACCATTCTTGCTTGAGAATGACTGAGCCAACTTTAACTTTAACTTTTACTTTAACTTTATTGTCCCCTCAGGGAAATTTGCTTTGCAGCAGGGTAATATACTAGGTGTGTCAGAAAAGTTCCAGGACTGGTGTCACAAAAGATTTATTTCAAACGCAAACTTCAGACTAAGAGTTTTTCCCTTCAGACGATCAACCAGCATGTCTACAAAGAGATACGGCGGCGTTTGCTTCGTTCAGTGCGCGAGAAGAGGCGAGAGTTGTGGCAGGACAAGTCAGGGGCTGCTTCACCATGACAACGCGCCTGCTCACAACGCCCTGAGCATCCGACAGTTCCTGGCCGAGAAGAACATCGCCGCGCTGGAGCAACCTCCCTACTCACCCGACCTGGCTCCGTGTGATTTTTTCCTCTTCCCCAAGCTCAAGGGGGTCATCAAGGGGACCCGTTTTTAAGACGTGGACGACATCAAAAAGACCGTGACGACAGAGCTGAGGAGGGTCCCGGAAGAATCCTTCCAGGAGTGCATGAAAGCGTGGCAGAGAAGGATGGGAAAGTGCATTAGACTCCAGGGGGATTTCTTCGAAGGGCAAAACTTGTAGTTTGTAGTTTGGATTCTAAATAAATCTGTTGTGACACTAGTCCTGGAACTTTTCTGACACACCTCGTGCAGTCTCACCAAGTCATTCACAACAATAAAAACACAGAAGCACATTAACCAAGAGAAACATTGATGGGCAGACCCGGAATGGAGCCATCCCCAATGAAAATTGCCACCACTGGCACAAATTAAATCAATCAGGCCGATTCATTTTTGCATTCAGTTTGGTGATGCTCCTTTTATACTCAGTCATGACACTCACCTGTGTCTAGTTAACCTGTTAACCTGTGGAACATTTATGTTTTGAACAGCTTCAATTCCAGCTTCGTTGGAATCTGGGTTTTTACTCAGAAAACTAAAAAAATGTATTTCCAGCCCCAGATGCTCTGCCACTGTTGTTCCTGCTGCTTTAGCGACTCTTTTCCATCCCTGCTGCTTCCATGCTGCCCCCACAAGTCACGTTCACACTGCTTTGCATCAGCATCATGTTAATACTCTGTCTGTTTGATGCTCAAAGCTGTCACATCGTGTTAACAATAGCTATGCACTGCACCGAAAAAAAAAAAAACATAACCTCCTTATGCTCAAGTGTGTGCATTTTTTTTCAAGTTGGTAACCCTCAAGAGTTTGAAGTTACAGTCAGGTTTTATGTTTCCACATCACACTTGGCAGAATCAGTTCCTAAAGTGCTTATACCAGCAGAAGAAAACTTCCTGCTTTGTAGAGGGAATTTGTGGGTGCACCAACTTATTTTAGACGCTTGTTCCTCTTTTGAAAGTTCACTTCCTGAGTTTCTAAGGGGATTTTTTTTAAGTTTCTGAAAAGTCCCTACAGCGAGAGAACTGATAATTTAACCACAATGAAGCTGTGAAATGCAGCAGGATGTAAAATGTGACACTTTTTCACTCTTACGGGGGCTTCACTATTTGATGCAGACACTGGAAAGCTGAAACCTAGTCTTGTACAGTAGATTGTTTTTTGGTTGTGCTTTCTCTATTTTCCTTGTCTGGCAGCTGTGGATGAATTTTAATGATTTTTAATTTTCAATGATTGAAAAAACAAACCGTCTTTATCACCCCCTTTCATTCAGATATTACAACACCAGCCCCTCCTACCACACCCGTGGCCTCCACACTCCCCATGACCACATTCGGAGCGACCACCACAGCGCCCATCACCATCCCCGGTACGACGGCGGCTCCAGAGTGTGAGGAGGGACGACTGGACTGTGGGGTTGAGACTGAGGCTCCTTTCGACTATGACATCGTAACAAGTAAAAACTCCAATACTTAATTCCCTTTTGCTGTTTAGTGTGCAGGGGACTTAGTGAGAGGTAAAGAAACTCTGCAGACACAGTAGCGACTGATGCTTTGCAAGCTTTTGTCAGCACCCATCAGGGGGAGGTGGCATTTCCCCCAATTGCATCATTACAGTGGTTTTCACATGTTGGGGGAGAGGGGTGCTGTGGACAGGCCACTGACAATTTTTTCTAGAAAAATCATTAAAGGGATATTTCATTATTTTGAAGCTGGGTTTTATGAGGTACATGAAGGGACTCCCAGCAGCACTGCACCTTTAAGGAGAACAAGCTGAGACTACCAGTAAGATTATTGTTGTTAATGAGTAACTGTGTGAGTTTTAGATAAAATCGAGCCATGAAATTATGTTGGATCGAAGTAAGATATGGTGAAAAATATCACAGCACTCTGTTTTTCCTCCAGGAAGTCTCTGTGTTTGGCACTATTTTAAGATGCAGCAAATGGCTATGTGTTCTTCTGCCTGTGCATTAGAGGGCAGATAGCCCTCTATGCTTATTTCTGATTTAGACCTCAAGATTCTTGGTCATGGGCTTTCAGTTTACACACCACCAGATAACTCCGGGTCTCTCCTGCTCCTCAGTTTCCACAGAAGTTTTTCTCCTCTCTCATTCTGAAGAATTTCTTCTAAAGGTAACACTGTACAGTAAAGGGAACATCATCGTATTTGAGTCAAAACACTCATATTTGGTTCGGTATTAGCTTCCTCTTCCAATGTTTTGTCTTCCTGAGTCAATGGAGCGAAACGGCAGATTGGTGGAATTGAAGTGCTCAGGCAGAAGAACACATTAGCTGAATTGTAAAGTAGTGCCAAACAAAAAGACTTCTAGGACTTCCCTTGCTTAATTTTACACAAAACTGTACCCACCAACAGCAGTGTACCTTACCAGTAGTCTGAGCTTGCTCTCCTGAAAGTTGCAGCATGGCTGGGAGCTCTTTCAGCTTCTTCACTGATTATTGTCAAGTACCTGATACAGCCCAACTTCAAAACCACTGAAATATCCCTTTACCAACATTATGTAGCACAGTATGTGACCTCTCTTTACTCATTTTATGGTTATTTCTACTGCCTTCTCCTATGGTTTTACCATTCTCAACTAAATCCTTTGCAACCTGACATTCAGATATTGATTTTATTTTTCTATTTTGATTATTTGAACTGTTATAAACAAGGAAAGCCTCACCAAGATTAAGAAACTTTTTTACAAGAGTGTCCAGGCCAAGACCAACAGTCGAACCTTTGACAAGGTACAGAAATAAAATCATTACAAACACTGATAAACACATGTGAACCAAACAACTCAGAATCACAGAGCATTCAGTCAAAAGTCAAAGCATCTACAACCTGAAGCATCTTCCTCCAGTGTCTTTAATAAAGATATTTGAAGAGTCCAGCTCCAGCAGAATATATGAAACTTCTTTTACTGATATCAAGATGAAGGTTAGAGACAGTAAGTAAGAGTAAGGCTTGAAGATTGTAGCTTCCAGCACTTTTACTGGAATATGTTTATTTAAAAAGGAGGTAATTTCAGTATGATTAAGTCTTTAAGTAGCCAGTGAAAGCCTGTCATCTTGTTCATACACAGTAAAATGAGGAGTCAGTGCCATGATATTTATTATGAAGCTTAAAGCTCCATGATAAACTGTGTCCAAAGACTTGAGATATTAAGAAGCTGCAGGCAGATATAAAATACCATCATAACCAATCAGAGGCATAGAAGTAGCAGCAACACGATGCTTTTCTCCAGCAAAAGAAAACAAGACACATTTCTGAAGTAAAGCCCAGTCTTGACTTGAGTTGATTAATACAAAGCTTAAAAGACAATAAACCATTAATCAAGTTATTTATAAGATACAGACTCAGCTACATCGCCTTGAGATGTGATAATAGAGGGCGGGTTCTGTGAGTTTGTGGTGAGTGTGTGTTGGCATCTGCGTCTCTGTGTCCAAACCATCTGACCTTAACCTCTCTGTGACTCTCCATCTGTCTGCAGCAGGAGGAACCACAGCTCCTGACCCCATCCTGGACTTCATACCAGGTGAGGATGTCCCACACAATCTGCTGACATATTTACTTCCTTCTTCTTTCACCTCTTCCTCCTTGTCCTCTTCCTTGTATTATCTTTTCATTTTCTCATCCTATAGCTCTATACCTTCCTATTATTCTCTCTAAACTGCACAACAACTTGAAAGTGGACTTGATTCCCTCTGCAGGCAGATTTACAAATAAGCAGGCCTGCCCAGGGTTGCCAGATCAGGGCTTTAAATTCAGCCAGTGTCCCCGTTATTCAGTGTCACCATCAATCCTGGCCACAGCCACGCAGAACAATGAAACTGACTTTCATGGGAGCAAATGGCTTTTTCATCGGCCCAGTTCACAAATGAGACTTTAGCTCAGTGTACGCTGACGGCCTGACGAGCTGCACGGAGAGGAACGTTGATAGATTTGCTCCAAAATGCAGCTGCATTGTTTTTGCTCCCTTCTCATCGGTCACGCCAGAAAATCCAGTTAAAATGAGATTGCACAGGGGACAACAGATGGAAAATAGAGAGTCCAAAAAAAGAGAAATAAAGAATGCTGAGAGGGACAGAGAGAGAATAAAAGTATTTTACTGGCAGATAAATAAATAATAAGCATAACAAGACAACAGTAATCTCATGTTCTTACTGTTAGTGGAATGAAAAGCAGGAGGTTTGTCAGCAGATGAATGTTTATTTGTGTGAACTGGTGGTTTTATTAACATAATTTTTATTTGAATGCTTTGAACATGAGCAGATGTCTGGTGACAATCGGGAAAAACTTCAGCAGCAGTTATTGATGATTCTGGTTACTGTGCGTGATGCTTGTTTTCCTTCTTTTCATAGATGATGGCTCTGGTTATGATTGTAAAGTTACATAGTTACAACCCTGCAATTCACAACAATACTTACCAGCACTCTGCACCTTAAAGGTATAGTTCATCTTTTTAAAGCTAGGGTCGGTAATTTTGGAAAACTAGCATGAATTTGAATGTAGCATCTCCTCAGGACTCCGCCTAGCCCCTCCCCCCAAAACTGTATCTAAATAAACTCTAAACTGTGTATCTAAATCAAATTACCAACGCTAGCTTTAACTTAATTTGTTATTGTCTCAAGTGTCTTGACGGCATTCTCATGGTGGCACCCTGCTTCACAAATTGCAGCTCTTTAGTGAGTACAGGTCAAACACCACAAACCTCAGTGTGGGACATCAGTTACTCTCAAGCAGCCACTAGTACCACCACCAGACCCCCACCCAAATGAATCTTCTTCAGTATTATCGTAACCAGTGACTCTAATATGACCACTTTTTCAGTCACAATTAATCTAATGTGTTACTATTTCCAAAGCAGTAATCATATTAAAGTTAATCATCCAAGTCACTGGGCTTTACTATTTTTGTCATTTTCCTCAATTTGCTTTCCTCTTGAGTCTCAGAGAGTGACGTCATGTTTGCGGCAAGTCATGTTTTCAGCACGAGGACAACTCACGTGTAATACACACCAAACAGCCAGCAACACAAACGTAAAGAACAATGGAGGGAGGAGAAAGATGCATGCTTTCAAGCTGGTTACTATTTTGAGTTTGTGTCGGCTAAAGATGACAGTATAAATGTTCGTTGTACACTCTGTGCTGGAAACAAAGTGTTATCTAGATTCAAAAACACTACGTCAAATTTGAAGAAACATTTGGAGCTGCAGCACGGCATAGTCAAACTTACAAAGAAAGTCTGCAACTAATGCTCCAGGTCCCCCACCACCCACACAACAAAAGCTGGACTTCAGTGCAAAACTAGTAAGTGAAAGAGAGTTTAAGAAGTTGGTCGGGCAGTATGTTGTAGAGGAAATGTTGCCCTTAAACATGGTTGACTCGCAATGTATATTATATATATATATTGATATATTATACAGTGCCCAGCATAAATGAGTACACCCCCTATTATAAGTAATGTATTAACCAATATCTAAATAAGCGAAGGAAAAATTTTCCAAAGTTTCTTTTACAATAAGATGAAAATAAGAGTAATATCATAACTAAAATTTAGCTGAGCTCCCACCTCTTTGATTGGGGTGTACTCATTTTTGCATCCTGATCTTAAATTGAGAAAAATACTTTTTTGTGTGCAACTTAAAAAAATCTTGTTTGAAATCAATGGCCCACATTTGGGGGAGTATTTTGTGGTATAGTATGCCATAGAAAATGTTGATTTTAAAAAGAAACTAAAAGTTTTCTGACAAATCTGAAGGGGTGTACTCATTTATGCTGAGCACTGTATATTGAATGTAACTAATAAAGTAACTTGCAATCTAACTTAAACTCAGGTAATCAGTAAAGAAACTAAGTTTCTTTTTAAAGGAGTAATCGGTTACTTTTTCAAGGTAAGTGTGGCAACACAGATCATAACAATGATTAAGATATTGTAATTGTCTACTGTAGCTGGTCTTAATTAATATCTAGCCTACATGTTTTTGTTCCTTTACCTCTTAAAAGTTTGAGGTTTATTTCTAATTTTATCCAAAGTTCAAGGACTTAATAAAGTATGCAGTGGCTCTCTCTTCATCTGTTAGTGTACAGAGAGACCCTTTGTTTTGTGAGCCTGCATTAACACCACATTTAAATCCAAACATGGCTCTGCAGCTTTATTTCCTCCATGAACATCTCAGCACGGTGTCACAGTTTATCTTCCCATGTGAATACTCCAGCTTCAATTCATCGCCAGCCCAAGGAGGAGAGCAATGAATAGAGGGAAAGGTGGAAAAATAGAAGCCGTGACAGAGACACAAAGAACGAGAAAGAGCCGATGACGAGTAGAGGACTGAATAGAGATGAGACAGAATGAAGGAGGCTGAGGAGGATGAAGAAGAAGCAGAGGGAGAAAAGGAGAGTGAAGGTAAAAAAGGGGAGTCTGGCGAGGTGCATAGTCGGAGAATAAAGGCCTCTTGGGTCTCAATTAGCCGAGCGGAGGCATCGCGTGAAGACAGCTCGGGGTTGCAGGGGGGTTAGCAGCTCCACGGTCATCTCTGCATCCTATTAGCCTCTCAGAAACAACATGTCCAGGGTGCGTTCAGGGACTCAAGCACTGGTTTAGATTCTGTGGTGAACCGCTGCCGCCTGCCAGCACAGACAGAAAGAAAAGAATCATAGAGGGAATGTAGCTTTTTTTTCTCCGTTTGGGGCTTTTTCAGGGGGCCACATCCACATGTTGGTGGCACCACGCCTGTCTCTGTTGTAGGGTCTGTTTTTCTCTCTGTGTCTTGATGTCCTGATCTCAAACATGTGTCCGTGTTGGCGCTGCTTTCTATCACGGCTGATGTTTGAGTTCCTGTGTTTCAGTCAGGCCCTGCAGCGATGAACCGCAGCTACAATCACAACTCTGTCTATTTCACCCTGACACATCAGCACAGGGCTTTTTGTAGGGAGTGACATGTTCTCTGCAAGCTCTACAATTCATACTGTGTGTACAATAGAGGGGGAACAGCTCTCTAATATTGATGCTACACGAGTTGCACTGTTTTTTCCTGTCTGTCTGCTCTCCTGCTCTGAGCTGATTCAGTATGAGGGTGATAATCACAGAGTTTGAGACTGTAAAACTCAGAATTCGAGAGTGCGCAGAGTGCAGCACCTCATACTTGTGGAACCTTTGTTTGGCTTTTCAGATTGTTGTATCATTGAGGGGGATTTGGATCAAGTCAGCTTGATGCTGACGCTGATGATTCATTCACAAGCCAAAGTTGGGAAAAATCCCAACCAATCTAAGATGGACAGAAAGACTGATAAATGTGTCTGCCTGGTCTGATTATTTCTACGCCGCCATTTCAAGCTGTTTACCTGTGACGTTTCGCCTTCACTGTGAATGTCACAAATACAGAAAGGGGGAACTAGTTGATCCTCCATTTGCTCCATCTCCAGAGGTGGCAGTAGAGGTGCAATATTGAATAGAGGGGTGGAGACACAGGGGGAGAGTGTCTCTGCCTTCCTGTGTATTGGGACCATGCGTGTCTCTGTTACACCATTCAAGCAGCAACGACATGGCTCAGGAATAAGGTTGCTCTTTATTACTCCACTGCAAGACACAAGACCATCAAAGTCGCTCATTTCGCTGCAATGCAGGATCCATAAAAAAAACTTGTTGACTTCCACCACTTGGCTGACAGTCATTTGCCACCAACTCTGCCCCCTGCTGGCAGGCATAAACATTAAACATACTCAACCATCAGAGCTTCAACAGTGTATATCAGTGAATGGCATGTATATTAAATGAAATAAACTATAAAAAAAAAAAAGATATTTTCTTCAGGTGCTACACATCCAAGTCACGTCACATCATAAATTGACATTTACATCATACCCTTTAATTAATGTTAATGTCTCGAGCGTAGACAATGAATGAAACCATGTCATAGAAGTGTTTGGAACCCTGCTGATGCCCTCTAATGGACGCTGCCATCTTACACTTGCTATCTCAACCAAAACTTTAGCTCTATCCCCTCATAGACCAAAAGGCTGTGTTAAGGTGGGACTTAAGGCCATCTGACCAATAGCAACATCGCATTTCCCAAACCAGAAATCCTCAGTAAATCCTCAATAAAAGAAAAAGAGGCATAATTTAAATAAAATCACCCCCTCACAGTGAGAGCACATACATGTGTTATAGTTTTAGACTGAAGCTGTTTTTGAATCAGGCTGTAAAGATGTTTATTAAGGCTGTTAAAACCGTCTTTACCCCCTCATACAATCTTTAAGGTGAATTTTTCTGCAGTCAGCCCCAAGTGGACACTCGGGGTACTACAGTTATACCTGTAGCCCAACTGAATGTGAGCAACGAATGTTTTGCCACATCACACAGCATCAAAAGCTTGCTGTTCACACTGTATCTGTGAAACTGTAAATCCGTGCCTGATTAGTGTGAACAGAACGTTAAGCGCTTTTATTGTACAGCTGGAGAAACAGACTGAGTATTGATGAGCGGTATTCCCAAAGGCTCATCAATAGTCAACTGTCTGTGAGCCAAACAAAGTTTCTCCCTCAGTGTTGGAAGTGAAAGTAAATAATTTCGCTTACCAAAATAGATGAACGCTCTTCTATCTCCAACATGTTCAACAGAGAAGTCCTACAGAGTGAGAAGTGTCAAAGAAGACCAAGAAAATATGCCCTGCACCTCATCAGTCTCCCTCTATCCTCGCTCTTTGTCTGCAGAGAAAGAAATAGAGACAGTGGCGACGTTGTGCAGCGTCTCGTTGCTCACGGGCAGCTAGGACACTCACATGTTAGCCTGATTTTGTTGCATCGCGTTCAGTAAGGACATGCTGTTATTCTTGGTTATGTGCTGTTTTTTAATTCCATACTTTCTCTCTCCTCTGTTTATGATTCGATCCACTGACTTATTTCATTACAAGGAACAAAAAGTCTAAATAACACTCATTCAAAACAGACCCTGACCTTCAGCTCCTCTGTGTTTCAGCCTACGTTTGGTTCGCCTGCAACTTTGACTTCTCATCGTATTGCGGCTGGACCAGAGAGTCGGGTACAGGTGCTGAGTGGCTCATCCAGACAAATGGGGCCCCAACCATCCACAGGGGACCCACCCTTGACCACACAGGTAAACAGATGTTCACCCACCTTTTTGTTGTTGGGTTGTGTTTGTTTTTTCTCAGCATCTTTCCACGGCTGCTTTGGCGGAGCTCTCTGTGGCTCTCCTCTTTTGTATGCAACTGTTCAGAGGCTGTCTGACCCTCTTATGCTAGAAGTGAGGATATTTATAACTACAGTAAGCTTTAAATAACAAACTGCAGTCTGTGCTGCTGCTGGAAACCACAACAGTGGAGCCTGTTTTCATTAAAATATTATAAGAAATTTCCTGTTGGACACACAAATATATCCCTGGGAGAGAAAAGCAGTAAAAGAACATGGATAACAGCTAAAGCAAGATTTTGTATTATCAGTCATGGGTATTAAAAGAGGCCAAAATCAGAGGTGGAAAGTTCATAAGAATGTTTAGGAGGCTCTCGATGAAGACAGACATGTCCTATCTATTTAGACTGTGGAAGACACTGTCAATAAAGTTGAATTGAAAGGACTTAATAACATCCACAGATAATTACTCAACATTTCCTCCAGAAACTGATCTTGGCTGAACTTCTAAGCCTGGATGTGGTTGCTTCGAGGGTTCTTAATAACATTTTTAATAAAGTTTTATCAGTTTTTAATCATTTTTCCAGGGTTTTAATGTGTTATTTCCTGATAATAAATGCTTTTTTCATAAGAATGTTCTTTATACTCAGTATTTTATTTGGATGGATAAGTGGAAGCTCAAACTGAACTTTCACTTTATTGCCTTTGGAAAGATTTGTATGGTCAGGACAAACTTGTTAGCCTTTCTTTAATCTGTTGATATGAGGCCTGGACTAAGAGGCAGCGTATGATGTTTACGGTATAACTTAATGTGTAAAGTAATGATAAAAACAACCCCCTACATCTCTCTCTGTCCTGTGGTTTCAAGTCTTTTGCTCCTTTCTTTCTAAAATCAAACATCAGTATCTTAAATGATGTTACACTGAGGATAAAATATTATGTTTTCATGCTTGTAGTTGACATAAAACCCAAAGAAGTCCAATCACAACAGCTGGTTTGGCAAGAGCGATATTCAGAAAGTTAAGTCCAGAGATTTAACACAAACTGATGAAATGATTAAACTGATATAACTTTAATTTGGCGGCACACGTGCCTCACAACAAGAAGGTTGCTGGTTCGATCCCAGGTCAAGCAGTGCATGTTCTCCCAGTGCATGTGTGGGTTCTCTCCAGGCACTCGGGATTCTTCCCACAGACTAAATACATGCTCATCAGGTTAAGTGGAGACTCTAATTGCCCTTAGGTATGAGTCGTGAATGCTTGCCTGTCTCTTTATGTGGCCCTGTCATTGTCTAGTAATCAGTCCAGGGTGTATGTCACATTTCGCCCAATGCTAGTCAGCTAAGATAGGGTCCAGCCCCCCAGATGAATGGATGTAAAGCTGAGTTGAGAGTTGACAATAAAATATCATCCAACCTGTCGTCGTTGCCTGTAGCTACTTCGTCT
This sequence comes from Cetoscarus ocellatus, assembly GCA_037902135.1. Lineage (NCBI taxonomy): Eukaryota > Metazoa > Chordata > Actinopteri > Labriformes > Labridae > Cetoscarus > Cetoscarus ocellatus. The sequence goes on along the minus strand of JBAMNC010000345.1, from coordinate 183,440 downwards.
TCCTTCTCTAAAGGACACTGATTGGCTGTTCTGCTCACAATTGTTAGAGATTGGAGCTTGGCAAGATGGATCCACCTGATTACAGACAATAAATCAAGCAGATCCATCTGCTGTGCAAGGTTAACTGTCCTCTGTTTGGCAAAAATATACTTCAATTCAGATTTTTCAAATCATTTGTTTCATTGAATTACACATCAGCTTCTCAGCTTTCAGAGAAGGCAGACAACTAAAACATACCTTATACATATTAAACACCTTTTCTGTACAGACCACAGATTAGACAGGCATCATTATCTAAGCTAAGGTGTGTCAACATGATTTGGAGAACAAGAAATATGCAGAAAATCTACTCAGAACCAAAAGTAATCCGCAAATTCATAAAGAAAATGTTCAAAAACGATGACAAAATACCCCTATTGACCTTCATAAAAGTTTAATACAGTATCCTGACATATGAAGGATACATAACTCTGCCAGAAGATGCATTGAAAAACAAATCAATTCTTCACACTGCTTATGCCCGTGTTCCTTCAGTGTATCGAACAGAGCAGGAGTTGTATAAGCTTCGATCCCTCCGACAAGGACTGAAATGAATGGACAGCCTTGAAAAACTTGACTTTTGAAAGGATACAGCGCTCACATTTATCAGTGTGCCTCCGCTCTCCATTCAAGCCTCCGGTGATGGATGTTTGCGTGGAGACGGCAGCCGCTCTGAAATGAATGGATTCACCTTGATTTTTGACTTAACCAGAACTTGAGTAAAAAATGATATGATGTTGAGTCGTGTCTCCTCCTGAAGCAGCGCTGACAGAGTCCTTTGAAACTTCTGAAAGTCCTTAGATTTGATGTTTTGGAGTTCCTGTGTGAAAGGTCACTCTGATGCTGATGCTTGTAAAGGGACTCTTAATTAGAAACTAATAAAGATGTCATATAGAGACTTTCTAAAATATTTCAGGAAAGTTTCCTGGCTTACTTGTTCTCACAGTTGGTTATTCAGTAGGTCAGGGGTTTTGGGAGGAGGAAAATACTATGGGTGTCATTTCAGGGCCGAAGTCTGGGTAAGAAACCCTGCTGTTTGAATTCACAATTTTCCAGGTTAAGTTGGAAAATCTACATTTTTGTTTGAGAGAGAAGCTGTTAAAAAGTGGCCCCTATGGTTTGCCCCATGGTTTTGCAGGTAACTTGCAAAGCCAAAGATTACAAAGAGCTTGAACCAGGAAGGCCACTTTTTACACTTTGCTCTCTCATCATGTGAAATTCTTAAATGAAATAAAGATGGTGGTTTACTGAGAACACTTATAGGAACGCTTATGCACTGAGTCTGACTCTTCTCCTCTGATATAACAAGTCAGAAGGTTTAATGATATGGCTCTTCGTGAACCACTCAGCACTGAGTATTTTGATGCTTAATGTGATGATGAAAAATGAAAAACAAAAATAAATAAGCCAGAGGTGCCCAAAGTATGGCCCGGGGGCCAAATGTGGCCCACTGCCCATTTTGAAATTGGCCCTGAAACAGTGAATGAATAAAGACATTTCGATTACAGCAGCAAATACCATTAATCATTCGCATTTTCTGCCATATTTACTTTGTCACAAGGTCTAATTTTTCAGAGCATATTGCAATATTCATCTTCAAGCACCAACATTCTTACAGTTTACTCTTGTTTTGTGTCTGACAGTGAAGAAAAGCCAGTGATAGCCCTGGGTTACAAGGGCCCCTTGACAGGTGATAACCCGCCCCTAAAACTTTAACTTAAATACCCTAAAAGTGAAGTGCAGCAAGTGGCTCAGTCGTCCATGTGTCCCTCTTTATGCGGCCCTCGATGTAAAAAGTTTGGACACCCCTGAAATAAGCACTTTCTCAAGCACTACATGGTAGCAACTGTGTCCAATATCACACAATAATGATTATAATAGTTGTATTTCTTTTCCAGGAACTAGTTGGCTTCAGGGTTTTAATTTATAAGACTACTTAACTTAGGAAGGGATGACACTAATTCGGAGGTCAGAAGGTTTGTTTTAGGCATCACAGGGGGAAGTGCAGCCAAATGGCAGAAATTAATCGTAACTCAGAACAAGCAGGCAACACAGATCTTAAACCTTTTTCACACATGCAACTCTGAAATTTTCTTGAAAATATAAGAGTAACCGAGCCAGAAAACTGACTGACTTGCATATTCATACTCGTCTCTCATGTTTTCCTGCAGTTTGCATGGTGAGGTAGGGGAGGCGGAAATACAAAAGGGAGACACATTTTAACATTTTGTGCAAAAAACTCTTTGAATTGTGCTTTTATTTGTTCTGTTTTAAACAGTTATGACCAACCTAAAGTATTTAATTGAAAACTTATGAATTAGATCCATTGTAACACAACAAAAGCTGTGAATATGTTTGATAGGAGGAAAAAAAGTGGAACTGTCTTAACCCTTTAACTCCAAGATCAACTGCTTGGTAGACCAAACTTTGAGTAACTGTATCTTATTCATAAATGCATCAAACTTCTTAAACTTGATTAGGCCATCTATGTTTCATGGGGGCTAAGCATTATGCTAGAAAAAAAAGCAGTTTCTTCTTTTTGTTTTTTAAAGGTAGTAGATTTTTAAATCTCCCTCCAGCCACAAATGTGAAAATCCCTCATTCTAACAAAATGTTTAGAGGTAAGATGACATATTCAATATATGATGGTACCAGAGACCTTACTCAATAGATTAATATAACTTACACAATTTAAACAAGTCTTCAGGGGTAAGATAAATTATATCAAAATGAAAAAAAAAATGATGCAAAATCTGCTCAACCAGACAGTTGAGCTGAGTGTTTATGGCCTATAGCATTAAAATAAAACTGGTCATAAAAAACAAAAATGACTTATACGACATCCAACAAGTTAAAAGTCTCTCAGAAAATAATATTTTACTTGATTTTTGTTTATTACATTACAATGGAATTACTTCCTCAACTATAAACTCCCAGCTCAACCATTTGGTAGAGGTCAATGATTTATAAATATCTAGGGTGTAAAAAATATAAATAAATGTTGCATTAGTGCTCCAATTTGTCAAAAATACATTTTCATGGCTATTTTTGTGGGAGTTAAAGGGTTCATTTAGGTACATTTTCCATCAATGATGTCCAGAAAACTCAACAGACTAACTCTTTTAGATATTATGTGATCCTCATTTTGGTCAAATTGTCTCTTCAGAGAGTGAATACATATCTGCAAGCGTGCTCTCAGGAGTCTTTAAAAGCCTCCCACAGCGCCCTCATACCTTGTCTTCTGCCGCCCCCTGCAGGCGGACCGGGGAACTTCATCTACATGCAGCTGGGTGACACAGACATGCCCAGTAAAACGGGCGAGGATGAAGCTGACGAAGAGGAGAGGGTGGCGAGTTTAGCCAGTCTACCCATCACGGCGCCGGACGCTGACCTGTGCATGTCGTTCTGGTACCACATGTTCGGGGAGCACGCCGGGGCGCTGCACATCAAGCAGAGGAGGGAGGGGGAGGGGGGCCGGATCCTGTGGACGGTCAGCGGGCACCAGGGCAGCAGGTGGAGAGAGGGGCGGGTGTTACTGCCTCACTCCGGTGTCTCATATCAGGTAAATAACACTGTCCTGAAACTTTGGAATACAGGAATATTGAACTATATCATGTTATTTTTTAATTTGAGTCACATGTCTATTCATTTTTGTTCTTGTCAAAAGTTAAAATCTGTCAGCTTAATTTCCTTAAAAATATGTTGCTATTTGTTTATGATATTCAAGACTAATAATGGTTGTTTTGTGATTATTTTTCTGACATCTTTTTACTATCAGTGTTATTTAACAAACAAACACCTTTGAAATATGCTTATACATAAAAGCAGAAGTTCTCAACGAGGTGCCCATGAGCACCTGGTAGCTCACAGGGAGCCAGTGAGGTGCTCTCAGGGATATTTAAAAAAATAACACAAGCTACCATAACAGAACTTGAAATAAATTGACGTTTTTTTAAATTTGAACTGTATGTTTTTCTAATAAGTCACACTTAACAAATACAATAATAACAAATGTAACATGTGCATTACATTTTAAAACCGTACAGTTTTCCTAAAACGATCTGCATGGGGTCAGAGTTTACATTGATGCTGACACAGAAAAATAAATAACTGAAGAAGCATATTTTTCTGATATAATGTAACAACCTGCGGTAAAAAAAATTTACATTTTTATTATTTAAGAAAATTATATCAAGCAAATAAACCTCCATAATACTCCTCATCTTACACTCAGATCCTACTTTTATTATCATAGTGCTTTACTTGAGTATACTCATAAGTTTTCTGTTTTAATATTTTCTGTACACACTTTGAGTACACTCATTTAGGCTTGAAATGTTTGCATATTTGTGATTATAAGAGCCTACATTATGCTTTTTCTAATTTTATGAGCCCTTTGGTTTTGAATGTCTCCTGCGGGATAGAGGACATTGTGCAGAAGACAACTTGACACTGGGACTGCCCCCCTTCCCTCTGGTTATAGCACCAGTAGCTGCCTGAAACAGCTCATACCCCCAGCCCCCTGAGAAGACCTACGAGTGTGGCATCCTACCATTGTCCTGTCAGCAGTTCAAGTCCATTGGCTCTAGCTGGCAAGCCCAGTGCAGAGCATAGACTGTAGCATAAATGCAGAGTCATTTGGGGCTTTTCCACTTCATGTTTGCAACTCATCTCAGCTCGATTTTCCTCGGTTATTTTAGTTTTCTTTAGGGATTGAGCCTAGAATCTGGCACAGTACAATAACACCTCCAGCGAGCTGATCTGAGACTAAATGTCACATTGAGACACTGCTGACCTCTGAATGGTCAGATGCTTTGCCACGAGTAAGAGGAATCTGACACAGAAGGGAAATGCCCCCTGTTGTCAGCTCCATAATGCTGCATGACATGACTTTCCTCTGCTGTAGATAGCTTGGTGTTTTGCTGCTTCAACCGTCTTTGAGATGAAGCTCATTTCCTCACAATGACAAAAACCTGCTTAGAGGCAGGCAGCTCTATCCCCTCTGTTTCCTCTTTTATTGTTGTGAGGATGCCACAGTAGTTTTGCACAGCAATGCTCTGATGACCCGCCTACCTTAAAGAGGTCCTGATACAGCTTGTACTGCATGGAAAACAAAGGGAGTTGTATCTAAACCAGGGGTGGGAAGCTGCTGGCCTGGGGGCCACATGCATCTGTCCTATTCTCCTAATATTTATCTATTTATTTGGATCCCCATTAGCTACTGCCAAAGCAACGCAATCCACAAAATACATCAATAACATTCAAAATACTCTGAAAATTGAGACAGAAGGTAAAAGGCGGTTAAACAGCAACCACCTGACAGTCATAGTAATAGTCTCTTAGATGCCCAAAGATCAGGGTGCATGTACATCAATTAATAAATTATAATTTAAGACAATTCTATATATGAATGATTCCACTTAAGACAGTGCATTTGGACAGAAGTACAGTTTAAGTATTTGTAAAAGATAATTTCAAGATTCTGCATGTTACTTTAAGTTATACAATGGACAGACTGTTTAGATCATGTTAATGACATTAGATATTTCTTCAAAGTCTGTTTAAAATTATTTTACTGGTTACTGGCCCACCAGTCAATGGGAAATATCAAATAATTTATTAAGTTCAGGAAACACGACAAAATCTACCATGAAAACATTAAAATAGCTTCTTTTTTTTTCAAGAAAATAGAGCTGTAATTATCTCTTTAGAGTTCTTCTTTGTGCATTATTAAATGTTTGTTAGAATAAAAACTTAACTGTTAGTAAAATAAACATAAACAACTAGTGAGTGATCTGGTAGCCACAAGTTTATTGTTCCACTGATCTAAACCATGCAGGGCTGTGTTGAGTCGAGCAGACACCACAAATGGAAAAGCACCAGTTGACAACATGGTGCTGAACAGCACTGAACTGACCAATTACCACTGAGTAGGCAGGTCAGCCAATCAGAGAGGACTGGGCCCATGGGGTGACGGGGGCCTTAAAGTGACAGAAGCGATTATGAACATACTCTAACGGCCATTAAATTAAATGAATGAACTTGAGTTCCTGCTCTTAAACTTTTTTCCTTTTTTGTAGGTGATTGTTGAAGGTGTTGCAGACAAACGCAGTGCAGGTCACATAGCTGTGGACAACATCCAGATCCTGGATGGGCTCGGTCCTGAAGACTGTAAAGGTCTGTGTTGTAGAGTATTGTAGTCTCATAAGTCGCTCAAAATGTTTTGTTTATTAACTTTTAAACCACCAGTTCAAGTGTTGTTAAGAAGGTTGAATCAGAATTAAAACTTTTTCTTTCACAGTTTGGAGTTCGCCTTTAATTGTTCCTCATCTGCTGTTTATAATTATGTTCATTACATCTTTGTTGTTTAAACAGCCTCTGTGCTCTAACTTGATCAAGACTGTACTTTGTTTCTCATTTCCAGATCCAGAAGCTCCTACATCTCCTCCAACTGAGATCTTCATCCTACGTATGTACCTCTCTGTCTCTAATTTTGTCATTTAAAATGTCAATATGTTTGTTTTGATTGCATATACAGTCACTTATTCTGGGCAAACCTCCACAGTCTGCCTTATCCACTGTCAACACGGCCAAATTACTTTAACAGAATGTTCATTTTTAACTGGTGTCTGGCTTTGGCGCGCAAAAACTCACCATAGATTAGTTGATTAAATGTAATTTGTGATTTAAATGCAAATTGTTTGGCAGTCTAAACTAAATATGAGGCTGTCTAATGCACTTACGAAAATCTTTATTCAGCAGTGATCTGTTAACACATTCTGACTGCTTGAAGTTTGGAGACAGTATGAATTTAATTGCACATCACCAGGACAGTGGTTTCTCTGGTTAAATGTAGCCTCTGTTCTTCACCTTCATCCTTTATAATAGCTTTTCCATTTTTTGCATTACTCCCCCAATCCTTTCTACAATGACAAACAGTTTGTCTGATGACAAAATCAGATCAACAATAAAATCTGAAAAATCAAATCTATTATCACAAGTAAAACTGCTTTTTATCCTCTCATAAAAAAAAAACATAGAAAGATCAGCTAAAAGTGATTCCAACCCTTTAGCCCTCGTATTTTTGGTACTGAACTCGTAAGAGGCTTGTTTTTATATTGTGCGGCAAACTGACATTAAATTTCACTTTGAACATAAAACCTTACTTTAATGATTAGGACACCTTTAAACTGATGTTCAGTGATGAGAAAGTCTGAGAGTTTTCCTTTAAATGTCACAACTCTCATCTATTAAACCTTGATTCCTCAGTCAATTCATAATAGGATAATACTGTTCATCATAGATACTCACATTACTCCCAGAATTTAATTCTTTTTGATGACAGATGGCACTTGACTCTTTTATTTCATATTTTTTATTTTTGAAGGTTAAGAGTCAATGCTTTACTTTGTTTATGTGAGTCGATGTTTGTGCTGAAGTCTGTCATTTTAAAATGCATCCATGGAGGATCTGATACCAGACAGTTGAGAGTCTAATGTGAAAAACAACAGTGGCAGAACATAATGTGCTGAATATTTAGAGGTGAGAAGGGTACAAAAATATTGTACTCAAGCAAAAGTAAAGTTACTTTGGTACCATTCTAATCAAGTACAAAAAATAAGCACTTTCTGAATCTACTGTAGTGAAAATATTTCATTTAGAATGTACTCAAAGGACTGAGACTTTGTCCTGCAAAAAAAGGACAACAGCAGCCTGTAATTTGTTTCTGGATATAACGGTATAATACAAAACCCAATTCCAATGAAGTTGGGACATTGTGAAAACATTAATAAAAACAGAATACAATGTTTTGCAAAACATATATTCTATTGAATAACTGCTGGTACAGGGGCATGTTTACTACTGTGCTGCATCATCGTTCCTTTTAACAACACTCAATAAGCATTTGGGAACTCAGGACACTAATTGTTGAAGCTTTGTAGGTGGAATTCTTACCATTCTTGCCTGATGTACTTAAGTTGCTCAACATTATAGGGTCTCCTGCAGGCAGGCTAGTCTAGTCCCCACACTCTTTTACTACAAAGCCACACTGTTGTAACACTTGTGGTTTGGCTATTGTCTTGCTAAAGTAAGCCGGGACATCTCTGAAAAAGAAGTTGCTTTGATGGCAGCACATGTTGCTCTAAAAACTGTATGTGCCTTTCTGCATTAATAGTGCCTTCACAGATGTGCAAGTTACCCATGGCATGGGCATTAACACAGCCCCATTCCAACACTTTGAACTTTGCACTGATAATAATGTGGACAGACCTTTTCCGTTGAGCTCGGGGGACGCAATGCCCATGATTTTCCAAATGTTAAACCTCCAACAATGTCTTTTACGACATTTTTTTTAATCAAATGCTTTTTCAATAGACCATGTCTTCTTTTGACCATTTATCCTGCTGTTTTTCTCACAGCGATGGATTCCCTGCCACAAGAGAACAGTGACCTTGGCGGTCCGGGCAACATGCTGAAGACCCTGGACCCCATCCTTATCACCATCATCGCCATGTCAGCTCTGGGCGTCTTCCTGGGCGCCATTTGCGGCGTGGTGCTATACTGCGCCTGCTCGCAGGGCAGCATGACGGACAGGAACTTATCTGCCCTGGAGAACTATAACTTTGAGCTGGTGGACGGCGTGAAGCTAAAGAAGGACAAGATGAACGGACAGACAAACTACTCAGAGGCGTGAGGGGAGGGCAAGGGGGTGAGGGGGGGACTCATGGAGCAGCGACTGCTCTGCATGGACTCGTGATGCAGCCAATCAAACGGGAGAATCGCCGGGCTGAAGCCACCATTAGGACGGACGGCAGGGTGGGCTGAAAGTGAGCCAATGTCATTTTTTTTTCTCAGGAGCGGCAGTGGAAAGGACTGACCTGCAGGGGGCACTGTGTATAAAGAATCTGTACAGCAAAAAAAGAAGAAGAAGAAAACTAAGGATTCTATTTGTTTTTCGGCGTGCTTTGTTGATTTCATGTAATCACATGCTGGTGTTGAGACCAATTCAGATGAAAGTATCATTTGTGAACTTTTACAGAAAGACATGATTTGTTAATTTGTTTGTTTTTGCGTCTGTTTTTCAGATTCATAGAGTGAGCAAAGTTTGTGAAAATTCCAATATCTGGCTCTTAAGCTGGCCACATGTCCATGTGAGCATGAGTGTGAGGATGTGTGTGAAAGTGTGTGTACAGGTTCATACATCTGCATTTAAAGTGTGTGTGTGTGTGTACCACTGAGTCTGGCTGTGGGTGTGTGTGTGTGTGTACACTTGTGTTTCTATGTGTATATGAAGTGCAGGCATCTTTCTTTGTGTGTATGTTTATAAATGTGAGTGCGTGTTAAGGCGGGTACCATCGTGACCTGTGTCTAGTTCCGACAGTGCCTTTTTTTTCTCAGATTTTTCTGTTGCCTTGTTTTCTGCTGGTTGTTTTTCTCATCAGCTGGCGTTTCATTCAGGGTTCCTACACAAACACACGGGAACGTGCAGAAAAATGTACGGGCACCTTTTTAAGACTTGTGTAAATATCAGCATAACACTTTACAATAGGGCACACAGGAAGTGGCATATGGATTAGGCTAAAAATATATCATTTCTGTAAGGGAACCAGAATCATAACTGATAAATGATCTTTAAAAACTGATAAAAGCTTAAGTTACTGAAAGTAACTGGTTACTTTAGACTTCAATCTTCCCATTAGTAGATCTTAGTAGTAGATGCTGAATCAGCAGTTAGGTTCTCATTCATTGTCTGATAACTAAATCTTGAGTACAGTGTATATCGATATGAGTCCTTGGTTCCCAACTTAGGGCCCAGAGGTCTCAGAGAGGCTGTGAGGCTCTGACAGCAATTTGGAAAACATACTTTAGCTGAAACAATAATATACAGTCAGGCGGATACCTATTCTAAAGGTATTTTGTACAACAACGTGTGCACAAGCCCCCTTTAGCTTAATTAAAACTGATTATTCTGCACAATAATACGTTTTTTGTTGGGGTTTTTTCATATAAAGGTTCCAGAGGGGCTCTTTTTACGTAAAACTAGGGGGTCTCTGATGGGAAAAGGTCAGGAACCACTGCATGAAGTTATCATTAGAACTCGAGAAGTGACTCTTTAAAGTTTAACTAATTAGTTTGTTGTTTATTACTCACTTGCTATTCAGTAACTGAGCAATTTTCGAGTAAGTGAACTTCCAACTAGTTTCTTTTTCTTCCCCCAGTTAACTAACACCCAACTAGTCATTTGTTCGTAGGCTAACAAGTAGCTAGCCATAGCTATTCATGTATTCCCTAGTTAAAGCATTTAACTACCCATTTGTTCCTTGGCAGCTGTTAGCTACTTGTGTATTCCCTTGATTGCAGTTAACCACTTGTATATATATGTCCTGTGTCACTGTCACTTAGCTACCCATGTCTTTCCTAGTTAACTTTAAGTTAGCCCTTTAATCATTTCCTTGCTACGAAGCACAGTTGCATATAACTCCTTTGTGGCTAACCAGCAGCTAGTTCACCAGTTATTACCTAGTTTTTATATTTTGTTTAACTCACAGTAAGTTGCTAAGTCATTTCTATAGTTAAAAAGTTGCACACCTTTTGCTTGTAAACTAACATTTAGATATTTAGTCTTTTGAGATAGTTAAACATTCATATCATGGTTAACTAGCGATTCATAACCTAGTATTTCACTGGTTAATCCGTGAGTGACTCAGTCTCACTGTGATTAACTAGCTCTAACTACTCATTTATTCCATAGTTAACTAACAGTTTGTAAATTACTCATTTTCCTAGTGGTTGTTTATTCTTCTGGTTTACTAGTGGTTAGTTTCTTATTATTTTCCTAGTTGACTAGCATGTTGCTGCTATTTTTTCTGGTTGACTAGCAGTTAGAAACTTTTTATCACAGGGTTGTTCCTAGTTAAGATGCTTTTTTTCCCCTGTAAACTAGCTGTGATATCCTGATCTTTCCCTGTTTAACTAGCTGTTAGTTACTCAAAGTCTTCCTGGTTACCTATCAGTTAGACACTTAAAATTGAGCATGCTAGCTAGCTGTTAGTTATTCATTTACTCTGTGATGAACTAGCAGTTAGGTTTTTTTTTTTATCTTTGATTACTTATCAATTAGTTACTCACTTGTTTGCTGGTCAGCCAGCTTAAAGTTGCTTATTTGTTCCCTGGTTAACAAACAGTAAGCTACCTATTCATTATTTGGTTATCGGTGTTTGTTACTTATTTTTTCCCCATGTAACTGCAGTCAATTACTCATTTATTTCCAATTTCACTACTTGTTAGTTACTTATCAAATCCCAGGTAAACCTGCAGTTAGTAATACAATCATTATTAAGCTGACTAACAGTAAGTACTTGTTTTTTCATGTACAACTTAACATTCCTGTTAATGAGCCATTTGTTACTCTATATTTCCAGGCTAACATGCAGTAAGCTCCTCATTTTTGACCATTTTTCACTACCAGTCAGTTACTCACTTGCTCCTTGTTTGCTAGCAGCTTGTTAAACTATTAGTTTGTTACGACATCTTCACCATAACAGCTGCTTACTTATTTATCCCCTGGTTAACTAGGTGTTGGATACAGTTTTACTTGTTAAATTGGAGTTATTTGCTAACTTTTAGTTACCTGTTTATGATACTGATACTGTGCCACTTTTGGTTGTGCCATATTGTAAAGTATACCCAATATCAGATGTGTTGGTTTGGATTTGAAGCTTTTATTGCCTTGATGACAGTCGTACTGACACTGATTTAAGTTTGAAACTAAGCAGTGGTTCATATGTTTTTCTTTATAGGAAAGCTCTGGGAACATTATGGCATTTCAGAAAGTGTAGGAGCCCCGAATGCCTCGTTTTCATGGCACATGACACATCCAACATATTGTACATAGGTTTTAATATATTTGAGCGCCCTTTTTTTATATAGTAAAAAGACACCAGTGCCGCAGTATCCTTTCTATGTTTGAATCAAACTCGTCCCAAAAGTACAAAGTACAGAAAATGTACAGAAACAAGTTTGAACAACCATGTTTGTGCTGCTTTTATATGTGATCTCTGTTAGCTTTGTTGTTGTTTGGTTTCTGTTTGTGCTCTTCGAAGAGAGAGGCTTCGAGATTATCGAGAAGTGCATCATGGGAAATGGAGTTCTTGTACAGGGTAAAACAGACAACCTCAACACCGGATCGCCTGGAAATATTTTCAACACAGATGACAAAATATTCCCACTGGCACACAAAATGACTGTGAAACCTTAAAGCTAACGTGTGTCCAGCAGGCTGAAGAACTTCAGGCATCAGGCAGGCCTCACTTTTCCAAGTTTGGATCCTTTATGGAGCTGACAGGATCTGAGCAAAAACTTGATGACTACGCTGTACTCTTTTTTGTGAGTGTTTTTCATGTTTTGACTATCAGAGGAGAAATATTTGAAGGATCTTTATGGAGCAAGTGATGTTCAACAACCCCAAAAGGTGAATTATTGCAGCTGACCGTTCTGTCTGATTCTTGCTTCACATGTCCTTTTGGCTAAACAGGAAAGAGACACAAGAACGCCTCATTTTTGTATAAAACAAGCAAAAAGTTGGACTTTGGGAAAAATAATTTGCAGGTTATCTTTATGTTTCCTTCCCCTTTTGTCTTTGGGTTCATACTTAACTTTGAATTGCAATTTATCCCAATTTTTGACATCGTTCTGTATGACCTGGAGCATTTTTGTCATCTACCGTTTTTCACACAAAATGTCTTTTAATCAATATTAATCAGTGCACACTTTTAGCAGGAATTTTGTGATAGTAGTTCACTGAAGTCAGCAGTAAGAATTTCTCCCCTCGACACTGAAAACAGAACACATAAGAGTCGTACAATGGAGCAATCCATTTACCTCAGAACTCGGACCTGGGAAGTGGTAATAACTTCACATCCCAGTTACGAGCTGGTAAAGTCAGAAAATAGAAGGAAATTCCAACCAAAAAGGACATTCCCATTGAAGTATCTAATTTGCAACTGAGTTATCTTACTTCAAAGATCAATTAGAATGCACCATTACAACTACAAGTTCATCATGTTCAACCTTTTGGCAACTTAGTTTAGCTACAACAAAACAGAACTCAAGGCCTAATTTCAGCCAATTTTCAGGATATTCCATGCACAACTGGGTTTACTTTATACCCTCTTGTTCCTATATGGAGATAATGTCTGTATGTTTCAGCGTAGAATCTGTTGAAACAAATCAACTCTCCAAAATTCACTGGTTTGTTTGTGTTTTTGCATTTTCAGCATAATATGTGGTGGTTCTGGTCACTTGTTTTATGCTTTGGAAAGATGAGTACAAAGCTTTCATTGTTAGAAATTTTACACATCACATGTTAATGTAATCAGCTGAATAAGCATTTAATCTACAGACCAAGTTTATGTTCATCAGCAGGAAATATCTCAACAACTGAAACATACAGATGTTTTCTTATTATCAGTCTTTATGCCGTTGTGAGGGTAGAACTTGTTGCAGCAAGGGGACAAGATTTGGCATTTTTTTTTGGACTATCTTAAATTTTCTAGACGCTCTTCGAGTTGCTGCCAGTTGAGAGCTCCACCACCATCAATCTTGAAGGATTATTTTACTTTGCTTGCATTTGCACAGCCAAAAATAAATTCCTCTTGGTTATCTGAAGACACAAAACGCCACAAGATAGGGACTGTGCATTGTTTATAATATAAGAAAAACAGTTATAGTTATGTCTAAACTTAATTCGACAAGGGTATTACTCTAATAACTTGTCAAATTATCTCATCACACATATTAAAGGGTGTATTCGACTGTCAAATCCAAATAAAAATCTTAATTTAGGTTATGAAAGAAAAAAATAACCTTGTAGTCGATTAGAAAAAAATCTACCATTAGTGCATTTGCCTTAAAAAGGGATGTAATCGCTGATTTAAACAGGCAGATTGTTTCAATAATAACATCAATTTGCAAGGCTTCTCTGCTCTGTATCCTGAAAATGATGTTTATTTGGACTGTTCATCTAAATCAGTGGTCACCAAACTCTTCAGACTAAAGATAAACAATGATGCTAGCAGGAGAAGCTACATCTACCAGCCTTGATACACTGAAAAAACACTTAAAATGGCCACTGTCACTAAAGACTACTTATTTTACCCAAGCTTGTAGAGGCAAGGCCGACACTGTGGTGCCTCACAGCAAGAATGTTGCTGGATCAATACCTGTGTTGGTCAGGGCCTTTCTTTGTGGAGTGTGCATGTTCTCCCTGTGCACACCTGGGTTCTCTGGCTTCCTCCCACAGACCAAAAACATGCTCAATAGGCAGATAGAAATGTCTCCAAAATATCTACCAATAGATCAAGATCTACAGGTTGGTGACCCCTGATCTAAGTGCTGCTGTACTCAGACATTATTGACTACAAATTGAATTTACACATTGGCTAAGATTAGCTTTATTGCATTGTATTCATAAGGGCCACAAATTAAACCAAAACATTTAGACATTTTTGTTTTTAAAGCTGTTTCCAGGCTACATTAAAGGTTTGAAAACAACTTACCCTCTTCATTTGACACTTAAAACTTCCCTTTTCTGGGAAAGTACCTGCTCTAAATCATGGTTAAATTTACTTCTTTCCTCTCAGTTCATGTGGTGGAAATATGTATAAAAGCGTCAGTGTCCATTTTTAAAGCAATGACTCATTTCCTCTCATCTGATGTTACCCTAAGGTTGTCCCTGTGTTCTGGTCACATTTCATGGAGGAAAACTTGTCCATTTTTGATGTAGCTTTATGTGGCTCTGTGTTAGCTCAAAATGTGAACATAGATTCTGTCAAAACAGCATTAGTCAATCAATTACTTACTTTTAGATCATTTTTGTGAGGCTCCCCCTTTATCTTGATCAATATTATGTTAGCATTGTAACTAACACAATATTTCCAATTGAATTAAAGTGCTCTGACTGTTTAAATTGTCCCATATAAGCTCTCTAAAACTACACTTTTTGAAATTATATTTATTTTCTCTGACAGTTATCAAATATTAGTTTAGATTTCAGTATTAGACTGGATCTGTAGTTTAAAAACATAACTTCAGTCAGACAGAATGTGTTTCAGCCAGTCAGAAAGGATGCTGCAGCACTCGCTGTGAAACAAATGTTGCACTGATATATTTTAAAAAATCTGTGTTTATGATGTTGATTTATAAAAAGAGAGAAAGAAAGAGGGAGAATAGGACAGTGTTAATGTTGCTTCTTTTAAACACAGTTTCAGATGACAATGTTATTATTCTGAAAAATTTACTGAGATGTTTTTTAGTCTCGATAAAGCTTATATGAAGCGTAACAGTTTTATTTACTTGGTATAATATCACCTTGTGTTTTCTGTCACTGATGTACGTGCCATTGATTTAATTGTTTGTTTTCTTTGTATGGCAAGAAGAAAAAAGGTTTTATTTTCAGTACTGCTTCTGTAATTTTTGCTGTCTCAGATCAAGAAAAAAACTGGGAAAGGAAATAAGAAAGTTTAAAAAATGGAAAAGCAGTGAGGCCTTAAGTGACTAAAGTATTGTTTGTACTTTGACTTTCTGGTCAGCACCCAGACTCATCGTCTCTGTCGTCTCAGACTCTCATCATCGACTATTACATTCCAAAGAATTGGATCAAATAAATGTTTTAAGTAAACGCTTCTCGACTGTTTGATTTCCTTCCAGTGACAGAATGGTTCATTTTTGACTATCAGCAACAGGCGGAGCAGTGAGCAGCATGCAACACAATGTGGGATCAGTAGTCCATCTATCTATGCAACGACGAACATCCCTACTGACCTACACCCTACTATTCTTCAAACCTACCTATCAATCTGACCTACCAACTGACCAACCCATCTAACTCTCTACCAACCATCTTACCTGCCAACCAGCTTTAAGGCTGAAGTCCCGGCAACCTGAGTCAGTTTTTTCATCCAGAATTGATGCATGTTTGAAAAGGAAAACATCCTCATGTTGCGTCAATGATGTTTGTGCACAGACTTCAAAACTTTCATTCATCTTTCATTTTTCAGGGTTAGGTATGCTCTATTATATTTCTTACACTCATCTCAGGTGTTCTGTTTTTTTTTTTAACTTTATTTTTATTACAGGTCTGGCAACACACAGAAAACATACATTTCGACATCTGTGTTTTTCCTTTTACAATTTCCAGCTGTATCCAGATGATTTAGTGGCATATTTAATCAAAATATACAAAAGAATAAGTAGTTAAATAAATTAATTAATTAAAAATAAATAAATAAAGGATAATAGGGAATCATGAATCAAGAAATATGTGGTAGGAGAAAAAGGGAAAGACATGAAGGGGAGGGAGTCCAAGAAGGTGGTCCCGGTATAAACTCTCTGCATGCTTTCACACTGTAGAAGTGTTCTGCTGAGTTTTTTTGACAAGTTACCTACATGCCTTCTTACCAATCCACCTAATTTCTTTTCTGCCAACATACCAACCTACCCTCTACTTACCTATCCAACAACATGCTTTTTTAACCAACCTATCTGCTGATCAACCTACGAACTTGCCTTTGAGTGCCTGAAGAGAACCCACGCATGCCTGGGGAGAAATGCAAACTCCACACAGAAAGGTCCTGACTGACATTGGGTTGCAACAAGCAGACTTTTTGCTGTGAGGCATGCGCACTACCTGCTGCACCACCGCACTGCCCAGACTTCTTACAGAGGTTTCGTTTACTGTATAATTTGTTTGTTTGTCTGTTTGTTTGTTAGCAAGATTACACAAAAACTACCAGACGAATTTTGCTGGAATTTTCAGGAGATGTTGGTAATGGCCCAACTTAAAAATTATTAGATTTTGGTGGTGATCCAGATAACAGCCATTAGTGATTGATTGTTTTTGCTCAATAACTAACTAGTAATGATATCAACTTGATTCCGAATGCTCGGTGTGGGTTTCCAGGGTCAAGGAATCATATTATGATGCTAACTTTGGTAACAGCAATATGTGAGCTACCTTTGTGGAGGTTTGCGCTCTCTGAATGCTTTCTACTTTTTCATGTACAACTTAACATTCTGTGACGAAAGATCCTTTTAAAATCTTCCAGTTCTGTTTGCAGTTAACTGAACTGGTAATGATTCTCTCAAATTATCAATATATTGTTACAGAATTTAGTTAAAAAGTATCTTAGGAGTAACAGTTAATGAAACAGAAAGAAAAAAACATGACTAAGAAACTGTAACAGGAAATTTCATATGGAGATAAATGTGGTGCCTTGAGATTTTGTCTTCATTGTTGGTTTGCCTTGGCTAATATGTTTGCAAACCTTTACAGTATTTAGGATATAAATTACAACCACAAACTCTTAACATTTTTTCAGCTTGTGATTCTAGCTCCAACGTTGTTAGAGGACCTTGAATTACTTTTCTTTCAGGAGTCTTCATCGCTATCCTGAGTTGATTGGACATGAAAAAGGCTAAATATAAAGAAGTTTCACGCTGTCCCTTAACATGTGCTTATTTGCTGATTAGTTCTTCTAATAATAAGGAAAATATAAATCATTTGTGTAGAAATTGTCCTGATGTTTGGGGCAGCTGTTCAGATCACTTTCAGCATGCAGTACCTTGTTTTGACCACACGGTGGAAGCGTTGCCATTTAAGACCTTCCCATATCTCTGCAGCTCTACTCAGTCTGGTCTTTTCATGTGAACTTCAGTCATGTGGCTTTGGTTTATGAAGCTTCCTACCCAAACTGTGGCCACTATACCACTTTCTCAGACCCTGCAGGTTCCAGTAAGCACTCCTGCATGTCTCCTTTTAATTTCAGTCTTGCTCTTAAATCAGTTTGCAGCTATTGAATGTGTTGTACCACAGCCTTTCTGTATTGGATTACAGCTAAATCAACACCATTTAGTCCAGACATGTTCAGAATATTCTCAAGAATTGATCACAAAATCAACATATCAGCAGATGTGGAAAGAAACATTTCCCCTGTTTACTATCTGTGGCTATTTGGTTGCTTGGCAACCCCCCAAATAACTGTTTCTTGCTTTATTCTGCGAAACTGCTCTGCGGTAGTTATATATGAATGTGTGTGAAATACCACTTAGAAAGAGCAAATGAACAAAAAAGTTACAGTGGCAAAATTAATGTAATTAGTCACTTCCCACCTCCGATTATTTGCCTATTTTGATATTGAGTTCTTATAAAACACTGGGTATATGTTTTTGTGTCTGTTTGTGTAAAGTTCATTTACAAAGCTTTACTAGTTTTGACTTAAAATGAAACAGAAGTAGGACATAAACAAGTGCATTTGCAGTTCTAAGGTGACAAAAGTAGTTTGACACAACTTCAAATTTGTGTTTAACTCATTAAATTTAGCGTTGCTATTTGAATGAAAAGTACTTAAATGTAGGTAGAGGCTCATAAAATCTGATAAAAGCTACGAGACCACAACATTGTGTTGACAGCTGAGTCAACACTATGCTATTTTATTTGTCCAGACATGTTCAGAATATTCTCCTGAACTGATCACAAAATCAATCAAATCAGCAGAGGTAGAAAGAAACATTTCCTCTGTTCACTAGTTTTGGCTATTTCAACCCCACAAATCACTGTTTCTTGTTTATTCTGCAAAACTGCTCTTAAAAGAAGCAGCGGGTATCATTTTGATTGTTTCCCCCCTGATTCAAATGTGTGTGAAACTGATTCTGTAAAAAGGTCAGTCAGAAAACTCCCCTGAACAGATGATTGGAGGGATGTACCAGGATGTTTGGGCTGTGATGTAAATGAGACGCAGACCACTCTGTTACTCGGTCACATGGACAGCTGGCAGTATCAGCTGCTTTACACCATCCTCACACATTTTAGAGGGATTAAACTACTAAATATGGAAGCAGAGGCACATAGTTCTTCTTTTCTACACTAAGTTCACATGATGGGGCTCAGCGGGGATAGGCAGTATGATATGATCCTCTGAAGACAATAATAAAAAGTAAATAAATATTGATAACTATCACTTTTGGTGATTAAACTGATGATGCCATGAGCAGGTACTTTGCTGTGTATGCACTTTGTCTTATCTTGTTTTGTGTGTCAACAGGATTTTTCTTGCTTGAGTAAACCGAGCTCTTGATTTATTTTATATCAACACTCTCTATACTTTTGTGATTTATGTAGAGACTGCCCTTTCTTTTTAATTAATGCTTAAAGGTTGATCTTAGCATTTGCCCTCGTCCTGTACCAGCCTTCACAACTGTAAGGTTTTCATCACTCCAACGGTACAAATCAGATTTTGTTTTTCCATTAAAGGGATGCGGCAACTTTTTTTTTTCAGTGTCTTGCCTCACGTCTGAGTCCATGACAAGAAGATGGACACCATTCTTTAAACTTTGCGTGCAGTAAGAAGAAAGAGACCAGCAGAACTCACCCAGCACTAATTAGCTTAGCTCAAACACTGGTAGTCAGTGGGTAGCATTAGCCTGTCTCTGCCTACAGTCATCAGATAAACTCTTCGGCAATTCTATACGGTCCTGTGTGCTTGTTGTGACTTTTTTTTTCTACTGTGTTATGTTACATTATCTATTGTTAGGCTAAGATAAGCACTTTATGTAATTTTCAAAAGAAATACATACAAAACTTAACTGCAGGGCGCATGCGCAAACCACAACGGACATACTTTGTTTTGTTTATCTACTTTAAGCATGTCTGAGGTGTTTTGCGCATTCGCCCTGCAGGTTAGTTTCATATTTCTTTTGAAAATGACATAAAAATGAATAACATAGAGGTATTATTATTATTATTTAATTTTATTTTTATTTATTTATTCATTTATTTCCTTAATTATTTCTTTTTTACTTGTGCCTCCTCCCTGTCTTACCTGTTGAAAGCAGTTGCATGTTGTTTTGCTCTTCTTCTACAGGAAAAGAAAAAAAAAAAAACAGCTTAGTTTAACATCAGAGATGGCTTTTCTAAGTTTTGCACAGGAAGCGGAGTTGATGAGAAGATGATCATACTGCTACTGAGAAGAACACCACAGATCACACACGGTTGTTTGTTCCTGAAATATTTTGGCAGAAAAGGTCTTTTACTGATGTTTGGCAGTTCTGATGAAGAAGCACTTTGATTGAATACTGATGTTTTAACTTTTATTTTTGAGAAATTAATATAAAAGAACTTGATCCACACAGTTTCAGCCACAGCAAGCTTTTTTTTTAAAAGACTGAGTGAGCATACTTAGATGAGGTTGTGGGTTTTGAAAGATGGTGAGTGATGTAGTTGTCAGTTTAAAGGTTGCATGTCCTCATGTGTTAAACAGTTTACATCATGTCTTGGGTGTCTATACAGCAATGTTTTTGTAAACATTTGATATTTGAACATTTTTTAAACATAAAACACGACAAACAAACACACACACATAAAAAATAACTTTCTGCAGACTGGCCGGCATTTTCACAAAGTCCACTTAATGATAAATAATCCATCTGCATTCAGAGACAGCAGGACCTCTTGCAGACACCAATAAAATATTACATTTTAAAAAACAATGTGATGCAGTAAAATGTAATTTGAAAGAAATAACAATACTAACACTAATAAGAAAAGCTATTCCATGTAAATAACATTGTTTTCACATCGTCTTCGTGTGCACTCTGACGCGCTTCTGAAAACGCAAAGGAAAACCTTTCCATTTCTGGTGACAACAAATGGGGCCTAAGTAAATGAGTGCAAAGTGCTGTGAAACAGTGAACTCATGAAGTGCTTAAAGGCTCGAATGCACTTTTCATTGGCAAATGATGCACTTCCTGCAGATTTGCATTTTGTGGGCCGTAGACATTTACTGAGAGTTCACAGCTAACCAGTCCAACTATCTATTCTAACTTCACTGTTGTACAACCAAAGCAGACAGAGATGCTATGTCCATAATAGTAGAAGTCGTTCTTTTTCTAGGCTACTCATAGCCTTCTGATCCAGACTTCAGTTGGATGAATCACAAGGAGACCGAAATCATACTTATTTACAGTACTTGAGAGATTTTATTCCGTAATTGACATTTTATGCGGCTCATATAGCTCGGTGTTAACCTCTATTGGTACATAAATGTGCGAAAGGTATGAGCGATAACGTATATTGTGGTTGTTCGTCACTGTATCCGAGGTCAGCACGGGTTCACTGCTCCCCAGCCGGTGTGTTTGTTCTTTTGCCCTCAGCGTGCCGCTCCTTCCTGTGTGGGCGGGGTGTAAAAAAGAAGAAGAGGTTTGTTGAACAGGGGCATAAAAAATCTAGTCCGCATCAACTCAGGACTCGCTGTTGTAACGTGTTCAGTAGAGGCAAGGAGTCTTGAAGTTTTTTTTATTGATCTTAGACGATTGAATATCGATTTTATTAAGCTAAGGGTTGACGGCTCGGTCCACCACGTTTCGTTGTCGTCAAGTTGGAGCCGTGCGGTTTAAGAGCTAAAACAAAGCGGACCCTTATAACATTTTA
Source organism: Cetoscarus ocellatus (assembly GCA_037902135.1). Classification (NCBI taxonomy): domain Eukaryota; kingdom Metazoa; phylum Chordata; class Actinopteri; order Labriformes; family Labridae; genus Cetoscarus; species Cetoscarus ocellatus. The sequence goes on along the minus strand of JBAMNC010000345.1, from coordinate 161,917 downwards.
AGCTAGTCTTCGCCTCTCCTGCCGTTTCTTTAGCTTTAAAGAGGACACTTTTTGGGACCAATGTTACTATAAAACAACAGAATAACGGAACGTAAAGGTAAGGTTTTCTTATTATGAACTGTGTTTGTCAAATTGTATCCGTGTGTCGTGTTAAAAAGCGACTAAAACAGAATTGAAGACAAAAGGAGCAGAAGCAAGGAATGCATGTCTTCAGGGGTAAAACTTTGGGTGTGGATTAACCATAAACTGGTGAACTAACGGTCGATAGATAGTTTTAGTTTTGTTGACACACGGCACAGGGTCTTTCTAACAACATGTCAAGTTACATTTAAGGGTAAATGATAACCTTTTATGTATGAGTGTCCCTCAAACAATGTTAAAATGGGCTTTGTACAGAAAGTAGGCCAGTGAGTCGCATTGTGTGGTAGTATGGATGGTCAAACCTGAGACCACGGTGTGTTTTTCTTTCACCAACAAAGCTTTAGAGAACACTAAATATTATGTGACATATATGCTTTCAGATGTCCTATTATATAAGAAATAGATTGAAAAGTCCAATTGGACGCCACGGCACCAAAGTCAAACCGTTAGAGAGGTCTAAATAACGGATTCATATTAATTTAGATGGTTTGTGTCAGTTGTCAACCATCAAAATGTTCATTAACTTGATAGATGATCGATTTATCAAAGTACTTTGGTGAAAAGAAACGTTTAATGATCTTGTTCCACTTGTTAGAAAGCTAACTTGTGTGGTTCTTATATAAAACATGGCCAAAGAAGACAGGCCATTTCAAGAAAAAGTGTTTTGAAGATTTTGTTTGCCTGAAATAGTGATTTATCCCATCAAAATCATCCCTCAGGATGTTTTCTACCCTTTCGTAGAAAGTAAAGGTTGTATTTCAAAGCCATCTGGTCCCCCTAAGGACTGCTGTTAAAACATTTGGTTCCATTTGTCCGACCACACTTAAACCAATTTGTTAAACATCTTTCTTTAACATTTATATATAAAAGGCTTTAGATGTGGTCTCACAGATTTAATGCAACTCTCAGCCAATACTGACACTCCACTCCATTTGTTTAATATACATAATGCAACTTCACTTCAGATACAGAGAGCATTTAGAGCCAAAGTAAAGGCTGAGAATTATGGTCTTCTCTATTGAAAGTATCACAATACAACAACAAGTGTAATCCATATATTGCAAGGATATGACCGAGGGATATGTCTTTATTGTGTTGTGTATTGGTATTATTATTATCCACTACAACTGGACAATTAATTGAATTTCAATTACAATTAATGCCTTCCACAATCATAAACTGGATGATTGAAATTATCGATTTTCTAAACCAGGACGACAACATATCATGATACCCATAATTTGCCCCTCTCATAGCCAAAATTCTTAAGAAACACAATTTTTAAAGTACATGTTTGTGAAAATGTACTCATAGAAATGTCAAATTGGCAAAACTGGTCGCAAAACTGTCTCAGAATTGTGCTTAAGAGTAATTCCAGGAAAAGGGTTAGAATATATGGTGTTGTGGTGGAGAACAATGCTGTAGTTTTGAGTTGACAAGACCCTTAACGTGAAAGAATGAGACCCAAATGTTCAATTGACAGGATACCTTCACACTTAAATGTCATAAAAGGCTTTTTAAGATTAATTTGTGACCAAAAAAAGAACAAATACAAATTTTGTTCCACTTATATTTGGATTTGTTTTTAATTAGATCTCAACAAGTTTGATTAATATTGTCTCTTTTTTTCAGTCGTTTTTGTACATATACTGGTGGTTGTTGGGTTGTATAATATTTTGTCCCTGTCACCCATGTTGTCTTAAATTATTAAGTACAAAAATTGTATTCATAACAATTAAAGCAAATTATAACCAACCTGACAGCATACCGTTCAAAATTCAAGACTTTTCACAAGGAAAATAAGACTTTCAAGACTTTATAAGATGTTTACAAGTATCATGTAGGACCTCTGGCTTTTACAGATAAAATGTGGCTTTTAATCATGTAGTAACAGTTAATAGTTTTTTTCTGTAGAAACATGCAGCTATGAAATAACTCAAAAACACTTTTATTTCTTTCTTTACTTGATAGTCCCCCGTAAGCAAAATCCACATGAAGAAGAAAGCCAAACAACACCCCTCAGCAAGCCCAACCCGTAAACTTTTGAGTGCAGTTTGACTTGTGAGGAAAAAACCACAGTTGGGCTCCAGCCTGGTCAAACTCCATTGTAGACTGTATAAACTGTGGCTGAGGATACAGTAAGACCAAGACATGTTCACGTCGGCCATATTGGTTAACCAGGATCTCTTGTCAGGCCTTGCCCTCGGCTCTGATTCAGGACCGTTGACTGTGCAGAATGTAAGCTGGACAAGCTCCGTCTTGTCCTCCTCGCTCACTTCCTGTAAAGGAATTGCAGGCTAGGGAGATGTTTTTTTTCTCCTGTGTGGAGACCAATTTTTTGCGTTCTTAGTTTTGCTGCTGGACCTAATTTAGCAAGATGGGAATAAAATGCCATGGGGTAATTACTAGCCTGCCATGTCTTACTGTCAGCATGGTAATGACATAGCAACAGCGCTGTATCATGGTGTGAAAACACATATGTCTTTGATCTGGCACAGTTTGCACAGACCCCATGGATTCGGATAATACACTCCAGGCCTGGTAATTGTAGACATGAGTGTAGACGTGTTGTAGACTGTTGACTCCCTGTAGCTCACTGACTCACTTCCCTTAGCTACATTGTTGTGATGTTTTAACACAGTGAACACGGCTTGGCCAGCAGAAAGGAGTGTCTGGGGCATTTTGAAGGGTCAGTCTTCATTACTCAACAGCAGGCCTTTACCCTGACTTGTCAGACGTGAGTCATGGATGATAGGGCTTCCTGTGACGGAGGGGTGAAGCATGTGGGATGGGGATGTTTTAGGAAATATGACCATGCGTTAAATATTATCCCTTTATGGTTACATTTGTCGTACTAAGGGCTGAATCTACTGTAAACTATAGAAAGCTTATGGACAAAAGAAGTGTCAAACAGCTAAAGAACATGCAGGAAGAAACAAAAATGATCAACATATGATAAAGTGTCAGAAGGTTATTGGTAAAGGGTACATAAATCTGCTGATGAAGGTCAAAACTGGGGTTATTTTCAGAAGTTAACGTGTGATTAAGCAGTATCGTATTTGAGTATCACTGAGCCTATAAATCTGTTTCTACAGATGTTAACCTCCCAAAAAGTCATAATAAAAATTGCAATGATGTTTTGGTCATGCCCTCCAAAAGTGACCATGTGCAATTCCTAGAGATGAACAGTATTATTGTAATAATAATAACAACTGCAGATAATTGCCTAAAACTGTGACAGATCTAGACATAAAAAAATTTCGATAACACTTTTGCTGTACAAATTACATTACATCTGTTGGCTGTAATATTGGCAGAATGTACAAGTGTACCATAGTGGTTTACCTCATCACTAAATGTCATCTCATAACTTTTATAAATCAAGGGCATCATTGTTACCTCTGCCAACAAGGTCATGTTTTTGCAGGCGTTTGTTTTTTTTGAACAGGGGTAACTCAACAATTGATCCTGGATCCTGAATTGATATTGATCCTGGCAGGAGAAAGGAGTGATCTGATTTTGGTTGTGACGCAAATCAGAATGTGGATCCAAGAATTTTTAAAAGTGTTTTTTTTTAGCATTGCGAAATAAGGCACTTTCCCACATTTTTGACATAACTTGCCCGGCAATATTGAAGATGCTATTGTGTAGGTTCGTGCAATATTTGACAATATTGATGACGTAAATGGTCAGTGACAAATTTATTTGTTGGATAGTTGATCTGTTTCTTGTCAGTCGGCACATACACAGTGCTGCTCTTCCCTACTGGAACTGTGTGCTCCCCTATTAAGTGTATTACACCACTGATATTACCTGTGGCGAGGGAGCAAATGGGGCTAACAAGAGTGTTAAAGAGAGGCTTGGGTAACGAGAGTTTTTCAATGTTTGCTCCCATTGACTTTGATTTCTGTACGATCCCAATCACATCATTTAAGAAAACACAAACAACTTTACTTAAAAGTATTCAGTGATGGTATCCTGGCATACGTTAAAAAATGCACGTCGGATTCAAGGAAGCCGTCTGTAGCTGTTGAAGAAAAGCTGATTTAGAGGTTGAGATGATTAAAAAGTTGACTGTGGGTTTGAGCTAAATAAGTATCATTCTCCCTCAACATCAGGCTCAACTGACACATTGAACTCTGCTCAGGTAGGGAGGAGGTGGAAAAGCCTCATATATTTCAGTACCACCATTTTTCCACGACACAGTATGGAGCGAGTTAAGAAGGAATGCGTTACCTCATCTCTCCTGGGAGGGTTCGTAGATCGGGATCTCCACCATGTGACAGAAGAAAACCTAAACAGGTCTCACAGATCATTGTTAGAAAATACACAGCCATCTGAGCTTAACACTCTTCAGGATCAGTCACCTCATCATGAAAGCCTGATATACAGGAGAGTCTGACTTGTCAAATGTCCACATTGCTTGCACATGTGTCAACAGATGTTGAAGATGTTAAATGTCAGAGGTGGTGCTTCATACTCCAACCTTCCTCCCTCTGAACCTTAGTCTAAGTGGATTCAAGAAGTACTTTTTTGTGATAGTAGTTTAAGCTAGAAAATGTTGCCTGATAAAGGGATTTCTGATGCATTATATTTATAAACGATTCAGTATTACTTTTGAGTTTTATTGTACTAAAACAGGGCATCTCCTGGCTAAATGCTGTGTTGGTGATACCTTTGACGTGCTGTAGATGTTTTGTGTTTGAAATGGTTCAAACAAACATGCTTCTGACCATGTTCGGTTCTCACATTAAAACATGCTTAGGGCCTAATAAAATCTGTGTTATTTTTCCCAAATTCCGTTTTAATTTTAACCGTATTCTGTTTGTTTTTTTTCAGTTATGATTTTTTGAGAAAAAGTTAAAGGTTTTGAATATGTTTTCGTTTCCGTATCTGTGTAGACGAGATTCAGTGTTTCCAGAGAAAACGCTGACGTGCGGTGCATGCACAGTACTCTTTCACATAAGGCTGTTGTGCATCCCAGGAACAGGAACAGCAACAACCGCTTCAACCGTCGACCGAGCAACATGTGTGCTGCTTTCTGTGCTTAATTTGTTATCCAGACAGATTTGTCGTCCAGACAAGAAACTCCTGCGTCTTCATGCGTCCACTTGCCATTGTTGTTTGCGAAAAGTTTGTCTTTACCGGAAAGCATACATGTGTTATAACACTGCTGTTTCACTACAAACTGACATCGCCATCTACTGGCCTGGCATGCACACTACAGCATTTTCAGTTGATCTTGAGTCTCCTGTGAACATGGAGTGCTTCTAAAGACGCAAAGGAAAAACCTTTCCGTTTCTGGTGACAACGTTGTTATGTAAATGGGGCCTTAGCCGGTGTCTCTGGCGGCATGTTTGCATTGTTTATGAGGGGGCGGGGGAGGGGAAGGGGAAGTGAAGTGAAGGGTGCATTGTCCCCAGCCTTAGTGGCCCCTATCGGGGCATTTTCCAGAGATATAAGTTCCTTTTTTTTTTAAGAAAAAAAAACTTTGACGTAAAATGTTGGCAATTTCTGTGATATTTCGCGTTTATATTGAAATCTGCTTTTAATGTCCAATTCTGTGATTCCGTCCGCGATTCTGGGATTTTGGATTTTATGGGGCCCTAATGGCCCTTTTCCACCAGCCCGCCTTAGCCCTACTCTACTCTACTCTACTCTACTCGGCTCTACTCGGCTCTACCCGGTTTGTGTTGTGTTGCGTTTCCACCGGCACAAACTAATTTTAGTACCTACTCTGCTCTGGTTCTAATCAGGCTGAGTCGATACTAAAAGGTGACGTCGACCAACTGCCGGCTACTGATTGGTCGGAGAATGTCATCACCGATGGGTCATGAGCGCGATGCCCAAAACAGGACTGCAGTACATACGCTTTGTTACTTTATGGCAATAACTTGCTGCCATCACAATGTTAAACACGAGACTTTATCATTATGAGCTAGCTAACAAGCTAGCGGTAGCTTCCATTAGCTTACCCTCATACATCTTTTCTTTGCAGCCTGATTGCTCTCCTCCTCGGCTTCAAACTGTTGTATAGCTTCCAAAACTCTCCTGTACTTCTCAAGGGTATTTCTTCTCGCGGCCTGCAGCCTTCCTCTGCTTTCCTCTTTGTAACAAAAAGCCACAGACCGAGCATCAAGTATACTGTAGCCTCTAATGTCCTCCACTGTTTTGGTTGTTGTGTTGCGTCAAAATGACATGAACGCAGTGTCGCCCAGCTGTTTCATGGCGACCCTGCCCCCGCTGGGTAGGGGACCGGGCTGGTGGAAAAGCAGCCCAAAGCGAGTAGAGTAGAGCCGGGTAGAGTCGGGGAAAGCCGAGCCGAGTAGAGTAGGGCTAATGGAAAAGAGCCATAAGTGCCTTTTTGAAATGAAACAGATGAAAGCTCAAGTGTTCATCTACACAGTTATAAAGTCACTTTGATAAAATCAGGTATAGGCAGGTTGGAGAGAGGACTTTATTTCTGTGTTCTGTTTTTTCCTGCAAGAATTTATCAGAAGTGTCTGTGGTTTTGTAAAGAGATGTAAATGAGCAGGAAGGTGCAGGATTGTGTTCAATTGCTGCTTGTTAAAACTTTCAGAAAACTACCTTTAGTTGGTCTTTTAGTGCTCAGGTTAAGTTTTGGGTGCCCAGGAGGTCAGCTTTTTTCCTCTATCATTCTTATTATTTGTCTGGTGTCACAGTTTAAAATGAGCATGGATGTGTGCATGTGCAGTGTGTGGATAACATCTGCATTGGTTTGTAAATATATGTTTGGAAAAGGGTTGGGAATTGATAAGTTTTTTACTTCCCTCACTCCCCTTCAAATATGTTGACTAGACACTGATTTTATTTTAACTTCATATTCAAAATAAATGACAAAATGAAAATTCAGACGTTGTAACATCTCTATCGAAACATCACATCTGTGGCATCTTACTGTCACACCTGCTAAACTTATAAATGACAATAAATCATCTCTGTATTTTTTTTCTGTTTCATCGTCAGCTGGATGTCAGCTAGTTAAAACGTGCACATCAGATTGAACGCATTTTTTTTCTGAGGCGTTGTCTGAAGAAACAGGAGTCACCTGTAGATACTCATCTAGTCCGACAACACATTCAGCTTTTGTTTCCAAGCTCCATGTCAGATGTGGACTTGATAAAGGAGACACTCCCATGTGCAGGTTTCCTTCAAACATGCTGATTTTGCAGTGAAGTAATTGCAGCTCCTCCTGATCCTTCAGTGGTCTGCTGGGGGGGAAAGTGTTGCCTGGCTGGGGTGTGGTTTAATTAAGGAAATGGAGGCCGAGTCATGCTGAGTTGTTTGGGGGCCCTAATGGACTGAAAGTGGACTGTGACTTTCAGAGGCAGGTGGGGGCTGTCTGGCTGACCGGGTGGCAAACAGAGCTAGAGGGGGGATGGGCACCAAGCTCATTTTGTGGACTACCAGATGACCCACCCAAGTGAGAACAATGCTGACTTGTGCTGAATGCCACCTTTGCCTGTTTCTCCAAGGAGATCTTGGCACTTCTTAGCTGTTTTATTGTTTGCTTGTAGCAGGTGAAGTTGCTGTACTGTTGCAGATAAGCTTTCACTTATTTGTGAAGAGTATTTTTAAGGAAGTATGTTAAGTTCATACATTCACATTACTTCTCATACTCTCTTGACAATATGCAATTCATCCATGTGCAATCACTTACATTCATGTGCAATTACTTTGTGAATGTGTAAATAATCCTTATAGGATTTACTTTTTAGTTTCTGTATTCAAGCCCTTTTTTATATTTATATTGGTAGAATAATGTACATACTGCTATTTTCATGCTATTTTTATACAATTTTTGTACCTATTCTATATCAACGCTGTCTCCTTTAATGCTGTAACATTGCAGATTTCCCCGTGTGGGATGAATAAAGGTTTATTCTATTCTATTCTATTCTATTCAGGCAGGTACAGCTGGCATGAAGTTTAGATTTGGTCGTCACTGTGAAAGCATTCAGGTAATCACATTGTATTTATAAATGCCAAAAAGTGTATGTGTATTTTATGCCTTTTGTTTTCACATCTCATCGCAGAATGAACAGCCCTGTTTTGGACTGGTAATGGTGTAAAACTTGAGTGTTTAAGGCTGAACATTAGGATTTAAAATCTATTTAGAAGAGCAAGAAACCAATGAAGTACATATTCAGATAAACACATGAATGATAATGAAAAAACAGTTATTAGGTTTATTCTCTTTCCATTCTCTGCATAGTTTATTTTTCAGCTTTGGACTGAATTGGCATTTATTTCTTTAAATGGCAGATGACTTTTTTCAGTACAACATTAATGAGAGATGTTAAGAGGGGAGACTTTGACCAACAACAAATCAATTGTTGCAAATGTTGATCATTGTTAAATGGAGGTTTTGTTGTTGATTATAGGGAGTTTGTGGTGTAGTGATGAAATCATGCAGTATTTTCACAACATGCATGATCTCATTGCTTTGTGGTTGTTGGGTCAATGTGCACTCCACTTTACACGAAGAGAAAAGCACTGTGTGGTTAACCTCTGAATCTATAAAATGAGGAACCACTGAGAAACTAGCTCAACTTGTGGTAACTGTGCAATGACTCCTAGCTTAAATTGTTCAGTACATGCACAAGGATGAACTGTTCACAGAATATTTGGTTGTCAGCGTTGCTTGTTTCATTCGGTTTATAATTTCATGTCTTTAATTTACTGCAGCATTTGATAGACATACTTGCACTTTCAATAGTGGACTCTGACATTCCCAGTTAATTTGGAATATTGAATCTGTTTTGAGCGTAGAAGCCTATGCATTAACAAAATATTTCAACAAAAGCACTTTCTGTAACTGCTGTTTTTATGAAGACATTTGTCATAAAGGACAGAAGAAAGGGGGTGCAGAAATGGGTTACTAGACTCTTCTTTTTGTTAACACGTTCCCAATTTAAGATTTAATGTATTCCTTCTTATAAATCATAGAAATTAGACAGTGTTCCTGATTTTTGTGACAACAGTACATAAAAATATAAACAAAACCTCATGAAGGAACACAATAAGACTGATTCACTGAATTGTGCTCATACACAGGCTAATATGGAATTAATTAAAGATCTCTGAACATTCACAGATGCCTCCTTTATACCTTAAGGCTACTCAGGCTTGTCTTTTCAACCCATATAAACTGCAGCAGGACCAAACCACAGAGACAACAAGACCCTTAAATTAGCTACATCATTGTATTTTAATCTGATTATCAGTCAGTGACATTATCAGAAGGAAGTCTGCTGCCCCAGACTTTGCATTACGAGTTTCCTAGACTTAAAATAATCAATAAGCCACTGCTGCTCCATCAGTGATTCAGATTGGACAGCAGAGCTGGGCTAATATTTGGCCAATTTTAAGCCACAATTCACTGCTTTTTGGTTTGCCTCTCTTGTTTGATCTGTGTTCAAGCGGATCAGAGTTATGTTCTTTGGTCTGAGTTTGTGTGAGCTTTTACACCAGGGTGGGGTGGAGCCTGTCCCGACTGACATTGGGCGAGAGGAAAATTGCCCTTCAAAAATGGCATTATCTATCGCAAATTTTGCAGTGTCATTATTAACAAATATCATTCAATTCTAGTCCAAAGCCCTTTTCACACGTGAAACCCTGAAAATTCTGGAAATCTCAGGGTAACCTGTCAAAAATCTTCCAACTTACTTGTTTAGACTTGTCTCTTGAAGAAGTTCACCCAAGCTGGAAATCTCAGGGTAACCTGTCAAAAATCTTCCAACTTACTTGTTTAGACTTGTCTCTTGAAGAAGTTAGAGTTCACCCAAGCGAATTTAGGAGACGCTTTTAGCATCTGTGAATGGGGCTTAGTGAATAATCTTGCTATTTGCATTCACACATGCAACTTCCCCTAAAAATGCTAAAGAATTTAGAGGCAGACCCAGAAATGTTCCAAAACTGACCCTGCTGTGAACATCCCAGCTGTGTTTTATACCCAGCCTTGTACATAGGTCACTCCAGCTAACTTCTAGGTCCTGCCACCTAGGCTCTGCTTTAGATAAAGAATGTTTATTTTGTGTTTAGTGTGTCATACTCTCAACTATATCTTTGCCTTTTAATTTTTGGACAGCGCATTCAATATATAAACAATAAAACACCATAAGGTCTATTTTCAACTGTTTTATTTGCTCTAACAATGTTAACAATCTTTAATTGTTTATCAGAAAGTATGCAGAGGCCTGCAAGTCCATTCTTCAAGCTCTGCCGTCTATTCAGCTCTGCCTCTCCTTCACCACAGAAACGTGACCGTAGGAATGCCATTGTAAATATGACAGAGAGGTCACATAGAGAGTCGATTATTTGCGACACAGCTACATGTGTAAGCAGAACGATTCTGAGTGAATTAACATCAGAGACAGCGTGACTCTGTGGTCCCTGGGGCATGCTTTCAGTCTGTAGATTGAATCAAAACGCCTCTGGCCCGTCTGCTGGCAGCTAGCAGACCATAACAAGGAGATCTGTGAAGGATTATGTTTCAGTTAGCTCTCTCCAGCAGCTGTTGGAAGAAATTCTTGATAAAGCATTTGTCTTGGTCTTTGAGTGACCCACCTCTGCTGGTGTGGGAAGCTTCTTTATTGAATTGTTTTTACAAAAGCAAATAATACTGGTGTTCACAAAATGTGCGACAAAGGTCTAGAAAATTGAAGCAGGAAGCGGGGTTTACCCAAGTGCAAAATATGATTGTGGAGGTATCTTTTGTAGGTATCTACAACAGCTTTGTCCCCCAAGCCATCAGACTTATGAACACCTAAATTTCACTGCTGTTGTATTCACTACTACTGGACTTTAACCTTATTGATGTACGTATTTTTGTCTTGCTGTACATATTTAATATTTTACATAATATAGATATATTCATGTTCCCCTTGCAGTTTTTGCACATTATTTACAGTAACTTGCATCTTATTATATCCTCTTATATTTGAACTGTATTTGAATCTGTAAACTGAAGCCTATGCAAACGAAATCTCATTCTGTATAAACCTGCTGCATACTGAATGACAATTACGTCTGTCTAAGTTTTATCTGTTGCAGTAAGTGCAATTAGAAACAACATAGTCATCAAATTCTGCATGGCATTCCTCATTTAAGCACACGTTCCTCTCTAAAAAGGGCTGTTTTTGAAAAATCATCTCTGCCATTTCTTAATGATTAGCTTCCAGTTTTTCAGGATAATATGTGGTCCATGTCTCTATCATCAAGATAAGGTTCATCTGGATCAGATCCAGATTGATATACCAAAAAAACCCATCTAGAATTTTATAATGGGAAATCCCATTGACGACATTCAATTATTCATATAAAATCAAATTATTAATTGATGTTCCCAAAACCTGTGTTCGTGCAGGATAACAACCTCCATGTATGTGCTGAGTTTGGTCTGGATCTGGCGATCTAGAATTGTATCTTTTACAGGGGTTGTGGAAAAGCCACTGCCAGGACTGAGCTGCTTGGCGGAGGTCTGTGCTCTCTGAGTGCTTTTCTAGTTTGGAAAAGTGACAGCCCTACTATCTAATATTAACATTTTCTGTGCTGTCAGGCCATACTTGTTTTAATACAGTATAGCGGTATCTGTGTTACAATCCCCCACCCCTCTGTAAGACAGAATAATGTTCACATTCTCATGTGAAAAAGTTCGAGTACGATCTCTTTTATCAAGGAGGACCTGCCGTGTGTTGATGTCCCACACATCTATTTCTGAAAGGTCTTGGTTGCAGTCCTTCTTCTGTCCCCCTTCTTGAGCAGTAAAAAGTACAGAAAACTGCAACTATGATTCAGAGAACTTGAAATGAGAAATAGTGAGGCTAACGCTCAGCATCACAAACACAAAGCGTGTGCTGTCTCTGTCTCCTGCAGTCTGACCATACAAAGCCATGATTAGAAACAGTCTGCTCCTGTTACTCTAAATATTAGACCCCTACGTCTGTCATCAAGACTGCTCATGGAGCAGAGGTTCTGCTTAATGAAAGATTGGGAGATGGGTGGTTTGGGGGAGGGTAGGAGAATTAGTGAAGAGGTTTTTTTTTTAAGTACATCCCATTGTGTGTTTCTGAAGCTTGTATCATCTTAGCAGATTTACAGTGCAGACTTCTTATCTGTCTAGTTTAGTGTTCTGTACGAAAGTGGGATTAACTCACAAGCAGTCAACTGAGTCCACAGATGAGATGAGGCCAGGACTTAAAGAGCAAGGCTGGGTAATATGGCCTAAAAATAAAATCCACACTCAATTTTACGATTTCACACAAACAAAAAAAACTCCAAGTGACACAAACATGACATGAATCAAGTTTTGCCTTTATGTTGTCAAAATATTTTCCCGAACCAAACAGAATTTCTCTCATAAAGTTAAAGTGTGTGTTGTAAAATGTTGATTATGTAGTAGAAATGTAGGCAGGTTTGTCTACATAAACACTGAAAGCTGAGCTATTTTCGCTGTATTAAAATTAAACTCTGATCAATATTTAGTCTCATTTACAAAACAAATACAAGCCTAAACTTGTGCTTGTGAAAAACCTGAAAGGCCTACCATCATGAAAACTGTGAATTTTCAGTATTTATATTTTCAGACATTGCGACAACTTACAATTAGAGTAAGTCAAGAAAAAAAGATTGAAAATAATTCAGATTAATTGATTTAATAGATATATCGCCCAGCACCCAAAGAACATTTGCTTTGGACAATACCTGTGGCTGCTTCTCTGTTGGAGATATTTAGGTTAATTTTGGTTCCCCTTAGAGGTGGATTAATAAATGAGTTGTCTTGAACTGGACTATAGTATAGTGGTCTCTTTTACGGGGTAAGTGGTTAATCAACAACAAAGAAAGACATAAATTAGATAGTTGGTTAGAGATGCAACATTTGAAGTACAAAACTTATGGGTGTGCTGCTGATTGCCTGGTTGTTATGAGCGTACACAGACCCATATGTGTTTAGGCTGTTTCCTCATCCTGTGGCCGGGTTTGATTTCATACTGGGACCAATTTCCTGTGTGTCCCCCTCTATTCTCTCATACCTTTGAAGATTGACTATACTTTAGAAAAAATCAAAATAGGGACAAAAAAGTGTAAAAAAGTGAAATTAGGGTGACAATTAAGGTCATAAATATTGAAATCAATTGAAAAGTAAGATAATTGTAAAATGTAAGATAATATAGATCCAAATCAGACAAGGCAATTTAAGGGAAAAATGTTCAAATCCAGTGAAATGCTGCAATATAAAATGGACTGTGGGAATTGCTAAGATCTTATTGATATCAATACTATTATCAATTCTGCTCATAAATCTAATCTTCTCAGAATTATAAATTATTGCAGCTTTTCTGTGAAAATTTTTTCTCAGGTTTTCAGAGTCAACTACATAAAAGACATGACACTGTAAAACTTCATTGCAGGTCTTTGCCGACAATTATTTCAACATTTTGCTGTTTTTTTCCACCCTCTCTTTTAAACACACTGTCACGACACTACTTGTTGTGCTGTAGGTACTGTTTTGTGTAAAATTAAACCACATTTAGGTCAGCCTCTATCTCCTGACCAGTCGTGCTGACTGCCTCTGAAATTTGCAAGGCCTGCAGAACCAAGTAGAAACACTGATAATGTTTTTGTTTAACATGAAGTAGGGATGCACATCAGCATCAGTTCAACATCAACATGGCCATTTCTTGGCTATTGGCAAATGAATTTGGTCTGAACAGATATCAGTTTCAGTTGTTAAATTATTGTGTAATACCTATTTAAAACTGACAACCACACATCAAACTGCTGAATAAGAGAATATTCTCTTTTTTATGGCTGTAAAATGACTTTTTGGACAAACTGTGATCTGTTTTCATGATCAAACAGAAGAAAACAATAAAAGCATTGTTGGATACTTTAACAAAGCACTTAAAAAACACGGATATTGGTTAAAATTACTGTTTTTAACTTTGGTATTGGAATTGATTTCCACCCACTAGCATGAGGGCAAATTACATTCTTTTGTATTGATCCTCAACGAGAGATAGGGCTGGGAAATGTATTGATTAAATGGATTAATTCAAATTATTTTCTGTGGAAGATTTAAAAATGGAAAATCAAGATTTTTTGTCCTGACATAATCAAATTGTAAGTTGTCGCAATTTCTGAAAATATGAATATTGAAAATTCACCGTTTTCGTGATGGTAGGCCCTGTCAGGTTTTGCACAACCACATGTTTAGACTTGTATTTGTTTTGTAAATGAGGTTACGTTCTCATCAGAGAGCTCCATGTTAATATTCTGTGAAAATGGCTCAGCTTCCAGTGTTGATGTAGACAAGCCTGCCTTCATTTGAACTACATGCTTAACATTTAATGACATGAACCTTAATTATAAGAGGGAAATTCTGTTTGGTTTTTGAATTTATTTTGACAACATAAAGGCAAAACTTGATTCGTGTGATTTTTGTTTCACTTTGATTTTTTTTTTTTTTTTTTTTTTTGAGAGGGAAAAATTGATTAAAATCGTAAATCGAGTTTAGTGGAAAAAAACTACTGGATGGATTTACATGAAAATTTTACCAGAGGTGTGGTTTGGTCCAAGGAAGACGCCATTGAATTTTGGTTGTGATTCAGATATTTGTCTGGATTCAAAAAATTCCCCAAATTCAAAAAATCCCGAATTTATTTTTAGGCCTTATGGCCCATTCCTAACTAGAGGCCTGATCTCTAACAATATTCAGAAGAAATACGGTATTTGGAAAAACAAGGAACAAAGTATAACACTGAAGTACAAAAGTTTGTAAGTCTAAATAAGGAATAGTTTTTCTTGAAAGATGTGAACAAATAGAAGCTGTTAGAAAAGAGCAGAAACGTTGAGGATGAGTAATTTGGGGTTGTTAGATATTCCCCTCACGGTTTATGTTATAGCTTTTAGGTTTATTAGGTATCGTTCCATAAGATCATGAATGGGAATGCTTGCACCTCCTTATCTAATGACATTATGTGGTGCAGAGGGACTAGGAGACCCTTAATGCCTCTCTGTCTGTCAGCTCTCTGTGATTTGCAGCTCTGAGCAGGACAAACTCCAGAGCAGTAAACAAAGCTGGTCTTCAGGAATGTTGGGGAGGAGCCCTAATGGTGTCGAAAATCTCTGCTGTTAGTGGGGACTTGAGCTTTGTGAAGCATCTTGTAGGGTATGCTGTACATTTGGCATGCTGTCAATGGTTTTCACAGGGACATGGTTTAGTTTGTTAGTAAAAAGAAGTTAATAGTTTTAGCCTGGTCAGAAAAGGCACTCCTGAAATTAAGAACCATTTCAGATGGTTCCCCTCTTTTATTATGTTTGTCTTTCACAGTTCCTGACAGCAGCATGATACCCATCTGTAAAGAAAGCCCTTATGGGTAACTCACATTTCAGCTGGTCATTAGGCCCCTTTTCACAGGATGTGGTTGTTTTGCAGATGTCTTTACCGTCTAACCTACTGCACTGCTGCAAGTATGTTTCACATTATAACTGAGCAAACACTTGAGAAGAAGGTTGATACAATAACAGAATGTTAATTTGATAGAACTCTGGTACTAAAGATCAAGCTCTACTGATTATGGGTTTGATACAATGGCAACAAAAATGAGTTCCTGGACACTTTATATTAAATAATTAGTTTTTTATCCCCCAAAACACAAACATATAGACCAAAACAAAACAAGTTTAAGAGTAACCATGTTAACACGACTGTCCACCAAATGTGTCCGAGGCTGTCATAGGTACAATCAATGCTAAAGATGGAATAGCCTTTAAAAATCCAAATTTAATCATGATTTTATGAATTAACATCAGATATGTCTTTAATGAAAGGAAGAACCGTCAGTGAGGAACATTACTGTTATGAGTGTGAAGCTTCCTTTAGGATATGAGGATTGGATTAGGTTCTGATTCTTGATCAAGGTTTTATTCAGTTGCATAGCAATTTTACCAGTGCTTGATGTTGCTAAGTCTGAAAAGTTGACTTTACTTCTCCTGGTAGTATCAGTAAGGTCATTTTAAATAGTCCTGGTTCGGCATCTGCAGCCCCTGTGGACCTGGCAGTTGTACCCCTCCTCTTCCTCCGCTTGATTTTTAAAGGCCAGTTATGGTGCTTTTCCATTTGTGGGGTCTGCTCAAGTAGACTTGACTTCTAATGGTTTGGATTCTACATGCTTAGTTTTCTATTACAGTCTGAGTCAAGGATGGGCAACTGGCTGGGGGCCACATGGGATCCATCTCACTCAGTGCAGCCCCCAGGTCACTCTCAATCATATTTAATAATGGAAACATCAAGAAACAAGGACTTGAAATGTGCAGTGAATTATTTTAATGGTGTTTCTGACTTGGCCCTCTGGC
Organism: Cetoscarus ocellatus; assembly: GCA_037902135.1. NCBI lineage: Eukaryota > Metazoa > Chordata > Actinopteri > Labriformes > Labridae > Cetoscarus > Cetoscarus ocellatus. The sequence continues at coordinate 145,396 of JBAMNC010000345.1, read as the reverse complement.
AAGGGGAAGTCAAGTCAAATTTATTTATAAAGCAGCTTTAAGAAGACAGCAGTCGATCAAAGTGCAGTACATAGGACACATAAAAAGAAGTAAATAAATAAATAGGTTACGATAACATTAGCAAACAAAGATGTCTCAATAGTAGGTTACTTCTGTTAAACCTTGAACCACTGTGTAATAGAAGTACAAGTAACAGAGACAAGTTCTGACATACTGATATCTTTTAGCTTTTTTTGAATGGACACCCTAGAAATGGGCAAACAAAATGATAATGAAAGCTAACTTAACTTCCATTTCAGTTTAAACTATATATATATATATATATCAACTTACCCAGCTGTAAAAGAACATTGTTGTACTTCTATGTGATTGTTTTACACGTGAAGCGTCAACACATGCTGTGCTTGACACTTGCATTGAGATCTGTGCGCTTTCCCCTCTATTTTAATGTCCTCATTTGAACTCCGACAACATTTTTTTGTACATGCGTTTATTCGATTTTTGTTTGCAAATTAAAGCAGATCAAACCATAAGATATCATTACATTCAACAAAGCAAACTTTTCTTCCCTCTTCTCCCTCTCCTCTCCTCTTTCCCTCACCAAAAAAATATAAGATAACGTGGTTAAACAATCAAAAAAAGAGAAGAAAAGGAAAGTAAGAAATTAAAAGACAGAGTAGTGTTCATAGCAGTAAGATATTTGGCATGGTATACAGTATGTATATGCCACAGGTACATATACATATATGCACACTCTCACTTTAATTATATAGACAAATACTGAAAACAGTTTTAACACTGATGAATTTCAAGGACGTTTCTTAGAACGTTATATAAACTCCGAAAACATTTGACTTGGTGAATGCATCTCTCAAAATCAAACTGGAGACCTTTTCGTCTGCTTCTTTCTGATATCTCTGAAGAATTTGTCCAGAAATTTGTAGATATTCCCTGAGGAATATCACTCGCCAGTATTGCTAAAAACTCCATATTTCTCATTCAAGGAGGGAAGAGCTTGACAGCCGTAGCAACAGTAACCAATGGGGGGCAGGGGCTTAGCGAAGGGTCGATTGCTAAGGAAAAACCAAACAACCAAGCATAGTCGACGAGTCGAGCTGATACCACACAGTGGAGAGAAGTGACGTGGATTAGTGCGTTGCTGTTCTAAAAGTTGAATTTTGTGAGCAACTGAGAGCACTGTGATTGTGACAACAAAAAAATAATAGATACATAGGCACTAATGACCTAGTGGTAGTCTCCAGGTGTCCAATGTGCAGTGGCTGATGCTGGGGTTCTAGATTTGATTTTGGCCAGGACGTTTTTCCCTTGTATAATTATCCCATTATCTGTCCCCACGTCATGATGTCTGTCCACTATCCACTTTTGCAAAGGCAGAAAAAATGGTTTTGTATCATAAAAAGTGCTGCAAGGGCTGTGACCGGATATGGGCCCTTGAAAAACAAGAGTGTGTAGTTTTAGCAGACTGAGTTAAAAAGGAATGAAAATGTTTGCTGGAGAATTTCAAAAGAAAACTTTCTCAGTTAGGCATGAGACAAAATGTCCTTTTCTGTGGTGTGAATATGAAATTCTCTGTAATCCTTGGGCACCATCACGAATCAGATTAATGATATTCAGCAGAAAGGGACTATTTCAGGACTCTGTTAATTTAACTTCTGTCAGCGCTGGCTGTTTATCTTACTGAGGTCACATACACAGAGCGTTGGACAGAGTTTCTCAGTTTGAGGATAGGGCGGGCTCTCAACGATGTGTGTCAGTGGACTTGTGGGAATGGCCGAGATTCAGGATTAGACATGAAGCAGCCTGACCAAATATGGGAGGGCACACAAGCACAGAAACACAGTTAACCCTTGACTGTCTGTTTTCTGGCCTTGGAACTTTTTTCTTTTTCTCTTTAATTAACGTTGACCTACCACCAAAGCTATGTACCACCACATAGTCACTTTGGAGACTTGGTTCTTTGTTTAGTTTTTGTTGTTGTGGCTTGCTAGTTAATGCCTATCATCTTTGCTCATTGTAGTTCATGAAGCAGTCCTCTGATGCCTCTGTACCACAGTAATTCTACTTCGGCCTACAGCTTTAGCTGTCCATCATCTTAAAGCTTCTTCTGCTCTGTTAAAGCCATTACAAATCTGCTGTTAAACTCATTATGAGTCACTGTGAATCAGACTAAACAAACCAAGCCAAAATGTGACTGTGTCCTCATTTATTATGTCTTCTTAGCTGCTCTCTGTCTTGCTGTTTTGTCGAGTCTTACCTGAAATGCCTTGTAAAGACTCAGGCCTGTAACAGCATGAACGTTTTCAACCTACAGTCAGAAACAAGTATGTGGCACAGTGGTTTGTGAGAGTGCTGATGAACTGACGCCACTTAAGTGTGAGGAAATCATTGCTCAATATTTGATATACACTTGATATACGAGTGTAGATTAAGGCAGACATGTCAGCATTAGTTTGGCTCCCGCATATTCAGGAAAAGTCTGAATTTGTGTTAAGTGACTTTTAGAGGTCCAAAACCCTTTAAAAGTCAGATTTTTACTTGTAAGAGGTCTTTATGTCTGAGACATGTCTTAGTGCTTGATCAAATCTACACCGTCAGATAAGCCTTATGTGTGCACTCTACTGTTCTTATGAAATATTTTGTGTGTTCATGTGACAATTTCATCTGCATATAAAGCAGCGTATAACATATTCACTGACAAACGGCCAACATGAGGGAGGAAGAAAATACAGTGTTACCCTCAGAATGAAGCTACACCTGAGCTGTGGAGGTGGAAGCATAACCCTATTTACTGTAGTAATAAAAGCCATAGAGTCCAACTTGAAATCCACAAAGTACTAATGCCAAGGTGTTAACACTATGTAACATTTGCAGTGTATACAATATGAATATAAATATGACAACACTGTTTGATAATAAGAACACAGTTTAGCAGTAAGGATGTTTACTGGATATTACATTTGTTTAAGGACAAATATCAGAAATCTAATTCAGTATATTGGAAGTACACTTGTGTATTTTGCCGATATTACTTCTTATATATTGGCTTTTAATAGCTGCAAAAATTTCAATATTGGCCCATACTGATATTTAACTTAATAGGTCAATATCAGCAGATACCGATATCATGCTTATAATATTGTGCATGCTTAATGAATAGACAATAATCACAAACTTGGAGGGGAAATTGACACTTTGAACAAAAGTATTTTTGTCATAATAACATATCAAAGCTAAATATTTCTGTCCCTACTTTTTTATTTTCTCCTTTTGCAGGTTCAAAATTGTACTGAGGGGATGACAAAAGGTTTTAGTAACAGAATAAAGACACATTAAATACATTGATTGAACTTAAGAGGAAAATGCAGGTGTATTTGTTTTACTGTCATTGCTACAGTTATGTTTGTAACAAAATTTGCAAATGAAAGTTTAGATTTACAAAAGACTAAACTAAATGAAATAACTAATTAACTAAACGAACTAAACAAAAAAATAGATCATTATATGTCATGTAAAATGAGAAAATGTGATCATGAAAAAGTTCTATCCTTGATTTTTCATACCTGCCAAGTAGAAATACAAGAAATTTCAGGGTTTTTGCAAGAGGGGTGTCCTAGGCCTTCAAAGGTTTAGCTCCTGATGTAGTCCACATGTAAGTTCTTGTTTAAGAGGCTGTGACTCCTGAACTCAAACCAGAGAAGAAGAACTTATTAACTTTTTGGAAAGGTGTGTAAAACTAAAAATGTCATCCTTTTTCATGTCAGTGATCACACCTTTCCAACCCTGCTCACTAGTTTTTCTGTTTTTCTTGTTCTAGATGGATTTCCGGTTACTTGTTTTAGCAGCATTATCAGTGGTCTTTGGAGGCAGCTGGGCACAGCAAGGTAAAAGCAAGGACGCTTCATGACATCCTAGCAAATCCACTGCTTTTCTTATCTTTACTGTTAATTATTTAACACACTGTGTGACAGTTTTTCAGCTCTCTTAGCAGAATGCTAATGCATGCAAAGTCACAATAGCACGCATTGTTATACGTTTTTTTCAATTCAATCTTTATTTTTACCATGGATTTTTCCACTGAGATACAAAGATCTCTTTTGTGAGGTAGTCCTGACCAAGACAGCAAACAACAAACAGTAGATTATAACTCACAAAGATTTTCTCAAACTTCAAATCAGCATTCAGGCATAAAACATGCATATACACTGGTCAGATGATCCTTAATTCTCTTTTAAAAGCCTCTAATTTAATTCAGTGCTCTAGTTTAAGGTGAATCTGCAAGTCAGATCAAGATGCAGAGTCACCTTTAAAGGGATATGGCAAGTTTTTTTTGTTTTCATGTCTTGCCTCACTCTCTAGTCCATGACAAGCAGATAGACACCATCCTTTGACTGTGTGTGCAGTAACAAGGAAGAGACGGGCAGAGCTCGCCCACCGCTAATTAGCTTAGCTAGCTTAGTTGTGACAAGTTTTTTTTTTTTTACTGTGTTGTTATGTTATCTCTTTTAGACTAAGGTTAGCACTTTATGTAATTTTCAAAAGAAATAAATACGAAACTTAATGGCAGGGCGCATGCGCAAACCACCACAGAAGTGCTTGTAAGTCAGTCAACAAAACAAAGCCTCTGTTTACAAGTAGAAGAAGATCATAGGATAACGTTAAAAATAACATGGTGCGGTAAAAAGAACGAGTCACAACATGCCCACAGGACCGTTTAGAGTTGAAGAGTTTTACCTGACTGTAGATAGAGACAGGCTAACAGTGCCCATTGACTCCCTGTGTTTGAGCTAAGCTAATTAGTGGTGGGTGAGCTCTGCCTGTCTCTTCCTTGTTACTGCACGCACAGTCTAAAGAATAGTGTCTATCTGCTTGTCATGGACTCAGGAGTGAGGCAAGACATGACAACAAAGAAAATGTTGGCGTATCCCTTTAATTCAAATGTTGTATTAGTTTAAAAACAGAATTAAGAACACTTTGTGTATGTATACTAATATGACCTGATAGTTGTACTGATCAGTCTTCTTGTTCTAGATTTCCATTGTATACATTATTGCTTTTATTTTCTTTACTCTTCAGATGTTATCTTTCTTCATCCGTGGTTTAATGGCTGCGTGGATCTTCTTGGCTAATGTCAGGAGGCTTTTTTTTACAAGCTGACGTCACCACTTGGTGAACTGCCTCCAGCTTTTCTCAGTGTGACTCAGTTGTCTGAAATGGGCAGGGGTGTTTTTTCCAGCCAGAACCCAAAGCTGTTTTGAGTTTGTGAACTAATGGAAAATTTGTTGTCTCATCTTGGCTAAAAGGAACTTTTGTCTGTTTCAGAGGGAAGCATATGCATCAAAGAAGGCGCACAGTCATGTGGAGAGTGCATCCAGGTCTCAGAGACGTGTGGATGGTGCACGGATATAGTGAGTTTTATTGATAAAGTTCTCCGTAGTATGTATTCATATGAATGAAAACAGTGTTCTAGAAGATGTCCCACACTTGGGCCTGCTGCAATCAGTGTCGGTTATGGTTTGAGTGGCAGCATTACTCCATGGTAAATTTCCCAAACGCAGCTGGAAGTCATCGTCTTATGCATTACATGTTACAGTTTCTAATAAATTAAACAAAAGACCATACTTTGTTAAGTCTCCTAGAACTAGACTCAAGATGAACAGCAAAGAAAATATTAGTCCTGCCTACGACATTTTGATTTCATGATCTTAGTCTGATTGAGTTCATGAAATCAAAACACATTTTTAGTAGATAATGTAAATTTATGCCATCCTGAATTTCATTCAGCTCTATATTTCCATATCATAGATGAGGAACTTTATGAGTGTTATTGTAAGAAGTGTGCCATGAACAAAGAACCAAATTATGTCGCCGCACAAGTGGAAGCAACTTCTTTTTGTCAAAGTTTTCCAGGTTCTCCCCTCAAACTTAGTCTCCAGTTGTTCTTTTTTGTTCCTGTATTTCTTCAAAATTAAAAAACAAGTCTTATCTGATGCATTAAGATAGATAAAGGGGAGGAACACACAGCCTCTGAGGGTCATATGGTTTGGAAATAATCAGGCCAAAGCACTTTTTTAGTTTTTGACTGCTCTCATTGTCTCGAGCTCTCCTCAGTTATGCCTTGTGGGTTATCATGTGCATCCAATCTGCTCTGTATGCCCTGAGCCAATCTTCCCAGCCATGTTTTATCCTGCAGCTTCAAAACAATGGGCCTAAATACAAACAGACCAAAAAAGAAAAAAAGGGATTGATTCCAGATGCCATATTGGTCTAACAAGGTAATTCACATTCTGTGAGAGATCCCCAAAATATGTATAAATACATCCATGTCCTACATCAGTGCTGACCCAAACTCAAATGTGTGGAGGCCCAGTTTGAAACTTAAAATATGAGACCCACCAAAACCCTCATTAAACAACAATTTAAAACTCTGTGTTAAAATACATGAGGCCTTTATGATATTAAAAAAAACATACCTGATGTACATTAACATTGTTCAATATTGAGATAACCATATTTATATTGTGATAAATTAACAAAAGATAAGGAGTGCACTTAAGCTATACAGTTTCAGTTACAGGGGGAAAAGCAGCTCCATTATACCACACATTCAGAAAGATAAACTGACTCACTTGATTTAAAAAAAACCCCAAAACAATTATTGCAATAAATTCAACCAGTTGTGATATGTTTTTTGTGAATAATATAAGGATAATTGCAAATGTCTGTGCACCCATTGTGCGGATTGAGCGATTATAGGGGTGTCAAAAATAAATGTAATTATAATGTAATATAATATTAATCTTATCATTATGCAGCAGAGATGAAGATTCTTTGATGCAGAGACTGTCAATAATAGTTTAATCTTGCAGAGGCAGGAATATAGGAAGATGAGACCTAAACCAAAAGCCAATCTAATTAATAAAAAGAGTTCATATTTATCTGGCTGCTTGTATTTTTTTCGTCTAAAAAGTAGCTTGGTGCAGTAGTATGGGAAATCAGGGATCCTACTCACTACGTTGCATCGTGAAATCAAATCAAATTGAATTGTTAGCTTAATAATTTTAATCGAATCAGACTAGTGAAGATGCTCAACTCAGTGGCCGTGTATTGTTAATTCTGGGACTTGATGTGAATAAAAATATGAAATCAAGTATTTTGTTCATTTGGAACGGGGATGGGTAACTGGCAGCCTGGGGTCAAATGCAGCCCTCCTCCTCACTAAATATGGCCCTGCCAGTAACTTTAAATTTCCAAAAGTTGTAGACGTGAAGATGGCAATCTGTCTTGCGCTTCAGTCTGACTGACCTCTACAAGCTAAGCAGCTGCTCATTTATTGAAAAAAAAAAAAAAAAAAATAACAATAATAATAATAATTGGCTTAAATTTCATGTTAAGCTTTATGTTTTTTTCCTTTGAGGTTTTTAATTATCTTTGCTGGTATCATAGATGTTTAGATATATTATCTAGATTTCCCGTGCACAGAAACCTCACATTCACAAAATTACTTTTTTCCAGGAAATGAAAAAATCATGTTAATTTTGGATTAAATAAGTAATATGTCATTGTTGAAAAAAAATCTTTTTTTAATTGGTTTAGAAAACCCCACTAAGGTGACCAAGCGCACTAATTTATGTGAAGAAATGTAACTCAAGAAAAACATGCAACAGTGACAATATTTTCTTTTTTATTTTGTTTTATTTTATTTTATTTTATTTTTTTTGTGGTTAATTTTGATTTTCTGATTGAGAGTGCGTGTCAGTTTGTAATAATGTGGCCCTCTGAACAGAAGAACAACACTAATGTAGCCCTCATGGTCACCAAAGTTGCCCATCCCTGATTTTGACCAATATTCTTCATCATGAGAGTTTGTCCTACTCTAAACATAAATGTAAAATTGACTGTAAAAAGAGGGGCAACAATGATGTTTCCATCAAAAAGAAATCCTTATAGCCAGAATTAAGTTTATTTCTAAAGTAGCTGCTACTGTTTTCACCACAATAAAGGTGTAGAGAATCAACATAAAACTGGGATAAAAGCCTGACTATGTCTGTTTGGTTACAGAAATCAAGGTTAGACAGACTGTTTAGTGATAACAGTTATAAATAACTGCAGCCTCTTCCTTCACCTCTGTATAAAGAAAAGGATGATGAATAAGTAAATTAAGATCCAAATAAGAAAAAATGTCAGTGAAATTGAAATGTAATGTAGATGATCAAATCTTGCTTTATGTAGATTTTTCTTTTTTAAAAAAATGTAATACATCACATTAGAAAAAAAAAATAGTTGGAAGTTGCTTGTTTTGGGCTTGTTTTAATCGACCTGGTTGCTTATTTTGGTAGAAAAATCTGGCAACACTGAACTAAGGTTAGACAGATCTGCATGAATGGAAGCTTGAGTGTGCACGTTCAGTTAATAGGCATACAGGTGCAGGACAGAGACATCAACAACTGCAGAATTGTGGTGAAAAGCCCACCCGAGGGCCCAGCTCACACTTTGGGAAGACCTGTCCTACATAGCATTTGCTAGACAAATCTGCAGGCTAATGTAAATAATGAAGGAATTAATTTTGATGATAGAAATCAGTTTTTGTAACTGTTATTTTAGATATATTCTAAATTGTCTTTGGTGTCCCTCTTACATATTCAAAATGATGTCCAAGGTTGCCATGTGTAACTTTGCAAATTGCCCCGATGTTCCTTCAAACGAAGGCAAATGCCTTTTCACTTCAGACATTTCCTTGTGTCTTCTTGACTGTACATCCCAAATGAATATTTTGTTTTCTTTCTGTGTCTGTGTCTGTGTTTGGTTGGAAAATCTGCATCAACTGTTGAGAGAAAATGGTTAAAATTGTATTTTGTAAGTAAACTAACAGTCCACATGCATTCTTGACAAATATCTTTTTAAGACAGACTTTTAGACGAGTCAGGAGGGCCTGGTACCTTTTGTTTGTTAAATGTTAAGGAGCAAGTTGCATCTTTGAATAATTTTAAAGAGTGAGACAACACATATAAGATGAAGAGAGCAGGACTTTGGAATATCTCTTATAAATGTTGCTGAACATCAACCTCTCTTTTCCAGGACTTCCTCGCTGCAGGTGAAGCCAAATCAACTCGCTGCGATGATCTGAAGTCCCTGAAGAAGAGAGGCTGTTCTGTGGCCAAAACTGAAAACCCGCGTGGAAGTATCACCATCAATAAGAACAAACCAGTCACAAACCGCAAGAAGGACGGAGGAGAGAAACTGAAGCCTGAGCAGATCACTCAGATCCAGCCTCAGAAGCTCACCCTGACCCTAAGAGCTGGTAAATACTTTGGTTTCACTCTCTGCAGGACTTCATGTAGCCTGAGCTGCATTAAATACTTAAAGAATCTTAAACTACATGGTAGAGGACATCCTACAAAGACAAAAAAAAAGCACCTGTTTTCAAAGCGTGTCAGTTTAAGCCCAAGCAAAGGTGTATCAATCAATCTTTATTTGTATAGCACCAAGTTGTAACAAGTGATATCTCAAGGCACTTTACAATGGAGCAGGCTGAAGACAAACTCTTCATTTTATAGATATATGCATAAATACATACATACATACACATATATATATCCATCCAGGCAGAGGCAGAGGGATAAAAATAACAATTTAGGCTAGGGACAAACCCATGGACGCCTTGATCATAAATTTGTCCTCATCATAATTTGTCTCTGCTGAATATAAACTTATTTAAGGTCAGCCCCTTGAGATGTGGCAACCCCTTTTTCAAGAGGGTCCTTATGCCTATATGGTTGTAAATAGAGGTATATAGAGGTATAATCAATAGAGTACCATGTGGAGTTACCTAAAGCCGAGGGCAACTGGTCCATAAAGAGAAAAGGTTATTATTCAGTCAAGTCTTGTCAGAATTTTCACTTCTGTGATGCTTTTTCATTTTCCCCAGAGTATTACAATTTCATTTACTGATAAAACATAAATCACTCAAACATATAAACACAAATTCAAGGCTAAGCAAGAAAAGGAGAAAGAAAAATGAATTAATAAATAAACAATTAAATGCATAATAATACTATATAATACAATATAATAATAATACCCAAAGTGTACATTATTGTGGCAGACTTGTAGATATCCTTGATATCAAGCCATATTCATACAATTTTTCATTTGTTTCTCTAGTTCTTTTTATCAATCCACGAGAAAGAGTAACAAAAAAATAATAATAAGAGTTAAAACAATGAGGTAAAGAGAGGTGGAAAAAAAAGTATCTGATATTTTTCATGTTTGACTGCACCAAAATTAGCTAAAACATGATCAACACAACATATTTTCAAGTCTGTGAAGGGAGACTCAGAGAGAGAAACAAGAGGCCTTGTTGAAACAATAGTAACTTCTGTTTTGGACACTCAGACGCTAAGTGTTTGTCTTCAGTATTTTGTGTGTAAAGGTTTCAGTGTGTCCTGAAAACCCTTTGATATCAGGCCCCTCACAGCACATATGGAGGAGGTCTGGGATGCTTTGATCAGGATTGGTTGGTCATGTAGTCTTAACACTTTCTGTCATGCATTAAACACCAAATCGATCCACAGACGTAGTCCTCCAGCCAGCTTCCAATCTTTGAAACGTCTGTCAGTGAAGTTGCACACTTATATTTATGCTTCGTCTTGTCTTCAGTCACACATCTTTGGCCTCCTTTGGGATCCTGTGGCCATTACAGCCATCAAGAAAGCCTGTGCTCTCCTCAAGTTTCCCTTTTCCTTTATTCTCTGTCTTCTTTCCGCTTGTTGATGCTGAAAAACATGTCGTAGGAAGAAAACAGGGAACATCTTAAGGGACAATAACTACAGAGACAAAGTCAAAAAATAGCTCATCTCTTCTTCTTCTGCTGTTTCTTATGAGTCATTCAGCAGCTTATGCTTCATGTCTCTCCAGCAGTTGAGGTGCTCTCAAGAGCTTTGTGAGCAGTACTGCCACCCACTGGGGATAAATGCTCAGAAATGATGGGTGGGCTCTTGTTTCATGGAGGGCACACAAGTAAATTCTGGTTGTAGATCATAACTGAGTGTTCATTGTTAAGGCTCTAGTGCGCACACACACAGCCAGCTTGGTATCTGAGGACCCAAAAGGATGTTTATTTGTGTTACCGTGAAATTAAAACATCTTCCTTGCTTTTACTACTAAAAAACTAATGATTAAAAGCCAACAATTTTACTCAAGTGTCTTAATATTAGTAATTCATTATTAGTTAATGCATCTGATTTTTTTCTTTAATATATTTTGCTGTTCCATGTAGACTTTTTCAGGTTTTTCAAGCAAGTCCAGCTTTATGCTTTGATTTATTTATATTAAATGAGTAGTTTATTCAGACTTGTCTGGCAAATGAGACGTAAAATAAATATCTGAAATTTATACTAGAAATGAGACAAATAGATTTGCAAGAATGAGAGTTTCTGCAGTGTGTTCAGGATGAACATACATACACTATATAGCCAAAGTTATCTACTCACCTGCCTTCACACACACACAAACTTAATCCATAGGGTGTAATATGATGTTGACCCTTTGCAGCTATAACAGCTTCAGCTCTTCTGGGAAGGCTTTCCACAAGGTTTAAGAGTGTTTATGAGAATTTTTGACCATTCTTCCAGAAGCACATTTATGAGGTCAGACACTGATGTTGGACGAGAAGGCCTGTCAAAGTTTTGCCTTTGAGAAGTAGTCTAGTAGTCCTGTCTTTAGCTCTTTAGATTAAACATAGCTAGTTTCATTTAAGTCTACATACATTTAAATGTTGAATAAATAGCTTCTTATGACTGTTACATTTATTTGTCCCTCTGGTAATAAGGATAGTTTTAATGTGGCCCTCTCAGTAACCAGCATAGTCCATCCTTGAGTTAAATGGTGAAGTTAATTTCTTTGCTGTTGTTCATTCTCTGATATGCAATTAAACATTGTAATGTTATATTCTAAAGGTGAACCCCAAACGTTTGAGCTGAAATTCAAGCGTGCTGAGGACTACCCCATCGACCTGTACTACCTTATGGACCTGTCCTTCTCCATGAAAGATGATTTGGAAAATGTGAAGAACCTCGGCACTGACCTCATGAAGGAAATGCAGGAGATCACCTCAGATTTTAGAATAGGTAAAAAACACTTCACACTAAAAGCTCTGTTGTGTTACACACACGTGTTCAAAGTTGTTCTAAAAGAAACTCTCTCTCCTTTAGGTTTTGGCTCTTTTGTGGAGAAGACGGTCATGCCTTACATCAGCACCACACCAGCCAGACTCATCAACCCGTGCACATTAAACCAGAACTGCACGAGTCCCTTCAGCTATAAGAACGTCCTGAAGCTCACAGACAACGGGAACGAGTTTAACCGATTGGTCAGCCAGCAGCAAATCTCAGGAAACTTGGACTCTCCAGAGGGGGGCTTCGACGCCATCATGCAGGTGGCAGTCTGCGAGGTGAGAACCTGTCTTTTATTGTTTTCCCTATTCCCCTAGAACTCTTATTGTAAGGCAAGGCTCTTAACGTGTGGCCCATTCTTCTTTTGTCTTACAGGAGCAGATTGGCTGGAGGAATGTGACTCGTCTGCTGGTGTTCTCCACTGATGCTGGTTTCCACTTCGCTGGGGACGGCAAACTGGGCGGCATCGTCTTGCCTAACGATGGAAAATGTCACCTGGAGAACAACGTCTACACCATGAGCCATTACTATGTACGCATTTTTCCGAGAATTTCCCCTCTCTGAATTTCTTATCATTCACTCCCCTTTTTTAACTTTATTTACACAAACAGAAGAAGACAAAACCAAACACTCAACATAAGAACATTACAGATCACAATACACACAACACAGACTTGACACAGAAAAAAAAACACAGTCATAAATGAAAGCACTCATGTCATCATGAACTTCATCATCATCAGGCCATAATATAATATACAAGCAAGAGTACGCAAAATGAATTGGCTTACCAGTTTTGCACTTTAATAAACTTTTCCCACATTTCTAAAAATTTTCATTGTTGTCCTTTGTCCTCACAATATAACCCTCCAAAGTGAAGTAACGTTTAATAAACTTTCTAAAGTAATATATATTCAAGGAATCCAATTCAGCCCCTTTAAAAATAAATCTTTTTCCTAACAAAAATAGATTAATAATATAATTGCTTGTTTCTCTTTCATCACCCCGTATCAGAGAAAAAAATCTATCTGGAAACATAATTTCATTGCAATACACATCCTCTGAATATCCCTCCAAAATGCAGACAGAAATGGGCAATACCAAAAGAGATGTACCACTGACTCTGCTTCTTCCAAACAAAAACATTCACTCGTCGTTGTTAATTTATCATCTGAGCTGAATGCTCTCCCTTTGATAGTCTTAAGTTTTTCTCAGGAATGCACAATATTATCAGCATGATTTCTGTATCAACAGATTATTTATGAGAAGTGGCAGTCAAGAACATTTCTGCCGATGTTCACTGCCTATAATTTGCACCTCTATATTATGATTAGCTTAGATTTTCAAACATATTGTTAAACTATAATAGGCGATATGGCCCAAAACTAAAATCCTCTTTTTTTTTCCAAAACACTCGATTTATGGTTTTAATCTTTTTTTATTTTGCCTCTCAAAAAAGTTAAAAAAAAAAAAAAAAAAAAACTCCCAATGACACAGAAATAACATGAATCAATTTTTACCCTTATGTTATCAAAATATTTTCCCAAACCAAACAGAATTTCCCTCTTAAAGTTAAAGCGCGTCATAAAAAAATTGATTATGTAGTTTGTCTACATAAACACTTACCGAATTAACATGAAACTCTCTGATCAATACTTAATTTTATTTAAAAAACAAATATTAGCCTAAACATGCTTGTTTAAAACCTGACAGGGCCTTCCATTGTAAAAACTGTACATTTTCAGTATTTATATTTCAAACATTGCAGTAACTTACAAGTGGAGTAAGTAAAAAAAAAAATCTCAATGTTTAATTTTGAATCTCCTGCAGGAAATAATTAGAATCAATCTATTTAATCAATATATTGCCCAGCCCTAATTCTTATTTTATTTTATTTTTTATTCTCTTTTTATTGAAGGTTTTCTAAAAGAAAAGAAAAACGTTGACAGGCAGTCCAAAAATCTAAATGATTGTTCATACATGAAATAAATGTTCCAAAACCTCTCACCTAAGAATGTTCCTAGTTTAGACACACATGGACAAAGACAAACATACGCATGGATATGCATGTAAGTATCCATACAATTGGATGTACACATAAAATGCATGTACCCACTACACCCAATTTACACTTACATATCCGTGTAAATAGTTAGATAAGAATAACAGTGACAACAACTGACTGAGAGGGTAAAAAAAGATGTGGTCCTGGACATGAGGCCTGAATGTTGAATGTAGACTCCAAGTATTTAATGTTGTTAAATTATGTAATTCTTATTTTATTTCAATTTTTCTTTCATTAATATTTTTCTTTACCATTGGTTCATAGGACTACCCCTCCATCGCTCATTTGGTTCAGAAACTGAGCGACCACAACATCCAGACCATCTTTGCTGTCACAGATGAATTTCAGCCTGTTTACAAGGTGAGCTTTGACTCTCAGTACAGCTTTTTACTTCCACTGGCTGCTTTCATCAAAGTGTTAACTTTTCTTAAATGGACTGGAAAATGAAAATTGAACTTTTGCTCACTCCCTCACCTTTTACTCTCTCGTCTCCTTCAGGAGTTGAAAAATCTCATTCCTAAGTCAGCTGTTGGCACGCTGTCCTCGAACTCCAGCAACGTCATCAAACTCATTATTGATGCTTATAATGTGAGTCAAGTGATACCATAAAGTTCTTCTAAACTTTTCATTTTTGTTGTAATAATTTGATGCTTTTATGGGAATTAGTATTTTCTCATGATGTATTCCAAGTTGATGAATGTGTCATGTGTTAAACAAACACACGGTGCACTTGTGCAAGAGCCAAGAACTGATGTCTGGTCTCTCTCTCTCTCGTGTTGGACAGTCTTTGTCTTCTGAGGTCATTCTGGAAAACGGCCGGCTGCCTGAGGGGGTTTCCATCACCTACAAGTCTATCTGCAAGAATGGTGTGGAGAGCACAGGGGAGAACGGCAGAAAGTGCTCAAACATCTCAATCGGAGATGAGGTAGGTCACATTGTGGATGAAGTCTAACAAATAATCTTGGTATTCAGCAGAGCAGTTTGGAGTAGTAACATCACAGTGGATGCACACGCATACTAGTGGCAAAAACAGAAAATGTACAGAGGTATATTCAATGATGTATGTTTTTTTTTTTTTTAAACATTTATCACCCTAGACAATTAGTTTTTTTATAGCAATACCAATCCAGAATGAAAAATAATTGCAGTCGTCTTCTTAGATATTTTATACTTTTTATTTGATGACCTGAATGTCCAGTTTCTTTGTGCTTGAGTAGCTGTAGCCCTCACTTTCTATTACCCCTTTCAGACTGGCCAAAAAACCCGTTAAAACCCGGTAACAATCGGCTCCTGTCGGCAGTTTGAAAGGTTTTAATCGGCATTTCGACCCAGGTAGACTTACCCTGCAAGCGACCTTGGTTTTTATTGGCTTGCCTCAGATCGGCTTCAGTGGGAACATCTCACCCGGGTCGACCTGCTAATTTACGTCATGACATAGGCGTAACATTCCCACGGCATAATATCGCTCTGTCTGTAACTTACGCAACTATTTGCCATCTCAGCAACAAATTCCATCCACCTTTGTATCATCAGCACCGAATTTGTACATTTTTAAAGAGGGACAAAAGTACAAAGTACAGAAAACCGTGTCCTCGTCTTCCCTGCTCCTTTTCATTGTTTACGTAGCCGTGTTTCATCGCGCTGATGATGTCATCAACTGATGACATCAGCTTGATGCGCCAGAGGGAAAAAAACAGCCACGCAGCTCGTCTGCTGGCACTGGAAAAAGAGTCACTTGTCGATTGTTAGCAGGTTAACCCGCATTGAAAAAACCCACGTTGACCCGCTAATTTTAGTGTGAAAGCTGTTTATGAGTCTTGAATTGGCTGACTTTCTTAAGAAAAGGGTTGAAGTCTGCAGTCTGAGCCAGTGTCTTAAAGGGTGTGAGGGCATTGACCCCTCAAATCTCTCTCTGGGTTACAGGTGTCTTTCAAGATTTCCATCGCATCAGAGCGGTGTCCGACACAAGCAAAATCTGAGACCATAAAGATCAAACCTCTGGGCTTCACAGAGGAGGTGGAGGTTGTTCTGAACTTCATCTGTGATTGTGAATGTGCTGCTACAGGAGAGCCCAAAAGTAAGAAGTGCTCCGAGGGAAACGGGACCTTTGAGTGTGGAGCCTGCAAGTGAGTGCAAAGATTGACCACAACAGGGATGTTAACTCCTAAAACAAGGCGAGACCAGACTAAACAGTGTGTTTGAGTTATTTTTAGTTTCATTAACTATAACCTCAATAGAACAAGTCAAAATGCTGAGCTATTCAAGTCTTTGGTGAACAGACTACAGGACACTGGGTCAGAGTCAGGTCGACAGAAGAACACATTCGATATTTGTATTTTTGTTGTTGCCAGAAATAAGGTTGATACACCATCAGAGCTTCCAAGTGTCCTGGAAAATGATTAACCAAACGCGAAAAATGAGGAAAAAAGTAAAATATCCTGGAAAAGCTTGAATTGCCCTGGAAAATTATTTACTTTCCTTCTACCTTGTTAGTGAACAAAAATCAAACATAGGAAATAAAGTAAAACTGTACTTGGTAACTAATGCAAACTTAGCCATAAAATATGAGTAGATAATACAAGGTAAGGAATAAAATATAAAAACTCAAAACAATGGTGACCAAAAGAAATGATAAAAAATGGCAAAATAAAATTTAGGCCATTTAAACAGTAAATCAACAAAATATAAGTATAAAAAAGCAGAGTAATGAAGATTTCTAAAAATCATAATCCATAAATGTATAATAGTGAGACTCTACATAAAAGAGATTAACCTGAGAATTGCCCACACCAATATTGTAACGTCAGTTGGTTATGTGACACTGGAATCTGTGGCTGTCATTGCACTATTCTCTGATACATTTGTCATAATGATTAATCATAATCAGAATGTCTGATATTTCATAGATTTGTTACAGCCATAGACTGAACATCTTGTAAATCAGACCTCTGAGGTGGAAGAGGCATAAACATAGCAATCTGGGTAAATGTGCAAAATGTAAGGTACAGCTGTAAAAAAGGGCACTGCAAAGTGTTTGTGTGTGAGGGGGGTGAAAACGTCCTAGAAAAGACCTGGAAAATGATTTCTAGAAAAGAGTGGGAGCCCTGGCCATATCTGCCATGTGACATTGACTTTTGGTACAACTATGCCCCAAAAATCACAGGTCAGAAGTTCTGGCACAACTTCACCAACTTTTAAGGTGCTTGGAGGGAAAAGTCTGGAAGAGCTCCAGCAGCACTTGTAGTTCAGAAAACATCTTTATTAGACCGATGCGTCTCGGCTGGTGGCCCTCATCAGGGTCATCAATAATGCCTTACAAACATCACTTGATGTTGTGGTTCGCTGTCTGTGCGAGTAAGATGCTGTAATCGGAAACCAGGTTAATAGGATCTATCATGTATCAGGGACTGTGATGTCATGTGTATGCCCTCCGTATTTTTTCTTCTTTTTCATAGTTCTGATCATAAATCATTAAGTAATTGTTTGACTTAATTGTTACACATTGTGGCCAGAAAGATTCACTTTGTATTTTCCTAATCCAGGTGCAATGAGGGACGAATTGGGCGCTTGTGTGAATGCAGCAAAGACGAGGTCCGGACTGAGGATCTGGATGCCAACTGCAGGAAAGATAACGGTACAGATATCTGCAGCAACAACGGAGACTGTGTCTGTGGCACATGTGAATGCAAAAAGAGAGACAACCCAGCAGAGGTCTACAGTGGCAAGTACTGCGAGTGTGACAACTTCAACTGTGATCGCTCTAACAACAAGCTCTGCGGAGGTAAGCATGACGAAACAATAATTAAAGGACTGCTGCTGATTGTAAACACTATCTCTGAATAACCCACGCTCACTGCTCGTGTTTCATCAGGACACGGACGCTGTGAATGCAGGAAGTGCATCTGTGATGCGAACTACACAGGAAGTGCTTGTGACTGCTCCTTGGAGACCTCCACCTGCCTCGCCAAAAACGGACAGATCTGTAATGGACGCGGTACTTGTGAATGTGGAACCTGCAAATGCACCAACCCCAAGTTCCAGGGTCCCACCTGTGAGATCTGCCCCACCTGCCCAGGCGTCTGCGTAGAGCACAAGTGAGTGTGAAGCCTGCATGCACGGCCAAAACCGTTAAAATATTTTAGATGGTTATGTGGTCTGGACTTGTCCAAGCATTGTCAACTGCTGGATAGAGATATTCCAAAGTTTATCTGTGATTTTCCAGAAACATATCAAACTAGAAAGCACTCGAAGAGCGCAAACCTCCGCCAGGGTAGCTCACATATTGCTGTTACATCTATTAGCAATAGTTCCATGATAAAGTTACCATCATCATATGATTCCTTGACCCTGAAAACCCACACGTAGCACTCAGAATCATGTTGATATTGTTATTAGTCAGTTATTGAGCAAAAACGATGATTTACTGATGGCAGTTATGTGGATCACTACCAAACTCTAATACTTTTTAAGTTGGGCCATTACCAACATCACTTGAAAATTTCAGCAAAATCAGTCCAGTAGTTTTTTTGCGTAATCTTGCTAACAAACAAACACTGGCAAAAATGTCATGTTTGGGGTTGGCTCAGCTGCTATGGAGCTCTCTTTATCAATCAACCAGATGAATATGATGTGCTTTGTCACACTGTTGGCAAGAAGACTAATTCAGCTGAACTTTATTTAAAAAAAACCCTCCAGTTTATCAAGCTTTAATGAATGATTTAATGAAACTTTTGCAGTTAGCAAAAATAAAATTTACCCTTAAAGGAAAGATAAATATGTTTTACTCAATATGACAGCAATTTATGGACTACTATAACAATTAACAACTCCATGAAAAAATAAGATTTAAGAGCACATGACATCCTCCAAGTTGTTTTATCATTACGATTGAAATCTTTTTTTTTTTTTTTTATCTTACAGTATTGTTATTTTTGTATTTTATTATTTTACTTAAGTTTTTATATCATACCTTTTTATTTATTATCATTTAGGTTTTTGTGTTAGTTTGAGGTATGGATAAACATGTCTCAAGTTTTATTTTTATCTGTATTTGGGAAAAAAAAAAAACCCTATAAAGAGAAGTTTTTAATGTAGGTACTATTGTTTTGTTCAGTATGTATCCGTGTTATTATGCTGTGTAGATATTCAGTGTGTGAATATGTGCCAAAAATGTAAAC
This sequence comes from Cetoscarus ocellatus, assembly GCA_037902135.1. NCBI lineage: Eukaryota > Metazoa > Chordata > Actinopteri > Labriformes > Labridae > Cetoscarus > Cetoscarus ocellatus. The sequence continues at coordinate 125,963 of JBAMNC010000345.1, read as the reverse complement.
TCTGTGAACCACCTTAAACCTCTTGATATAGGTTTACCTGATGCCCATTAATTTTGTTTAAACTAAAAGTATTACATTTTGACCATAGAACTTGGATGTACTTGGAGCAAAAAAGCTTTGAAAGTTAGAAAACCACTACACTCAAAGAAGGTTAAACAAATCGTGTCTTTGTTTTCACAGAGATTGCGTCCAGTGCCGAGCATTTGGAGCCGGTGAGAAGAAGGACACGTGTGATCGAGAATGCGCTTACTTTGATCTGATCAAGGTGAGGGATCGGGAAAATCTGCCGCAGCCAACAGACCAGAGCTTCCCTCTGACGCACTGCAAAGAGAGAGACGCCAATGACTGCTGGTTCTACTACACCTACGCCATCAGAAACGACACCAAAGAGGTCTATGTGGTGGAATTACTGGGTATGGCTCAACACTTGATTAATCATTTAAAATGTATCGTAAATTCAAGAGGAGATTTTTTTGAAAAGCTTTTTTTAACATTTAGTAAAACAGGTTCCATGACATTATGCCTCATACAGAATCTCAAAAATTCAGACAATACTGACAAGTAATTGTGTTGTTTTGTTTTGTTTTTAGCCAGAAGACATTCAAAATGTCAATAAGAATAATCCATATAAAATAAAATTAGCTCATGAAAGTATACAGGAAGAGAAGGAGAAAGGGAAGGGGGCCACACTGACCTCAGTCATCTCAACCCACCAAAATGCATTTTCTTTGTGTTAAATAGGTGATAACAGGCTTCCACTTCTGCGGGTAGACGTCCAGACGCAATTGCAGTTTTGCTGTTAAATTTTCCAGACAGTTTACTTCCTTGAGTCTATGTTTCCATTGGTCCAAGGTCGGTTGGTGGGGCTTTAGTGAAAAGAGTTTTTGATCAATCAAGAGGTAATGTCATGCATTTACACGACAACGAAAACGGCTGTAAACGCAGTTTTTGTTGTGTTTGCACCTTCCATTCAAATGTGAACAGTGCCTGGAGTGCCTGAGCCTGCAAACTTTTGAAACCAGGGTTCAGAGTGAAATTTTTTAGAAACGTTTTCGTTTCGCCTCAGGGTAAACAGAGTTAGCGTTGTCAGGAAAAACAGTGACGCCCGGTGCATGCGCAGTGCTCTTTCAGATAAAGGTTTTACTCGCACCTTGGAACAACAACAACAACAACAACAACAACAGCTATGGCCGACTACTGAGCAACGTGTGCTGCTAACTGTGCTTGGTTTGTTATCGCTCGTCCAACAAATTTGTCAAGGACACTACAAACCTTCATCGCCAACTACTGGCCTGGCATGCACACTACAGCATTTACAGTCGTTCTCGCAGATCCGTGTGAACGCAGAGTGCTTCTGAAAATGCAAAGGAAAAACTTTTCCATTTCTGGTGACGACATTGTTGGGTAAATGGGTCCTTATATGCCCTCTAGTGTGTACAACAGGTCTCCTCCCCATGCTAGAGCACCTGTGAACAAGACAAAAAATCTGCAGCGTTGAAACCTCTCCTTCTCCCCTTTTGATGCACCAGCAGTGGCCTAAAACATCTCGTCCCCCTGAGCCCCCTGAATAGACCTACCAGTGTGATGCTCAACCATTGTTCATCAGTTTAAGCCCATTGGCTTGTGTTAGCAAGCCCATTGCAGAGCGAAGATGTTGCAATGAATGCAGAGTTGGTGATAACTTGGTGCCAAGCAGTGCTGAATTGACCAGTTACCTCAGAGAAGAGCAGTAAACCAATCAAGAGGGGAGAAAGGAGCCTTAAAGAGGCAGGAGCTCTAACAGAGACAGGGATCATTGCCTACTTTTGTCTGAGGGCAGATTTTTGCTTGACAGATCTTGCATGGGCCAGATTTTAAAAACAATGTAATAATACAAATATTGTAGTCTGACATGATGATGCAGCCATTTCAGATTTCCCCTTCCAGCCAAGTGCCTGCTGAGTTCCAGCCACTTGGAGTCTCCCCAACCTCTCTGGGGGCCTAAATTCCACCATAAACAGACCATTATTAGTTTAATTTTTTTTTTTTTTTTTAGATTATATATTTTTTTAACCTGAAGAGGGTCAGTCTGTATCACCCATACTACTGCCAGCCTCATGGGGTGTTAAATATTTTTTCTGGTTTTTTTTGGCTGTCATATTTTTCCACCACTGGTTTTTAATCTCAGTTTACTTGTTCCCCGGGTTAGGTACTGCTAACCATGGCTCACAGGAGTCAGATCAAACACGAAGTAATTCCTGATTAAACTGCTTCACCTGCACTTGTTTTGGGGTTTTCCTTCATAGTCATAGTCCACAGTTATGAAGATTGATTGAGTTGTAAGGATGTAACTGCAAAAAGATGCTCTCAAAACCACAGTATTTTCTACCTCACATTTTATTCTTTTTATATTTTCATTTGATTCTACTCAGGAGGCTGGATGAGAAGCTTTGGGGGGCCTGATGTGGCCCCCAGGCCGCCAGTTGATGATCCCTGACATAGAGAATATGGCACTGTCAGGGGTACTCATTTTTTTATGAACATTCGTGATTGCAGTCATATTCTAGCAGTCATCAAAAATGATTATATGAACCCGATTAAGGCAAAATATAAGCTTTTTAAAGGCAATATTTCTGCGAGGATCTTATGAAGCGTATGCATAAACACAGGCTACGCTTTTACAAACGGCTGTTTAGGGAGGAAACTGACCCAGTTTAAGGTTTCAAAGGCACACATTCTGTTTTGATGCTTCATGTTACTGGTCCCCTTTTCAACTCAGACTGTTATGCTTGCTTTTTCATTTGCTGTAATAATTTGATATCTGGGAAATTTTAATATATCTGGTTAATTTTAGTATAGGCCCACAAAACTGAAATATTTTCCTTACAAACATTGTCAAAGGGTTTCAGTCTATTTTGTTCCATTTTCGGGGTTTCAGAGTGCCCAGCAGGACCTGACATCATCCCCATTGTGGCTGGAGTGGTCGTCGGCATCGTCGTGATCGGCCTTGCTCTGCTGTTCATCTGGAAACTGTTCATGTTCATCCACGACCGCCGAGAGTTCGCCAAGTTTGAGAAGGAGAAGATGAACGCCAAGTGGGACACGGTGAGTCAGTCCCACACAGCACCTGGTGCAAGTAATCATGGGAACATTTTCAAGGCTCTGACTGTACTGTGTTGTATAATGAAACTATGGTTAGCTTTTTGTAGTTTGACTCTACTAGTTACATTAAGTGTGAGAGCATTTGGTCCAGCCAATCTTTTAAAAGTTCTCAAATTACTGAATTAGATTTTAATTTTTACCTCCGCTGAGGAGGTTATGTTTTTGCCAGCATATGTTTGTGTGTTTGTTAACCACATTGTGCAAAAAGTACTGGGCGAATTTTACTGAAATGTTCAGGAGATGTTGGTAATGGCATTGATTTCCTTACCGTTGTCTATACTGTAAACATAGTGAATATTGCACTGAAGCTTGATTTGAAGAAAATTGTGAATTGAATTGAAATCGCAATATCTGCCAGAAAAATAGCAATTCAATTTTTTTCCTGGAATTGTTCAGCTCTAATGTACAGTGTGATATGGCTTTGGATGGGAGCAGGACACAACCTGTGCTCCCAGGACAAGGCCTGAGCTCCCAGGACACACTCACAGCTCTCCTGTGCCCCTTTGAGTCCACTTGTCTGCTCTAATAAATATGACATCTCTGATTCTACCTCTGGACACAGAGCAATTGGAGGCTCTACTTGTTCCCCCATGCAGTCTCCACAACTTTCAGAGTGGAGGCGAAGCATCACAGGGCCATAAATGTCACAGCTTGAAACAGCAGTGTGAATAGGGCTTTTCACTGGGACATCTTAAATTTCTTCGGCCATTTTTACACCTAGGTTGTTTAGGAGAGTTCCCTGCTTGGATCAGTTTGTTTGAACATATATAAACACAGCAATCAATTCCATTTTGGTACAAACAATCGCACAAAGCTTGCCTGGAAGAGGTGGTCTTGGAGCCCCTCCAGTCGACCCCTGGAGCAGTTTGTTTGGAGCAAGGTCACAATCGACCCAGCAACCAACGCAAACAGGGCGACAAGTTAGTTTATCACATAAAGCAGCAGTAATAGTAATAAAAACTGCATTATGGCTACCAGGCAACCAGACTGATGACAAAGTACTACTTAAAAATAATGTTTTGGATCAGACACAGTGTATTTAGATCAAGGGCAAAGATGTTCTAAAAATTTAACATTTAGGAGACTTGAAATAAAAGTCATTCAGTCCCACATGAAATCTGAGATGTAGAGGGCTGCTGTTTAATTTTTCTCTGTTTTGGTTTAAAGGAATCAAATTTCATATGAGAAGTGTTCATCAAACACCCACATTACATCAGAGTAATGACCTGGAAAGTGGCTGTATGGTTATTCTCAGCAATTAAGATGACTGGCTTGATTTTACAGCCCTTCAAATGTTAAAAAATAACATTAATTTCCTAAAGTTTTTCTGTAGGTGGATGTCAGCTTTGTCCTGAAAAGTAAACAGAGAGAGTTTGATCTGATCAACCATTTTAGGACCAAAGTTCCAGCTTTCTGGCCTCTCACTCTGTCCTTGATAAACCTCAGTCTTTACCCTCTGAGGGAGCGGCTCTGTCCTCAGCTTACAGTGCTGCCTCTCACCGTCCATAATAAACAACTGCACGACCATAAAAGGTAATGAAGCAGAGACAAGAGGAGTGCTGCTGGAAAGATCCACTGCTGCTGCTTCATACTGTGTGGAAGTCACACCAGCAGAGTTTATGGCCTGATGGCAGGAAACAAACATTCCCCTCAGGCTCTGTTTGTGTGACATAAACTGTAGAGTGTCTGTTTGCTTCTTTAGTAGAAGGGGGCAGATATATTTAGTGTTTACTATCCTCTATTCTTTATATATTCTTCTCTATGGCATGTAGTCTTTCTTGGTCATATATGGTCACATTTATGCCTTGAGATTAAGGTTTCTTGGATTTGCTTACTAAACCAGGAGAAACTGAGGTGATCTATCGAACTTAAATGCTGAATATCACATATTGACTCTCTTGGCCTGGGCAGTTGATTGTGATTTAATTGTTGTTACCTTTTGCCAAGTAGGTTATGTTTTTGCCGCCGTATGTTTGTTTATTTTTTTGTTAGCAAGAGTACACTAAAACTACTGGACAGATTTTGCTGACATTTTCAGGAGATGTTGATCATAGCCCAACTTAAATATTATTAGATGAGCAAAACATCGTTTTTGCTCAATAACTGTCAAACTAATGACATCAACCTGATTCCAAGTGCTTGGTGTGGGTTTTCAGAGTCAAGGAATCATATTATTATGCTTGCTTTATCATAGAACTATTACTTTTAAGTTGGGATATGAGCCTTTGCAAAAAAAAAAAAAAAAACATTGCAACAGTCTCTTTTGGTACATTCGATGAGGCTAAAGCTGGCTCTAAGCTTCATTAAAATGTTTTTGTGCCAGTTTACTTCATAAAAAGTGTCTGGGATGTGTTCTAGATAATGAAGGGATAGAAGAGCATGAACTGATGGTGAAGAAAAAAAGACGATTATAGCCGAAAATGATACTTCTGGTCAAGAGCTCAAGCTCTGTACTGAACAAAAATGGACTTATTTCATTCAGTGTTACGGTATATTTTGTGAGGAAAGGATGCAAAACAAGAAAAACAGCATTTAACTCTTGCAAAAATGAAGCCCTTGATTTTAAATGTACCAATACAGTGAAGAGAAGGTGCATCAATATTGTACATTTGTGTAATTTGCCGATGTCCCAGCCGATATATGGCCGATATGTGTGGTTGATATATCGACTGTAAATATCTGCAAAAGTTTCAAGAGCAGCCGATATGATACTAAACCTTTTAGGCTAATATCGGCCGATACCAATATCAAACCAATAATATCGTGCATTCCTACCCTTATATCTGTTGTTATTGTATCATAACAGGAATAGATATTGTCAGGAAACTACTTGTATCATACTGTAGTTTAAATAGTTGTTGTTTGACTCCCACTTTGTAGTGAACTTAGCACAATGGGGAGTCTTTAAGAAGGTTCATTTCTAACTCTGATCCGTGGTGTAGATTTTCTTCTGTTTCCAGTCTGTGTTCTTCTCTGTTTTTCCCTACTCCTCCTAATGCTTCGTTTCATTCCTGTTTGTCTTCTTCCTCCTGCTCCACCTGGATGTTAGCAAGGGAACCCGATTTACAAGAGTCCTATAAACCAGTTCCAGAATCCCAGCTACGGGAACAAAGGCACAGCTCTTTAGGTCGAAGTTTGTATCACTTGTGTGCCTGCATGGGTCTTTTCTTTGCAGAGTGCAGTGTTACAGCCTGAGTGACTTGATGCAGGGCTGCAGTGAAATAAAGGTTTGGTGGCTGCATGTGGTGAAAGAAGCATGTTTACGTAAAGCCAGTAATTGTAAGTAATGTTGGTTAGTGAAGTAGGTCAGGCTTTTTCTGGATGTGAGTACAAATTTCCAGGAGGAGCAGTTAGAATATTCCAAATGTCTTAATGTCACGCTGTAAACTCTTGTGTGAGAATTTCGTCTTGTTCCTCATGGCTGAGGCTGTGGTGTATGAATATTGATTATTAAAAATCAATCAGAAATGCTTGCAGTAGGATCCCTGTCCATTTTTGTAGTCCTTGTTAGGAACAGTCTTTTGAAAAACACTAAAATGCTCTTAAATTTAAAAGCAGGGAAAAGTCAGATGCATTTTATTATTTAAAATCAAACATGAAAGTCTCATGCATTATTTTATGAACCGTGTTGTCAGGTGTTTATCCAAAAAGAGAATTCTAAAAGTCCCTATACTTCCGCCTTGGGAACCAGGAAGTACTAAATGCTAATACACTTCTGTGCTTTTAGTTGTGAATATGAAAGGTATTTTACAGGTTTGAAATTGATCAAATTAGTTAGTTTTAGGGTAAAACATTGGGTTTCACCTCTTCATTGGGTTGAGGTACTGAGTTACCAATATTACCAGTCAAATCTTTAAATGCATTTTGATGAAGTGCCTTAACAAAACAATCAATTGAGAAACACGACACCACAAAACAGAAACTTCTAGGAAATTGAAAAGAACTTTTAACTGTGTAAACAAAGTTAAAACTCACACTTTGTCTTTTTTTCATGTGATTATGGGAACTTGTCTGTTGCTGAAAGGACTTGACCATACTTAATGGCTACCTCCCTCTTCCACTATAATCACTGTAAACAGCAAACTGTTGGTATCACAGTTTACAGAGATTAGTAATTTGATAACCTCCACTTACTGAGAAAAATCCTGTGACTGTGAACCAACAAAACCATTTTATCAGCTCTCTGCCTCTGTGAAAAACTCTCGGATCACAATGGAATATGAAATACAGACAAGATACATCTCAGTCGACACTGCTTTGTTACTCTACACAGTTAACTTATTCAAACATCACCATCAACTCTGAGACTCAGTTTAAATCAGTCAAAGTCAGATGACTTGCCAGAATGCGCTTCCCAATATTAACAATTGAAACTAAGTATGACCAAAACAAGGATACAGGATCATCAACGCTGACTTAAGAAGACAAAGGGATAGTAAACTTATGTTATGCTTCAATGTACAGAAAACTGGCTTTAAAAAACAATAAATGCAACCTTAACTAAAAAAGCCAAGTTTTTTTTAATATAGTAGTCAGTCAAAATCATAATTAAAGCAACATATCAAAAATTACAGACATAATTAACATTAGACAACCACCTGATCACCCAAGAACCTCATCTGATGACTTTAAGATAAGAAAATTGAAAGTAATGAATATTATGAGACAACAAAACAAATAAAAATTACAGTATATTTTCTGTAATGACTCCATAACAGAGTGTGATCTCTCCTGAAACTACACCGAAAGCCTCATTCATGAGAAACAGGGAGTCCAAATTTTTCAGAAAAAGCCACATACACAGACGTGTAAGCATGACTGGGCCACATTGGTGTACTTACTAATAGAGTATTAAAGTGAATTAAATCAATCCAACATCATTGAAGATGTCGTTAATTATTGGAAATTCTTAAAGGAAAAACAGCGTACATCACAGCTTTTCACTGAGACGAGCTGTCATTTTTAAGGACTTTAAGGTGGCCCTTCAGATTTCAAGGGCCTCAGGTCAAAATGAGAATGATCCTCTGAGCAGAAAGGAGGTGATAATGTCTCCACTTTCAGCCTCAAAACAAGACCACGCTGTGCAAAGTGTACAAACTGTGCAGGGCCTTGTTAGGTACTTAAAACAACACACCAACATTTTTGTTGTTTTCATGTCTTACTTCACTCCCAAGTCCATGACAAGCAGATACCTTTCTTTTGACTGTGTGTCCAGTAACAAGGAAAAGACGGACAAATATCTCTAACTGCTAGTTAGCTTAGCTCAAACACTGGAAGTGTATGGGTAACGCTTTAGCCTGCCTCTGCCTGCAGTCTTTGGATAACTCTAAATAGTTCTGTGTGCTTGTTGTATTTTTTATTGACCGCATGATGTTATCTATTTTTAGACTAAGATTAGCACTTTTTGAAAGAAATGCATACAAAACTAACTGTTTCACCTCAGCTTCTCTCCATGCACGTTCAGCTTCCAGAACATGTAGTTCCTCCTCTGTATATTCTGGCCCAAAAAGGAAAGGCTGTGGATCTTCGTCAGTCCCGAAGAAATTTTCCTCTTCCTCTCTCATAAAGTTGGCGATAATCCTTTAGTACCAATCTTCTTATACTCGTAAACAGAGGCTTTGTTTTGTTGACCTGCTGAGAAGCACTCCCGCGGTGGTTTGCGCATGCTCAATAGATAACGTAACATAATGCAGTCAATAAAAAACGTACAACAAGCACACAGGACCTTCTAGAGTTATCTGATGACTGTAGATAGAGGCAGGCTAAAGCACTACCCATATACTCCCAGCGTTTGAGCTAAGCCAACTAGCGGTTGGTGATCTTTGACCGTCTTTTCCTTGTTACTGGAAGCACAGTCAAAAGAATGATGTCTACCTGCTTGTCATGGACTCAGGAGTGAGGTTAGACATGAAAACAAAAAAAAAAGTTGAAGTGTTCCTTTAAAGATGAATGGCACAGCTTTGTACATCAGACCCTGAGACATGAAACAAATGAGGGCTCATGCTGTTGCTAAATGCTAAAATCACTTTGTTTTTATTCATCAGTCCTGCACAAGCTTTATATTCTAGTGTGGGACAAACTTTGATTACTTTTGGAACTTGCAGCAGGCCAACAAAAATGAAGCAGCAAAACAGCTTGCTATTTAAGCAGTTTACAAAGTCATACAGCATCCCAGAGCTGACAACGGGTTGACTCGTAGCAATACTGTGACTATTCAGAGGTTAGCAGAGTCTCCACGTCATGTTTTGTCCTGAAGATAGAGCAGATACCATGTGGTGGAAAAGCACAGCTGGGCCCCGGACCATAGTTTGGGGCACCCATGGCGTAGAAGAAACAATCCCAGTTCTTTTTAGTCAAAGGAAACTGATTCTTTTGTGTGTGTACAGATGAACTTGATGTGCTCTGCGGAAACAAACTCCTGTTGAATGTCGATGACAGGATGCAGCTGCAGAGGGAGGATCATTTGAATATTATGTACAGATGTAACCACAGTCATTCAGGGTTAGAGCTGACTGTGTCTGACACGAAGCAGCAGACAACTCCAACTGTTCAAACCAGGTCAACATTCAGTGTTATCAAATCAGACTGAAACTGGTCATGCAAAGGTGGATTTCTCAGTGTCAAGGGATCATTTCTTCTATTACTTTATATTAACCTCAGCTGAAGCCAAACTAGGTTTTACATTCTTAGCATGTTCTTAAACTTCAGAACAGACTGTTATTGAGGATTAGTCAAGGGAGAAAGCTGGTGGTTTTGATCCATCTAATCAAATAAAAGGGGCAGCATGATGTGCTTTGGGTCACATGACACAGACGTTGAATGTCCTGTGATGTATATATGCCCACATCAGTGATATAACGTATCTCCACCCAAATTTACAAAACTAAAATACTTAATACTTGAATATTCACGTGTTCTCTTGGTGCTTGTTTACAAAATCAGCAGTCACAATTATTACTCTGACAAGGAGGTTGTGTGTTTGTTACCATTCTCCATTTGTTTTGAAGATAACTTAAAAAGTTCTCGATGGATTTGGACAATGTTTCAGGGAATGTTGATCATGGTACGAGGAGGAGATGCCTTAATTTTGGTGGAGATCCGAAAGCAGATGTGGACCCAGGAATTTTTAAAGGATTTAACACTGGAAGAGATGGCAGTTTTCCACATGTTTGATACTAACTCAAAAATTCTCAGCAGATTATTTTTTGGGCATTTTGTGCCTTTATTGATAGGAAAGAGAGACAGTGGACAGGCTTGTGAAAGGGGGCGAGAGAGAATAGGGGCAGGACACTCTGCAAACTGGCCACAGGCTTGATTTGAACCCGGGCCAGCAGAAACATGTACATGGGTCATGGTAACCCTGGTTGCTTAACACTCCACCAAACCAGCACCCCAAATTTCAACAGATTTTGATGAACTTTTCAAAGAATGTTGGTGGTGATTTAAGGATGTTTTTCAAGGCGCTCTTAACAGTGCAAGTCCACATTTTTGACAACTCGCCCGACAATATTGAAAATGCCTAGTGGAGGTTTGTGCTCTTGTTGGTCTGATAAAGCTTTGGCTGTACCATGACTTATATTAATAATAATATTAATAATGATACATTTTACTTTCAGGACACTCAAGGACACTGTACAAAGATTAAAAGATCACAACAATAAAATTAGCGAAAAAACAACAGACAATGACAGGTGTAGGGATGTACACGTGCAGGTTATTGTTATATGGAGTATGCAGGTGGGTTTTGGGTCTGGATTTGAAGAGGGGGAGGTCCGGTGGGAGAGAGTTCCAGATGGCGCTGAGGCTGTATCTAACTGTGTGAATGAAATGCTCTGATTGACAGAACGTCCATTGCTGTACTTGAGTTCATACAAAAACCTTCATTCAAACCAGAAAGTGGAAAAACTCTGGCTGTTGGCTTTTTTAATGAACTTTAAACCAACATAATGTGATCTTGTTGAGCTTGTTAAGTTGAACTCCTGTGTTTTATATTAAACTTGTGATAATGAAACAAAACAAAACTTTAAGTTTGTCAAGTGCTGTGATGTTTTTGTTTTTACTTCATTCAGGTCACAACTGCTACTTAAACTCACTCGCTGTTCTCTTGTTTTCCTCTTCAGGGTGAGAATCCAATCTACAAGAGCGCCGTTACCACAGTCGTCAATCCAAAGTACGAGGGCAAATGATGTAGCAGTGCCTTCTTTGTGACAACACTGTATGGAGAAAGGAACCGGGCCGGTGTCATGGAGGGAGGGAGGGAGGGATGGGTTTTTTAATGCTCTCACTGTTTGTTTGTGCGTTTTTGTAGTCACCAAATGATAGCAAAGCATTTTGCCACTATTTCAGTTTGTTTTTTTACTAACTTGTTTTTATTTTCTATGCATCATCTGAATTGTGTACAGTCTGTAAAAATGTGGGGGTTTATTTTATTGTGTTTCCGTTTTATTTGCCTCTGTGGAGCTTGAGAGAATGTGATGAACTGATTTGTAGTCTTTCTGCCACAGGACTGGCAAAAGCCTAGCTGTGCCTTTTTAAAGAAACATCAAGCCATCAGTGTTTTGTTGAGGGATAAGTGGATGTAATAATGGGCAACAAGGAGTTTCTGTCCAAATAATCATGTACTGAAAGTTCAATGAATTTTTCTGAACACAGGACGCTAAGAGCATCATACGATTGTCTTAGAGCGTTTACATGCGGTTAGAAAAATTTGATTTAGTCCATCATGTATATGCTGAGGACAGGTTTCACAGTTTGAGCATGATTATAGTCCAGTCTGATAGTCAGTGGATTATGGGACCAGTCTGACCATTCAGTTGTCAGCAGTGTGTCCACAGCACTCCGAAGTACCAGCTTCACTTGCTTAGAACCAAAAATATACCAGGTATGACCCCAAAATAAAAGAAAACGAGTAGAGCTGAGGCAGATCGAGCTGACACTGTGTAGTGGGAATGAAACTATAAGTTAGAACAGACATTCCTGCGTGCTCAACAGTTTCCATACCAGAAGCTGAAAGCATAAATGAGTTAGATTTAGGGATGCACGATATTGGATTTTTGTCCATGTCCTATAGGCTGATATTTCCAAACTCATTATCGCCTACACAGATACCTTTCTTCACAAGCACAAAGTCTGTTGTGTAAACCGACACGTTGCTTTCAGTGTGGGTATCTATTTTTGAAAGGAACAGATGACAAAAAGGAAAAATATTTCCCTCTTGAAAATGAAACTCTTTGATTTTTTAATTTTCTCTAGAGCCAGAATATTAATCAAGATTTAATTTCAATTACAATTCCTGCCTTCCCCTGTTATGAAATTGTAATCAAAGATTACTTTACCACATGTCTTTTTCCATTATCATTATTTTGAGACCTTTGCATTTTTCATGTATATTTCTATATTCTCTGATGTTTAAGATGATTGTGTGATAAGGATAGAGTTTTTGCCTTAATCTAGCAGCCCTAACATGCAGTGATGAGGTACATCTGCCTATTTTGCATATATCACAGGCAATATCAGGGATAAATATGGCTGATGTGTGGCCAATTCATCAGAAAAATGTCAATATTGGCTGATAATGCTGTTCAGCTTGTCAGGCCAAAATCTTCCCAATATATTGTGCGTCTTTGATCAACACCGTAACCTAGAAGGATTGCCTGCATCACATTTGTACCAAAGGTAAAGCATTGATCAGACAAAGCTTACAGAGCTGTGACGTTATCTGTATTTGAACAGTTTGGTAAACAGTGGTTAATCTTGCAGGAGGAAAGGAGAGTCATTTAATCTGAGAGGCTCAATCACAGCAAACCGCAGTGAAGACGGACGTCCTTCCATCTCTGTATTAATTCTTAAGAGTCGACTGGTGTCCAGTTCAAAGGTCACATCAAGCTTAGGGATGGGAATAAAAATTTATTGACACTAATGCTATTAACAATCCTGCTTACCAGTCTGATTCTTTAATGATTCCCTTATCGATTACTGATGTTTTTCAGGGTGGGCCTCAAATATTGGCCTACATAGGTGTTCAGAGGTAACAATGTCAAACACATGACTTTCCTAAGATTTCTAAATGCTTCTGCAAGTTGCTGCGGTTTCCTCTTACTGAAAGATGTGCAGTTAGCGTATTGTTGTCAAAATGAAGACAACATCTTGACCATTTCTGCCTCCTGTTTGCCGTGATTTTTGGCTTCTTTGTTATTTTCTGCTGACTTCCTGTGATGAGAGGGACTTCCTCGATTTGCAGGACAAAGTGGTAGGAATTGAAAAGTGAAAAGAGTTATGATATTGATTCCTTAAGGGAGTTGTTATCAATTCTCAACTGGAATTGGTTTTCAATTCCCATCCCTAATCAATCTGTAATTGTCTCTTATGTAAACATTCTGACTGTAATGCAATCATTCGACTGAGTCAGTGTCACTCTGTAAATGTTTCTTTGGACGGAAACTCCTGAAATGTAGCGCCAGTTGTGTGGTAGCAATGAAATGTGTACAGTATGTGTTGGTTTTTGTGTTAAGCCATATATGTATTCTCAGAGCAGCATTTAAGGCGAATGTTTGTTCTTCTTTTTGTCTGAGTGACTCCTAATCCACACGAACAATCAATCAAAGTGATTCTTTTGTTTCGTAAAGATTTCTTCTTGGGCTGCCTTTCTAAAGTACAGGGCATCAGTGTACAGTAGTATTACTGTGTGGCTCCAGGGTTTAATCGCTTAATTTAAAGCCAACTCAGGTCCTTAATTCTTCACAGCAATGCCAAATACATGCAAACCTGCCTTATCTGCTAACTGATTTAGCTTTTATTGAAATGACTTGTTTTATTTGTTGGAAATGAACTGGGGAAGGGGCCAATTTTTACTCTGCCACCAAGCTGTTGTGGTGCTTTGATCAAATGTTTTTTTAATAAAAAAAGAATTAGGAATGGTCTTAATGCAAGTTAGTTTCATAATAAGGGCTTGATCCCTTTAATTTTGGGGTTTTGTAAAGAAAAAAGGTTACATGTGTCACCATTGTTTAAGTGCCTTTTTTATTTCAACACATTCACATTTGCAATTCTGTATTTCTGAAATTATTTATTGAATAAACCTTGAAACAGTATACCCCAATATTGATAGAGCGCTGTTATGCATAATTGTTTTGGGTGTTTTATTTTACTCATTGGTGTTTTATTGATGTTTTGGCTGGTTGCTCTATTGTAGGGGAGTATAGGCATGAATGGATAAAATCAGAGTTTGTGAAGAACTAAATTAGGACAATTATTTTAGACGCCATGCCTTATCATTCAGGGGAATTTAAGGCTTTAGGGAAAATGAACCACTTCACAACTCAAGTCATACATCTGCCATGTTAGTCAAGTGTTATAAACAGCTTTATTTTTTTTGTTTGTAGGAAACCCCTGCCATGTTACAGAAAATAATCCTTCTTTGTACACAGCCACAAATGTTTTATTATTGGCATGATTTAATTAGTGGCAGTGGTCAACCTAAAAACACTGGAGTTCCTTGAAAAGCTTTCAACATAATTTCACGTTTCTCATGATGTAAACTAAACAGAAATCCTCATCACATGTTTAGAAACTCATTTGTTCAGACTAAAGACAGAAACAATAACAATAATTTTGTGCTGATTTTGGTTCCCCTTGTGGTATAAATCTCTGCTGATCTTGTCCTATTTATGGGTAGGTTTTATCTCCTGACCAAAAAATATTTTTTCCAAATGTCATAATTACAAAACAAGCAATTCTCTGGTCTAGAAAATTCCAAAAAGGTTGGTTCGGCTGCAAGTGACATGCATGTGAGACAACTCGAGTATAACTTTGGATCCCATTTGGTGTCCCCAAATTCAAAGCTCACCCCCTGAGACTCTCCTACTGTAATTAAGACAGGTCTTACTTCGAGGCCCAAATGAATTTATGATTGGATTAATCTGCAGATTAATATGGAGAATGAACAGGTAGTCGACACAAAAAGTATATCCTTTGTGTTTTAATTTTTTTGTCTTCCTGTATCTTTTCTGTGCACAAATTTTGTTTGACCATGCTCAAAGACCTTCCTATCTGAATGCCTGTCCCAAACAAGAGGCTACATACTGAAGATATACAATTAACAGCCTTTTGTCATGAAGACGGTCTGAAAATCTGCGCTTGTCATCATTTAGAGACAATGGTTTTAATTTTAAAATGTTTTTTAAGCTGCTAAAACATCCTTACAGGAGCTTTAATAAAAGTTAAACTGTGTTTATAGTGTGCTGTGGCAAATGCAAAGCTCTGGAAACAGAAGGTCAATTTTTATGCTTGTGTTTTTGTCCTAGTGTGCTTGAAGCACCAGTGGGAATTTCTTGGTTTGTGACATTTTGGCACCCCTCTGAACTAAGCCTCTTTGTGAGACAGTTGTCCCGCTTTTACCCTGAAAGTGTCCAGAACTTGTCAGAGCTGCATCTATCAAAACACTTTTATTTGCACAGCACCAAATCCTAACAAATGACTCCAGACATCTTACAAAAGAGAAGGTCAGTGATACAGTCCTTTTTTTTCTTCAAGGCATTGCCAAAATTGTCGGGCAAATTAATGACAAAGACCTGGAAACTGTCCTGGCTTGTGCTGTTAACAAATCCGTATAAAAATCCTGGATCCACATCTTGATTTGGATCACCACCAAAATCTAATCACAGCTTCTATCAGACATGACAACATCCCCAAAATATGTTCATAACTTTTGAGTTTTTTTTATTTACAAACAAAAATAATGTGTTCACATAACAAAACCTCACAAAGTCATTTATAACACCGTGGGTGAGTTGTGTCAAAAATGTGTAAACCTTGCCCATCTGGCACTGTTAACTATTCCTTCCAAAAAAAAAGTCCCTTGATCCACATTCAGATCCCCACCAAAATTGAACCAATTTTCCCCAATACCCCTCGAAAATGCTGTCAAAATCCTTTTAGATGTTTGTGAGTTAATTGCAGAAAATGTGGAAAATTGTCCAATCTTGCTATGATAAAAATCCTTTAAAAAATCTTGATCTGGATTTGGATAACCTCCAAAGCTGATTCACTTCTCCCTTGTGACCAATAGTCCTCGAAAATGTCATCAAAATCTTTTGAGATGTTTTTGAGTTAATAGCAACAATGTGGAAAATTGTCCTATCTTGCAGTGTTAGGAAATCCTTTAAAAAACTCCTGGATCTGGATTTGGATCACCACCAAAACTGAACCACTTATCCCTTTTGACCAATAGTTGAAAGTGTCATTGGAATCTTTTGAGATGTTTTCGAGTTAAAGCAAAAATGTGTAAAATTGTCCTATCTTGCACTGTTAAGAAATCCTTTAAAAAAAACTCCTGGATCTGGATTAGGATCACCACCAAAACTTAATCACTTCTCCCTTGTGCCGTGACCAACGTTTCCTTAAAACTTCATCAAAATCTGTGGAGAACTTTTTGAGTTATCCTGTTCACAAACTAATCTGATTATGAGTTAAAAGGAAATAGTGACGAGTGTTACAACTGTCCCCAGTCTCCCCTATGCTCTCTAAAAGTAGGTTTGTGATTGTTCGGCGTCCATTTCTGCTCTTAAACAGTCATCGTTTTAAAGAAAGACACTCCTGTTGAAGTGCAGTGGGTGAACGGAAAGAGTATTAATGTTGAACTGAAGTCTGGCCCGATATCAGTGAATAAAATGAGAAACAGTTCGTGTTAAACGTCAAATAAAAATCTGCTCGAAGGCAGAGGACGTCGTCGTGACATTTCCAGCCAATCACGTTCCGTTCCATCCCTGTGGAGCGTGACGCCGCGAGCCCCAGTCTCTCCACAGGTGATTGGTGGCTGCGGCCGACCAATCAGAGGCCGTGTTTCACAGCAAAGTTGTTAACCCCCAACAGTAGCACTTTGGTGTCCACCTCTCTAGTTTCAGGCAGCTTTACATCGACAGGAAAACACTGACTTTTCAGCGACCGAAGAAAGCTGCCCTTTAACGGGGTGGACGAACACCGAGGAGCCGCCGGTGGAGCCTCTTTTACGGCTCTCCGTGTGTCAAAGAGCGGTTATAGGACCGAGCTGGAGCTAACGTTTATGTTAGTTGGATCTCTCTCTCTCTTTGGCTAGCTGCGTCGTCTTCCCTGACGTTTTTTTTTTTAATAACTTCTGACTTGCAGAAATGTTCCCCATCTGTGCTCAAAGCTCGGACGTTTCCCGAACAGTCGACCCGGTGAGTATTTCCTTGTCGTTAAGTTGAATCGACGGTGGTTAAAAAGGCCCACCGTGAACACTGTTTTCTGGCATCAGATGATTTCATACACGCAATCAAATTCCTGGCTGGTCAGCTGGATGCAATTCAGCACTAAAACACTCAAGTTCCTGATCACTTTGTCAGCTCATACAGAAAAGAAGCACCGATATCGATCGATGTAGTCAAAAGGGATCAATTTTCGGCTCATGTAACAAATATGTAGTTGAGTAGTAGTTCTAGTAAAGATCTAATCACAATGTCGGAAGCCTGATCCAGCCCACAGGCAGAGGGATCATCAGCTGAGTGTGCTTGATTCTGCAGTCATCGCATTTTTCAGTTTTGCATCATCCTGATTGTAAATGTAACATTATTGGATCATAAGGCTTAGGGTGTGTGACTAAACAGTGCCAAGCATACTCTGTGGTCTGTCAGGGAACTGCCCGGCCATGGCCTGCATGCGTTGAGATCAGGGATGGGCAACTGGAAGCCCGTGGACCCCCATGCGGCCCCTCCTCCTCGCTCAGTGCGGACAGAGAGACCTCAGAGAATGAGGACATGCACCGTGCTGCAGGGCATGTTAGTTTGCAAAAGTCCCGCATATTCAAAGATAGAAACTCTCCATGGGATTCAACCTGAAATCAATAAAATTGACAGTTGGCCTGTAACAGGAATTTAGCATAATTGTGAATTGACTGCTTTATTTCGAACATGTTAAAAAAAGGAAAAAAAAACAGGGGTCATCACCTTAAAAAATGGACACATATACAAAAAAAACAACATACAATCAAACTTTATTTGTATAGCACTTTTTTCATACCAAAAAATGTAGCATAAAATGCTTTACAAACAGACAGATAAATTAAAATAAGATAAAAGGAAGTATGACCCGAACCCACCCACCCTGCATTCCATACACAGTATCAGCAAAATGCATCATAAATTAAAGATAATAGCAGAACAGGAACATTGTTGTACCCAGTGCACACCAAGGAAACACCATCCTAAAGGTTTAAAATGAGTAAACACTGGAGGTTAGGTTAAAGTGTACAATTAAATATATCGTAAAATAAAGTAAAAATAATAATACATTTAAATGAAGTAAAAAAATAAAATGATAACAAAAGGGTGCTGTAATAAGAATGAAAACACTAAAAGGTAATTCAGATGAAAGCCAGACTAAAAAGGTAGGGCTTGAGTTTGTTTTTAAAAACATTAACATTAGGTGCAGCCCTCAGGTCTTCAGGTAGGCTGTTCCATAAACGGGGGCCGTAGTAATAAAAAAGATGCCTCGCTGTAAGTTTTTGTTAAAACTTTGAGAATGTTAACAGAGAACTTCCTGAAGGTAAAAAGGTTAACTGTTGATAATATCTTGCTTGTGCAGCAAGTTTACATGCCCGAAAAGGAGTAGGAAGAAGTATAAACTTATTTGATCCTACGCCTTTTATTTCCTTGTACTGCAGTAACGTTTTTTTTTTAATCTCTCCATATATTTTTACATGAATTCCATTTAAGTATACTTAAGGATATCTATCCTATTCCTCAATCACATGCACGTAGCACTCTGCTTACTGCAGGGGTATTGAGGCCCCCTCTGTGCATTCCTTAATCATGTGTGCAGATTGACTTGAAGAAACCTGAACTATTGAAGCCACATTTTTGAGCCTGTGGTCTACATGAAGTGAAATTAAGTTGATTTTTTATTAAAATAGTTAGACCTTGATAAAATTCTACTTACCAATAAATCTGTTCAAATGTCATGTTTTTTAATGTGTTATTTTGCATGGATGTTTGCCTATGAAAAAACAAAATGTTTACATTTATGTTTGGATATGATAGAGTTCATTTAAATTACCCCCAGTTTTCTGCTAATTCCAACAAAATACCACAATCCTCATGGACAGTTTCTGGAAATTTACCAGAAATTTTCCACTCTTTTTCAACCTAATGCTGCGTTCCATTAACATCGGAACTGGGAAGAGGAGAGTGGGAATGACTTCATATCCCAGTTACCAGCGTTCCAGTTACAAAGTTGGAAAAAGCGTTCTGATCTACCAGGCTATTTTTAGCCGTTGTTAGCACGCCCTGCGTTGTAGTACGCACATACCACATGAAGAGTGTAAATAACACTATAGCAGCATTTCCATATATAAACGTCGAACAATACTATGAGCTGATTTAGTCCAACAAACACGAGTCAGAAGCGCTAATAAAAGGAATATTATAAGAGCTTAATAACTGTCTACACTGGGGCAGCCATCTTCAATTGTCAACTCGGGGGTGGTGAGGATCCAACAACTTCCTTACAAAGTAGGAAATTCCAGCCTCAGGGGACACTCTGGTTGAAATTTCCCACTTGGAACTCAGTAAACCCGACTTCCTAGTACAACTGGAGCGCACCACTTGTTGCAAGTGTGATACTGAGAGCCTTGTTTACAATTCTGCCAGTTTAATATGGCTGAAAACTCCCAACAGTTCAACAGTATGGAAGCTAAGAGTGGTACGTCAGCAAACAAATAATTATGAAATTTACATGTTGTGTTCTTTGTGATAATCTTAACCCACAAACCTACCTTTTAAGATTTTTTAAGATTAAATGTAATTAGTGGGAGTAAAAAGCTATTAGTAAGCTACTATGGAACTGCAACATGGCAGCTCAACTTAGAAGCGGTTACAATAATTCCCTCCAATCTAATGAGTTGTTCGTTATGGCTGTGGTAATAGCGTGTGAATTACTGAAAATAAAGAGAATTGATTGTTGTAGGGTCTCTAGCCATGTTGGAAGACCTTATTAGCAGCTTGATAGGAACGTCCTTCTAACCACACATTGATCTTTAAAACTCAAAAGGAGGCAGTACACTCCTGAACAAGATCTGAAAACCATGCATTTAGCACTTTTGGATCTGAAGAGAGTTCTAACCAGTGCTTCAAAATGCAAAAATATTTCTTAGTGCGTCTACCACTTGACTTTTTTGTTCCATAACCCTCAGGATCTTTTAGGAAATTCAAAATGACTGTCTTCCTGCGTCCAACCTCAGCAGCGATGGGGCGTTGCGAGTGGCTCAACAATCCTACCACGTTCAAAGACAGAAAGTTTTTTTAGAGACTGTGGTCTTAAACTTTTGATCAGCTGACAAAAACATGCTTGAGTTTAAATGCGGTTTTCAATAAATTGCCTGCTCCAAGTTTTTGGTCTCTCTCTCCCTTTTCTTCTTTTTGCATTTTGAAGCTCTACTTAAAACCTTAAGAGCAAAATGCAAATTCTTGACATTTTTCATCTGTTTTTAAGATTTTGATTGGGAGTGCATGAAATGCATTTTATGCAGTGTAGATCCTCAGCTGATGTTATAGAAACATTTGGAGCTGTAACATCAGATTTTCAACAAAGATAAAGCTGTGATGTTCAAGACATTGGTGTCATAATGCTGAGTGAACACGCTTTCTGGTTATGATGAATAACAAACCCTCTCTGTCCACTTTCTTCTGGTTCTTCTTTTAAAGAAAAAATCAAGACATTAACTTTCAGCAAATGATTCAAAAAAATTAAACATCTTAAATGATGAGGCACTGAGCACATTAGATTTTTTTCATGCTTTTAGACGACACGAACCCACAGAAGTCTGATTACAATGGCCTGTTTGACAATAAATGACAATAAATAGTTATGTCCATAGATTTAACTGAAAATTGATTAAATATTTAAATAAACATGACTTCCATTTGGAAGTCATGTTGGCATTATTTCTGCACATCTTTCAAGAAATGAAGATTTACAACAAGTTGCGTCACATTAAAAATAAAGGGGAGGCAATGTAGTTAAACGGATGCTAAAGCCGTGTGCTTACATAAAGCCTGGGCACGTCAATCTCTTTTCTGAACACACAGATCTTACAGATACAGAGTTAAAGTCACTACAGAGCTTCATCCTATGGCACAGGCAAATTAATCCTGCTTTATAAATGTAATGTTTTGGCTCTAAATGCTTTTTAAGTCATTTTTAAACATAAATCAGACTAAAATCTATATTTTCAGTGATCATTATCAGAAAATGGCTAAAAACTTGGCACTTTTCAGGTGATTTAAAGCATTTCACTGTTTCTTCCTACCAATAACAATCACGAGACCTTGCTTTGCAACAACATAATAAAAAAGCACTCCACCCTACAGTGAAAGTACAAAGATCTATTATGGCTTTTGACCAAAGACTTTTTTTTTTTAACCACACAGACAAGATGTGTATTTAGGTCATAAAAAATGTCATTCCATGCACACAATCATGCAGCCCCCAAGGTTCCTGCAGTTAGCCTCAAGTGGACACTTCAGGAACTACAGCTTTTGGCACTTCCGCATTGGCCTTCATTTTCAAAACTAGGGCGGTTAATATGAACAACATTTAGCTAAGCTTTGGGCTAATGTTTTGATATGACTTCACATTTGTATTTTAAGTTCTAACTGATAATAACAGGTCCATATTGTCCTCTTCTTGGCGCATACTAGTCCACAATTTTTTTGTCTTGTTCATTTTCTTCTTATAAGAATACAAGACTGCTAGTATCACACTCAACACATCAGCTAAAGCCCAAGACAGACAGCTGTTTGATGATTGGGTGAGATTACACTTGAAGTCGGGACAGTTTGTCGTCAAAGAAAGGGCTTTTATCTGACATGGTGCTTCATGAAAGACAAAAAAACATCAAATTTAGTCTGATCCAGCCATTGGCCTGTCTTTACAGTTGTATTTAGAGTATTTTCTCCCAGCCCAAGCTGAAGCTGCATCATGGCGGTTATCGTCCTCTCATTAGTTAATAATTTCCCATGAAAGCTTGCTTAGGATGGCAGAACTGTAGGCTTTACTATTCAAGGTCAGCCAGGTAATAATGGAAAGCAGAGAGGAGCTTTGAATTGGGTCTCCAGTGCTTTCCTGGGATTGTGTAAACTCTGTGGGCATTTTGGGACAAACCCCACCCTCATGGGACTTTTGTAGGCCAGCACAAACTATGTGAGGTATGAGAGTGCTGTGTGTCAGGTTGAAAAGGCCTTTTAGTATATTTACTGATTGTACTAAGAATTCGGAAGCTTATACTACAAGCTGAAAACTATTGACTTAAAAATATTAAGAGTAAACCTATGCTCTTCAGAATATTTTTAATCTCAGGACACTAGCACCCTGACTGCAGACATCTCTTGCCATTTTAATCCTGATAGTTTGGCTTGGTTTGTCTGCAGTACATCTTAACACAAGTGTAATTTAGTAAGGATAATATTTCCCTGTCCTGCTACAAAAGTGACTGTATTTCAGACCAGGGCTGGACGATTTATTGTTTTTGGATCAAAAGCCCAATTTCAGACAATGCAATCCTGATCCTGTGATCGCCAAAGCTACAATTTTTTTGCAGTGCTCCTGACTGACCCAGGATCTGTTGTGTCGACTATTTTACACATACTTTTTTACAAATTTGCAGGCAATTTGCATTTACGGAAGTGCTGGTAAGCAGGTCAACAATACAAAGCCTCTGTTTGGGAGTAGAAGTTGGAGTATCCCTTGAATTTTGAAAACAGATTATTTATCGTGAATATTAGGTGATGAATAATGTGTTATGTACTTTTGATTATTGATTTCCTTACTGTTGTCTATACTGTAAACATAGTGGATATTGCACTGAAGCTTGATTTGAAGAAAATCGAGAATCAAATTGAAATTGCAATATCTGCCAGAAAAATCGCAATTAAACTTTTCCTTAAATCGTTCAGCCCTATTTCAGACTGTTTTGGGGTGGTCTGTCAGATTTCAGGGGTGCTTTGCCAACCCTGTCTACCACTAGATTGACCCGTCAGTGCAGCAGAGAGTTCTCCACACAAAACTGACAAACTAAATAGGAATGTTGGTGCTTGAAGCTGATTAGAGTAGTGTTTGCTGTAAATCCGACCTTGAAACAGAGGAGATGGTGAAGCAAATGAGGGCAATATGTTTTTTTAAAGGCTTTAATTAGTTTGTCTTTATTCATCAGTAAAGCAGAATCTTCAAGTTCTAATTTCCTTTTTTTGGAACTTGCCAGGGGGTTAGTAAAGGTGGACTTGGACCATAGTTTGGACAGCCCTGCTCTAAAGCTGATTCTTACCCTGGTTCAAATACATCCTTCATACCCCGTCCAGTGAAAAATGGCTGATGATGTAGTCTGTAGGTCAGACAACCTCACTTTAGGTTTGATTGAGCAGCTGACACAGTCTTGGGGTGCTTCCACACTAGGAGCCCTGGCACAGGTCTGAGTACACTTGGCTTCGAAGTCTGGTTCATTTTATGGGTGTGAATTCATTCGGATATTACTCTGGCACCATACCAAGCACATAGTTGGACCTGGTCCTTTGCATGATTCAATTGCACTCCAGTACGGTGCCCAGGACACATGAACACCATTTCATATGACAATTGACAATTCCATCCCTGTCACAACCAAGTGGTAAACTCTGGTGTTAGAAAAGGAAGCAAATGTGAAAGTGCAATAAAATGCAGTTTTACATAACCTGGGGTGTAGCTAAACTGACTGACAGTTAGGTAAAACATATCTGTCTGCCA
This sequence comes from Cetoscarus ocellatus, assembly GCA_037902135.1. Taxonomy (NCBI): domain Eukaryota; kingdom Metazoa; phylum Chordata; class Actinopteri; order Labriformes; family Labridae; genus Cetoscarus; species Cetoscarus ocellatus. The sequence continues at coordinate 102,035 of JBAMNC010000345.1, read as the reverse complement.
GACTACACACAGCTCCATCTGTTTGTCTGTCAACTTGTTTACTGAAGTAAGATGAAGACTGTACTTTCAATACAGATACCAAAACTGTTGGGCTTCAAAACTTTGTCTGAGGAACCAATGGGAAACACGTGGCTTCAGTGAGCAAGTCATGCCAAACTTGAATGTGAAACTCACAGATGGCTCTTATCTGTCAAGGAGAATCATTTCATCTCTTTCTGCAATGCAGTAAACAAGCAAACACTAGTCTAGAGTCATGAGTCATGAGTCATGGTATCAGGGTTATCAAACACTTGAATTATTTTTGGTTTCTCTCATAATGTTAAGGATCTAAGTGCAAATGCACAAAATTTTGGAAACAGAAGAGATGCTAACTTTACTCAGAGTTATCAAGCCATAACATTTACTTATCTTAGCTTTCAGTTCACAGTAAAATGTCTTTGCTTCTCTGATCATTAGGTTGATATTTGAAAGCAAGGTTTATAGCTGAATCTGAAGGCCACCTTGGAGCTGATGTCACATATGGTCTCAGTCTTCGGTAAAGAAACATTGCAAACGTGTGAAATTCATTCAGTTTTTAGCAGTTAAAAACTTTACTTTATCTATTGTTGCATGCCTTCAGACTTTTAGTATCAAAACACTTAACATAGTTTAAAGTAAATTCTCTGCTAGGGACTTTTGTCTTACTAAATAACACTGACAAGTTATTTATTTATTGGGATCTGAGTGATCAACCCCAAACATCAGAATTCAGAGAAAACAAGTTTAGGGGACAAAGAGGTCACAATGACAAGAGTTACTGTAAAAACTAGAAGTGCTCCAAGACCACAAACCCCCCACTGAGGCGTTTCTGACACTGTTTTCCCCGTCAAAAAAATCCTTGAAAAAATTGTATGGGCATATGGTTTTGGATTAACACCAAGATCTAACCGCCTTTCCTTTGTGCCATTCCTCACACTGCCTGAAAATGTCATCAAAATCCGTCTAAAGCTTTTTGAGTTATCCTATTATCCTAACAAACGCCAGCAAAAACATAACCTCTTTGGCAGAGGTAACAAACCACCCAATAGGAATTCCCTTTTCTTTGCAATAGCATTCAGCACAGCCAGGTGTGAAGGTTGGAGGCCAGGCCAACAGCACTGCTCACAATTATGATCAGGTGCTGGACTAATGTTTTGTCAGAACTCGCAGGGACAAACCTCAGCCTCACAAAGGAAAGACATGCAGTTTTGTTTGAGTTTTCCTGTTAACTGAGTGTCTTTTAAAACCTTGCTGTTCCCGAGTTTTGGCTAAATGTTCTTGTTGCTCTTTTTAATTGGCTCCCAGGTCATCATGAAGCCCTCACTGGATTTAATAATGGAGAATAAACTTTGGTTCATTTGGGTGGATCCTGGCTAAACCTAATGTCACCAACAGGTAAGCTGTTTCAATGTTTTTAATGTATTGTTTGTCCTTGGAGTGTTTTAATTAGCACTGTTGGTCTTTTGTTTGTTTTTGCATGGTATAAGTTGTTTGAAATTTTCAGTACTTTTTGATAACTGTTGTTTGGCAGAGGAATGAATCCATCGTTAAATACGATGGCTGGGTACTCTAAGATTGCCAATTTACTGCTGCACTAAAGTCAGTGTGCATGTGTTTGATTGTTGATCCTTCAGAACAAGAAATGAGAGATTATTTGGTGCCTGGCAAATATAATTTTGTAGTTTGGTAGAAAACAAGCATTATTTGTCTTTAAATTGTAAAATGCAAGAGTTGAGAACTCTGACTTTGTGACGGATGTAGCTTTAAATTCTTATCATGAACTCATTGATAATCAGTCCTCCAAATCCAAAGGGGTCATGGAAAAAGCTACTCTGAAACACACTGAAAACTCCATAATACTCACACTGAGTGTGTGCTTTGCTTTGTTTTGCGTTGCTAATATGCAGCACATGTTGTGCCTTTTTTTTGCTCTCAAACATGTCGGTGCTCTAAAAGTCAGGTACCTGTGACACCAGAAGAGGGAGACATTGTTCAGGTGGTGAACATGTTTCGTGATGCCCTTCACCTGGGAGGGGGCATCATGTTGGTTGTTTTAGGCTCAGTATTGAAAGATAAGATTCAGTGGGTCTGTGAAGTGTGGCTCATGAGGAGAGCTAATGTTGTTTGAAGTGTTGGTGTGGAGCAAATACGGTTGAATTTGCTGCTCTTATCTGTATATTCAATGCACCAGAAGATAACCAACATCAATGTCTTACAATACAGAGTAGTTTTGATACAAAGAGACAACATATATTTTGCTTTACTTACACTTCACTTTTGGATCAATTATTTTGGCTTTGTACTTGGTCTTCATCCAGTTTTTGTCTTCTGAGACCAAGAAATGCCTTAAAATATAAATGATATTAAAGAAATATTATCAGCATCCTCCTTGCATAAAAAAGAAGCCTGAAGTCCCTAGTTGTAATTAGAAAAACATGCTCTTAGTGCAGTTAAATAAAAAAAAAAAAAAAACTATCAGAATTAAAAAAAAAACAAGGTCAAACGGCCAACAATCAGATAAAAATATTTTAAAAAGAGGCAAAAGAAATTACAACTTAACATCATATGGGGTACAATAAAATCTCTTGGTATTTTTATATCAGTATTTCGTGATACTTTTTGAAAACTCTAAGTCTCCATATAACATCAGAAAATAGGACAGTCCAAAATACAAACAAATTATAGCAGATTAAAAAAAAAAGAAGAAAAAAAGTAGGCTCAAGCACAGTAAAAAGTGAAAATTGGTAACTAAAGGTTAAGTCAACATTTAGTATTTTGTCATTGTATAGCTTTAAGATATAAACTTTCATGTTGATCCATTTTTATAATTAGCATTAATTTGAAGTATTTGTGTTTTTACAGGTATATTTCTATGTATAGCATGTTCTGTAATGTTCAAAATGATTGTGTAAAAAGCATATATGCTCAATGAAAACATGTGGTGCGTGTTTTAAAATCAGTATGTAATCGTGTTTCATAATCGTGATTTCAGTAGCAATTAACTAATTGTGATGATGAGTTTTGCCATTGAGCTGCCCTAATATATGTATCATTTATAAAATTAAATATTCAGTGTGATCACGTGTTGTAGATTTAAGACCCAATTTATTTTTGGCCAAAATAACTTATCTTGGAAAAAACATTTCCCTACTGTCAGTAATAAAAAGGTACATTTACCTTTTGTTGACTTAATAGCTATGGCGACGGAAAAAGTATTTCCTTCTATTTGTCAGCTAAATATGTTCTTGTTATTCATTTAGCATCTCAATGTATTACATTGATATATAAAGAACTCTAAAAGGCTTAAAATTATTTGAATGTACTCCATAAGAAAATTTTGTTAAAATTACTTTTAAATAAGATACGAAATGTGAGCTGGTAAATTGTTGTTTTTTTTTTTTTTTTAAGATTTAAAAGAGGTTATATTTTAATTTTTTTATCAAAAATTAAATACATATAAACGTATCTTCTAATTAGTATTTAATCAGTTGAAAATAAGTAACTTTGCTTAAGGTTAATTATTTGTTTATTTTAGGGTAAAATCTTTTTCTTTGAAAATAGTTTTGATTTTTATTTTTTATTCTTTTTAATTTATCACTTTCTCTTCAAAATATGTCCATGTAATCCATTTTTAGTTCGTTTTTGTGACATACATTTCGGCCATGTCTAGTGTTTATTTCAATAATTTATGTGCATGTGTGGAGAGGAGTTAGTTTGCAAGAAATGCCCCCTTCCCCCCACCCCCGCACCGCGCAAGCGCTCGGGATCGTGTGGGAATGGTCGGTCCGCGGACTGGGGGTTGGACCGCTCCGAGCGAAACACAGCAAAAGAGTTTTAAATGTCCGCCATGTTGTCCATGGCGCACTGAACCAACGGTAGGGAGCGGAGCGTCGGAAAAAAACAGTCCGAGAGAGAGCGACCAAGATCCGGGCCTTCCCCCGGCTCCGTTGGCGACGCCCTAAATACAAGCTACAACCATTCGAACGTTAGAATAGAGATAACCGCACAGAAACATCCATGAAAGCTCCACTCGGCACCGTGGTGAATATTAGGAGATCCGATAGATTTATATTGCATCTCGACTTGTGAAAAATGAGTAAATTGTCGTTTCGGGCACGGGCGCTGGACGCTTCCAAGCCACTACCCGTCTTCCGTTGTGAGGATTTACCCGATCTACACGAATATGCATCCATTAACCGGGCTGTGCCGCAGATGCCTACGGGGATGGAGAAAGAGGAGGAATCGGTATGCTTTTATATCTTAAAATTGTGAAATTATGTGCTTTAGTTTATTTTTTATTTTTGAATCATCGCAGCCGTCCCTCTTTTTTTTCTGCGCAAGCTTTCACAAAATGGCCGCCAATTTTCTCAGGAGAAACACGACGGATTTCAGCTGCAAACGGCTGCTTTGTGCGACACGGCGGGCCGTTTGGGCACCGCGGAGATACATAGTGTCCGTGTGTGATAAAATTACCGGGTTTCGCCGGCTTATTTTTGTGTGAGGTGGTTTTCAGAGTACAAAGGAATCATGTGACTTCAGCAATTCCGACATTTTGTCTTGTCTGTCAGGATGAGGCCTTGTGTTGGCGTAATTGCAAAGGACCAGGGCAAGGGGGAGCTAGTGACATCAGATTATATGTAGCATCTGTGCTAGCAGCAGGCACAAATGTCAACACTCACGCTGTGTATTAAGGGAGAAATCAGAGCTTTTAAAGGTTTAGACTAACTCCTGTTTGTAAATAACAAACCATTCTACCAGATTTAAGTGTATGCGGGTTAAATGCAGCCTGGCGTTATCCCTGCTGCACACAACGGCTCTGTAATATTGATGAACACATGCTAAAACGACCTTATTTATTATCGTTGTAATTATCTAATAGATGAACTCGGTTCATTAGTGAGCCCTTAAAGGATGAAACCTGGTCAGATCATAGTAGTACATGGTTAAGCTTTTATAAAGGTGTAGCATGAAGCTCTTATCAGGCATCATTATGTCCGATTGATAGCAATTGATATCGAAGCTCGTAAACAAGAATTTCTTAATTGACATCAGTAGGATTAAACAATCTGTCATTGTGAGACGTTAACTGTTTGTTTTTACTCATGTCTTTGTGTTCGTCTTCATTATTCTGGCTTGTTTTTCTCTGTGCAGCCACAGTTAGCATGTTAGCATATTGACATGTCAGGAAATTGTTTAGTATACAGCCTCACAGGATTATTTTTTGTGGTTGAAGGTTTTTATGTTCAATTATTTACGTTTTTGATTTGCACCTGGTGTCAGTAAGTTATTGGAGGTGTGAAATAGAAGTGAAGGGTACATAATCTTGTATATGTAGCTTCGATGCTAGCCATGCTGTAAGGAGAGCTATATGGAATAATTAATATTATATTAATTCTTCCAGTCCAGCCCTAAGTGTGTTCTTTTCATGTGTATGATATCACCTTTTTTAGAACAGAAGGGCCTCAGTCTGCTTTTCAGTTTTTCATGACATGGAAATGTTAAAGTATGATGCAGCCCTCTGTGCTTATTTGCATTAATGTTGAGGGTTGTTATTCATCATTGTTTGTGCATGAGCTGCTGCTTTTTTTTTTAAATAAGTATGGTACTTTTGACAGTTAATGCTACAGGCTGTTGTGTAGCTTACAAGTGAGCAATTTCATTGAATCACCTTGACTACCCTATAGCAATTTTTCCTTATACATTGACCCTACTTTGAGGACATGGTGCTTTTTCAGGACAGTGTTGTCACTTAATTAGTTTCTGTCTGGTTCTGCGGGGTTGACATTTTGATTTGACTGATAAAATTCTCCATTCATATTAAAAATAATCTGATGTTTGCCTCTGAAAGCCCTGCAAAAGCTTTTCTTGGTAAAAATCAAAACCCCTTAATTGTTTTGACTTTTTTTTTATTGCTTAAACAGTAATAGTTTCAACTAAAGGTGATAAGATGCCTCAGTCACAGACAGACGGGTAAACAAATTCAGCATCTTGCTGATGCTGTTTTGCACTAGGTCTGTTTTTGTTATTGTCTCTATGAAATAGGGTTGTTTATAAGCTTAATTACACCCATGGCAGTGTAATCAATTTGTGTTTCTGCTCTCCCCAGGCCACTTATTAGAATAAACAATATTTTTGCCCTATTACCACAATCTGCATATTGTTTTTCAGAAGACTAAACTGACTTATCTGATCCCTAGATATAAGGGGAAGTAAAGAATAAATAATTATACTGAAGTGCAGTTAATATAAACTGTAAGTAATTTTTCAGCCAGTCTGCCTCTGGGCTCCTGTGAGTGCTCAGTGTCAGGGGTTCAGTGTGTCAGATGGCACAGCGGGCTGGCAGACCAGCGGCACGTGGCGCTCAGGAGGAGATCAGGGCAGCGGGAAGAAGCAGAGAGGAGGAGGAGGGGTGGATGGAGGGGGTATCTGTCACTTCAAAGTCTGTGCTCTGCTCAGCTGGAGTGTTTGGGTTATGTAAGAATCATATTATCGTAAGAGGTAGGCCAAGGTGTACTGCATGCCAACCACTCAGTGTTTGGAGCGTCTGCTTTTGAATCTGTACCTCACTTGCCGGATGGCTTTGAGTCATTGTTGGTGGGTCCAGGTATTGTAACCCACGGTCTTTATATAGCACTATATGTAGGTTTAGTGATGTTCAGCTGTTCTGCAAGTGTATTTTAGCTCTCTGCACATTGGAAGTAAATTGCATTCTTTATTTTAAGCTTGAGTGAAGCTGCAAATATGAAATTTTTGTAGGCCAACTTGGCAGTAAACATCTCAGGGTTACAATAACAGTTCTATTTTTTTAGAGGGTTTGGGATTGTTGTAGAAAGTTAGCTCTGCAGTGAATAAATCGTTGCTGACGTTTTAGTATTCCCCACGGGTTTGTGTTTCTACTCTTAGAGCAAGATTTATCAGTAGAATAGCCTATAAAGATTCTAAAATATCAGTACATCCATTACTTAACTTTTAGCTCAGTATTCTGTAATAAGTCAGTGAGCAGCATGTGAAGCCTTTTTGTTAATGAGACACTGTTATAGCTTTAGTCCCAATTGCGCGCATACTGGATAATACTACAACAGGTGCAGAAAGATATTAAAACCAGCTAAATTTAAAGTGGAACATTTTACATTAGATGTTGTTTCTCAGACAGAACATTTACACAAAGGAATATACTTATAGATGACTGTTTTGCATGGATATGGTGATTGAATAATTTTGAAAAGAATAATTGACTGACAGATATGCTTGGGTGGCTTATAGTGGCCTGCCCAAGTTATTCCCATTGCCATTTTCTCAGTGCATTTACACCATTCGCAGCAACAAAGCTTAGTAAAGATTTCCACTTGAGACATCCACATTAATCTGTGAATGAGATATTTGTATTATTTCAGTGCAAAACAGCTTTTTAAGTTGCACAGACACACACTCATAGCGCTACTATCCCCTACTAACTTCATGAAACATTGCGCTTTAATAACTGCGCGGTTAATTTTGCTTACATGCGGGAAACACTGCACCCGTTTCTATTTTAGGTAGTTTGTAAGAATGCACATTTCCCTCAAGTTTCAAGCTATAAAGTATCTGCACATCACATGGGGCATCTCGTCAAAATTTCCAAAATCTGTGTTAGCCACATGATGTTTTTCTGACTAAGTCAAAAATATTTCTTTATTTTTCACCACAGTTTTGATATTCAAGGTAATACTCTTGTCACGATGACCTGCTGAGTGTTGAGTGGTTTTCTTATAGGGCTTTTCCACTACCTGGTGTCTGCTTGACTTAGCGAGGCTGATTTGGTTTCTGAAGAAAGAGAATATTGCCATGAGTTGGAGATATTGATGTGAAAATAAAATGCATCAATTGTCTGCTCTTGGATGCTGTATGACTTCCCAAACCCTCATCTGCTTAAATAGCGTTATGTTTTGCTGCTTGCAACTGTTTTGGAGCAAACTTCATCTCCTAACTTCTAGAAAAAGCCATTCAGCAACTTGTAGCTCTGTGGCCTTTGTTTTTGTGAGGATGCCAATGTAGTCCTGCCAACCTTATAGAGGTGCTGATCTGCTCTGTACTGTAATGGAAAGGGAGCAGGTAGTATCTAAACGGAGCAGAATTGAGCCCAGTTGAGCTGATACCACAAATGGAAGTTCAACATCAAACTCTAAGCAGTTTGATGTTGAACTTACACAGAGGAACGTGTACATGCAGACCTCTGTGTGCTACATTAAGTAATCTCTGAATGCGGTTGTTGTTGTTGTTGCATTCAGCCCAGCGTATGGTGTTGTAATTAACAGGCAGTGTGTGTTTTATGTGTGTAGCTCGGTTTCATTCACCAAAGGAGCAGCCATCTCTGAAAACTCTGGAGCACGTGCAGTTTGTTTGTTTTGGGCCAGACACTTTGTCTTGTGTTTACGTTTGGGTGAAAGTGAGGTCAGTGTCTGCAGCCCTGGTGGGAACCCACATGCATCTGTTGTACTTGCCTCTTTGCCAAACACACTTCTTGTGCTCTCTTTCACACACAAAAACACACAAACACAGACATTCTGGCAGGCCCCCAGCTTCTTGCTGCTTGACCTTGCTTGGGTGGGAATGTGGAGCATTTCACCTGTCCAAAGTCTCTGCAGCTTACATGCTGTGAACTGAAAGTTGCTTTTGTCAGCTGTTTCCCCTCTCTGCTCTTTTCCCTCTCTGTTGACAGTTCTGTGTTGACGCCCATGTGGGCAGCATGGGAAATTAACACCCTTCCAACCTCCAGGCAGGTTTTTGATCCAAGGCCATGGTGGGTGTGCCAGTTAGAAAAGCTGTGGCTGAATGAACACCTAAGAATGACCTGCGAATTTAGGATTTTCCAAACATGAATGAAATTATTCTGATGGATTTTTGTCATTATTTTAAGAGCAAAATAGATGTTGATGTCTTGACAGACACCAATTACAGAGGATAGATATTCAGCTGAAAAGGGATCCCAAACTTAAGATACTTGTGCTAAGTAAAGGCATTTAATTTTGTTTTTTAATGAAAAATTGTCCTTACAAAGGTATTGTGAAGCACAAAAAACAATACTATGGCAGTTTTTTGCTTTAGACATGCTGAGCCATAGAGAAATGAGGAGAACCTTTTATAATAAAAGTGGTTAGAACATGGCTAAACAACAATAATAGCTGTTTATCACAGTATGAGCCTTTGCATTTAATATACTGCAGCGGTCCAGATTTAACCCAGTAATTAAAATAGTTTTAATGCAAATAAATGATGCCTTTCCAAGAAGCCTGTGTACATTACATACATTCTTTCTCCATTTCCATGCCTTCAGATGACTCAAGCTAGCTCATTAGCTACCCTTGTAGGAAGTGTTGAAAATGCTGTGCCTGGAAATACCCCATGTATTTTAGGTTCATTAGATCCGTGTTGCAAATGATAATAATTATGAAGGATTGCTGAGCATTAACTGTTTCATCACATTTCCTTTCTCTCTCAAAATCTCTGAAAATATTGTGCTGACTACAATTTTTCTACATTAAAAGTCGACTTAAGGTCCATCAAACCTTCAATTATATCATATGCTGTAAGTTCTAAGACTTGGTCCATTAAAAATCTGCTATAAATTCATTTCCCCAAAATTTTTAAACACGTATGCTGATAAAAGGGTCAAGTCGAGAACAGGTACCACTAGCCAGCTGTAACTGAGTAAGTAGTTGACTGTTTTGCTGGCAGCTGGTACTTGTGTAAAGCTCTGTGTTTTATGTGCTGAAAATAAGTGTTGAATTGGTCCATGTGAAATTACTCACCTATTCACAGGGTCTAAAATGGACTTTTTGGCTCACCAGCCAAGATGGCAGGTAGATGGGGAAAAAAATCCCCAGTCAAGCCTATTTTTTTTACCCTCCAAAATAGTATTATGTGTTCTTGTGTCATAAACTTGCATTTCATGTGAATTGAATTTAGTTTCAATCAGTGTAATGTTCCAAAAATTAGATCATTTTATTAGGTAATAAAGTAGTAAGAAGATTTGATGAGGATATATTCAACCATGATGATTTATCCCCAAGATTTAGCTGCCAAAATGAAACGTTAACCTGCATTTCGTGGTTAGGGGTTGATAATTTAAAACATTGGCCCTGAAAATTTGTGACCAGGGCAAGAGTGTTTGATATATCTGCATATACTTATGAATTGAATTGATTTATTTAAAGTAAAACAACCATTTTGTATGGGATAGATCACAATATACACATGAAAAGGTTAAAAAAAGTTACCTTGAATAATGGAGAAAAAAATCCATGATATCCAATATCATGTCCAGTGTTGGAGCAATTTTTTGCACATTTTTAAAGAAATTACTTAGGTCTTTAGTGGTTAAAAAAAAAAAAATCTTGCCTTCCAAAATATACCAGTATTGTTGTTTTTTAACCTGGTACTGACACTCCATTGATAGTTTTGAATACTGTATTGTACTATTCTGTTGCCCATAATGCTTCTTTCTTCAGCTGGGTGGAAATATTGGAAAGCTTTCTGAGCAGAAAAGAATCTTTGGCTCTTAAATAGCAAACCGTAATGAAGCACTGAAGCATGTTGTGCTTTGGTTTGGTAGGTACCACAAGAGTCCATATTTCAGTACCCATCCTTGTATAACATTAAAATCAATCTTTTCTCATATTTCCTTCATATGCATTAGTTATGATACACTGTAATCAGAAAAATAGTGTGGATGTAGACAGCGCCTTCACCTCACGTTATTTGCCATACTAATAACAAAATGGGGAAGTTTTATCATTCATAGTTACTTTCTCGAGCCTTGGGCAGAGTCTTAATCCACCACACGCTGTAGCGCTGTTAATTTCCCACACTACCCTGCTGGGTTTTCAAAAAACCCTCCTCTCCCACGCCATGCATAAAACTGCTTTGGTATGGCAGAGATGCATCCCTCGACAGCCTCACCCGACCATCCCCTGCGGCTGTCCATCACGCTAAGTGGCATTTACAGTGTCTGGGACAGTAGCCATCAGAGGCGAGACTGGTGGAGGTAGAGGAGGCTCGGGCTGCCTCAGCAGACTTGACAGTGATCGATGTGGTCATTTTAGAAAGGCTATTTCTGGACCGCTCCGTGTGTGTGTGAGACAGCAAGAGCAAGAGGGAGACGTTGTGTGTCAGGGCACCAGCTAATGCTGTGTATTCTGACCATTCACCTCAATCTAAGTCTATTTATTCTCAGGCAGACAGCCCCGGCCTGGAGAGTAAACAAACACATCGCTTGATTAGGTTTGGCAGCCGACGTGTTTTCGCTCGGGGTCGTTTTGATTTTATGAGTTTTCCCCTCATTGTGGAAAGGCCTGAGGAAGTCGGTGCGGGGGTTTCTGCAGTCGCTTGGGGGATGACTCAGTGGGAAACAGATAACATTGTAAAGGTTACACAAGCATGCATACACAGAAGGGGTCACAGCTAATGCTACAAACAAGTCAAATCTGTATGAGTCTTGTGTAGAGTTTCTGACAACAGCTTTTTGAGTTAAGGGCATAACTAAAACCCAAGAACAGACAGTTGAAAAAAATTAACCAATAAATGTAAAATAAAATAATTTGCCTTGAGTATAACAGATTGTTAGCCCCAAATGTGTGGTGTTTATGAGCGTGAGGCCCAAGGACACAATAAAACCAGTTTATTTTACCAGACTGAAATGTCACAGATGAGCATGAACGTCATGTTTTACTGGAGGTCACACATTAAAAAGTTAACTTTTCTCTGCTTTGAAAGCAGCATGTCCCTTATTTTGACAGTGATTGATTAGTAACATTTGTATAATACTAATAAAGAATTCTTTACACATCAAGGTCAAAAGCAAAATTTGCTTTATTTATTTATTTTTATATATAGCATTAATAAACAAGCACTGTGCGTGATTAACAATAATGTTTGACCTTGTAGCTCCAAAATCTTGCCAGTCTGTCTCCCAGTGTGAGAACAAAAATTAATTAATTTGACAGAAAACCCTAAAAACTCTTTAATACTACATTTGAAAGCAAAGGGTGGTCTTGACCTGACCTTGACCTTGACCTTTGGTCCCTGACTATAAAAACTCCTAGGCAAAGTTTAAGTGCATAGCTTCTTGCATCAGCATAAAGGGAAAAAAAAAGAACTCTGGCATCAGTGAGACAGTTGCACAGTAAGCATTAAAATGGATCTGTTTATGTTCATTTATGCATTTTTTAGTCTTTGATGGTTTACGTAGGGATTTGATTAGATAGAACTTTATTAATCCCTTTGGGAAACTCCCTCAGGGAAATTAGGATTCCAATAGCAGTCTGTAAAGTAGATAAAAGATGTATAAAAAAGATAGATGTAAATAGAAATGCATATATGAATAAAATAAAGAAAAATATGTGGCTACTTCCTGGCTGGTAATCAGATAGTATCTGATGTTGAAAATGTACTGTGTACAAGCAAGTCATAGTGGTTTACCTCATAATCACTAGATGTCCACTTTTACAAATCAAAAGTATTATTCATCAAAGAAGAAAGTCTTCTTGTTATACATCTGTTTCATACACAAATAGTCAGTGTGAAATAAGCTGGTCAGTTTTGGTTAGTTGAACACTTGCTTTTGACAAAGTGCAGGGATTGCAGTATCAGTATTTCTGCAGCTACTCTTTTGGGATCAATTACTCCCTTTCATTCTTGATACCAAATGAGTTCTCCATTAAAATGTTACGTTAAGTTCTACATACTGCTTTCAGTCTTTTTCTGGGTTTTTTTGTGCCAAGGCAGTGCCACTTTCTGTCTCTTGAGACTGTGGAGACCAATCAGACTTATCGGGCAGCACTCAGCTGCACCCACAAGCCCACACACACTGACACAGTTTAGTGACATCTAAAGTAGGAGTGATGGAAAGAAAACACAATTCTATGCATTGCTACTCTTCCGCAATATTTTCAACCCACTTTTTAAATAATACAATCGGTTATGTTAAGTTTAAAATGATATAAATCAGTGCAAAATATATAAATATCTGCTAAATCCATTTTCTTTGGACTAAGACCTGAAACTAAACTCACTTCACGAGCTGATCGTCTAGAGTCTAGACTACATGTTTTCATTATGTATCGTCTTCTTTGTCATGTTGGTATCAATATCTGAGAAATTAAAGCTAAAAGTATAGGTATGCTATTGATATGAAAACTTTGGTATTACCCATCACTAGTATAGATTTTATTTATTTTTTTATTGGCAATAATGTGTTTGGAAGTATCAGCACATCATATATTGGTAAAATACAATATCATGCATCCCTAAGCATATCATTAATATCTAACCCCACTATTCAGTTTTAAGCACATATCTGTAAAAGGCATTTATACAACACTTGTTGATTGCTGATTGTTCTGCAGTGCAAAGAAAATGTGTTTATTAATCTCAGTTAAAGTTTTAGAACAGTCTTGGAAACTCAAATTGATTTTTGTAAAAATCTTAACTAGACAATAGAAAGAGAGAGGGAGTGTGCTGACAACTTGGATGTAAAGTAGTAACATGAAGAGAAAAAAAGTACTCCTATTTTCTTTTTGCTTAGCTGTGATCATGCAGTAGAGAGATTAAGTAGTCAAAAACTCTACACTTCAGGAGTTGTTTATTTGATGTTGAGGCCTGCAATGTGTGAGCATAACAAGCTCTTCTCTAGCGCTTGTTTTTTTCTTAAGCTGTCAGACAATGTGTTCCTATTCCCTTTGACAGCTTATTAAAATGCACGTCGGTGTTTGTGCCTGTTGCAGACAGCAGGGGAGTAGAGGACAGGGATAGCAATGTCACCTGGTCACAACAACATTTTCTTGGTGTAGATTCTGACCTACTGACTGATGACGGCTTCTCCCGCCAACAAGCACACTGACCTCATAAAACATTCTGAATAAGAAAATTAGAAAATACAGAAGGCAGAATCCCTAAGTATATTTATTCTTGATTTATAATAATAAGAGGAAATCATCTCTTTGGGTCAAACTTTGTTTTGATTTCATTACCATCAGAGGTGTGGAATCACCATTTATGAGCAGTGACACTTTCTAGTATTCAAGCTTAGAAACTAAACATAACATAAATGTCCCGAAGGTTGTATTTGTTGTTGCTGTGGTGTTGTCATGTTGTTGATTTTTAGTTGTCTTATCAAAATTCATATGTCGGGTACCAAGAAAGCTGAAGTCTTTTGTAGATATTGTAATTACAAATGTAACCCATCCTAATCGGTGTAGATGTGAATCTGTCCCTGTCACAGGATTCAATTCAACTTTGATTCTGAAGTTGGGGATTAGATTCAGACGGACGCACGAGTCTCAATTGACGCTCTTGTTGCAAAGGGGGCTTATGTCCAGTTTACTACAATCTGTTCTCTGCTTGACATTGACAAACAACCTAGAAAAAATGGTTTAAGGCTTATGTAAAGTAGAATATTGACTAAAATAAAAGTTAAACCAAATTAAGCTTTTATATGTGAAATATTTTTATAGGCTGTTTCCTAAATCTAAAGCCTCACAACACTTAAGTCTGTAGAATGAAACAGGAAATGGATTTAATCCAAATTGGGTATAAAACTGTTTAGTTTGCATTGGTGGTTACTGTCCACTGTTCTGCTTCTTTTAGCTCTGTGTGATGGACCAGGGCTAGCTGTATCAGAGTCAACAGCAATAACCTCACTACACCTGTGACTACAGAAGCCTGTGCAGACAAACAGCATCAGCAGCATGTTTACAACTGCTTCAAATTGGGTGGCAAACATCTTTTGTATTGCTAATGAATAAACAGAACAGATTCTGAATCTTAAAGAAAGAACTGCAATTTTGACTTGAGACCGTTTTTTGACATCTCTATTAATTGGCACATGCAAAGCTTAATAACCCTTTAAAACTTGTAAAATCACCCTGAAATCATCCTGACTTTGAGTTTTTCACTCAGACTTTACCCAGGTAATTTCTTTGCAGCTCCTCATATTATTTTCACGTAAAGCCTGGCTGAACCAAAGTGTGAATGCAGCAGTAAATAAACAGGGAAATTCACTGAGGGCGGATGGAGAGGGGTGACAGCATTCATCCTGTACGACCAGCGCGACACAGGAAAATGGAGATGTGATGGTGTGGGTAAAAACAACCGTTATAACGAGAAGTTTGATTACAAGGAGAGTAGCGAATACTCAAATGTGCATATGGACTCAAGTGTTTCCACTGCACATCATCAAAGCTCTGTAGTACATCAGCTCTCTCTGGCATCCAAAGAGCCCCCCCACACTGGTGTTTGATACAGATCTAAAACACTGCAGCTTTCTCCAGCGTAACCATCATGCACCTAATGATGCTGCGTCATATTCACTACAGCATGCTACAGTGTGGCCCTCGACTCTTTTGTTGATGCTGTTAATGTGCTTTTTAACTTGTATCACTGAAGTGGGGACATAAATTGTGATCATAGCATAAAGATCTGCTGCTATGTTCACCATCATAGTAGCCATATTTCTATCTTTATATATATTTCTGCTTATCTGTCTTTTTTTTTTTACATATTATTATATCTTATCTGTTATAAATGGTACTACTGGAATCTTAATTTCCCTGAGGGAGTCTTACAAAGGGATAAATTAAATTCTATCTAATCTAATAAACACTGATTTCTGCTACATATTTTTGATGTCAAGTCCTACCAACCCCGTGTATTTGAATTTGTAAAGTCAGTTTTATTGTGTACTGCTTGTCTTTTGTGTATGCTCATGTTGAATCTGAGCCTGTTGGTAGCCTTTTTCCCATCCAGATGTAGGGTATTGTATATAGTGATATAATCATGACTATAGATTATGTGGAGCCATATAGCCTGTGCTGAATGAATACTAATTTGCCCTCAATCTGTAAAGCATTTTAAATCAGATTGCATTGGAAAACCTGCCTGCTTGCTTGAGGTGTCAGAAAAGGGCACACATTGATTTCTTCCTCAATCAACTGCAACTGCAAAGCTGCACCCTCACCTGATGTAACCCCCAGGAAATAACATGTCTTTACTTTGTGTGTATCGTATGGTGATCACGTGGTCTTGGTGAAAGCCTGCGTTATTACAGAATCCAGCTGACATTTAGCGCTAAGCTGCAGTGGCCTATAAAACCAGCTTATATAGACGTTACAGATGTTAATGAGGCTGCTGGGTTCAATCAGAAGCACTGCGAGGCCACCAGATGTTAATGGTAATCATGTAAGGGCTCAGCTGAGGACACGGTGTGGCTCTGTTTTTGTTAAATAAGGTGATGCATGATTGATTAGAAATAAATTGAGAAACTTGTGGAAATGTTCAGTAGTTTTGGGCTACAAAGCCTTTGGTACAGTAAAACTTTGCCTGATCAGTAAGGAAGAAAAACAAGAAAGGACACTGTAACAGGTAAATTAGGTGATCTTCATTTAAAACTAAACTCTTTGGACTATTTGGGCTTTTATGTCTTAAGTTTGTTATCTATCATGTCTTCTTTCTCCACACACTGGGTCCAGCTCTAAAACATCATCTCTGACTAGAGCTGGGCATAATGGCCGTAAAATAAAATCCCAGATTTTTTTCCACAATCGATTTACGATTTTGTATTTTTTCTCTCTCACAAAAAAGGAAAAAACTCCAAGTGACACAAAATTACAAAAATCAAGTTTTGCCTTTATGTTATCAATATATTCCCAAACTGAGCAGAATCCCCCTAAGGTTAAAGTGCATGTCATAAAATGAAGGCTGAGCTGTTTCCACAGCATATTAACACAGAACTCTCTGATCAATATTTAATATAATGTAAGGAACGAATATTAGCCTAAACATGTGCTTGTTCAAAACCTGACAAGGCCTTCCATCATAAAAACTGTAAATTTTCAGTATTTATAATTTCCAACATTGCAACAACTTAAAATTGGAGTAAGTCAAGAAAAAAAATCTGAATTTTTCATTTTTAAATCTTCTGCAAAAAAATAATTTGATTTAATCAATATATTTCCCAGCCCTTTCTCTGACACACACAAAGTAACACCAAATCCCCATTCACACTTGGACAAAAAACCCTGAAATTATCGGGACATTACCTGGGCTGTGTGAAAGCAAACAACAGTTTTTCACTCTGACTTTACCCAGGTCATTTCCACATTCACCCCCAGTATTTTATCCACGTAAAGTCGGAGTAGCTCATGTGCCGAATTATCAGAGTAATTCACTGAGGTGAGTGACGTGGACTGATAGGTCATCCTGTGCGCACACCAGGAAAAGGGAGACTTGATGAGATGGAATAAGAGCCGCTGTTGGATACGGATAAAACAAATTAGCTGTCTTTCTCTGGAATAATAGTCATGATGACGTGATGCTGCTTCATATTCACTTCTGTGCTACAGTGTTAACTTTTTCGATGCTACTGATTCACTTTTTGACATGTAACACCAAAGTTAGAATATAAATTGTGGTATGAATTGTTTGTCTGCTGTTATGTTATGAACACAGACTGCCCTCCCTTCACCACATCCACCCCATCCAGCAGGGACTACATTCTGCTGAAGGGAGCAAGTGTGAACGACCATGTCAGTGCATTAGTATTATCCTGATAATATCGAGGCCTGCATGTGTGAAAAGGGCTCAAGTCTACATGCAAATCGTGACGCCAAAGGTCACCATGTTGATCTGCTTGAGACTTGATACATTTCATTACATGTGCTGAAGCTGTCGCTGGGAAGACTAAACGATCGGCAGTGCAAATCTGCTGTAACAGTGGGGATGGAAATAGCGGATCAGTTCTGTTTGATAGTCTGTCCCATCTGTTTAAGAGCATCTGCGTTTCCTTTATGCCTAATAATTCCTCAATCAATGACATCCACTTGTTTTATGTGCTTGACGATGTCACACTCTCATGAGAGGCAGCAGAGGCAAATAAGTAGTAGAGGAAGTAATCATTGCTGACAAAAGACCGAAGCAGTCTAAAGTATGTCTTAATATACAGATGACACCAACAACACAATATGCACCAGAAAGGTGCTCAGGCTTTTGCCCAGTGGTATTAAAATGCAGTAGAGACATGTGTTTGACATTATTTACACAGATTACCTGTGTGAGCAGGCTCTTGAAATCAGTTTTTTGATGCATTTTTTAAAGATGGAGTCAAAAACAATTAAGTAAATAGTGGCCAAATATTAAATTGGGTTTTTGTGTCACATATATTTAAGTGCATTTGAATGGATATCATGTTCCACAGATTAGACCATTTTGTAAGATCAAGAGTGTTAAAAAATGGTTTTGCTGAGCAGGTACTTGCAAATAACTGTTGAGATCAAAACATAACTCTCTGACATTTTAGGATATTTACTTGCATTTAACGCTTGGCCTCTGTTAGTTTCATTTCCCCTTCTCCATGTGGAAAATCCACAAAAAAAAAGAGCTGTATCAATAAGCAGAATTAGTGCTGGTTATTGCTGTTACCAAACACTGTATGTGTGTTGACAGCATCAACAACCAACGGGATTTGTTAAATCTGTAATCGGACATCTTTGACCAGCATCATGCCATGTGCACTGTCACCGCCACACAGTCTTTAGCCTTTACGATTTAACTGGAGAATAACACAGTCTCTATATCAGTGTTCAGTTCTCTGACTACTGATTGTGTTGTAGATTTGACAAGGAAATAAGCAGTATATATATATTTATATTTATTTATATTTTGTTTAGATCTATCTTTTTATATGTCTTTTTATCCGTAATACTTAACTGCTCCTGGAAATCCCAATTTCCCTGAGGGAGTTTTTCTAAGGGGATCAATAAAGTTCTATCTAATCTAAATGGCAGTTTAGATTTCATTCAAAAGGCTCTATTGGCAATACTTTAGATACAGTAATAGACATTGCACATCCTGCAGTGTGACAATCCAGCATGCATGCAAGCTGTTGTAAAACGGTGCATCGCTCATCCACACAGTACAGTGTTGACATGTCTAAAATCAACAGTAAAAAATGCCAATGACCTGTTATGTTTCCTCTTTACAATCGCTGCATGTAACTGATGTACAACACTGCTGCAGTTGTAAGAATGGATTGAAAAGTTTATAAATGTGCATTGCTATGTGGTTTCTGGCATTAGAAAAGTGTTGGCTCTATGGATTGGTAAATATTACTACAGGCGAGGAATTTCTCGCATCTCTAGAAAGCCGTGTTTTGTATTGTTTAGTTTCACTTGACTTAAATCTGTTTAATTTTCAATTAATGACATGTAGCACCCTGATTTTGGGTAATTCCAGTCACCAAGGAGGTGATGTTTTTGTCAGCATGTGTTTATTTTCCAGTGTTTACTGAAAATTAAAGCATTTGTTAATAATGTTGTTGTTTAAGTAATCGAACATATTTTGGTACAAAAACTGACTATATGGTCGAGTAAATACTTGAGCATTACTGTCATTAAAGTCTGATATGGTCAGGTTTTTCCTGTATATACTGTATTTAGAAGTAACAGTGGTTGTTTCGAAACAGTGTCCTGTCCTTGATGTAGACCCTTTTCAATTAAAAATCCTTTTAGGAATAGATGCAGCACTTAGGCAGTAGCCTTTGACAGAAAAATCACCGATCTGTCATTTCTATTGTTGAGCTGTGAGAGAGTCTTAAATGTGAATACATTTGTGCAGGAGATGGTGTGCAGAAATTTGCCAGGAAATCGTGAAAGATAGATAACAGAAATTACCAGATACTTACTGGGTGTAAAGAACTGATATTTTTGTTGCCATGGTGCTTTAACTGATGGTGGTACTGGTTTGCATGTTTATTATATTCAAACAAAAATCCTGGGCATGGTAACTATCCTATCTGTCAGCAGTTTGATAAAGACAGCGTGTTAACCTATGCTGAATGAAGCTCTGCAATTAGGGTCTTCTTGGATTAAAACTGCATTCCTTCAGTGTTTTTCAGCAGTAAACCTCTGTTTTGTTTTCGCACTGTGAGGGAGAAAAGCCGCTTGAAAGAGGTGATGCCACCCAGGCCCTTGTTCTGAGCTCTCCGAAAATGCTTTGCGGTCATTTTGCAGCAGAAACCTGAAAGATGTTTCCGCTTTGAACAGAATTTGGTCCTAATAGAAATTTATCCATGAAAAATGGTAAATACTTCAAAGTTAAACCATCTTACAGAGTTCAGTGTTTATTTGATTAGTTTTTAAAATAAAATAAGAGGAGGTGGGCAGAGCTGAGTAGTGTATGAGGATAGAGTAAAAGGGGGCTTCACCTTTGTACATCCTTCCAAAGTTGTCAAATTAAACTGCAGTGATTACTTCAGTTTTATTTATTACAGACATTACAAGTTTCTGAAGACCTGTTTCTCTCCTTCGATGCCACTCTCCTTCCGCGTAGTCCTACATGAATCTATTTTTTGATTCATTCATACAGTCTGCCTCCTCTTGGCACATATATTCCCTCCCTGCCCCCTGCTCTACTCTTGTGTCTCAGTCAGCCGCAGGGAAAACAATAAACACACACCTTCTCCTCAGAGAGCTGCTGTGCGAGGCCGGCAGCACGCTGCCTTGTTGACAGACAGCCTGCTAGTGGCTCGGCGCCCGGTTCACGGGCCAAAGGCTCTACTACAACGGCTGACTGGGACTGTTTAGACAAGCAGCCCACCAGCAAACCAGTTAGTCAGCCATCCAGCCGGTCTGCTTCCCTCCTTCAGGCACATTAGCCTGCAGCAGGCTTGGCAGAGGCTCCCTCTCAACACAATTGTGGCAGTTAGATAAGGCCAACTGATGGTGTCAAAGAAAAACAATGGCAAGCTTTCCATCAGTATTTAGCTGACGGGTGTGTAGTGGGCCGGATTTAAGTTCAGGATGCACATTGGCGTAGGTTTACCATTGGTATGAGTCGATTTTCCAGACATCAGTCATTGGCAGGTGAATGAAGGATGAAAAGATAACAGTTATAGGTTTATCTGCTGTGATGATGGAGAGAAGCATGATTTGGCTGAAGAAATTGTCCTGTTTGACAAACTGATCTGTTTTTATGATCAGGCAGGAGAGAAAACATTTGTGGGAGAACTGCATTAAAAGAAGTAAATACAAAAGCATTGTAATCGGCCCAATCATTATTTGTGAAACATCGCTCTTGGCATTGGCCCTGATTTTCTCAATCTGTGCATCAGTAATTTAAGTCTTACTGGTTTCCCTCTCTGACAGCAGCATTGTTTTCAGATACAAGTACTAAGTTTGGCATACCAAGTTTTTTCGAAATACAAATTTATTTTTTAAAAGAGATACGGGAATATACTATCTATCTACTGGTAATGTTGATAAGAAAATAAGTAGATGCTTGGATAGTTAAATATTTGTTGCAGTAGAACTCACCAAAAGAAATGCATATTTACCTCAAGGTAATCTGCTTAAGACTGTTATTTTTAACACTTTTTTATTTATGTTATTTAAAGAACAATTCCGTCATAAATAAAACTGAAATTCTATATATGAACAGAAGTTGTACACTAACATGTAATTAATTATTTGAATTACCATGAATTTCAGGCAAAATCACTGTTAAAGTTGATCCAACAGGTAAATGGCAGGGGTTTCCCAGAATGCCAATGTCTCTGTAGGGATGCACAATAATTCTGGTTATAAGAGATGCTGGTATCTTGAAATAACATTATTTAGTACTGAACCATGCGCTTTTTTGAGGAGACAGAATTGACCTCTCTTATGGCTCAAAGCACCAAAACTTGATTCTGCCATAAATATCAGTGATGTATTATTCAACTGTGATATTCAACAAAGAAATGAAAGAACTCCCTCACTGGGTGACATTTCATTGTGGAGAATGAGTACTGAAATCTGCTACTAATGGGGCACTAGAATTGAATACATCCAAGACCGCAAATCACAAAACAGATCATGGTTCCTCATTTAGGTACCATTCACTAAATCTGCAAGCTGAACCTCCCCTGCTCTCCGGTGATGCCCTGTGGCTAAAGATGTAATTATTACAGGCAGCAGAAGCATAGCATGGACAATATTCTTTTATCTTTTATATTTAACAACAGTTCCAATTAGTTATTTCTACTATCTGTTGGTAATATGATTCAAATATTGAATATGATTTTATGACAATGACAATGATTTTATGCATCTCCGTTTTCTGTGCTGTTAGATCATGTGTAAGAATTTATAATAGACACAATATTGTGTGTTGTCCAGTACCAAACGTGTTGATATGATTTTATTTTTACAAAAACATCTCATCAAATGCTGTAATTCTGTAAGTGTTGTGTTGCCACTCAATCAGAAGAGCTCCAGATGTGATTTGTGTTTCATATCGCCCATTAACATGGTAGCATGCAAATCAAAGGGTTCAACGTTCAGAGCTCTGTCAGGCTGTTTTGCTTTAGCTGTAATGTTTTGATCCAGTTCGTTCCTGCTCTGCGTGTTTTTATAAGTCGCCGTATTGTCTGGGTGCCAGATGTTGCCCAATTTGTAACTGGATAATTGTGAGTTCCTCCTACAGTCCTGTCTGCAGGTGTACGTTTGGCTTGTGTCCACACGAGTCAGTTTGTTGTTCCCCCCAGCATACAAAGTTTACCGGCTTGGTGTCATTCGTCAGACCATCATTATTCAGTTCCTCTTTGTTTGGGAATGCTGTGTTTTGTCTCAATGGACTCATAAATTCTTTTTTGAAGTTGCAGCTTTTTTTGAGAAGAGTGATTGCGGTGTGCTAAAGCTCTTTAACTCTTGTTTGAAGAAAATAAGGCAGTCGATACTGGGGGTGTTGTGATAGAGAATGGGCTGTGTGTTTACTCCATCATGGTTGAAATTGAGGTTTGCTGATAACATTGGAGAAAATGGTCTCTGGAAAAGGTTCAGCTTTTACAAGAATTCTTTTAAAACCAGTCAGTGAAACTGATTCAGCTGGTGGAGAATAGTGTTTTTTTTCTATCGAGCTTCAGTTTTCTGTTTCATTTCACATTTTACTGAGTGTGGGGACATTCACTTGTATGAATGCAGACCTAACAGAAGATTACAGGATTTTTTCAGCCAGTATTTACTTATTTACTTATTTTGTATGTGATTCTGTGGTCAGTAAGTGATGGAAATGATGTGCATCATAAGAACTGGATTTCAGGACAGAACTGCTGGATTGGATAACTCGTAAGAGCAAAAAAGATGAGGATAGATCTAAATGAACTAATATGTTATAACCTGCATGCCCAGTTATGCTGCTCCTCAGTTTCCAGAGTTTTGGGCCAACTTCCTCAAAATCACAGTGAAATGGGGCTGTAAGGTTTTCCCAATACCGCTTTTTAGAACTTTATGATTCTGCAAGAATTGAATAGTATTATATTTTTGGTATAAATACAACAGTCTGCTTGAGCAATCAGTACTAGGTAATTTTTATTCTTGATTATAAGAAATGCATTCTCTGGCACACTGTCTCAGTTGCACAAATGTCTTGTTCATGTTTCAGGTTTTGCCAAGTTATTGTTTTTGCAATCTGGATAATGTTCTCTAATATTTTGCTTGCTGCAGTTGTTTGTTACCTCAGCCTAGAAGGTTATGTTTTTGATTGTTTTTACAGTTTCAAGTTTTTGACGTCTCTGTACTTCTTTGAAATTTTCTTGATAATTAAAAAAAATATCGAAGTCCAAACCTGGGGATGCTCTCAGGCATGTGTTATGAAATCTGGCTAAATGCAATTAATTTTTCATCTAAAGAACAATTGTAGGGTCAATAAAGCACTCAGAAAACTGTGAAAATGAAGAACACTTTATTACGGGATCATAGTGTCAGTTGGTAAACGAATACTAAGTTGGTTTGCAGGGAGAGTGCTCATTTTTGCTGTGCTTGCGCTTCCTGCCTTTGGTTCTTCACAAGCAATCCTTAAATTTTCTTGGAAATACCCAGGAAACCCACCCAGCATATTCACCGACTTGCTTTGTCCTCACTTTGCCCTTACAGCAGGAAGACTGCCTGCAGCTTTCATGTCAGTCTGTGGAGGGGTTGGGCAGAGCAAAAATACAAGAGGGCCAGCAAAGTGATTTCAGGGTTCTGTCAGGGTGAAAATCCGTTTGTGTTCACACATGAAACTCACCTTAGTAAAAGAAGAAATATATCTTTTCTGCAAGTGTGAATGAGGTTTATTGTTGTGCTAAATGTGGTTTCTGGAGTATTATCTGACACGGTCAAGTTAGAGCTCAATCTTTGAATCCTCAAAATACTGCCAAACTGTATTGTGTCCATGTGATGCAAGCCATTAGGCCTGCACAATATGTGTTAAACACATGATTTGCAATAACAGTAAGTTATTTGATAGTTTATCATAAGAAGTGCATGGAACCAAAAACTTAAGTGTCCTAGATTCTGCTTTTTTTCCCTGTCTTATGCAACACTTGCAGCTGGAACATGATTTATTTAATTTAATAGAAATACAAGACACTTTCTCTCCACCGAACTGACACAAAGAAATGTGAATGTGGCTTATAACCAGCTTTACTTTCTCTTAATTGCACGGAAAGGTGTGATAGCTCGGCCCATGTACGACAAAACTTAGCTTGATCACATTGAAAGTTTGTTTTTAATGCGAGAAATTCAGGCTATTGTGATGTGTTCTTTGCAAAGCTCTATGTTGCAGTGGCAGTGAAAGTGCATTAATTGCCTGCCTCTACAACAATGCATATCCTTTTTTTTTCTACAACATTAATTCAGCTCTCTTTGGAACTACAGTGATTACGAGTGGAGGGTAGCTACAGTTTAGACAGAGCTTTTGACCTGGATATCAGGCATGTTTTAAAAAATATATAAAGAATAAGTTTAACAGACGTACAAATCTGATACAACCCAAGTTACCTGACTTACACTGTTAAGCTGGCTGTTGATGCCCTTCTCTAATTTAAATATGTTAACAAAAACAACCAAAGATTTTAACTTTATATACAGCTTAACATGTTTTTTTTTCTTTTTTAGGTTTCCAATTGTTTAACAGTACCACTTGTCTTAGACCTCCAGTTCTCAGTTCTTGATGTGATACCTCTCCACTTGTCTCCCCACAGGAACACCATCTCCAGCGGGCCATCTCGGCGCAGCAGGTGTACGGTGAAAAGCGGGACAACATGGTCATCCCAGTCCCCGAGGCAGAGAGCAACATCACCTACTACGATTCCCTCTACCCTGGGGACTACAAGATGCCAAAACAGCTAATTCACATACAGCGTAAGTGGGCTTCTATAATGGCACATGTTGGATACAGAAGGCAGAGAAAATAAATCAGATGGAGCCGATACAGGACCTCCGCTGGTACATTAGGTTGTAATTGCTTTTCCCCAACTGTTTTGATTGCATTAAATGACTCTCCAGGGCTGCTGATCAGAATCAGAAGTGGCAATTAGGAAAATTTCTCCCAAATTATCTGCTTTTTCATGCTTGTCTAAACATCATTTCAGACCTGTATCATTTAAGTGGATTACATTTTGCATGCTTATGTGGAGTATAAAGAGTGTATGACCAAACTGTCGTGACTGGAATCACATTTTCCTCTCACGCAAGACTGTTGAGAAATATTAAACTCCCAACTTTCTCTGTAATCAGCCTGCACAGGTGTCATGTTTTTACTTCAGTGTCCAAGCCCCTGCAGAGTGAAAAACAGAAAAATATGCCAACCATTCTCCTTAGTGTTAGTGGAATGTTTCTTTTTAAGGCTCTAAGCACTGGGTAGGCCAAATGATAAGCTTTGTCACCCTTACTACTTTGTACCAGAATTATTAGCCATGTTAAAATATTTTTCTATTGTCATGCAAGTAAAACTTAATGCAGCTTGCCCTGCAACTCCACTGATGGTCCAGTCCACTGTCGTTATATGGGAATAGATAAGTGTATTGAAACATATGCCACTATTAATTCTGGTTATCGATAAAAAATATTCATTGATTTCCGTAGATCTTCTGTGTGAAAAAATTTGGTCTGCGTGAGATATCAGAAAAGTCAGATACATTGTATTCCTGCTGTTAAGTGCTGTGAAGACAAATGCTTCATTTGTAGTATTTCCACTTTTGTTTAAAATCGCACAGACGGCGACACTGGATAGTTGCATGCAGCATCATTTCCTGTAAAACTGAACCACAATTTTGAACACTTATGATCACATCTTTGATTTCTGAGTTATCATATGTGTTGACTACCTCTGAGACCGTGGCCTCAATCAAGAGTCAGACAGGCTGTCAGTTTAAACTGGCAGGGATGCACAATGCCAGATTTGCTGCTGATATCCATTATGCCAGTATTTCTCAACTCCTTGTCAATAATATCAATATTTTTCATCAAGCGTAGTCTTAACTTTAAGAAAATTGACTTGTTGCTTTCAATGTGGTAGAGTATTTGTGTGAGAAAGAGATGCAAAACAACATTTAACTCGGGGAAAAAATAAACTTGTTTTTTTTAATGTACATAATCAGTAAAGATACGGTGCCGCAATGTGGTACATTTGTGTATTTTGCTGATATTGCAGCAAATATCAGCTGTAAATTTCATCAAAAACTTGATAACCACAGATACCGCTGAATAACGCTTTAGGCCAATATTGCCTGTTGCCGATATTGAACGAATAATATTGTGCATCACTTTAAACAGGCGTACTAACTAAAGCGATGCGTAGCCTCATTCAGCACTGATAAATGGATGTCACCCTGGGATGCTGGTGCTGCAGGTACCCTCATGTGCTGCTGATCTGTTTAGTCTCCGTTCAAATGTTTATTTACAGAAGTAAAAGTTTTTACCCCCATGCTTGAATGGGTATTTGAATATTGAGTATACTAGGACGGCCCACCCTGGTAGTGTCCATGTGTGGGGATCACTGACACACATGGTTGGATTAAGAAATTTCATGAGTTAGGACAGAATGTTCGAAATGAGCAAATTGTTCCTCACCCTGCAGCTCTTCTGGGTGGCCTCTCAGCTGAATGATAGTGTCTTCAGAGATGATATACTGAAGTGTTTTGCTGGTTTGAAATATATTGGGTCATTTTGGTGAGGGGGCAATATCTGATTATGCTGATATAAACTTACGAACAAGCAACAATGAATTTTCTTTTTGTTTTTGATAGTTTAGTGTGCGCTCTTCTGTCCTCTATTTGTCTATATTTCAACTCTCAATACTTAAATCAAGTTAGTTGCTGTTTGTTGTTCCTACAGCTATCCATCCTTTTAATATCATGGGGCATGTTTTATATGAGCTGTAACTGGACTGTCACATGTTTCGTCAATGTAAATGAGCTTTTGAGATGCCTCTTCAGTAATGATATTAAATGAAAATGAGTTGGCGAGATTGCCTGGTTGAGTCTGTCACTATTGTTTTGTGATAGTTTGTCAATGGAAAGCAATTTGTTGAATTCTAGACATACACTGTCATCATGGGAGAAGCTGAAATGATAAAGTATTACATCCTGTTACAGTGTTCATGTTTTTCTTCAAGACTTTTATCAAATGTGTAAACCATCTTCAGGTATGATAGGATATGTGTGAACAGGCTTGTGTTTAGTGTAGAAAAATCAAATTTCAATCTGTCTTCGTCCTGCTATTTTATTTGAATTCATATTACTAATACAAATAATGTGGCAACCCACTTTTCCAATTGGTCGCAGTGACCAGTTGTGCAACTTAGATAATGCTCTCACTCTCTTTAGGGTCTAAAGAATAATAATATAGAATAAGAAATGGAGATTTGGTAATTGAAAAAACATGGTACCTGAGAGGATAGAAAAATGGCAACCTTGATACACCTGATATCCAATATAGACAGTAACTGATAATCAGAAAAATGAGTCTGGTGTCTAGGACTTAAATTTCTTGAAATGCTGTCCATCAGTAATCAATGTAGTTTCATTTTTGCTGGAGTTACATCAAATATTGCAGTTATTGTAATTTGACAACTTTTTACACTGCTTAATAGGAAAATAAATACATTTAAATGCATTATATTTTTTCATTCATCTTAAAAACATTGATTTAAAATGAACTAGCCTGTGTATTTAAGTAGCTTTGCTTTGTTTGATCTGGATTGAAAATTAGAAACACAGTTTACCATGAGTTTTTAATGTAGAAAATATTCACATTAGAGGAACAGGAAAGAGTAAGATGTCATTTTTTCATGCTTCATTAAAAGTCGTAATTGGTGTATTGTTGACCTGCAAAAAAAAGTCATGTTTTTATTAAGCTGCGAAATGCAGGCTCCATTAACATTTCCTGTAGATGTCAGGATAGTCTCTGGCTTTTATATAACTCTGCATTTTAGGTCCTTCCGCTTCTTTTTGATTTTCATCTAATTGAAAGGCTAAATTTGATGTAATTATGCCTGGTAATCACCATGTGTGCCTAACCTGCAGACCAAACAGATGTTGGTTCTGCTGAAATCTGAAAATATTCATTTATTCCAGTGAACTTCTGCCAGTTAGTGTTTTGAAGTTAGTGATCCTCTGCAGAAAGGAAGTCAAAAAGTTATGTGATTGAAAGAGCCGTGCTTAAGCTTTAAAACAAATGATTGAAAGATTTCCTTGTTCACCAGTCAGGCAGTTTTCTGTTTATGCTGAGTACTTTCAGAATGGCCTGTTCTGGTGCTCTAGGCAACAGCCTCTCCTTTCCTTCAGTGCTTATTGCAGTTTAACCCAGTTTAACCAGGTTTTCATGCCCCAGAAGCAGATGGTTTGGTTTTTGATACATCGATAATGTTTTTATACCTGGATACATGAAACGGGAGCAACAGTGTTAAACTGTTTGAGAGGGAACTTCAAGGACACATCTGCAGTACAGCAAAGTACCCGAACTTGACTTGTATGAGTAGATCAAATTTGGCTGTTTATTGCAAATTGTCATCAGTTGTTCATTCCTCACTTCATAGTCCCTGTAACCTTCAACCAGGATGGTTTGTTTTGTTTGTTTTTGAGGCCTTTTGTCCACATGAGGGGTTTTCCCACAGAAAGTGCTCTCAGCCTCAGTTTCAGAAAGCCTCTTGCCAGTGTTAAATAATGCCAGGTAACAAGAGCTGACAGCCACCTGTCTCAGTAACACCAGCTATTCAAAATCACTCCATGTGCACCCTGTTTCTTAAATCCATCAACAAATCGCTCAGAAAACATGAACACAGTCAAGGAATCATGTCATACCACTGATAGAAGCTGAAATAGTTCTCTTGTAAAGAGGAAGCTCATTTTACCTTTGCCATTGTTGTTTACAAAGCGAACCCTAATTTTGATTGGTCAGTGGGGGAGGACTCAGACTCAGACTTTAGACCCAGGCCTGAACTTCTTTTGACCAGATGAAGGCATTAAATCAGCTAGAGATGGTCGGCTCAGCTTGGAGCTTCTGAAGCCTTGATGAGGGGACGGTCTGTTGGAGACTGGGTCCGGTTTGAACATGGACTTGGTTTGTTGAATTTACAGCCTGTGGTGTTGACTCTCCTTACTACCTTGACATAAAGCGACTGGTGTTGGTTGCCTGTTTTTTGTCTTTGTAAGTTTAAATTTCTTGTTTTTGAGGACAAGACTTGTTCAAAATAAGATCCTCTGGTGCCAGGGTGATGACATTTTCTTTGTTTTTGACACACTGAGTAAAAAATTTATATCTTTACAAACTTTCCTGTGATCAGATTGACAGTGAAAACACCAGTTAGTTTGATTCCTTTCAAAGTACATTGAAATATGATTCGTACCTTTTCTTTTCTGTTAAACTGCCTCTGTAGTTATGAGTTTAACTTTAATAATTAGCAAATGTAGATCACTGTGAAGCTTGTGTTTCTGTTATTTTAAGTATACATGTAAGTTAGTGATCTGAAGCAGGTTTAATGAGAACTAAAGTTAAACTTTGTAGAAAGTCTGCTAATGTTTTTCAAAGAGATTTATGAACATCAATGATATGTGAACTTGACAGGAAGGGAGACTGTTCCTGTGAAATAATACTGCTGCATGTGGTGCAGTCTCTCATTATCGGACCAATTAGCTCTGTTTTACGTTTGGACTGTTAGTTTGCTGTGGAGCTGGAGGAGAGAGATCACCTTCACTCGATCACGGTCTCAACGTTCCAAAACATAAATGCCCTCCATACTTACCTTTATTCCTGATTGTACACATTTTAGGCTTCAATTTTCTTAAGTTAACAAAAGCACCAGACTCAAACACGTTTCCCACCAGTGTAAAACCTTGTGAACAAACTGATTCACTATGAAGTTGGTAACATAAAGAGCTGTTCTAATAAAGCCTCAAACTATCATACTTGAAATGCTATTGTATGAAACACTGGAGACTGTTAAAAGAGGTGGTCGTTCATACCTTCATCCAGATTTGTTTGGAAGTGTAGACACTGGTGCATTCTGGTACACTTATAAGACAACTCTAAAACCTGTTAAAAAGGCACCAAAGCAGTGGTCAATATAAATAAATAACAGAAATTAATCAGTGATCTCAGAGGGTAAGAGCACCCAGCCAGGTGACATTTTCCTCTAAATTGAGTTTATATTTCACTCTTAACCAGAACCCCACAAGGTCTGTTTGCTCTAAATTATATCAGTTTACTATGTTGTCTTTTTTCAGGGAAGAAAGCTTTTTCAGAGGCACTGCTAGCCTCTTATTTCTCATAGTACTGCACATTTCATGCAGGGATGCACAAGCTAAGGGGCTTGAGGTGAATGTTTTAAAGGCTTTTCTCCCTCGTTTGTCATGCATCTGTTTTGCGAATAAACCTTGTGGGGTGCTGGTTAGTTGAGTTGCTGGCAAGTTTTCACTTGAGATGTTTTGTGAATGCAGAATGTGAACACATGCACTTTTGAGACCAGCTCTAAATCATTCAGCAAAGATGTTAATGCTGGGTAATGTAAGGTAAAACCATATTCACGGAGACGGGGCAATTAAACTGCATATCACTTGATTTAAAGCTAATCTAAAGATAGGCTTTAGAACAAATGCTGAGTAACAGTCATGTACAACTTCATTTGCAACTTTTTTTCCTGACAGTACCAATCTGCAGTGATGTATCAGCATGTAGACTCATTTATCCATATCTAATGTCTTTTTATTTCTCAATGTTTCTGCAGCTTTCAGCTTGGATACAGAGCAGCCAGACTACGACCTGGACTCAGATGATGAGGCGTTTGTCATCAAGCTGAAAAAGAAGATGGAGATCAGCTTCCTGCAGTTTGAAGAGATGATCGACCGTCTAGAGAAAGGCAGCGGACAGCAGGTGTGTCCCATCTTTCTTTCCAGCTGTGAAGAGACACCTGATGACATTAATTAAAAGTGGGCTATTGTATCATTACTGTTTTGTAAATTCATCCCATTCATCAAAATCAAACTCCTGTCTGTTATTCTGTAGCTCGTGAGCCTTCCGGAGGCCAAACTGCTGCTGAAGGAGGACGATGAGCTTATCAAGGAGGTTTTTGACTACTGGAGCCGCAAGAGGAAAAACAGCAAAGCCAACGCCCTCATCCCCAATGTGAAGCAGGAGAAACGGGACGGCTCCAGCACCAGTGACCCATATGTGGCCTTCCGACGGCGGACAGAGAAGATGCAAACAAGGAAGGTGGGTAGTTCTTACACGAGTGTTATGTGGACAGTTTGGAGGATGCTGAGGTAACCCTGTTGATGTTAAAACTGTGACTAACAGTAACATCCTATGTGGTGTCACACACACAATCCCGCTTTAAATTTATATTTGATTAGATTTGTTTTGGCACCAGTATTGTGTCGTGTAGAAGAACTTAAAACAGTTTTATGGCTTTATTTTCCAGATTAAAACTCATAGATTAGTACAAACCTTTACTTGAAGCTTTTTGATTAATATTTGATAAAACATGCTGTAATAGACAATCTGAAGTTCAATGGCTGCCAGTGGCAATGTTCTGCAAGCAGCAATTTTATTTTCTTGCCATCAAACAACAA
The DNA here is from genome assembly GCA_037902135.1 of Cetoscarus ocellatus. Lineage (NCBI taxonomy): Eukaryota > Metazoa > Chordata > Actinopteri > Labriformes > Labridae > Cetoscarus > Cetoscarus ocellatus. Next base: position 70,120 of record JBAMNC010000345.1, on the reverse strand, counting down.
ATTACACTGATAATTTCAGATTTTCTCATTTCATCATTCTTATATCTCATGCCTTATTATGATAGTTTTAGTCAGCAGGACTACAGCTTGGCAGTAAAGAAGTTGTGCTTTTCTTTTGCCTCATTTGTTTCATACGCTAAGTGACATTTGGTGTTGCTTATTACATCTGTCCCAAAGAAATTCAAGTTATTTTTTGACAGAGCCTTTATTTCCCCCATTCAAATAGAACAAAAAATGGCCAAAGGTGAGATGTATAGGTTTTTTTATTCCTCTTCTTAGCAGGCAGAGCTCCTTTTAAAGAGGTTGATGGAAGGTGGAATGGTCAAGAAGCTCTGGTTTTATTTGGCTGATGTTGATAAGATGGTTGAGAACGTGTTAAAACTTAAAGGATGCATTTGTGTGATCATGGCATTAAGCGCCGATATAGTGGACAAGTTTCTGCACTTTCTTGTAGAAACTAAAATTATAATAGAGTTCTCTATCTAACAGTGCTGTCTGTCTCCTTTTAAAGTTGAAGTTTAATGACTTTTAAAGGATTTAAATGCCACCAAGTGGTTGTCTGAAGAAGTAACAGGACTCATACTTGTGCTTTCAATCCTTTAAAAATGCTTAAACTTCAGTGTTTTCCAGATTTGAATACGCTTGGATTTGGAACATTTGCTTGAAATTGAAATTTCATCTAGCCTCCATTTGGGAGTTGTTTTGCATAGACTCAACCAGGCCAGATATGATAAAGATTACAAGTGACACACATTTAAAAACAAAAATGTTCATGTTGTGATCCCTATTTTGTCAACCTTCCGTAGTTTATTTAAAACACATATTTTGTTTTTTTAGCTCAATATCGTGTACCCTATCAGGTAGTGGAATGGTAATACTTCTGAATGTCTAGTTATATCAATTTAAAATCTGCAGCAGTAGTAGTGCTGGAAAATCTTAAATATTCTTTCAAAGTATTTACGAGTAAACAAACCTTGAATCACATTTGAGCTTCCTAAATTTTCCTCTTGATGACTGTGTTTCAGCAGTCATAAGTTTGAACAGACTTCTTACAAATGCAAAATTCAGTTTTTTGCCTCGGATTGATTTTTCAGCTATTGATGTTCTTTTTATTTTATGTCTGATTATTACAGTGCGCTCAATGCATCGCCTCTGTGTCTGTGTTTTCTTCATCATGCAGAATCGTAAGAATGACGAAGCGTCCTATGAGAAGATGCTGAAGCTACGCAGGGATCTGAGCCGGGCTGTCACGATCCTGGAAATGATCAAGAGGAGAGAAAAGAGCAAGCGAGAGCTGCTGCACCTCACACTGGAGGTGTTTGAGAAGAGGTGAGCCTGTCTGCGGTTCTGCACGCACATGCTGCATCAAAAATAAACAGTGACAGGGGACAGGAGTCTGACAGGGAGATGAGGTAGAGGGGAACACCAGGGGAAGTGCAGTCAGTTTTAAAAATGTGATGGAAAATAATGTAGAGTAACTAAAGTGGCGTAAGGTACTAATCTGCCAGCACTTGGATTCTCTTTGAGTTTTGTTTCTTTTTTTAACATGAAATAAGAATAACTGAAGGAAAAGTTCTGAGATTTTGTCCCGTTTTCTCCTCCAGAAACGTAATGTCAGACTATGGTGGTGAGGTTATGGCCGAGGTGTTGGCTGAGAGGGCGCTTGTGAGGCCACAGATCATTCCTCTGGTCCCTCTCACCAACCAGTACCGACATCAGGACCACATGGACCTCAAAGACTACAAGTCCAAGGTGAGGCTGATAGGCCAACTAAATATTTGTTTTCATTTTTTTTAGATTTACTAAATTTTTTCCAAGCAAAAATAAATGTATGCAATGTAAATTTAACTCTTCCAGCAGTTCAGATTTTTTGCTGACCTCAGCTTTTACAGGCACAATTCAGAAATGGCTTTGCTCAAGATAGATTGTCTGTCTTTAATAAAATTCTCTGACGTCTCATTCATTACTTTTTCTCTACACTTTCAGCCCGAGAAGGCCGAAGTTCCCCGTCAGAAGAGGAAATACGAGAAGAAGCAGAAGGTGTTGCCGCTGTCGTCGGGCCCCCACCACCAGGGTCCTTTGGTTTTCAACGCCAAGGACCTGAACCAGTACGACTTCCCCAGCTCAGACGACGAGCCCTTCTCCCAGGTACAAATACAGCACTGTGGCACAGGTGCTAAAATAGTGGTGTGTGCTTTTTATCAAGATAATCAGCCCAAATAAACTCCACTTTGAGCACCTGGCTATTTGGGGCAGAAAACTACCGTCATTATATTTGGAATCTTACAGGTTTGTTTGTAGGAGTCAGAGGAAACGCTGCAAGAGTTAAGTTCAGAGCCTTTGTGCAAACCTGGTTTGAACTATAAAGTACTGTGTAATTTTGGCCAGAAAATTAGAATTACTGTGATGTTAGTTTATGATAAACTGAGGAAACTGAGACATGCTTTCATCGATGCCGACACTGACAGCAGAACACCCTCAGGAGCAAGAACCCTAGCTTAAATCATCATTCTCTGAAAAGCCTTGTGGTAGCAGAGTTTGTGTTTCTTTACAAGTACTAGTCAGGCAGCTGAAACCTACAAAAGTTCTTCCATACTCAGACTGTGAGCTCATTCTCGAACTGCGCTCCGTCCTGTATCTTTGTAAATGTACTCAGATATCAGAACCACATGAGAACAGAGACACTGACTCAGTTAACCCATATTGTTTAAACTGATCTGACCTCTGTGTCCACAGCTGCACTCAGGCTCATCAGAAGCAGAGGAGGAGAACGACCCAGATGGTGCCTACGCCTTTCGCAGGAAGGCAGGCTGCCAGTACTACGCTGTAAGTACCCAGGCTGTATCTCCACTGTGTGTATGAAACAGTGACGAAGCTTTACTTTTTATAGGAAGATGCTAAAAAGTCAAATTAGTTTCCAGAACATTAAGCTCTTTTAAATGCCCCTTGACATCAGAATTGAAACCATTTTATTAAACATTACATGTTTGTTTTGATGTAATGATGCTGAAAGATAGGGCCTCAGGGTCTAGAGAGTGTTTGTGGATGACTGAAGGTTCAGCCTTTACTTTCAAGCTTAAGAAACAGGATTCTTGATTTCACACTGATAGCATGAGATGTAGTTAAAGAACGATTCTTAATACAAGACTGGTGGATTATTTTAGCAGTTTGTTATGGCCGTGGCACAGTCCAGTTCGACCAACACTTTGACTGACTCCTATTGACAAGTAGTTCCCTAGCTTGTATATGCTCAGCATGTTTACACATATTCCATACATGGCTGGTGTAACTTCATACAGTGTGTTGGTCAGTGCTCTATTCCTGGATCAGAGCCAGACTCTTAGTCTCTGTGTCATGTATATTCATATGGGGTAAGCATGGATTAATACATAACTTAAAGAATGGGTCCAAGACCTTAAGTAATTCATGAAAAAAACAAAAAGAATATATACAAGCCGTACAATTCATCCTAACACAGATATCACAGTGGCATGAAATTTCTTAACATTGTCACCGATAATCAGTCAAACTTTTTATAGATTAAGTAACTGTTGTAAAGATTAAATTGTCATACAATAAGTCTGTTGGTCTTGTGTGTCTGTATCCAGGCTCATCAGGATCGGGTGGGGAGCTGGCCGTGGTGTGGACCCTGGGAGGATGGCTTGGCAGAAGCTCGCTTTCGCTACAGTCTCACTACGCTAACGGTGCCGCGGCGTTGTCTCGGCATGGCTCGACGTCGAGTGGGACGAGGTGGCAGGTCAGCATAGTTTCTGCTCACAGATTCGTAATTCCTCCTGTACTGGGATTGTGCAACACTGTTCTTGCCCTGACGTATGTAAATGTAATGTTATTTCTAAAAGCCTTGATCACAAAATTCATTCGAATTGTTTGCCTTGACTTTGTGGTTCAGGTGGCCTATTTTGGCACCAAATATTGATGTTATAAGTAAAAATACAGAAATGCAGAGAGATTTGACTCACGGTACTTCATGACCATTTATGGTTGAGCTTTTAACATAAATCAGACTAACGTGAACAAAGGTTAACCACTCAGAGAAAAAGACAGGGAAATAATGTCTGACAGCAGGGAGAGTTAAGAAATGTGAAAAAACAAGAACTGGAGAGAATCTCTTGTGGGATTTTTTTGTATTATTCTGCCACTCAGTTATTATAGTCAATCATTGTTTTATTGTCTTGCAGTGAATTAATCTGGAATAAATGCATTTGGATTGTATGGATAATGCATGTCGTGTTTATAGTATCTCAAGCCAGCCCACAATACCCAACCTACTTAACTGATCATTTCACTGTCACATCAGGGGTGTGTTGCTTTTTTTTATTTATGCATCACCTTTAAAAAGGAATAAAAAGGAATTTAAACAACTAACACAGATAAACAAGATGGCTGAGGACTCCAACACTGAAAGATGCAGTTATCCAGATATTACAAGAGCTATCAGGAGAAAACACAGAACAATTGAAACAGAGGAAATCAAACAAACCAGCACAGAACCACTTGAAGCTGAACATACATTGTGTGATTTCAACAAGATTTTTAACCTGAATTTTGAGCCATATGGTAGCTCTGCAGAAATAAAGGAGTATAGAGAGATTACAAAGTACCACCAGTGATGCCAAAAAAGGACCAGTTACAACCATGCAGACAGTTACAGGCAATAAAACCTGAACTTGGTGGAGGTAACAGTTGACATATATTGAAGGCTTAAAAAAACTGAAAATAAGTTAAAGAAACAAAAGACGGTTTAGTAATCAGGAAATAAGATAGAATCCTTTTCTTAAGACGAGAGACAGTTGACAGTTAGGTGAGAGAAGAGGGGAGAGCACATGGCAAAGACCACAGGTGGTCCATCCCGGCTGCAGATTTCTGTACATGAGGGCTGACTGACAATTCACTTGGCTATCAGTACCTGAACACAGAAAAATCTAACTAGGTATGGGAAGATACAGTGAGACGACACTACATAAAAGCAAGTCTGCGGAAGTGAGATTTTATCCGAACGCCTGCCAAAGAAAGCAAAAAGTAAACCTGAAACCTGCTTCTTTAGTAGGTCAGCAGTTTTTTTATGACATCTCCAGCTGATTCAGAGCTTTTTCCCCTCTTCAGTAATGAATAAGTGAAACAATTATAAAAAGGCAGTAACTATGCTGCACTTTGAAGTTTAATGACAAATGTCGTGATTTCACTGATCTGGCCCAGTGTTAATTTTGGCAGCACTTTTTAATTTAGTTTTAGTGATAGTGTTTTGATTAAAATAGCTTTTAGTTTAAGTCATAATTTGGTCATCTAAATTGTTTTAATTTTAGTCTAGTTTCAGTTGATGAAATTTCACAACAATTTAGTCAATGAAATCTACTGTATATTTAGTCGACTAACATATGTAGTGTACAGTGTAAGGCATTTTTTTTGTTTCCTTGAATTTCTTAAGTCATGTTTCACACTTGGATAAAAATGAAACGTCTAATAACCCTTTATTGAAAACGAGTAACGTTTGAGTGTATAAATTAACAGAAGCAAATTTGACTTTTGTGAAATACAGTCATCTTTATTTAGGCTACCTGGCAGAGCATCTCAGTTACAATACCAGAGTTGACAACAAACAGTGAACCTGCCCTACATGAATATATCAATTCATAAAGAGAGTAGCTCTGATTGGATCACTCCACAACTTATCCCGCCACCACCAGGCTAAGGCAGTTGTGATTGGATGTCCCTCTTAACTCATCCAATCTTTCCACACAACCAAAGTATCTGTGATTGGATATATTCCTAACTTGTCCCTACTTTCTACATGACCAAATTCGGTCTGATACGATTAAGTCTCTGTCAAACATTTTAGTCTAGTTTTTATTTGTTGTGGAAAATGTCAGTTAATGTACACTTGGTTTTTATACTTACAGTCTAGTTTTCGTCAGGGGGGGAAAAGGTTGTTGACGAGAACTATGACGAGAACAGTCAACAAAGTTAACGCTGACCTGGCCTGTCAGACCATTTAATCTCCTCCTTCTCCTACAGGGTGTTGCTTGACCGGGCGTACACGGACTATGACAACATTTTTCACGGACTGGATCAAGAATCGCTCGATCTGCCTCTCCCGCCGTCTCCTTCACCTCCTCCTCCTCCTCCTCCTCCTCCTACAACTACTCTGCGCTCGACGACCACCAACAAGTTTGCCAGTACCTCAGAAACAAATACCTCAGACAGAAGCTCCTCCCCTCTTTCCTCCCCCTCTTCCACGGACCTCAGTCAGATACTGTTGAATATAAAGTCGTGCCGATGGAGGCACTTTAGACCACGGACACTACCACTACACGAGCTGGACAATGCCCACCCGCTATTCAGGAAGTTGAGTCGAGGACTGAAGCGCTCCCTCTCGGCCTCCACGGCTGGGGGACAACCGAACGGCTCCCAACGCCCGGCGAGGGTCGTCCCTGCACCCACACCCACTGCTGGTAAGTCTTAAAGCAAACACACACACACACACAATACCCTATTCACCATCACCATTAAGGTCATCTTCCTGTATTCCCAACATTCACCTTCGTGTTTTTGTCTTGTTGAGCTGCAAGTTGTCTTTTAATGATGAGAGCAGCATTCATCTTGTCCTTCATCAGCCATGTGAAAGTTTTGTTGTTTTCATTATTGTTGCTAGGCTGTTACTCAGTATTCACATAGCTTCACCTCCTCCCACCCCACCCAGTCCACAAGGTGTCAATTAAATCCAGGGTCGATAAATAAATTCATGAGCTGCACAGGATTCGTTTCGGGTGTGTGGAGACGGAGTTGTAGAGCGTTGAATACAAAGTAAAAGCCACAGGTCCCTGGTGGCGTTAATGCAAGGGCAGTCTGCCCGTGTGTGTTTTGTTGTTGCTTACAAGCAGTTTGCAGACGTTTGGTGTGTGTTGATGCATATGACAAACAGTTGTTGTTTTTTTAGATACTGTTCTGCTTTTGAGGTACTGTGAATGAAATTTAGGCTCCTGAAAGAATAGATTAATTTCTTTTTTCTCTTCAGTGAGGTTATCAAAATTGTTGATGCTTTTAGTACTTTCAGATTTTTAACCAGTGGCTCTTAACTGGTCTTGACGAAGAACCAACAACTCAATCTAAGCTGCATTGAAGCACATGATTTAGCAGAGACAGTACTAAACAAGCCTGTTTTAAAAGCACATCATTACAGAAGCCTCGAGGGGACTGCACGTGCACATTTTATTTGATTCTAATACCTGACATGAAAATTATGGTTGTGCTTTTGTAGATGAGAATGTGTCACAACCTTATGAGAAGAAGCTGCTTTTTTTTATCCCAAGATAATGAACTCAATAAGTAGATCTTTTTTTCAAATCTTTTAAGATTTTAGCTCCATTGCAGACAGTAGTTGACTTGTACAGCATAGCCAGGTGTAACAGTTTCTGTTGACTGGTACTAAGGTGCATGTATTACACATGGTACATTGACATAAACAAAAAATTTAACATAAGCCAGAACAGCCTCTACCAACAGCTGCACATCTCTAACTACCCTTTAACCCTTCTCTGGAGCATCCCACCCAATGGAAACATAACAGTCAGTAGACCTTAAATAAGTAGAGATCTTAAGAACACAACAATAATGTATTTTTTAACAGAATTATGAAACAAAACAGTGTTTTGGTCATTGTCACATAAGTGTTTGATTCACATGTTAACAATATTTGAAGAATTGTCCAAGGTATAGAGCAAAAAATTACAAGTGTTATATTAAAGTGTACAAGGGCCATTTCTGGAGTATTCTGTAATTTAAAACACACATGTAAACATACATTTTTACCTAAAATTCTCATTATTACAACTATGTTTTCAGTAGTACTTGGATTATTTTGGGGGGAAAAAATCTAGAAGCACATGATTTTGCAGAGACGCAGTACTAAAGAAGACTGTTTAAAAGCACATCATTACAGAACCCCTGATCACATTTTATTTGATCTAATACCTGACATGAAAAATATTGTCCTTTTTGTAGATTGAGAATGTATCACAACCTCATGAGAAGAAGCTTTTTTATCCCAAGATAATGAAATCAATAAGTAAAGATCTTAAGAACACAACAAAATATTTTTGTCACAATAAAATGAAGCAAAACAATGTTTTGGCCATTCTCAGATAAATGTTTGTGAGTCGATATTGTAAATATTCAAAATAATTAAGGTGTTGTATTAATGTATACAAGAACTCTTTCCGGAAAATTCTGTAATTTACACGAAAACCTTTTTTATTTTGTAACAAAATACATTTTTAACTAAAATTCTCATTACTACAACTAGGATTTCAGTGGCTCTTTGATTATTTTGTGGGGAAAAAATCTAAAAAAAAAGTGTCACTTTAACGTGATGCATGTTACAAGATCTTGTAGTTAAGTCAAACATGATTAATGATATAGTTTCACTTTTGTTTTATTTTTTATTTTGGGAAAGACCTGGTGTCATTTGATGTTGCTCTAATCATCCACAGCTTTTCTCATGTTACTGCAAAACTACAGAAATGTTAGATGTTGATTTTAATCCTCCCAATATCCACCTCAGACCATGAGCTACAAGCTGAATAAACCGACTCTTATCGGATTTTTAACTTGATTTGTTTCCCCCATTCCCTCTCTACAATGTTGAGAGTTTAGGCGATGCGTCACAGGGATGCGACTATTATGCCTTGAAATGGCAGCGTGAATGGAGCTGATGTGACTTAAAGGTTTTCTTCATGTCCCGACTAGTGCATAAGTGATTGCGAGCTTCTCAATACTACACAAACGCTGATACCCTTAAGACCTCAATATGTCCTCAAAGTCCTAAATAAATAATAGAGAAGAGACAGAGCTGAATCGCTGCATTGGTTTAAAGATAATCAATATTAATATAGCAGTAATAGTTTCTGTATAAACATTGTTTTCTGAAGATTTAAACTAGCTTTTGTGTCAGTGAGGTCTTTATTTGTTGCTACAGTATCCAAATATCTTTTGACATAGCGTAACAGCCTTACTCTGCAGTGATCTCAGAATCGGTTCTATCTTCAGAGTAAAGTTGAAAAAGAAGTAATTATAAGGTGCAGCATGTTGATAAAACAGGGCCAGTCTGCATGAAATGTGCATGAACCGTGTTCCAGATGGAGGCAGAACACGGAGTACGAGCTGTGACTTTTTAATGTTCAGAGTGATGAGGAGCTCGGGATCCTGTGAAGGAGAGAACACGGAGGCTCACAGGGACTCGGAGATCAATACTGCATTTAGCCACAAGGCAAAGTAATGCCATGAATTGTGGGAATAGAAGTTCATAATCAATATAAAACCAATAAAGAGCGACTTAAGACCAAGTTATTCACAGGAGAAATAACTGGAATGCAAATTGGACTGTGGATGAACTCACTCACTCGTACAAAAGCAAGAGTCTGGCAACGCTGCTGTTTCTTTATTATTCTCAAATATTATATAAATCGATCATGCAAATCAATCTTTCGTTTACTCCAGGTAAAAGGTGTTTGAATCTAAGCTGTAGTGTCTGTTTTGAGCTCATTTATGTTGCTTTTATATTTGACAACTCTTGAATCAGTTTTATGTGGAATTTTATTTTCCCAGTGATAGTTTGATAATGTATGATAACAAATAACTTGTTCACTGATTATTATTGTTTAAAGGTTTGAAACTTTTCTGTGCTACATGATTTATAAGGATAAAGTCTACATCATTGTGATGTTAGACAGTGAAATTAGATTAGATAGTGCTTTATTAATCCCTTTGGAAAAACTTCATCAGGGAAAGTGGGATTCAGTAGCAGTTCAGTATTGCAGATTAAAAAAAGATATATACAAACAAAAATATAAATATAAGTAAAATAATAATATGGCTACTGGCTGGCTACTGCTCCTTCACGTCCTCTGTCTTCCTGTTGCTTCTCATACCCCCCAACAAAATCCAGGTTTTCTGGTTTTGAATCGGTATATGCTTTTTTGTGTTCAAGTAGATTGTGTTTGTCACTTTAGTTTTTATTTTATGATTCTAATGCAGAGATAAGTGTGCAGCGCTTAGTCCTGGACAGAACATATTTTATTTTTCTAAACTTGTGCATCTATTTATATTATGGCCTCTTAGGAGAGAAATGAATTAATGATGTTTTTGTAATACAAGCGCTGAAAAAAAATGTCTGAGAGAAACAAGCCTTGAACGTTTGGTTTTATCTGTGAGCAGAAACTGTCCAGTCCCCACAGTGCTGTATTTTATGCAAATGCGCTCGTATGTGTTCCCTGCTTGCTTCAGGAGTGTTGTGATGGTGTTGGTTGTTACATTATTCACAACTTAAGCCCCGTAAACTGTGCAACTTTGGCCCTACTGCAGACAAATAAGTTAAGTTGGATGAACTGTGGCAACTTCTGCTATTCTACACTGTTTTCCAGTCTGATGTCAATGTTTGCTGACGCTTTCGTGAAAGTAAGAGGAGTGAGATGACTCAGTCCCCAGAAAATCTGTTTGAGAAAATAATGCTAGGTTCGCATATTGTACAAAAAACATGGGATAACGTAATTGAAAGGCTTTCTGAGGATTAAAATCATTAGCAACAATTTATGTCGCAAATTTTGTGGACTACGTTGACTTGTTGATGCATCCTATGGTAATAAAAGTGTTGATTGAATGATTTGAAATAGGGATGCACAATATTATGGGTATGATATCCGTATCGGCAGATAATTGCTTAAAAAGCTAAATATCGATATTGGCGGATATGAAAATAGATATTTTAGCTTTATATGTTTACATCAAGATTGTGGATTTTCTTGCAAATTAATCTTAAGAGTATAAGCTCCCAAGATAGGGTGGGTTTTCTGTCAACAGGTAAGTCAATCAGTGTTTGAAGTTTGATTTTACTGTTTCTGTCAAAAATAGATTTTATATATGACGGAAATGTAATCTAAAAAGAACTACTTTAAGTCATTTTTTTATATCGGTATCGGCCAAGATAATTTTTGAAATATCAGATGTCAGCAAGAATCAAATATTGGGCATCCCTAATTTGAAATTCACACAAGGATAGAGATGTGACATAACTTTGTAATTTTGTGACTAGTTTTGGTCACAGTATAAATGGAAATAATTGATTATAATTTTTGCCATTATTAAGCAGCCCTGCCTGACCATGTAGAGCAGCGTTAAATGCTTTTATATTAGTATAAACTAATATGGATCAACACTGCACACATTTTAAATATATTTAGAGCATTGAAGACTTGGCTGTGATAGAAGAGAGAGAGGTGGGAAAGTACAAAAATCAGGGGATGTGCACATGCATGATTTCACCAAAGAACTGAAAAATGTGTTTAACTACTTTTCATGTGTTACCCTAAAGAGAAATAGGGAATAGATTTAAAGTGACTGTTAATTTAAGGTTTTTATCCAAATTTAACACCTAAAAGATTCACATGTAGCTGGCGTCACCATGTTTGCAAACAGCCGGAGGCCACAGCAGGTGTGGTCGAGCTGTCAAACAATAAGAACTTAAAATAGCCGCAGCCACATTCAACAGCTCCATTCTTTCACGCCTCGACGACTTACTGCCACATGTTCATGTCCACAACTTGCAGCTAATGCCATCCAACTCGACTCTAACATGTTTGTTGAAGGATTGTCATAAAGAAGTTGTTCAAAGCTGTTTGTAATAATTACTCCATGCAGATGATGCTCATACATGTTTTTTTATTTGAGTGTTTTTTTTGAGTCATCGCTGCTGTCAAACTAGAGTAAGATGAAGTGCTTGGCAGCTCATCAGAATTTAGTATCTGTTTTATTTTGGCTTTCCTCAGTCATTATTGATCAATATTTACATCAACGGATCTATGCTGCATGCTTTGTTGTGCTCTTCCTTTTCCTGCTGGTTTTGTCCTCTGTGCTACGTGTTGCATGGTGTTTTATTTTAGCCACAAAGACACATCAATATGAGTGATAATGATTTTGTAAGAATCAAGCTGCCCTGGTTTGAAGTGGCAGTTAAATGCTTTATCAATGAGTTGAGTTGTATGTCAAATAATTAAGGTCGCACTATACAAACCCTAATTCCACTGAAGTTGGAACGTTGTGTAAACATAAATAAGACATATTGAAATAGTTTGCAAATTGTTGAACCTATAATCAGTTGAACCTATATTCAGGCAAATAAAAGACAAAAGATATTTAATATTCAAACTGGTGAACTTAATTGTATTTTTTAACAAATAGTGACTCATTTTGAATTTCATGCCTGCAAAATGTACCAAAAAATCTGGGACGGGGCATGTTTACCACTGTATTACCTCACTTGATATCACTATAACACTTAATAAGCGTTTGGGAACTAAAGACACTAATTACCTCCGCCAAGGAGGTTATGTTTTTGCCGGCGTTGGTTAGTTTGTCTGTTTGTTTGTGTTCAAGATAACTTGAAAAGTTATGGACGGATTTGGATGAAATTTTCAGGACATGTGTGGAATGGGATAATTAGATTTTGGGACTGATCCAGATCACCATCTGGATCCAGGAATTTTTAAAGGATTCTTTAACATTGTGAGATAGGACAATTTTCAGCATTTGTGCTTTTAACTCCACAAAAACCTACCTTGGCGGAGGTTTGCGCTCTCTGAGTGCTTTCTAGTTGTTGAAGCTTTGTCGGTGGAATTCTTTCCCATTCTTGCTTGATGTTCGATTCAGGGTGGCCATTGTTGTATGTTGCGCTTCATAATGCGCCACACATTTTCAGTTGGAGACAGGTCTGGACTGCAGGCAGGCCAGTCTAGTACTTAGAAGCCACACTGTTGTATCAAAAATGTGGTTTGGTATGTCTTACTGAAACAAGCAGGGACGTCACTGAAAAAGACAGGGCTTGGATGGCAGCATATTAATCCAAAACCTGTATGGAGCTTTCAGTAATGGTGGTGCCTTCACAGATGTGCAAGTTACCCATGCCATGGGCACTAACACACCTCCATACCGCCACAGATGCTGTCTTTTGAACTTTGCTCTGATGACAGTCTGGATGGTCCTTTTCCTCTTTAGCTCGGGGAGTGCCCACCTGTTTCTAATTTACCCTTTCACCTGTGAAATGTTTCTAACGGGTGTTTTTTAAGCATTGCTCAACTTTCTCAGTCTGTTATTGCCCCTGTCCCAGCTTTTTTTGAACATTTTACAGGCATCACAATTAAAAATGAGTGAAAATTTGCAGCCAAACAATGACGTTTATCAGACTGAACATTAAATATCCTGTCTTTGTAGTGTTTTAAATTGAATACAGATCGATAAGGATTTGCAAATCATTGTATTCTGTTTAAATTAACATTTCACACAATGTCTCAACTGCATAGGTAATGAATGAGTTTGTAAGAAATGATGTCTAGCATTTGTACAACCCCTAAATATTTTTAGTAGATAAGTTGATAGATAAATGGATAAATGTTGACTTTCTATTTTTAGAGAGGATTTACCACCATCAAAATGATAGAAAATACTAGTTGTGGACAATTTATTGATCATCATGACTATTTTACACACAGTCCCCATTCGGCTAAAACCCTGCATCTCCATTCTTCAAAATCCATCTTTTCTTTATTTATTTTTTTACAAAATTGTGTTGTATGTATGGATGCACAATCTTATCAATTTGATTTTGGTGTCGGCTGATATCAGCGTCAAAAGTTAAGAATAGGTATCGGCCGATATTTACATTTTTGCAGGTATTTACAGCCGATATACTGGCCACACATATTGGCCATATATCGGCTGAAATACCGACAGATTACACAAATGTACAACACTTATGCACCTTCTCATCACTGCATGGGTACATTTAAAATCAAGGGTTTAATTTTGCAAGAGTTAAGTGCTGTTTTTCTTGTTTTACATCTGTTCCTCACAAAATAACACTGAAGAAACAAGTTCATTTCTGTCAAATGCAGAGCTTGAGCTAGTGACCCGAAATATCAGTATCGGCGATAATTAAAGAAAATCAGCATATCAGATATTGTCAAAAATCCAATATTGTGCATCCCTAGTTGTAGGTCACCCTTTGCGTCTTAGAGTGGGATTTATCAATTTTAGTCCAATTAGGAGTATTGAAAAACTATATCCAATTGTAACAATTTGTTGTTTTTATTCTTTTTTAATAGTTTATAAAGTTGTGATTTTGCTGTTTTGAGGTTTTGGCCTGACAGAGTTGACACATGACTGTTTAAATGTGATCTCTAATGATGAACTAATCAGTGCTCTCGCTCTCTTTCTGTCAGCTTTCACAGCCGAACAGTACCAGCAGCATCAGGAGCAGCTGGCCCTGATGCAGAAACACCAGCTGGAGCAGATCCAGCAACAACAGCAAGCCAACAGCACCACCACTGCAAACAGCACACACGTAAGTACCCACCCAAACATCACCCAACAATAACCTGTCCCTGGTTTTGATGTCATCTGTGGACTCAGCAGCTCTTTTTATCCCTCCACAGGGTTTGGTGAATATGTTGGACCAGGCCAGCGCTCAGTTCGCCGCCACGGCCCTCATCACCGCCGACCAACTGCTGGCTCTGAAAACCAAGGAGGAGCTAGCCCTGGGAGGCGGAGTCAACGGCGTCCTCTCCCCCTCAGGTATGATGACACTTCACATAACTGCTCAGGGCACCGGGCTAAAGCTCACAAAGAGAGGCAACAGATGACTAAGTGTGGTCCCTGTGTGAAAAAGAAAATCAATGCAAACACCTTTTTTTCTTGTGATTAAAGGACTTGTGAAACTGTTCGACCATCATCTAAAAATGATGCATTTTTGACTGATTATTCAAATTTTATGATAAGGTGGTAGTTCATATTGTTTGCTTTTTAGGCAAAATCATTGTTAGAACTCACAGATTATTACTGTAACATTTGATGTTTAAGCTGAACTTTGATACCTTTGTTTTCATGAATAAAGTTTGGCTGCAGTTTGTGTACTTTTGCAACTGGTATACCAGTTTAAAATCAACAATAATCAATTAATCTTTATTTGAATAATTCCAAATCATACTAAATGTTATCTCAAGACACTCTCCAATGGAGTAGGTTACTTCCAAACTGAACATGAATCCAAAATTAGTACAGCACTGTGCGCAGTTCATGGCTTACAGCTATAGTGGTAAGAAAAAACTTCTGTTAGGCAGCAGGAAATCTTGAGCAGAACCAGACTCTTGTTGAACAGCAGTCCACCAAAGCCATGTAAGGGGGTGTGAGTGGACAGAAAATGTTGAGACCATCATAACTGTAAGTGCAGCCGCCCTGTCTTTCACTGCACGCAACCTTAAGCTTTTCAAAGTGTGCTCTAGTTTATGATGGAGCTAATTGCAAATTGGCAGCATCACTGTACGATCCATGCAGGAAGAGGCTGCAAGAAAGGCAGAACTGGCAGGAGCTGGCCTGAACTTTGAAGAGCATTCACCCGTCACTGTCAGAATCATGCATTTAAGTTTAACAGTTTTATATGGTGAGGTAAATGAACCATTTTAGCACTGAGCTGTTTGGTTCCCTAGTACATCCCTCACAGCTTGAGGTACAACGTGTCATGCTAAAAATGAAGCTTTGTGTGGCATTGTGTGTTTGGTAACGGGACTTTTTATCTAATCACATGTTTCACAAGTGTAACTTATTTAAGTTTGTTTAATACAAACTTTACACAATCTGCATCCTTTTCACAATATGAGCCCCCTACTGTTTCAGTGGGTATACACCATTCATTTCTTAATAATAATTTTATTATGAATCATCCTCAGGACGGTGTTGTGGAAAAACTCTTTAACTTACAAGGTTCAGGTTAGCACCTGAAATTAAGTGAGTGTTACAAACAAGCAAAGAATAAGATGATAAGCACAGTTACACAAAGAAGAAGAAGTAGAAGAAGATCATGCTGTGGGTGCAGGTCCCCAAAAAGGTTGAGAACCAGTGCAGTAGACAATACAACCAATAACTGTAACTGCAAACAACCTCTGAACTGAGAACATAGACCAAAAAAATCAAAATAGATAAATAATAACAGTAACAACAATAAATAAACAAAAAAAGGATTAAAATAATAATAATAATAATAATGAAAAGACAAGTAGTTAAGAATATGTATGAACTAAATTCCTAAATCAATACAAGGATATAATGAAGAAAATAATTATGCAGAATAAGAGAGAGGGGAACTAGAAATTCCCACCTACCCATCCATCCAACAGTTCTAGCTACTAGCTTATTTATAGTAATGACTTGAAAATAGTTAACAGGCTCTCAGAGTCAGGTAGTGTAAGAGAGGTGACCAAATCTTTTTGAAATATTCAAGATTATCTCAGAGCATGTCTTATCCGCCCTAAATGGAGTATTTGAGTTCGTCAAGCCAGATTCTAGCAAGATCATCCTGGACACCTGCCTTCTAGGATGTTGGCTGTGACATATTAACCTTAACCTGCTGTGGTGATGGAGAAGAAAGTGTTTTGAAAGGCAGATGATATTATTTAAGGGTCTTAATAGAAAAAAACAGTGATGTACTGCTATCAAAAGAGCAGAAACACAGTCATAAGCCTAATGATACCGCTACACCCTAAAGGGCAGTATAATTTGTGGGAGACATGATAATAAATGGATTTTTTCACTATCTTATTGATCTTTTTATCAATTGTTCTCCACGTTTCCTTGATTCACACCAACTTTCATCATTTGGAAATACTTATTATTCTCTCTCTCGTACCTCAGTCATACAAATAAATGACGCAACCGCAAAGTTCTAAAACCTGAACACACTTTAACTGTGAAAGTGCACTCCACCAAAGCGTTGCAATCCTCTGACACTGAGCAGACAAAGCAAACAATGAGGCTAAAGTAATTACTGTCCAAAAAACCCATAATAGAGTTGAGTGAAAGAGCAGATAGCGGCACAAAGCAGACCGAACAAAAAAACCTAACAGTTGATGTCACTTCAGTCTGCAGGATTTAAGAGATAACTGAGAAAAAGTGACAAAGTGGACATTTTTCCATCTGAGTTAATTCTGCAGATGTGAAACAGTGCAGTGAGGAGCTACTCTTTACTGATAAAACTGGAAACTTAGGCAGGGATAATTAAAAAAACATTTTTTTTTTATCATAGCTGAGAAAAGACCTGCTTCATGACCTCATCCGTGCTGCAGATTTCATTTTTCACAAAGTCTAACTCTGGATTCTTTAAAACCTTGAACACTTTTCCACTACCTAATTTTATCAAGTCACAAGGAGTGCCCTTAAAGTTATCAAATCCTACAGAGGGGCTGGGCCGTATGAAATAACATTTTATTATTCTTCTGACCTCGTATGGCTACTTGTACCATCCTGAGTGACCTTGATAAAACAATGGCCTAAAGTGCTTACATCAAGTTCTTCTTGCTGATACTTTTGTCAATCCAGCACCAAAGGCTGTAGCATGCACCTTTGCTGATGTTATCAGAAGACGGCAGTAGTTGCCAAACTACTTAATGCAGCACAAACTGAAATTCCAAATACTTCTAAGATCTTTGAGGACCTCAAATTCATCACATCATGAGTTGTAGATTCCCTTAAACCTCGTTCCTGCTGCTTTTGTACTTGCTGAAAAGAACTAAAGTTGTCGAGAGTCCTGTCATAGGCTGAGTTGATTTCAAGAATTTAAGTGTATCCTGGTCTCTGTTTTGGGATGGGTATTGTAACATGAGGTTGCAGGAAATGCCCAGCCCTACTCCTCAATGTAAACAATTATTGCCAAAGTTTTTGTATAACTTAACAGTATTTTAGTTACATATTATGCATCCTTCATTTAAAGTGTAAGTAAAAACTGTATTTGAAAAAATGGTAATACATATATATTTGTGCTTTAAGAACTGGTAAACACTCCTTGAATTGCATTTAAAAAAGATCTAAAATGTTTTTTAATTTAAATCATTTTTATTTGTGTATCTCAAGTACCCTGAATTGTTCATCCCTTATTTAAGGGATGAACAATCCCTTAAAGGGGTTGTTTTGTCCTAATTTTTCACAATCAAGATGAAGAATGGCTGAAATTTGGTTGCCATTGACTTAAGTTATTGTTGCCATGGTACCATGGGTTTCACTAAAGTCTATAGTTGTATAAATTAAAGTGAAATATGGAAATCTGTGCAGTCCTGTGATATCTGCGCACACAAAATGAGATACAAATATTTTATTTCCCCACTCAGCAAAAAAAGAAAAAAATTGCATATAAAATAAAGTGTAAAAAAAAAAAAAAAAAATGAAATAAAAAAAATTTGGTCCATATTGGTCAGTCATAGGTTCAGCCCTATTTGCTGTTATTAG
Organism: Cetoscarus ocellatus; assembly: GCA_037902135.1. Lineage (NCBI taxonomy): Eukaryota > Metazoa > Chordata > Actinopteri > Labriformes > Labridae > Cetoscarus > Cetoscarus ocellatus. The sequence goes on along the minus strand of JBAMNC010000345.1, from coordinate 51,784 downwards.
ATTTAAAGGGGTAATTTATGGGATACTCAAGATAATTCTCTGTATTGTCCATATTTTTGGTCCTGATGGTCCTTTGGGAGCTAAAAATGTCACACGAAAAGAAAACCAGGACTCTTGTTTACATCTCACTCCCTCGTAGATTAAATAAATCACTGGTTTTTCTGGTTGTGGGAAAGTCTTTTGACCTTCAGTGCATGAACCGTCTTCAAAGAACAGCTGATAATGCAAACCTCTTATCTTTCATTCCCAACCCACCTCCACCTCCTCACCCACCCCTTCCATCACCACCCCCACTCTTTTCACCCCTCAGGTGTCTACAAGGGCTTGCACCTCTCGAGCACAGCGTCCCCCTCCCCCGCTGCCCCGGCCCCTCCCACCATGACCCCAACACCAACCCTGCTCCACCCCTGCACCACCACCAGCTCCACCTCTGCCACCAGTAACAACAACGGCACCGCCCACCCCGCCAACACCACTACCACCGCCGCCACCACCACTCAGGTCCTGCTGGGAAACAACAACAGCCTCCGTCTGAGCGTTCCCACCGGAAAGCGCGTCCACGCCCCGCGGACGCTGAGCGCCACCATGCCGACATCCGCCTTAAAGCTCGCCCACGCAGCCGCCGCCACCGCCAACTGTCAGAAACCTAAGGTCACTACGGCCGCAGCGTCGCCGCTGGACATAGTGCCCAGGTAAGAGACATCAGATGGATTAACAGAGAGTGAAGATTCTGTTTCACGCAGCACAAAGAGATGAAGAAGAGGATAGACAAAAATGTCACTGTAGCTCTGAGATGATCTTCTCCTGAGGTTTGTTAAAGGGATACGCCATACTTTTTCTGTTTTTGTGTCTTACCTCACTATGGAGTCCATGACAAGCAGATAGACACCATTATTTTGACTGTGCGTGCAGTAACAAGGAAGAGACGGGCAGAGCTCACACGCTGCAGATTAGCTTAGCTCAAACACTGGCAGGGTTCCCACGCGTCCTGGAAAACCTGGTAAATGATCAACTAATTTTCCAGTCATGGACTGGCAAATGGCAAAATTAAATTAAGGCTACTTAAACAGTAAATCAACAAAGTATATTTTTAAAAAAACAGAGTGATAAAGATAGAAAAATTAGTATAAACCATAAATTTACAATAGTGAGACACTACGTAAAAGCCAGACTAAAAAGATAGCTAGCAGACAATGTTCATGCCTGAGAGTTAGAAATAAATAAATTTTAAGTTCAATATGATAAGGTGGAGCTAGCTAGAGATATTGGTCATCAACCTTTAATCTTGTTTTAGAAGGCTAGATTAACCTGAGAACTGTCCACACCAATATTGTAACTTCAGTTGGTTATGTGACACTGGAATCTGTGGCTGTCATTGAGCTATTCTAAGATAAATTTGTCATAATATCTAAGAATGTCAGAGAATGTCTGATATTTCATAGATTTGTTACAGCCATAATCTGCACGTTGTAAATCAGACCTGGGGCAGAAGAGGCATAAACATAGCAATCTGGGTAAATGTACAAAATGTAAGGCACAACTGTAGAAAAGTGTGTGAGTGAAAAAGTCCTGGAGAAGGATTTTCTACAGAAGAGCGGGAACCCTGACTGGGAGTCAGTGGGTAGTGTTAGTCTGCCTCTGCCTACAGTCGTCAGATAAACTCTTCAGCAACTCTAAACAGTCCTGTGTGCCTGTTGTGACTCTTTTTAATACGTTACCTTCTATTATTATCTTATTCTCTTCTTCTACACATAAACAGAGGCTTTGTTTTGTTGACCTACTTAGACGCACATCCGTGGTGGTTTGCGCATGCACCCTGCAGTTTAGTTTCATATGTATGTCTTGAGAAAATTACATAAAGTGCTAATCTTAGTCTAAAAATAGGTAACGTAACATAACACTATAAAAAAAAAAATTGTTACTGCATGCACAGTCGAAAGAACAGTGTCTGTGCTAGTCATGGACTCAGGACTGAGGTGAGACATGAAAAGAAGAAAGTTAGCATATCCTTTTGACAGCTGGTGCTAGATAAAATAAACCTAGCTGAAAGAGACCAAGGCCTGCACACCAGAAGCTGAGTTACTATTGGAGTGTTGCATGGAACAGCCATATTCGGATAATCTTCATTACATTAGCTTTGAAGCAGCCTTTGCTGAGCAGACCTTGTTCTGTTTTTGTTCGTACACATCTCTCTGTCCTTCTTTATTCAACAGTATAACACTTCAGTACCCTGACATCAGAGTGCACCAGTTTGGCTGAAATCTCAAATTAAAGTTGCTAAAAGTTTAAACTTCAGATCAGAAGACACTCGGGCTGATATGTTGAAGTTTCTGCAGTGGAGATATAAAAATTAAGAATTCATGAGTCTGTAATAACGTGTCTGATTATTTCTTCTCTTCTTTTCCGTCCTCAGGGAGAATCACGAACAAGACAAGCCAGCACTGAACAGTCTATCAGAGAACACAATGGCCATGGAGGTCACGTAGCCTCCCGCTCGCCCGCAGCTCGGAGGAAGCGTGACTCCTTTGTCGTCATTATTTTTAATATTTTTTTTTAGGTGCTATGCATCATTTAGTCGTGAAAGAAAATGGTGGCGGAATGAGCACGGCAAGGCTGGGTTTCCACGGCAACCGTTTGGGACTTAACTGCAATGCTCGTCTCGTACATTTTTTTTTTCTCTCTCTTTCCCCCGATTTCCCTATTTGTTACTGTTAATAAGAGATCGTCTGTAAATTCTTAATATGGCAATTATATGTACAGTACTGCATATTTGTAATACCCCCTCTACCCCCCAGACCTCCCTGTTCTTGTATATAACATTACTTGAATACAGAATTGTTCATTTGTGATGTTTTGCACTCGAGATATTAAAAAAAGAAAATCAAAAATTAAAAAGAGAAAACGACAAACTGGTGCGAGTATGAGGTGTGAGAGTTGTACCACAGAAAAGTGTATGTCATCACATGCATGGTGCAGAACCTGCTGTTTGATCTATTTATTGTGCCGTGTTTACAGAGGAGCTTTTTTTTCTGTCCGTTCAGTTTTTTTATTTTTTATTTTAATACACTGTACCCCTCACCGGTTCCCCGTGCTGTAGTCAGTGTTTAGATAGATTAAAACAAACTGTATTTTTTTGGATGTTGTGAACATGGCTGTGAGCTCGCCCGAGTCCGACAGGCGTTCCTTCGTGACGTTCTCACACATAATGTTGAACCCACGGAGACGTTCATTCAGAATCAGGCGCAGGGCAGTAGAAGAAAAAGACGGGTGTGAAATGTTTGTTAGGCATCAGTTTGTCAGCGGGTCGATCAGTTTCCACAAAGCTCTTCCATACATTTTATTATTCCTGAGACAAGTAACAAAACAATGGGGATGAAGACTCTTTTCCCAGAAGACTTTGCTGCTTCTGATTTATCTAAGCACTATGTAATTTCATTTTTTTTATTGATTGATGCTGCTTTTGTATGATTTTGGTCTCTGGTTGGCTCCAGACGGCTTTATTTACGTTTTGTTTTCTCTCTAAAATAATCCCTTACCTCCCATTGTAATTTTTAAAAGGAATATTTTTGTATCTCCCACTTTTTTTATTTTAAATTTCCTCACAAAAAAACTTCATTCTTTTGTTACTTGTTGATCTAAAGAAAAAAAACTAAGGGAGTAAAAAAAAATGCAGTAACTGACATTTATTATCATTCCAGCTTCTACATAATAAGAAAAAAAAGAAACATGTATGTATTGGAAAAAAAAAAGACAAAAAACAGACAGTTTTCTCTACTTTTAAAAACTCTCCAGAAGGCTGTAAGGCCATGAACCACAAGTTATCGGGTGCCTTCATTTGGGAAAAAAGACAAAAACCGAAAAAAAAATCAATCGCTCTCTTCTGTGAAGAGTTTGGTACTGAACAAGGCTACTTGTAGTTTTTCTTTGTCTGTACCACAATCCCAGTGCCCATTCCAATGGCCCAGTTGATTCATGAGTTTTTGTTTTTTGTAGACCCTCCCACCACACACACAAACACGCATACACAAACATGGAAAATACTAAGAATCCTCTTGAATTGTCACAAAATGAAATAAAAATCCAGGGCATTATGTGTTTTGACCAGCATGTCTCGTTCTTTGTCGTCTTTGTCTTTCATGTGTTTTTAAATGACATCGAGGAGATGACAGGATACAAATCCCACTGGCGGGATGAAAATACCAACTATTTTCAAATGACTTGAATTGTCCTATACAAAAACAGAAAACGCTGGCGTAATCTTCAGATTCTCAAGTTTCCGAGGGCACCTGAATGCATCACAAGTGACGTCGGCAACCTATCGAAACGGCCGGGAGAATACGGGACCCATTTCATAAGATCTCATCAATGTCGCTTTGATTCTCATGTCTTCTTTGAAAATGTGCAGAAAATAAACCGTCTGCTCTGGCTGAATTCTGTAAAAAACAAAAATTCTATGCTTCTTACTGCCTTGAACAAAACCTGAATGATTCACATACTCCCTAAATTCACTGTTCAAAAAAAATCATTGAATTTTGCGTCCCACAGCAGTGTCTTGCAGGCATCGTTGGTGCCTTGAAGACCTGTTACAGGGCAAACTGCCGTTTCACAAGGGTAGAGTGCCTCTGCAGTGTAGACTGTAAATTAATAATAATGTAATTAATATTAATGAATATTTGGAAAATTTCAGTGTTCATTTTTCTTTTTTTCTAATGATTTACAGCTTTTAAATTTTGTTACACTGCATGAAGATATAATTGAGTTACGTTAGCCAATAGCCATGGTTGTTCTGAATCTATTGAGGTGCTGGGCTTCATATTACAGAGAAAAATGAGACCACAGTGAGTAAAAATGTGACAGAAGCAAAAACAGCCTGGAATTCCAAACATTAAACAAGGTCTCAATATTTGTAGATTCTTTGAATGTAGTACCACCACCACTGTTTTCCCTATGTTCCTTAGGCTTGAGGGTACCTGAAAATATGTTGTATGCACTAATTCCTTATTTTTCATTTAATGACAAAAACTTCAGTGTCCATTTTTTTCCCTAATGATTTATCAGGGTTCCCACACATCCTGGAAAATGATTGACCAATTTTCCAGACATGGAAAACATATGGTAAATGAGGAAAAAAGTAAAATGTCCTGGAAAATGATTTATCTTCCTTCTACCTTGTTAGTGGGCAAAAATCAAACAAAGGAAATGAAGTAAAAATGAATTTGGTAACTAATTCTCACTTAGCCATGAAATATGAGTAGATAGAATAATGCAAGTTAAGGAATAAAATATAAAAACTCGAAACAATGGTGATAAAAAGAAACAATTAAAAATGGTAAAAAAATTTAGGCTACTTAAACAGTAAATTCAACAAAATGTATTTGTAAAAGATCAGAGTTAATAAAGGTTAAAAAAAATAAATATTAACCGTAAATTTATAATAGTAAGGTACTACTTTAAAGCCAGGCTAAAAAGATAGCTAGCAGACAATGTTCATGCCCGAGAGTTAGAAATAAATAAATTTCAATATGATACGGTTGAGCTAGCTAGAGATATTGGTCGTCAACTTTTGTTCTTGTTTTTTTAGAAGGCTAGATTAACCTGAGAATTGCCCACACCAATATTATAACTTCAGTTGGTTATGTGACACTGGAAGAGTCCTGGAAAATGATTTATGGAAAAGAGTGGGAACCCTGTTTATTGCTTTTAAATCTTGTTACACTGCATGAAGACATAACTGAGTTACATCAGTCTATAGCCATGGTTGTCCTGAATCTATAGAGGTGCTGGACTTCATATTGCAGAGAAAAATGAGACCACAGCGAGTAAAAATGTGACAGAAGCAAAAAATGAGCAGAAGCTGCTGAGGATTCAGAGGGTTAACACATCTAATATATCACCTGTCATAGAAATGAGAAAAAAAAAACATTTTATAAATATTTCAGAAACTTGTTTAAAACTTAAAATGTTGATGTCATTGGACATACATTTTGAATATGAATGTGGAGTGTCACACCGAATTCACCTTTTTATACCCACTGTCAGAAATTAATCAAATATAACATTCAACCACTAAAACTCATTTTCCCTTTTAGTAATGGAAGTTCGTGACTGTAATTTGACATATTAATCAAGTAAATTTGATGTGCTTTACCTTTTATTCAGTTTTTCACAACAGTAAATACTGAAATTCATGGGCAACAGTAATAATTATATTTTAGCATTAAACGTTTGGTGGAGTGATAAGCAACCAGACATGACCCACATTCATACTCCTGCCAGCCCAGGTTTGGATCCAGCCTGTGGCCAGTTTACGGTGCCCTCCCCAACTCTCCCTCACCCCCTTTCACAAGCCTAGCCACTGTCTTGTCTCTCCTATCAAAGGCACAAAATACCACAAAAATAATCTTAATTTATTTTTTTTATTTATATAGCACCTTTAAAACCAGATGTTAACAAAGTGCTTTACAGAATAACTAAGGCAGAAAAAGTCTGGGTACAATAAAATCAGCAATCAGGTCAACAGAGACCAAAAGAGTCAAAGGAAGAGGCGCAGAGGGTCATTTTAATGTTAATAAAAGCAACTTAAGGAAAGATAATGGTGAACTGGTACGCTGGAAACTGCATTAGTAATTTAGGAATACACCAAATCAGTACAGCTCACCATGTCAACATGTACAGATGAAGAACATTGGAGAAGAATGTATTTTGCTCTGTGTATAATGACAAGGAGACAACAAGACAATAAATAGATCATAGATTTATTGATACGTAGATAAAGTTATGACAGTTGAAAGTTGACGTCACATCAGGAAGATGGAAAAGATGATTTTGGTTAAAGAGCTTCTATATTCTGGTGTATTAACCATCATAGAAATAATCTCTTGCTTACTAATAATGCTGTTTATTTATGGCAGCTGTTGCATAAACTGTACACTGGGTGGTGGTCGAATGAATTTAAGCTCTGTACGTCATTTTGTCTCGAGCAAGTGGCAGAAACAGGGTGACGAGTTAACTCATTACTGCTGTACGAGTATAATAATAGTAATTATATTAATGCTACCAGGCTAATAAAGTGCTACTTAATAACACTGTTTTGATCCCACAGTCATTTTGTGTTCACAGGCACTACATACCATGAGAATATCAACAGGTGAACATCACTCACCGTCTCTACAGCAGATCATCACATGACTCAACATGGACTGATTCAATGTCTTAGGTTTATAAACTTTAGTTCAGTTTGCTCAAGTAGGAAGCAGGCATCAAATAAAAAAGTGAATTTTTGCATCTTAACAATGAAATTTTATCAGTTTGAACATTAAATATCTCGTCTTTGTAGTGTATTCAATTGAATACAGGATTAAATCGATGCAGGATTAAAACTTTATTGCGATTAGTGTTTTATTAAGGTTCACCATCAACAGCCTCTCCCTGTATCTGTCGACTGCACTGCAGTATAATATGTAAAAGAATGAAATCAAAGTTTCATAAAACTTAAACTCAGTCACTGCAGCTGTTTACCTTCTTCATTCATTGGGCTGAACACAGATGTTTTCAGATAAGACGCCGCATTTAAATGTAAATTCTGCCTGTAAGTGGAGGAAGAGAGGACGGCGATAAGAGAGTGAGAATAAATGAGCAGAGAGGAGCCTGTGTTTACCCTCAGCCTGACTCCATCACATTCACATCTCTCTGTAATTACTTGTTTCCAAAAAGATAGAAAAGAGGGGAAATTTAAGTGCAAACAGTTTTTAAAGGATGTGAGGAAAAAGCTGATTTATATTCTTGAGAAAACGTGCGGCTCATGGCAGAGAGATAATAGGAGACCTGGGTTAAAATGTTGGAGAAGAATAAATCTGTCCTGATTTAAATTCTGCAACACAGTAAGAAGAAAATGTACGTCTCCCCAAAAGAAAAAAAATATCTACATGAAAGAAATATTCAGGACTTATTTAAGCTGTATGTTTAAGTTCATTACTTCCATTCATAGCACAGGTTTATAGCAAATGTTTCCTCAAGATTTTGCCCTTTTTTCTGTGAATTTATATATATATATATATATATATATATATATATATATATATATATATATATATATATATATATATATATATATAAAGTCATTTAGCAAAGTAACACAGGTAAGAAAGTCCTCCTAGTGATAGGCAGTAACGTCAGTACAGAAAGCATCTTGAGCATTGTTTTTCATTTTATATTTTCATTCATTTTGCTCTTAAAGGGATATGCCAACTTTTTTTTTGTTTTTTTGTCTTGCCTCAGTCCCAAGTCCATGACAAGCAGATTCATGGACACAGTCAAAAGACATCATTCTTTTGACTGTGGGTGCAGTAACAACGAAGAGACAGGCAAAGCTCACCCACTGCTATTTAGCTTAGCTCAAACACTGGAAGCAGTGTTAATTTTGTTGACTAATTATTTTCATCATAGTTTTCGTTGGCCACCTTTTTTGCCATGATGAAAACTAGACGATAACTAAAAAAACAAGTGCACATGGATTAAAATTAAATTAACGGACATTTTCCCCAACAAATAAAAACTAGACTAAAATGTTTGACAGACACTTAATCCAATCAGACTTAATTTAATCATGTAGAAAGTAGAGACAAGTTAGGAATATGTCCAATCACAGCTGCTTTGGTTGTGTGGAAAGGTTGGATGAGTTAAACAGGGACATCCAATTACAACTGCTTTAGCTTGGTGGTGGTGGGATCCAAGTGTAAAACATGACTTCAGAAATTCAAGGAAACATAAAAAAATGCCTTAAACTTCACACTTCATATTTTAGTCGACTAAATTTACAGAAGATTTCATCGACTAAAATGTTGTGAAATTTGGTCAACTAAAACTACACTAGAATTAAAACAATTTAGATGACTACATTATGACTAAAACTAAAAGATATTTTAGGCAACTAAAACTAAATTAGAAAAGTGCTGTCAAAATTAACACTGACTGGGAGTTAATGGGTGGTGTTAGCCTGCCTCTGCCTAAAGTCAACAGATAAACTCTTTAGCAACTCTGTCCTGTGTGCTTGATGGGACTTTTTTATGTGACATTATCTTCTACTATCATCATATCTTCTACACATAAACAGAAACTTTGTTTTGTTTACCTACTTCCGCGGTGGTTCGCCTAGAGATGTGATGTTCGCAAATGAGTTGAGTCTTTTGAACAGCTCTGTTAAGTGAACGATGAGAACTGATTTGCAGTTGAGAGTGAGCCGTTCATTTTCGAGCCATTTTTAAATTTGCAGGCAATTTGCATTTAAGAATGGCTTGCAAACAAATGGCTCACTCACAACTGCAAATCAGTTCTCATTGTTCACTTAAAAGAGCTGTTCATAAGACTCGACTCGTCCGCGAACGTCACATCTCTAGGCAAAGCACTGTGGAAGTAGGTCAATAAAACAAAGCCTCTGTTTATCTGTAGAAGAAGATAAAACGATGATAGTAGGAGATAATGTAACATAACAACTTAAAAAAGTCACAACAAGCACACAGGACCATTTAGAGTTGCTGTAGAGTTTATCTGATGACTGTAGGCAGAGGCAGGCTAACACTACCCATTGACTCCCAGTGTTTGAGCTAAGCTAATTAGCAGTGAGCGAGCCCTGCCTGTCTCTTCCTTGTTACTGCGGGCACAGTTGAAAGAATGGTGTCTATCTGCTTGTCAAAGACTCAGGAGTGAGGCAAGACATGAACAGAAAAAATGTTGGCGTGTTCCTTTAACTCTTTTTTTTAAGGTGACCTGAAAGGCGCCCAATCTAAAATGTGTTTTTTATGAATTCATGAAGCTGTTATAACTTTGTATTTCAGGTTCAGAGTGGTCACAGATATTATTTTTAGCAGTTGAGTCCCTGTTGTAAATGAGTGTTTGATGACACTGTTAAAAGCTCTCAGCTCTCAATCAAAAACTAAAGAGAGCGAGTCACAAAGAGAGCGCCTCATTATCTGAGCTCCCAGCCTCATGTAGACTGACTTTATCTCAGCTGGACACCGTCCTATCTCCATCCGCAGCTGCAGCTTTCATTTCCACAGCGTCCTAATGAAGTGACGGTGGAGCTGCAGGATCATTAGAGCAGATGAGTCAGAGGGGAGACGTGAGGACGAGAACGACTCTCTGTAAAGGTCCCATCATCAAAATGACCAAATAACCTTCTGCTTTGTTCTTTTAGTGTCCGTCTCCACCGTCTGTGAGTCTAATAAAGCTTCAGACTGTCTGTTTTGATATTCAATTAGTCTCCGTCTTCCTCATTTTGTAAGATCTTTCATGTTTTTATGACTGAATCAGTGAACCAAAGATGCATTTATATGCTGTAACAACCCTGTCAGTAACTTCACCTTATTAAGTTCAATCTGCCTGACCCGCAGGGACTCAAAATATCGAATTTACAGTTTGAGGAAAGACGTGCATCCTGGAAAGTTCTGTTTAAACAAAGTCAGAGATAAAATGAAGCTCAGTTTGTCTTCTCGTATAGACCAGAGAAGGAGCTTCATGGTTCAAACCAGCCTACTCTCAGCTTTACAGCCTCACTTAAAACCTTTTGATGGAGATTTTAGCCACATTAGAGGATAAGACTGAGGCTTTTCTCTTTATCGTGTGCTGGTTGTCAGTCATGGTTATCCAACGTTGATCTAAAACAGGGGTGGGCAACTTTGATTACCATAAGGGGCCACATAAATGTTTTTTCAGTGCCTGAGGGCTGCACTGTTACATATTTTCGGGCACTCTCAATGAAGAAAAAAATATAAATGAGCAAAAAATAACAAATATTAAAGCTTCAAAGAAGGATTATACAGACATTAATATATTTTAACTCATGACATGTAACTTAAGCCAGTTTAAGCTTATTTTTAGTGCAATAAATGAATGGAGAATGTTTACTAGTTTTTAAAGCATAAGTATATTACCTTTACCATTGTATTCAAATACAGTTTTTACTAATACTATATATTATATTTTAATGCCTCAGATATTTAGAGACGTTTTTTCATGACTTGTGAAAAACAAAGCATGTACCAGCAATCTCAGGTTAGTAGAAATATTTTATCACCTATCTTTATTTGTGCATTATGTAGTACTGGTCACTCATAATGAATCATATTAAGTAGTTGTTATGTTTTCTTCATGTTTCCAATTTGTTTTTTTAGAAATGATTGGTGGGCCGCATTGAGTGAGGTAAAGGGCCGCATGTGGCCCACAGGCCGCCAGTTGCCCACCCCTGATCTAAACCCTGAACCAGTCCAGTTACCACTCACTTGGATCAACATTGGATATTCTCTTTAATCTTATTTTTCATGACGTGTTTTATCAAGAATAAGTGTGAAGTTCATTGGCAGCTTCAGTCTTCAGTCTCTCATCTTATGAATCACCAGCCTTTTGGGGCACGGCTGAGATCTCAACTTTCAGATCCTCTTATTTTTTTTTATCTTATCTTTGCTGTGTATTCATTAAAAAACAGGATGAAAATGATTTGCAAATCATTGTATCCTGTTTTTATTTACGTTAAACACAACTTAACTAGAATTAGTGTTTGTAAAATCACTTAGAAAATATATTGTATAACTTATATTGTATAACCCCTTACTGGGAGGAGGAGGAGTTTTTTTTTTTTTTTTTTACATATTTTCTTATCTGCTCTAAATGGTGCTACTGGAATCTTAATTTCCTTGAGGGAGTCTCCCAAAGGGATAAATAAAGTTCTATCTGATCTGATCCAATCTAAAACAGTCAGAACTGAGCCCAGTTTAGGATCACAGCGTCAGTGATGATGGATCAGTTCTAGAGCAGCTCATCTTTCTTGGAGAAGGAAGAAGATCAGACATCAGTTCCTGTGGTCAAGTAGACCCCATAATGCAAATGGCAGGTTTTCACACAGAATTGTCCGCTGATTTTCTGTGCGGGCAAAAGTTGGCCGACATATATGTAGGTTTTCAGTGGCAAAACAGATGACACTCCTGATTTTCAGGGATGTGCTGCAAGGAGCTCATGTTTACTGGGAGTAAACTGCAGTGAAGGTCTCTTAATCTGCTTTTACACCATACAGTCCAATTCAGTTCGGCTTGGGACAGCATGCATGTCACAGTGTTGCAAAGCTGTGATGTCACGCATTACATAGCCGACGCCACCCTCTCCTCCCAGCTCACATCCCCGCCTTCAAGTGAAGGTTTAAAGAGACAATTTTGACCATTCAGAGGGAATTGAAAAGGGAATTATTAGGAAAAAAGACTAAAGGTGCATTAACACCAAACGCGACTCGAGTTTTACCGCGATTATTTCATATCATAAAATAGGATGTATAAGCTGACATTATTCCAACTGTATCCTTTTCACTCGCCTACCAACTCAACACAACTCATCTTTAGTTTTAAAGCACTTCCAAAACGACAACAGCCGAAACAAAGTGCTGTGACACGTAACAATTTAAAACAATGATAAAATAAAGCAGGTATAAACACTAAAATAAGTGTTTCATTGTTTTTAAAAGCAATTTAACAAATACCAAACACAGCTGATGGCCCTGCAGCAGCATCATCTGTGAGTTCTCTGCGGTCCGTCTAGGTGGAACTAATGTCCTCACTAACTAATGTTTCCACACGGACATGGACTGTCACTCTGTGAACTGGAATAAAAACAGTCTGTCACGGCTGTCACAACACAGCCACACACGATATCGCCTTAAAAGTTCAAGTTTTTCAACTTTGGCGACCAAGCGAGATTGCAGCCGTCGCATCGCGGGAAGGTTAGCCCCGCCCCATCGTGGCTGTACATTGACTTTACACGGAGGGGGATCTCCATGTAAAGTCTTGTTCGGTGTGAACGCATCTTTATGATATTCCTTGAGGGAGTTGTTATCGATTCTCAACTGGAATTGGTTTTCAATTCCCATCCCTAGTATTATTAAGAGGTAATAAAAATTCAAAATAATGTTTCCAACCTTTTTTTGAGGAGTATAGATGTAAATCAATGCAATGCTGTCTATATTTATGATTAAAAATGAAAAAAAAATCTCAGCCAAAAACTGTCTCTGTCAGGAACTAACAGCAGACAGACCTTAATTTCTCTGCTCCTCCATGAGTGATGAAAACATCTGTAACTCTGCGGAAAAGGATGAAATAGGAGAGCGGAGGGAAAAGATGAAAGAGGGTTTTATTAAAAAAATGTGACAGGTAAGAAGAAATGAATTTCCCTCCTCAGGGCCTGGTGATAAGGCATCAGTGATATTTTAACAAAGCAGATCTCGTGTCAGAGTGATCTGACTGTGACCATACTGAACATCTGGATCAGGTCAGACTCACTGAGGAGCACCTTAACTCTGCATGTAGAGGGAACATTACGCCCCTGCCCTTTTTTTAATCAAGCAAAAGAGAAGACTCAGAACTCAATTACGACTTTGTGATTGTGTCAGCAGATACAAAAAGCAGCCGGGCGGTGAAGGGAAGCCTGATTTCACAGCTGCCCACGAGCTCAGATCGGCCCTGAACGTCTCATACTCACAGTGGTCCCCGGAGGGGGGGTCGGGATTATTGGTTACATGACTGCATTATGTCCCTCTGAATGTGTTTATGTGGTTAAGTGTGTGAGACAAAGATGAGTTTTTCTTCTTAGTCTTTGAGTTCTTGTCGTGATAGATGAGAGGAAGTCTGGCTCAGTGTGAGAATTACATGCGTTTTCAGATTGTGATGCTTGTAAACTTTGGTGACACTTCTCAACAAGGGACTCAAAAATTAGAATTATTATAACTGCATGTTAACCAGGGAACAACTGACTGCTAGTTTTCTGGGGTACAAATAAGTTACTAACCTCTGGTTAACAACAGGAACAATGATTAACTACTAGATGGCAGAGAACAAATGAAAACAAACTGATTGCTAAAAGGTTAGACAAACATTTTTGTTTCTTTTGGTGTCTTGCCTCACTCCAGAGTCTGTCCACTGTGCGTGCAATGAGAGAGATGGGCAAAGCTCATCCACCGCTAGTTAGCTTAGCTCAAACACTGGGAGTCAATAGGTAGTGTTAGCCTGACTCTGCCTACAGTCATCAGATAAACTCCTCAGAAACACTAAATGGTCCTGTGTGCTTGTTGTGACTCATTTTTTACCCCTTTACGTTACGTTATCTTCTGCTATCATCGTATTGTCTTCCTTTACCCCTAAACAAAAGCTTTGCTTTGTTAAAGGCTTCAACAAAGGTATTTGTATTTAATCATGGCTGATGGAGCAACAATATTGTTCCCACAAATAAAACATTTGCTTATATACATGTTTACCTGAAGGAACCATCTCATTCAGCTTTTTGAACTATTGAACTTGTATTTTTAGCTTTTCTGGATAATTTAATTCTGATGTATTTTCTAAGAACTGTGTCTTAGGTATCTGTTTTTTCTGAATTTTCTTTGTACAATTTTAATCCTTAAAAGCCTCCCATGGACTGGTGTTGAAAATTAGTCTTTTGAACAGTTCTTTAAAGTAAATGATGAGAACTGACTTGCAGCTGTGAGTGAGCCGTTCCTTTTCAAGCCATTCTTGAATGCAAATTGCATTAAATCAGTTCTCTTCATTCACTTAAAAAAGCTGTTCATAAGACTCAACTCGTTGGCGAATGTCACATCTCTTTCTGGCGTGATCTAAATTTTCTGTGAAACACAATGTAACGTAAAAATGATCTTTATGTTATGTTGTCTTTGACTATCATCGTATTATATACCTTTACTCTTAAACTGAGACTTTATTTTGTTTGGTCTATTTCTGCAGTGGTTTTCGCTAGAGATGTGCCATTCGCAAACGAGTCGAGTCTTTTGAACATCTCTTTTAAGTAAATAATAACTGATTAGCTGTTGTGAGTGAGCCGTTCCTTTGCGAGCCATTCTTAAATGCAAAACTTAGCACAGAAGTCTGAATCTCGTTGGTTCTCTCTAAGAGCCTGTAGGATTGTGTGTGTAATCACGGCTGATATTAAACTCTGTAGGGGTCAGAAAAATATGAAACTTACACGGTGTATTCTTTTATGATAATCTTGAGAAATGACCCTAACTTTATGATTTTTTAAACTTAAATGTGATTGTAAGAGTAAAAAGCTCTTAGTAGGCTCTTAGTAGTAAATGAATTATTGATTTTGAAAACAAATTGAAAACACTTGCATTAGGGCCCCGGCCATTTTTCAGTCCTTGTTAGCATTTTGTTAGCAACTGTCTCTTAAAGCACGGTATCAGATGCATTTTATGTGTTAGACTAAATGTCAAAATCTCTCATGCACGTGTGCCTCACAAACTTTATTTCAGGTATTTATCCAAAAAGCTACCCTAAAATCCCAAACTTACCAAGTCTATCTCCCTCCTGTGTCTTTGGACTCACTCCTACCTGCTCACAGCCCAAGAGGGCTGGAGCCTGTGCTGCTGTCATGGAGCAAGAGGCAGAGTTTATCCTGGATTAATCAACCAGCCAATCACAGGGCTGAAACTCAGGGATAAACAACCAAAAAACGCTAGACTCCATCGTCTCATGTTAAGCTCCTGGTTGTTGTTTGTCTCTGATTTAAACAGTGCACAACATCTTGAGCTTTCATTTTTTGTTTCTCCTCCTGCAGCATCAGAGCCAAACTGCTCTCTGGGTTGTAAGATTTAAATCCTGAGGGATTACAGCATCCCACTTTTGTTCAGGGATAAAAGAAACTCCCAATTCAATTATTCCTCTGTGGACGAGCAGCGTAAAACACACAGTGTGGAAAATCCTGTTTTTAGAGCAAGAGAGAGAGAGGGGGAGAGAGAGAGAGAGAGAGATGGAGAAGGAGAAGGAGAAGGAGAGACGGGGGGTGAGGGAGAGAGAGATGGAGAAGGAGAGATGGGGGATGAGGGAGAGGGAGAAGGAAACACGGGGTGAGAGGGGGAGGGAGAGAGAGAAAACGAGAGCGGAGGGAAGAGAAAGAGAGAGAGAGTGAGTGAAAGGAAGGGAGAGGTGGAAAGAGAAAAAGAGAGTGGAGGGAAGAAAAAGAGAGCGAGGGAGGGGGAGTGAGGGGGGGAGAAAGAGAGAAAGGAAGAGAGGGAGTGAAAGGAAGAGAGAGAGGGAGAGAGTGAAGGAGAGACAGAGGGGGGAGAGAGTGGGAGGAGAGATGGAGAGAGGAAGAGAGAGATGAAGAAAGAGGGGGAGATAGAAAAAGAGAGAGAAAGAGGGAGTGAGAGGAAGAGGGGTAGTGGGGGAGAGAGAAAGGGATTAAGAGGAAGACAGAGGGAGGGGGAGAGAGAAAGAGAAAGGAAAAGAGAGAGGGAGGGAGAGAGTGAAGGAGAGATGGGGGGAGAGTCAGAGGGGTGATAGAGAGAAGAAAGAGAGAGATGGAGAAGGAGGGAGTTAAAAAGAGGGAGAGAGAGAGTGAGGGGGGAAGAAGGGAAAGAGAGGGAGAGGGAGAGGGAGAGAAAGAGAGAGGGACTGAGAGGGAGAGAGTAAGAGAGAGAGGGAGGGGAGAGAGAGGGGGAGGCAGAGAGAGAGGGAGGGAGGATTTTCAGACTCGTCTCTCTGTGCGGATCAGTCATCTGGCGCCATCTAGTGGTCAACTCTCATTAGTGCAACAAGATTTTATTTTTAACACGGAACAAGAAGTTCGTGAGTTATTTCTGGCCTGATCGAAATTTCCTGTGAAACATACTATAACATAAATATGATCTTTTCATGAAAACATTCAAAGCTGAAGGATTTAGGTCAGGCATGGCAACTCTGATAAGCAAGAGGGCCACATTGTTGCAAATTGTCAGAAAAATAATGTACAAAAAATGCAAATTTAAAGAGTTCATAAGGATATACCTGTAATCATATATATTACCTGTATCCCTACTTGTAACTATGCGTGAAATGATACTAATCACAATCAAATGACATTGATACATGTTCTGATATGACCACAGCAGAAATAAAAGTCTTAAGCACACAATATCGGGTTCTTTTTGTTTTTAATACTCAAAAATTCACAAATGCCTGTGCACTGTCTGAAATGTAAAAAATATTGCCAACATTTTTGCAAAGATACATTTCTGTGCAATTGAGACTGTGTGCCTGAGTTTGAATGATAGTTTTGATTGATTTATTCCTCTTCTGCTGACCTGTCTCATTATACAGACGTATATTGCACCAGAATAGCAGAGATTTTAATATTTTTAAACATTTTTTGGTATACGAGAATATTTATACACAATCTTGCATTGACTTTCAACACTGCAAAAACTCAGATATAGGCCTGTGTGTTTGTCTATTTTCAAGTAAGAAAATATAACACTTATTCTAATCCGCATTTACTTAACCAGCTGAGATAAATATCTTAGATGAATGAAAGTCAAATATAAGAACTGCTTGGAATGATAAGAAAATATCTGCCAATGAAACGAGAACAGATTGACTCAGTGACAGTCTAAAATCAAGGTTTAATATCTGCTCAAGTTAAATTTGTCTTGTCTTATTGGCAGATTATTTTACATATTACTAGTAACTTGAGCCTTATTTTTAGTTTTTATCTCCATATAAGCTCTTAATCCAGACATGTAAGGAAACTGTGGATCAGAATAAGTCTAGTGATATTTTTTTGTCTTGAAATTGGACAAATAGTCTCACTTAGATCAGAGTTTTTTAAGGACATCAGACTTGACCCAGACTTACCCTGGAAAACTTAAACATCATCTTGAACATGTTTCACTTTAATATTTGACTTGGTTAAGAAGAGCGTCACTTTATTTCAAGGAAATATAAAACACAGCACAGCTCTTTTTATGAAACATTTATTTGCTCAGGGTGGAGGAATCAAACGTTCATTTAACGTGTTTTTCTGCAGCTCGCTCACACTGTCGCACACAGCAGCCACAGTCAAAGTTTGTTGGGTTTTGAGCAAACAAACTGAAATATTTAGAGGTTAGGTGTTTCTCTCACCCACATCCGACTTCAAAGAGGTCCGTAACGCTGCTACAACAGTCGCTCCGACACGTTTTACTTCCTCTATTTCATTTAATATGAGCTTTCACTGAGAACAGAAGGAAAAAATCATCTTTTTCTGAACCTGCTATGGGAAATAAAGCTGCTTGAAATTCAATTCATGTGTTTTTTTTCCTCTTAAAGGTTTTACTGCATTGAGGGCAGTTTCCTTTAAAACTCTTTTTGTGCCTCTTGGCATCATTTATTTCTTGACCGCTAAAACCAAACAGTAAGCCATCTCTTTAAAATAACAAAACTTATCTAAATGTGGTTGAATAATAACAAAAAAAACATCTATGAGGTTCACTGTGTTCCTCTAAATAAGATTCTGTCATACTATCAAAAACAACTGGAGTAAAATTACTGAGTCCTGTTTATGGTTAAATTAAGTTTATAATAACATCAAACACTTCATGCTAGTCACAGTTGCATTAATGGACTGAAAACACAAACTACAGGTTCATATAAAGCGGTGCAGGAATGATAAACGTGGACATGAGTTTGTTTTTAGCACTTCTAAACATCTGGGGTTTTAAAAACCCTGTTCAGAAATACCTGAAACATGTGATGAGGCAGACGGTGGTGTAGTAGTTTAGTGCATGTGCCTCACAGCAAGAAGACTGCTGGTTCAATTCCTGATGTTGATCAGTCTTTTATTTTCTCCCTGTGCCTGCATGGGTTTTCCCTGCCACTAAGGGCCCTTTTACACGACAACAAAAACCGCCGAAAATAGTTTTTGTTACGTTAAGACAACAAGTTCACCTCTGTTAACTATTTACCTCCGCCACGGAGGTTATGTTTTTGCTGGTGTTTGTTTGCTTGTTTGTTTGTTAGCAAGATGACGCATAAACATTACTGGACTGAGTTTGCTGAAATTTTCAGGAGATGTTGGTAATGGCCCAATAATTAGATTTTGGTGGTGATCTAGATAACCGCCATTCGCAAATGATCGTTTTTGCTCAATAACTGTCTAAATAACAATGATATCAACATGATTCTGAGTGCTGGGTGTGGGTTTTCAGGGTCAATGAATCACATCATGATGGTAACTTTATCATGGAATTATTGCTTATAGATGTAACAGCAATATGTGAGCTACTTGGCAGAGGTCTGCACTCTGCAACTGCTTTCTAGTTGTTACTGTTATACTGTAATTAAGTCTTCTCCATCCATTACCGAATCTGTGCTGTTTGTTTATTTCTTGTGCTATGGTTACCTAGGGGAGGACAACAAGTTAATATGAGTTAACTTTTTATTTTTATTACCCAAACGTTTATATTTTCAATGAAATTGTAAGCCAATGGATCCTTACCCCTGTATATCTTCTTTTCTGTTGTTCTACCTACAGGACAATGCATTCATTATAGTAAATGATCAAGATGTATAATAATACAAATAATTTAAAAAAATGTTCACATAAAATACATCATCCCTGCACCGCTCTACTCACAATGTGCTTACCTTCAGCAGTACATTCAAACAGTCAAAATCTGTTTCAGACTCTCACTAATGCATAAAACCCCCAAACACTCAGTTTTAGAGGCATCATCATGCCAATATGATTACTTCGAAGTGTGACTTAAAATGTAAAGCATTAAATAAGTCCTAAAACAAACAATTAAGTTACACAAAAACAGTGATAATTCATATGTTTATGCAATTTCTCTGCAGAATATTTGCTTCATATCCTCGAGCTCTGATGTTTCAGTTGTGAAATGTTGTAAACACGTTAAATCAGCATTCATCACAGATTTTTAACGTATTATTTCTCTGATTACAACTGCACATGACAAAATAATTCATCATGTCAAAATACATTTACTGTCACACAGTGTCAGTTCTCGTATTAAGAACTCTGTCATTAAAGTTTAACAGGAACAACAGTCAGAAATATCCTAAAATCACATCATCAGTCATACCATGGTAATGATAAATGTTACAGCTGTCACAACAGTTTAGAGGAAGGTTACACAATTAAAAATATTAAGACACAGTTCACCAAAATCATGACATGACCCTGCAAAAACCCCAAGAGCATTATTCTTTTTATTTACAACAAACTTTGTATTTACCAATGATTAACCCTGCACCTGTCTGAACAACATGTCGAGTATCCAAACTGAAAGCCTGAGGTCAGAGGTGACTCTGTATTGCCTGTTAGTGTGAGTTACTGTCCCTCCTCTTCGGAAATGTACCTGTTTGAATATCTTCCCCTGGTGAAGTCATTAGGAGATATGTTACCTCCCTTGTTGGGACACACCCATTGAGCCACCACAGTAAACATTTGAGCACAGCAGTGTAAAATTAAAGCCACAGCCACTTAAATAGGGACGCGATCAGATCCAGCTCACGGTTAAGACTGACACAGGCACAGAGCAGCACCTACTGTTCATATTTTTAAAAGTAAACTCAAGACCGACCTTTTCAGTCTGGCTTTTACCGGATTTTTATTTTATTCTCTTAATCTGCATTATGTGTTTTTTACTCTATTGAACTTCAGAGTTACTATATTGTGTTTTATACCTCTTTTCATTTGTTCTCTTTTATTTTTTGGTTTTAAGACTGTCTTATTTTAATTAACTTTTACATTTTATTTCTTTTATTATATCGTATCATAGTTTTATCAGTTTAGCCTTAGATCCTGTGTTTCCTCAGTCATCTGTGGTAGTTTGTGTGTGTGCATGCGTGAGGAGTTGTGTTTTATGTGGGTTGCGGGGTTTTGTATTTTATTTTGTATCCCTTGGTACGCTGTACAGCACTTAGTGCTACATTTTTTTGTATGAAAAGTGCTTTACAAATAAAGTTTGATTGATTGATTGGCTGACAGGTTGGCCCAAGCAGGGCTGAAACAGCGGGCCGGACAAAATATAATATTTAAGTTTAACTTCAAAAATATGTTTTTGGGACATCTGGGACCAGTCAATTTTTAGCTATACACATAGGCAACAAATATATATTGATTGTAACATAGTGGTTTCCCTCCACTTTTATTAATCCAATGTTTCACCGTGAATGGAACAGGCCAACTTAAGTCAAACTGAGGCTTTGTGCTCTTGACTAAATATATATCTGTATTGTTATCAGTGATAATGCATCCAATATCGTACATCCCTAGTTTCAGACTAAACAGACTCAAGGTGTGAACTTTAACTGCCTCTGGACATACTTCATTATCTGAGGATCCTACATTTCTATGTAGAAGTTGTGCAAACGTACATGTTAAATCCATTTTAAAGGCAACAGCTACTGGGATTGTGCTAAAGCAGATTTTATCCTTCCAACCAACAACTTGGTCTCCGCTGGTTTCTCTGACAGTATGCATGAAGAGTACTTAATCCAAAGACCAAAGTAGGTCCATAAAACTGCACTTTGATGACTGCAGTATTTCACAGTTCTTGTGAGGCAGAGATGAAGAAGCAAAAAGGTAGCCATCTTTCAACCGTTTTTCTTGAAGAAGAAAAAAATCACTCACTTACCAGAAAAAGTTGGACTACCACCTCCTTACGCACCATATTGTACAGGTCTGTTGAGACACTTTACATGTTTATTGCTTTTAGATATCCCTATTTGTTGCTTTTATATTTCTAATTGGCTAATACTGGGACCTTAATAAATAATTTTGTTCTATTCTCATGTAAGTGCAGACTGGAACCTTTACCTTAAATGTGTAGGACAGATAAAGAGACAGGACATGTCGGGAGGGGGGGGCCATAGTCCAGTTTGATCCATTAACATCTGAGTCCAGGACTTCGGCCTCTGTAAAAAGGGTGCACACAGCATAACCACTGTTTTATCTGGTGCCCTTAAAAAACTACTTTTTCCACCAAATTTCCAAAGAGGCTAGATACGACACCAATTTGGCAAAATGGATCCTGCTGGTTGTAGGAAGCAAATCAGAAGTTGTTAAACCAACCAATAATGCTTCAGGTTCAGGAAGTCTTTGACTCGGCTCAGATCCGATCAGAGATCATCCTGGTGTTCAGGTTCAGAAAAAACGACTGCAGCTTACACAGCTTACACTTCTTCTTCTTCTTCTTCTTCCCGTACCTTCCTTTCTTGTAAACTCCGTCATATTTCCCTTCCTCATCCTCCTCTTCATCTATCCAGGGTACCCAGGCTCCCTCGTGCTGGTCAGGATTGGCTCGTGGGTCGTCGGGCGGAAAATAAACCGGGACGGCGGTTTGGTTGTGGTAAACCAGTCGAGCCAGCAGCCATTGGACGATATCCGGTCTCTGGTCTGCCACATCGCTCCGCTCACATGGGTCCGCCGTGATGTTGAACAACCAGATGTTTTTGTTAGTGGAGGTTCTGTAGGACGTTGTTTGGGCTCGTTCAAGGTTCCACCAGGGACCAGGGAGAGTGGCGAGTACCTGGGAATAGATGAGGAATTACTTATAAGGTTGGGACCAGGAGCATAAATTGGGAATGCTATTTACAGAGGACAAAATAAGCAAAAACTGTACAAAAATTCAGAACCTTCATTACATTTCAAGTGTAACAAAAAACTTAATCTGATTGGTAAATGTCAGTAATCTGTGTGGTTACTCATGTTGGATAAACTAGCAGAGGAATTGTATATAGATGTATTAATGATGGCGTGGCACAGCGCTTGGTCCTGATTTAAAGTCGATGGACTTCATACCTGGTGATCAGCAAGCATGTGACTACTTGAATTCACCAAAGTGAATCTCATGAAAAGGTAACGAGAATCTTACGGGCTTGGAGACTCTGAGCAGTAAGAGGGATACACAAGACAGGCTGCATGACAAGCCTCTGTTCACTGACTTTCTGACTGGGCCATGGTCCAGTTTGTGCCAGATTTTTACCGATTGTGCTTTTACTTTCTAACTTGTTCTGACTTGAGCCTTTGATTCCGCTATCCCGTTTGGCTATCGTTGATTAAAACGTACAATGTTGACTGATGGAAGAACTGTCTACAGACCAAAAAGTTACAGGAAAATTCCTTTAAGAAACAGATAAAAGGTAAAACGCTTGACGTCACAAGATTCACATCACTTTAACCTTTCAACAGAGCCATTTAGGAGTTCTTAAAACAGTGAAAACAGCCATTCAAGGTGCATTAGTGTTGTGATTTTCAGTCACTGTAAGAGCATGGAGAAGAACAGAAGAACGGAAAAGGCAGAAAATGGAGAGTTTTCATTGTGCTTGCGTCTTCTGTTTACACAAGACTTGTGCCTGGAGCGCCTGAATTCGCAAACGTGCGGCGCAGCACAGTACTCTTTCGGATAAAGGCAGCGCACGCACCTAGGGACAACAACAGCTACAGCCAACTACCAAGCAACATGTGTGCTGCTAACTGCTTGATTTGTTATCACTTCTCAAAATTTGGATTTGCTGCGTCAACACTCTGACCAGCGGAGACACATTTGTTATATTCACCAAGGACTCTACAATCTCGCCAACTACTGGTGTGGCATGCACGCTAACATGTTTTCAGTCATTCTTGTGGATCCGTGTGAACGCACATTGTTATCACACCGTCTCTGTGTGAACGCGGAGCGCTTTTGAAAATACAAAGGAAAAATCTTTCCATTTCTGGTGACAACTTTGTCGTGTAAACCGGCCCAAATCCACAAAAGAAGACTGCAGGTGTTGCATTACCTGTGGAGGGACCCAGTCTCCATGACCCGGGTCTCCTGTGAGCAGCTTCCAGTCTCCGACTCTGATGGCGGCCTGGACTGATGTATCCCACACAGGCTGGGACGACGACAGCTTTGATTTGGGTGTTGGCCTTAACCTGGGCAGCATTGTCTCTTGTTGGGACATGTTGTGATACTGAGGTAACATCCTCCTGGACTTGGACTTTAAGCGTAGTTTCAGTTTTGTCTTGGATTTTGGAGTAGATGCTCTTGACCATGAAAGGTTCTGGGATATCATCCTCCTGGACTTTGACTTCACACGCAGTTTAATCTGAGGCTGAGATGAAGGCAGAGACGTCCCTGATGCTGCTGGAGGATCATCAGCGAGAGACTTCAGATGTGGTTTATAATAGGAAAATTTCTGTGTCCGGTGGTTAACTTTGATTCTGGTTTTGGTCGTGGGTTTAGCCTTTTTTTTTGGGAGGTTCTTCAGCTTGAGTTCAGGAGGCGGCTTGGGTTTAGTCTTAGCAGCATGATCAGGAGTCTTCTTGTGTTTCTTTAAATTCTTCACCTTGAATGCTGACTTTTGCTTTGGTTTCTGCCTCAGGAGCTTCTTCTTCTTTGGTTTCTTCAAGTCTGGACCTGGACCCTTAGGTTTACGTACTGAGAAGTCAAAGACAACACATGCTTAATAGATTAGAATCCAAAGTGAGAAGTTTTGAAATAACTTGTCGAGCTTTGCATATGTCGCAGAGAATCCACTGTTTGGTCTCAGAATAACTGGATTCTACTGTTAAACCCCATAAGCTTAACTGTGCAGTGCAGCTGGATCCACCTGTAATAAGGCAGATCCATCATGCAAAGCTCCAATCTATGACAACTGTGGGCGGCTTGAAGCGGGACGGACCAATGAGAATCCTTTGAAGCAGGAAGAGGCGGGAGCTTTGAGTGAGAGGACAGCCGAAAGAGATTAGCATAGATGCTAACAGATTCAGCAGCAGTTTTACCAGATCTGGAACACCTGTCTTTAATACATTAAAAACAAACAACACTGAAAGCACGTCAGGATAGATGGGATAGTTTCGCTCCACCTCTGAGGTGTTTTGGCGAGAGTTTGTTCTACAAAGTGGCTTATGTTTTGTACTTTACACTGCAGCAATAGTGCCCTCCTACAACATTATCTGATTGGTCTGTAATGAATGTGATTGACTGAACAATCATCCAATCACCTGCTGGTTTTGCTTTGGAAAGGTTCTGCCCATTCCCAAACTCTTTCTATGGGATGTTGCCCAGGTGGACTAGTAAAATACATTAAACCAGTGATTCTCAACTGGTGGGTCTTGACCCAAACATGGGTTGCGGACCCTTTCTCAGGGGGTCACGAGCATTGCCTGGGCAAAAAAATGTTAAGAAAAGAAATCCTGTGCTTTAATTTTTAAGGGGATTTTTTTTTTGCAGTGGAGCGCCGTCTGTTCACACTCCTAAACAACAGGTGGCGATAATACCTGAATTGGTAATCGACACATGTTTTAATAGAAATGTGTTTGTAATTTTTTCAATAAGTAGGCACTCAGCTTCATGTCTTTAAGATTTTTTGAAACAACTTCTCAGTAGCTGCACTTTCTTATTTCACGTTCGCATATAAAGCTCTGTTGAGTCTGTTAAAAAAGACTGAAGTTACTGAAGTGTTTTGTGTAACAGCCTCGTGATCAATGGCTTAGTTATTGCTACTGGTTGAATATTATTATTATAGGGCTTTTCAGTATCCACTGATGCAGGGTTATCACAGCTACAGTTAGATTTACAGTCCTGAAATCTTGTGTCCCTGAGATGCACTTTTTCCTCATTAAACTTTCATTTTTGGGGTGGCATACTGTGATATTCTATACTATTTTAGGTTCAGAGTGCAACATCTTTATATAATATAAATTTGAGAAGTTGAAATCTTCCCTCGATTTGGGTCCCAGCTTGTCATTAAGGGGTGATGGTGGGTCCTGAAGTCGGACCGGTTGAGAACCACTGCATTTAACGGTTCATGTGGTGTGTCAGATTGTGGTCAGACAGCAGCACAAAAAGGTTTAAAAAAAAATCTAAAGATTAATACAACCCAAAATGTATTACCTGGGTTTTTCCCTGTGTTGGTGTCCCATTTCATAGTTTGAACGGGAGGTTTGTGCAGAGGGTCGATGTTATGGAGGATCTCCTTTCGTGGCGACTCCTTCCCCTCACTGATGGTGGGCCAAACATCAAAACCATCCAGGCCGTGGCTCTGTGGGGAGACAGATACACAGAAATCACTGAAAGTCCAGAGAAAGAGTCATAAATAGAGTAATGAAAGGTCCCTCTAAGGGGTTCCTGTTATTATGCCAGAAAGATCTATAAAACCTGATTAACAGTTGACATGAGGTTTCCTGCATCCAAGTTACCAGAGGATATGGTTACCTCATGGGAATAAATAATAATAAATTGTCCTGAGTAATAAATGTTATCAAGTTTCTGCTTTAGTCAGATATTGTCTTGATTGTTGCCAAGACAATCTTTTATCTGTTTTTGGCAATACAAAGCATCTTGCTGTCTGCGCCAACAAAGCTCTTTGGGAGCTGAAGACAGACTTCACTGACTTGCCAATAAACCAAATTTATGTCTGACCTGAAACACAGATTATCTGCACTGCCACTGTTAAGAAGCAGTGCACTTAACATAACAGCAAATCATCACCATGATAATGAATTAAACATTTTACAGCGCTGCAGCTTGAACTTGAACAGCCACAGTAAAAAGTGATGTAGATGGGGCTCCACATTCAGCTCTCACCATGATGAAAAACAAACTCATATTTTAATCATGAATCAGTTGGAATTGAATTACAACAAAGCAAACTCCAGCTGAGTCACATTTTTGGCAGAAAAACAAGAAAAACACATAGAACCTACATCCAGAGTAGAGTTAAGTATCAGGAGACTGGGTGGCCTTGACAAAGAACACATCCCTACATCTGGTCTGTTTTACAGAGTGATAAAATGGTCAGAAAGCACTCACAGAGAGCGTGCCTCTTTTCTGATATTCTATCTTTACTATTCTGTGTTTACTGTGATACTAGCCAGTGCCAGGCCCACATGTTTGGACAGAAATACAAGACTAGAGTTTAATTTAATTGAGATCCGGTGACCTTGCTGATGTTTCCTCCAGCCAGTTTCACCAGTGTGGGGAACCAGTCAGTGATGTGCAGCAAGTCTTTAGAGATCCGTCTTCTTCGTCGAAGCAGAGGGCTGTGCACAAACGCCACTCCACGCATTCCCCCTTCCCAATATGTCCCCTGTAAACAAAGCCAGCAAGAAACGTTGATGTTATAAATCAATTTAAAACACCAAAGATTCCTGATGTATCGTGAGCGAATGTGTAAATCAGAATGATCATGAATGTCCTCAGTCTCAAACGGTTTTGTTTCTTGTTTCACTTTAGCTGTATCCCTAAGACTTTTGGCTTTACTTTAATGGGACAGAGATGGAGAAGAAAAATGGGGAGGGAGTGGGGGATGGTAGGCAGGAAAGGAGCCCCTGGTCAAACTCAAACCTGAGCTGGCTGTTTGGAGGGATTTCAGCCTAACCACTAGTCCACTGCTTCCCAAAGTGTGGCCTTTGGCCCCCTAGTGGGCTCAAGAGGAACTGCAGGTAGGCTGTCAGGGATCTTTTATAATAAATAAAAAAACATAAACATAACTTAGAATCAATTCACATTTTGATTGATCAGAAATTGATTTTGATATTTTTAAAGCTCCAAGGTACTGACATGAACTGTTGTGGTGTGAACATGCAGAGAACAGAATTATTCTTTCTGTCAACTTCAGGACATTAGAATGACTTTCTAATGAACCACAAGTCCTTCAAATGTAACACAGCAATTTTGGCAATTATTCTGGCTATGATGGATGATGTTGGTTTTACAAAGTTATGCAGTCTTGTACTAGATATTAAAGGGTTTGTCTAAGTACCAGTATCTTATTATTCTTCTATTACATGCTGCTTTATGAAGCCAGGATATGAAGATTATTTTCACTGTATTTTACAAATGTAGCACCAAAAGTAAGGAAATTAGTGTTTGGTAGATTGTTTTTTGTTGTAAGGAAGTGTCTTAGTAGTTCAAACGCAGGCACATTTTTTTTACATGGACACTGAATTACGAGCTATTTTCACAGTACATTGACAGGGAACTCTCTGAGCAATATTTAATCTCATTTAAGAAACAAATATCAGCCTAAACATGTGCAAAACCTGACAGAGCCTACCATAATGAAAACTGTAAATTTTCAGTATTTGTATTTGAAAACATTACAACAACTTACAATTACAGTAAGTGTAAGTCAAGAAAAAAAACTTGGTTTTTTTTGTTTTAAATCTTCTGCAAAAAAATAATTAAAATTAATCGATTTATTTGATATACTGCCCAGTCTACTACACATACATCCAGAGATGTATCCATCCGGGCAGAGACAAAGGGACTAAAAATAGACTTCATGATAGTGACAAACCCATGAACACCCAGACCATAAATCTGTCCTCATCATATTTGCCTCTGCTGAGTATAGATTTATTCCAGGTTTGCCCCTTGAGATGTGGCATCTCGTTTTCAAGAGGGTCCTTATGCCTATATGGATGTATAGGTATTTATTATGGAGGAATAATCAATAACATATTTAGCATATCTACCTGACATGTTATACAATAGGTGATGTTTGAAGTTTTAGTTCAGTAAAGTTAAAGGACAAAATTCTGAGAAACAATGTTTTTCTACCTTACGCCCTCGAAGGGGCCAGTTGCTCCCTCCTGTAAAAGGCTGGGCTCCGTTGTCAGTAGAGTAGATGATAACACTGTTCCTGTAGTATCCATACTTTCTCAGGGCATAGGTCACGTTTCGTACAGCCTCATCTACTGTAGACACCATAGCAGCAAACTTCCTCCTGGCTACATTCGCCATGTCTCGGTACGGATAGATGTAGGACTTTGGAGACTGTAGAGGGGTGTGAACTGCCTGGACAAAAACACAACGCATTTACATGTGTCAGATAACAAATTTAATATTTTACAGTCTGCTTTTAGTGAGAAATATGTCAAAAATGGCCCACCATCAACTTTTTTTGGATCACTAGCTTTCAGTGCGTTTAGTAGGAATCTTTTTTAATTGTATATTAGCTTTTAGAGTAACGGGGGATTTAACTTAATTAAACTGTGATGTACACGATGGTGCAGCATGTGGCCTCACAGCTGTGTTCGACTCCCTGTGTTGTTCAAGGCCTTTCTATGTGGAGTTTGCATGTTCTCCCCATGTCTGCGTGGCTTTTCTCAGGGCACTCTGGTTTCCTCTCCAACCAAACACATGCTTATTAGGTTAAATGTGACTCTTCATTGCTGCTAGGTGGAAGAGTGAGTGGGAATGGTTGTATTTGTCTCTATGTGGTCCTGCGATCGGCTGGAGACCAGCTCCAGTCCCCCTGCGCCCCCAAAAGGTGAAAACAATGGATGGATGGTTGAATATTACAACCTGCGATTTATCAATGATGCGGCAACACTGATTTTTATACATTATTTTCTGCCCAGCATCAAATAATCACAGTCATGCTGCTATGCACAAAAAATATGCTTTTCGTGAGGTAGCTAGAAAAAATATTCTACATTGATATTTTTTCCAGTTTTTTTGGGCTTGATTTTTAAACCAACATCATGCCTAATCATACACATCAAGTACTCCTTAATTGTTAAAGATTTTAACCTTTTAAATGGCAGTTTTTTTGTCTTGTTACTACCATATTTTCAATTTAAAGAGTATTATTTCAACATTATACATGCAACATATTTTTTTGTGTTGAATTATTACAGCTAAGGATATGTTAATGATTATATTTTTGTCAACACTACAAACAAAGTCTTTCTTTTACAAAAACTGGTTCAGGATGTACCCCCTCTCTCGCCTGATATCAGCTGGGACAGACTCCAGCCCCATGTGACCCTGAAAGGGATTAGCAGTATACATGATGGATGGATGGATAAACTGTAATCATCCTGACAAAATCATAAATTTTTTGTTCTCTTCAAAACTTTTTCTTTGCCTCTACTCTTGTAATTTATGTCCTGAATTCCCCAGAAGTCCCAACAACACTTAGTTGTGGTGCAGAACATGTTACTTTGTGTTTCTGACTTGTAACCAAACATAAATTGAATTTGACGTTTCTTTGTTTTGCCTTTTGTTTTGCAGTCATTAAGGAATAATTCCCATGTCATGTCCTTTTCAGCAAAACAACTGTAAATGAGATTAACATGGCTGTCCACAAATGTGGACCATAAACAAAAATAACATTTTTTTCAGATTTTCAATGCTATAAGTCCTTTATGCTCATTTCTGTGTGGCCTACTTTTAATTAAAGGGCAGGGGTCCAAATGAGTCTGAATTTATGATGCTCATGGACAAACAAATGCTTTAATGTGGTCTTCATGTTATTGTAACATCTCTGGTTTCAAACATCCAGACATAAACAGCCCATCAGGCAGTGATGTATCTGACCTATTTACAGACGTTATTTCCATAAACCCAATTTTCCCTGTTTCTCTGATGAACTTAGCGCTTTTTCCTTTTTCTTGGTTTTAAAGTCTTCAACTCAGGCATGAACAGTGCTTTGTTTAACGCTTTAACTCCCAGATAAACTGTTTGGTAGACCAAACTTTAGTAACTGTATCTTATTCTTATGGCTTTTCGGTCTCCCTCTATTCAGATATGTGAGACTCAATCTTAACGTGTGGGCTCAGTCCAACAAAACATACAGAGATAAGCAAACATATTCAGTCAGGTACCATGGGATTTACTTAACTAAATCAACTTACACATTAAAACAAGTCTGAAAAGGTAAGATTGAAAAATATGCTCTACCAAACAGTTGAGCTGGGTGTTCATGGTAAATAACTTATGATGCATTTTGTGTCATTAAGCTGCATTAACGATCAGAAAAATCTGAATATTGATGCACTTTAATAAAAGTAATTAATTTAACTTATAAGTAAACCTTACTGTTCTCAGATAATTGGTCAAGAAAAACAAAACAGTTTAAGAAAGTGTACATAAAGTCCAAGAAGTTAAAAAGTGGTGTTTATTCCTGAAAATAGGACATTTTCTTCAGTTTTTTTAACTCTTTTGAACATAACCATGTCATTACTTCTTTATGTATTAACCGCAAGCTCATGTTTTTGGTCGTGGTCAATAAATTTTTCAGATAATTGGAGAGCAAAAAAATACAATAAAAAAGTCATAAACTGATGCTATTAGTGCTTCATGATGACAAAAACAAAAGAAAAAATTATGCTTGTTTTCTTGGCATAGGAGTTAAAGCGTTAAAGATTTTTTGGGGGCATTTCAGGCTTTTATTGAGAGGGGAGAGACAGTGGATAGGCTTGTGAAAGAGGGCGAGAGAGAGTAGGGGGAGGACACTGCAAACTGGCCACAGGCTGGATTCAAACCCGGACCAGCTGAAGCATGTATGTGGGTCACGCCTGGTTGTGTACTACTCCACTAAACCAGCACCCTGAAAAGTGCTTTTGAACTTTGTGCCGTGTTATAAAAAAATATCAAAAGTTGCTCTCATGAGTCACACAGTGTCCTAAAAAAGTCTCAGTTCTGTGTTTTTATTGACATTATTCTGACATCAAACCTCAGCCTTGTACCTGGAGGGAGAGCAGCAGGAAGAGCGGTCTGTCTGTGGGGTCGTGCGTCTCGAGGATCTTGCGAGCTCTCTGTGTAAAAAGCGTGGTGGAGTATTTCCCCTCCTGGCCCCATGCCACACCCTCGTCGTCATGGAGATCATACCCACACAACCCCGGGCCATCACAGGACCCGTAACTGGACACAGATGGGAGAAATCAGAGTCGTGGAAAAGGAGACGAAGGAAACAGACATCATGATCAGAGCTTTTTCAGTCTCATCGTGTTATTGACTCACCTGTAGTAATCCACACTTCCAGTTAAAGAGCCAAAGAAACTGTCAAAACCCTTCCTGGTGGGGAGGCAGGCCTTCCTGGAGGGAAAATTAGAAATGTTCACCCACCTGCAAGCACATCTTTTCCAGCTTTTCTTGGTGTGGCACATTTAAAGTCATTTTGGAACACTGGTTCTCAACTGGTCTGGCTTCGGGACTCACCATCACCCCTTGATAACAAGCTGCGACCCAAATCGAGGAAATATCCAACTTCTCAAATTTATTAAATGAAAAGGTGCGCTTTGAACCTGAGATAATGCAGAATATCACAGTATGAAATAACCAACATCTGGGGATGCTAGAGAGGGAAATATTCCCTTTTACATTCAAGTAGCTGCACTTTAATTTAAACCAAAACGTGCATCTTAGGGATAGCAGGTTTCAAGACTTTACATATAACTTTAGCTGTGATAAACCTGCATCAGTGTGCACATACTGAACAGCTCTGTATTAAAAATATTTAATCACTAGCACTAAATAAGCTGCTGATCATGAGGCTGTCACAAAACACTTCAGCTGTTTTAACAGACTCAGTGCTTTCATGCACACATGAAACAAAAAAAGTGCAGCTACTGAGAAGTTGTTTTAAAAAATCTTAAGAAAATGTTGCTTGAGCTAAATGCCTACTTGGGAATATTTATCAAAACCTTTCTATAAAAATGAGTCAATTAGCAGGGTATTATCTCCACCTGTTATTAAGGAGTGTGACTAGACAGCACTCTACTGCATAAAAACTCCCTTCAAAATAAAAGCACTGGATTTTTTCCCATCATTTTTTGCCCAGGCAAAGGCTCTGGACCCACTGAAAAAAGGTCCGCGACCCACCAGTTGAGAATCACTGTTTTAGAATATGACCTCCTTCCTCTCTAACATCATCTTTACAGTCTCCAGCTCACCTGTAGAAGCCAAGGTGCCACTTTCCGACCATGTGTGTGGAGTAACCAGCCTCTCGAAGTCTCTCAGGCAGAGTGTCCATGTGTAAAGGCAAACAGCTCGGCTGCCTCGGTCTGATGATGGAGTGCTGTAGTCCTGTGTGGATCTGATACCTGGGAAAGCAAAGACAAGCTAACGGCCATGAGTCCTCAAGGGTACCAATGATCAGATCCATTAAATGGCTGTCAATATTTGATCCAAAAACAAGGATCAGGTTCACTTTCTGCTCAGTTTTGATGTTATAAGTTTAATTTAATTCTTTGATTTTTAATCATACATGAGAGGTTTGAATCCTCTAGTACAGGGGTGGGAAACTGGTGGCCCGTGTGCCACATGTGGCCCTTTACCTTACTCAATGCGGCCCACCGATTATTTCCAAATAAATAAATTGGAAACATTGAAGAAAACATAACAACAACTGCTAAATATGATTCATGAGTAACCAGTACTACATAGTGCACAAATTAGGATAGGTGATAAAATATTTCTAACCTTAGATTGCTGGTACATGCTTTGTTTTTTACAAGTCATTAAACAACTAACTTTGCAATGATTATGTCTCTAAATATCTTTCATGAGGCATTAAACTAGCATATATAGTATTAGTAAAAACTGTATTTGAAAACAACAGCAAAGGTCAAAACAATAAAAGAAGAGTAAAAGAGAAGATAGGGAATAAAAGATAAGGGATATAAGATAAAAGCCAAGGTTACTCGTCTAGCTGGGACTGAACGCCAAAGAAAAAAGATGGGTTTTTAGCAGAGTTTTAAAGGTAATATACTTGTGCTTTAAAAACTTGTAAACATTAAAAAGAAGCTTAAATTGGCTTCAGTGATGTGTCATGCTTAGTAAATCGTGAATTTTTATTTGTGTATGTATTCAGATATATTCAGTTGGTATAATCCTTTTTTTGGAGCTTTAATATATGCTATTTTTTGTTTATTTATATTTTTCTCCTCACTGATAGTGCCTGAAAACATGTAACAGAACTGAAAAAAAATGTATGTGACCCTCTCGATAATCAAAGTTGCCCACTCCTGCTCTAGTAGGTCACTCTTAAACTCGACTGCGATCAGTGTTAATTTTGTCGACTAGTTATTTTTGTCATAGTTTTCGTCAACAACCTTTTTTCGAAAACTAGACAGCAACTATTGAAAAGCAAGTGCACAAGGACTAAAACTAAAACTAAATTAACTGACATTTTAGTCAACAGATAAAAAACTAGATGAAAATGTTTGACAGACTTAATCCAATCAGATCTAATTTGGTCAGAAAGTAGGAACAAGTTATGAATATATCCAATCGCAGCTGCTTTGGTTGTGTGGAAAGGTTGGATGAGTTAAGAGGGACATCCAATCACCTTAGCTTCATGGTGGTGGGACCCAAGTGTAAAACATGACTTCAGAAATTCAAGGAAACATAAAAAATGCCTTACACTTTACACTTCATATTTTCGTTGACTAAATTTACAGTAGATTTTGTCCACTAAAATGTTGTGAAATTACATCAACTAAAACTAGACTAAATTTAAAACAATTAAGATGACTACATTATGACTAAAACTAAAAGATATTTTAGGCAAAAGACTATAAATAAACTAAATCAAAAAGTGCTGTCAAAATGAACACTGACTCTGATCCTAAAGCACTGAATTCAGTTTTGATTCTGCTCAGAAGATGTTGGATGAACCATCGTGTTAGGTTTAAGCACCCATACTTATTGCCAGTTTCGTGGTATCTCAAGCAAACCAAAGCTGCTTTAATCCAAGAGGGCACTTGATAATAACAATACAAATAGTACTACTGGTTGGTACGAGCCATGCAGCGTGTAAGTGACCAAATCATCAGTCTGGAGTGTTTCTATTGGCACACAGAAGAACAGATACAAAGAACTGATGTGTCTGTACCTGCCAGTCATGAGCTGGCTGCGTGACGGAGTGCAGATTGGCTGAACATAATAATTCTCCAGCCTCACACCTTCAGCAGCCAGTTTGTCTAGAGTGGGAGTCTTGATGGTGGGGTTGTGGTAGCCAATGTCATTGAAGCCCTGTTTTGGAAACACAATGAAAATCTTCAGTTACATAATCTACATGCTAAATTTGGACTTTTAATTACAGACAATGTGAACTTTGAGTGTGAAAAGTTTATGATCGTAAATGAATAGCGTCTGTGTAGCTGGACACAATATTCATGAAATCTATCTCCATGACAACCAATGCTGTATTTTCTCATGATGATCAGGTATTGTGGATTAGTACAGTGTTGTGTGTCAGAGTTAAAGTCTTGTTTTCTCCCCACAGCTGATGTAAAATGAGACATTCATACCCACTCACCTGGTCGTCTATGAGGATAAACAAAATGTGCGGCTGATTCTCTTTCCTCTGCTCTGTCCCGGCGTCCTTCAGCGTGTTTCTCTCATTCTTGTCCTGGATCTGGTTTAGTTTAGATCGGTGAGCTGACAGACCATCCAGGCTGAAGAAAACGCTCAGCACAGTCAGAGCCATGGCAGCAGCAGCCTGCATCTTCTCTGCGGGAGCCCTGCGAGTAAAAATGACAATAGAGGAAAGAATGGAGCGAGAATTCTTCGACACAAATATCTGAAAAGTAAGGCTTTCGATATCTTACTCAGCAGAAATTCACTCAGGCGCACTATCGGTGGTGGAGTTACTGTTGATCATAAAAGCACATTTGAGATGAATTTGCCAACTTGGCTGTAACTTCAATCTGAAACAAATCCATCTGGTTCAGCTAAAACTCTGAGGAGGCCTTTTTATGGCCATTTACAAACGTTGGAGCTGAATAACGGCTTTAAATAGTAAAAATTGCCTGAGAGACAACGAACAGGCTTTCTGAGAACTTTGGACTGTTTTTCATCAAGACTATAATGATATTTTTGACAGCAGCAACAATGGTAGCAGTGTTTGTAGAATAACCAGAAAAGAACAATTAATCCCAGATGGCTGAAGCGTTTTATTTAAAGCTTTACGTTTTTTACATGTCAGTCCATTTGTCTGTCCATACGTCCAGTTTTTGTACACGAATCTCATGAGTGTTATGAGGATTTTTTTTCTGATCTTTGCACAAAATTCAACCCTGAACATATCATCTCTAAAAAGCATTTAGGATGATCCCACAACTTTGAAAAAATGTCAACAACATCTAAAAATTCAGTGATTTCATTTAGGGATGCACAATAGTGGATTTTTTCCGATATTTCTGGTCAAGAGCACAAGCTCTGTACTTACCAAAAATGGACTTGTTTCTTTCAGTGTTGCGAGGAACAGATGTAAAACAGGAAAAACAGCATTTCACTCTTGCAAGAATGAAACCCTTGATTTTTAAATGTACCCATGCAGTGATGAGAAGGTGCATCAATATCGTACATTTGTGTAATTTGTCGATATTCCAGCTGATATATGGCTGATATATCTACTATAAATATCTGCAAAAATTTCAATACTGGCCAATTTTTATACTGTGCATCCCTTATTTCATTTTAAGGGTCATGGGTCAACTGTCAAGGTCATGAAGTCCTATGTTCATCCCTTGCTTGTGAACCTGACACCTCAAAAATGCGTCAGGGATTTTCTCACAACTTTACAAAAATGTCCAAAACATCTAAAAATTCCGTGATTTCACTTTAAAGGTCATGAGTCAAAGGTTGAGGTCATGGAGCCTCATGTTCATCCCTTGCTTGTGAACATGATATCTTAAATAGGTGTTTGGTTATTTTCTTATGACGTTGCAGAAATGTCCAAAACAACTTAAGAATACAGTGATTACGTTTCAAAGGTCATGAGGTCATCCCTTGTTAGTGAACATGATACCTCAAAAATACTTTTGGTTTTTTTTCTTCCAACTTTGCAGAAATGTCTAAAACAACTTAAAAATACAGTGTTTACAGTTTTGGAATTTGATGAAATTTTCAGGATAAGTCAGAAATGAGCGAAGGACCGATCAATTTGAGTTTAGTGGTGATCTGAAACAGGATGCAGATCAAGGGTTATAAAAGATTTGTTTACATTGTGAAATAGGGAAGTTTTCTGCATTTCTGCTAATAACGTAGTAAGTTTTGAATGGATTCTGATGACATTTTCAAAGAATGTTGGTCATGGTACAAGGGAGAAGTGATTCAATTTTGGTGGTGATCTGGAATCCAGGAATATTTTCAAGGATCTTTTAACACTGCAAGATATTGCAAATTTCCACATTTTGACGGTCACTTACCCAACAAATGCCTTGGTGGAAATGTGTGCTCTTGCAGCTCCTCTAGTT
The DNA here is from genome assembly GCA_037902135.1 of Cetoscarus ocellatus. Classification (NCBI taxonomy): domain Eukaryota; kingdom Metazoa; phylum Chordata; class Actinopteri; order Labriformes; family Labridae; genus Cetoscarus; species Cetoscarus ocellatus. The sequence goes on along the minus strand of JBAMNC010000345.1, from coordinate 14,995 downwards.
TAATACGGTGAATAGACATTTTTTTTGTAAAAACTTTTTCCAAGTCTTGCAAAGCATTCTAAAGATAAAACTCTTTAGTTTTATCTTTATATGTATATATAATATATATGTACATATAATATATGTTGGTTATTAAATTAATTAATCAGTTGTTTGAAAATGTTGATACATGCAGTATCTTGTACTCCAAAATATAAAATGTACAGTCAAAAAAAGCAGATGCTGCGGTAAGAAGCATAAAACTAAAGGGGATAGCAGAGACAATGGATCAAATTTCTTTGTCTTCTGTTGACAAAATATCTTACACAATGGTCTTAAACTAAAATGATTTGACATTAATCAATTGCTTTAAACCCCAAAAAATATGTTTTGCAATTAACTTCATATTACAAAGTCACTCAATCAAAAATGCTAACATCTGGTTTAAAGTTGCAATGCATTTTTAACTTTTCGTATATTTTATTTACAGTTTTTGACCTTTTATTCTCACAGAAAAGCTGCAGTCAAAGACGCAGCATCCTATTCTTCTGTTCGTTCAATGGAGAAAGGCAAAAATGTGTTTCTGAATGCAAAAATCTAAACTATGCATAAAGTGTTGACCTTTTCTGTAAACTCAGCTTTGTTTGAGTGGTCACAAAGCTGATGACTTCTGGATTCCTGAGCTGGTTTCCCATTTGGTGACAAACTGGTGTTCATGGCAACAACAAGAGACTTACACACATCTGACTTTTCAGCTCAGACTGCCGGTATCTTCATGAATTTTATCTAGATAATTTAACCTTATGGGATATACTTCACATTATTTTAATTTTTATATTAAGTCTGACATCACAGCTTCACTTCTCCAACAGCTCCTTCATATATGTTTAAAATCAACATATGTCTAATTGCCCTCCCCTCACATCCAGCTGTGCCCCTCAAAGTCAGGCCCAAATCAATACCTCGATTTCGGATCAATGGGAGTGAACGGCTCTCTCCTCCCCCCTCTCCTCTCCTCTTCAGTTCATTCCTCCAGCTTCGTGTCTTCCTCCAGCTCGTAGAAAGTCTGGTTTCACTAAAGTTTGAAGGAGACGCCGCATGTCCTCAAGTTTCCACAAAAAAAACCTCTTCTTCCAGTCTGAGCGTTCGCACACCCAATGAAATACGAGCGAAGTTAAGCTACACACAGAAAGACTGCCACTTCCGGTCCGACCTGTCAAAATAAAGCATTCGCCAGGTTAAACCGTTAAGAACCGTTAGCCCACGCTAACAGCTAAGTAAAGGTTGTACTTTTGTGCTAAATAAAGAAAATCAATAATATTAGAAAGAAATGTTAAATAATAGATTATTATAATGACGACTGTTATGTTCTAAAACATTTTGCCATTATATGAAGTTTATCTTTCAGTGCAATTATTTTAATTTTCCTCCTTATTTACAGCAATTCCTAATACCATTATCATCGTAATATAGACTACGACACACTAGCAATCTGTTTTTCCTTACCCCCAGAATCACCAAAGGAATTGGTCGTCGTGTATTTAAATATAAAGCTTCATCTGACTGAAATAATCTTCCTTATTCACTAAGATCAATTACACCTTTTCCTCTTTCTAAGTCTTATTTATCTACAAATTCCTTGCTCTTGTTTTTTTACCTGCTTACCACTAAATATCACATGGAAACATATAAAAGTCCTTTCTACAGGTTTATGTGTGTGACCACAGACTGTATTTCACTCTTTGCTATGTAGGCCTGAAGCTGTTTGATGGGGGACTGACTTAGCATTTGAGAGCATTGTGTAGGTGTATGAGTGTGTTTCTGTATTCTGTACTTTATGTTGTTTTGTTTTGTATTGTATTATTTGTGCTGTATATATGTCCAGTAAGGACCCCCTTGAAAATGAGACAGTCCATCTCAGGGGGCTATCCTTTAAATAAAGTTCAACTCAATTAGCATTTTTAGCAATCATCTGGTTTAACATTTTGCTGGAGCTAATTCTTTGTACAAATTGAAATAAACTAGTTTCACCCATATGACCAACAAACAAACAAACAAAATGTAATCATTGAATTACTTAATAATAACAACCGAAAAGAATCATAATCAGCAAATACTACCAAATGGCAAGTAAGCTAACTATAGCCACTAGTCTTGCACATACTTTTTCCCTTTTCCTCTCCGTGCACAATTCCCATCCGAAAAAAATACAAATCTATGGTCTTCATAAATCAATACTGAAAGAAGCTGATCTATTTCAGCATACTGGAAAAGTGTAAATAATTACATTACAGTAAATAAACTGTAGGTAGCCTTTGACAAAGACAGCTAGTGATGTTTACTAGGATGTGTGGTTTTTAAGGGATGCTAATTGCTTCCACCGATAGGCTCCACTGAGACTTTTTATGTTCTCTGTCAAAAACCTTGTAAAAACTCAAATTCCAATGAAGTTGGGACATGTGTGACGAGTAGCGTGTAGGAAAACAAAAAATCAATGATTTGCAAGTACTTTTTGACCAATATGTAATAGAACATTCAAAAGGCAAGGTATTCAATAAACTTCTTTTTTTTTTTTGTTAATATTCACTTATTTTGAATTTGATGCCTACAACATATTCCAAAAAGATTGGGAAAGTTGAGGAAGGCTCAAAAACACCTGTGTGGATAATATTACGAGTTAATTGGAAACAGGTGAGGGTCATGACTGGGTATATATGTATATATATATATATATATACAAATATATATATATAAAACACCCCCAAAAGGCTCAGTACTTCACAAGCAAGGGCACTGTGAACAACTGTATGAGCAAAAAGTGAACAAAACAAAAAACAGTTTTCAATGTACTGTATAACTGCAAGGAATATAGGGATTCCATCATCCACTGTCCATTATATACAAGGTACAAGAAAGTTTGTCATTGTGCAATAGGTTACACAATGACAAATAACTCCAGGACAAAAACGAACAAAAAAACAAAACAAATACAACACATTAGACATGGAGGAGTGCAGATGGTGCGTTGAGCAATCTCAGCCTGAGGAAAGAAGCTGTTCCTCAGGCCGCTGGTACAGCAGTGGAAACTTCTGTATCTTTTGCCTGATGGCAGCAGGGTGAACAGGCCGCGGCTGGGGTGCATGTTGTCCTCTAGTATCCTCTGGGTTCTGCGTAGGCACCTCACCTCCCCAATATCACCGATGCTTGGTAGATGGGTACTGATGATGTTTTGGGCAGTTTTAATCTCTCTTTGCTGAGTCCTCCTGTCTTGGGCTGTGCTCATCCCATGATGTCAGGATGTTTTCAATCGCTCCTTTGAAAAAGTTGACAAGAACTTGGCATGGGAATTTTGCTTTCCTAAGTTTCCTGAAGGAATACAACCGTTTCTTAGGTTTTATTTTAACCAGGTCAGAGGCATGGGAAGCCCATGACAGATTCTCCGTTATGTTGATTCCCAGGAACTTAAAACTGCTCACTTGCTCCACCTCAGCTCCACTGATGTAGACAGGGCTGTGTGTCTTCGCCTCCTTTTTTCTAAAATCAACTATCAGCTCTTTGGTTTTGCTGATGTTGAACAGTGAGTTGTTTTCTGTGCACCACTCTGCAAGATGGTTGATTTCTTCCTGATATGAAGTCTTATCATTATGACATAGGTGTTGCCTTTCTTAATCAGAGTGAAGACTGAGTGAAGGGCAGTGAAGATGGCATCCTCTGTGGATCTACTGGTTCTGAAAGCAAACTGGTGAGGGTCCAGACTGGCAGGGATGTTTTTTTAATGTGCTGGAGAACCAGTTTCTCATAGCACTTCATCGAGATGGTGGTGAGTGCGTAATGAGTGAGTAATATCATCAAAATAATAGAAATCTCATAAGCAGCAAGGCTGAGAACCAACACTGAATGCCCATGACTTTTGATCCCTCAGGCAACATGGCATTAAATACAAACGTCATTCTGTAAAGGTTATGTGGGCTCAGGAACACTTCAGAAAAACATTGTCAGTCAACGCAGTTTGTCGCTACATCTACAAATACAAGTTAAAACTCTACCATGCAAAACAAAATACATTATTTATTCTGAAAGTACAGGTTTTGGAGCAACATATGCTGTCATCCATGTGACATCTTATTCAGGGACATCCCTGCTTATTTCAGCAAGACAATGCCAAGTGTTCTGCATGTGTTACAGCAGCGTGGCTTCGTTGTAAGAGTGAAGGTGTTACACTGACCCGCAGGCATCAAATTCAAGAAAGAATAGTTGCAACAAAAACCCCAATGAAGTAGAACAGTTTGAACATGAGATATCTTGTTCTTTTGGTATGTTCAATTGAATATAGGTCAAAAAGGATTTTTAAATCAGTTTATTCTGATTTTATTCCTGTTTTACACAACATCCCAACTTCACTGGAAGTGTGATTGTACCATATTCTTGAAATATGATTAAAGAGATTCATTCAAGGCAAATTTACATAGTTGTAGCAACTTTTAATGTTGTTAACACGATAAAAAAAATACAATCTGGACTTCATCATGTAATCTTCAGGTTACAAAATGTGTCCAATGCTTGGAAAAAACAATGAATTTTAGCTTACTTAGCTTGATAAAAGAATTTCATTTTGGACAGTATGCTAGCATTTGGTTGAAGAGAGCTTAACTTGAAATACATAAATAAATACATAACTGTTATTTTATTTTCTTAATATTGTCTGATGTATTTCTTGTGTGGGATCTTCATCCTAACTCCAACAAGCTTGTTAAGTCTTTAAGCAAATGACTATGACCCCTACAATTGCTACTTGGGTAAAAGGTAAGAATTTTTTTTTAAGTCTCAGCTTTTTAAGCTGACAGAAAAACAGTTTTATTAATTTTTAATTGATTTGTTTTCTCTTCTTCCAGTCGTGACTGTATTATTTTGAAGGGCACGCCAGTGAGTATCCGTTTTTTTCGTGTCCATTGGTGTTGCTTGTCAGAGATAAGCATAAAGGGTCCTCGTCTTTCACGTTACTTGTTTACTTGTAACTTTGTTGTGTTTCTGGTGTCTTGTTGCTGTTGTCATCATCACAGGTTAATCATGATTAAATTGCTTTGAGTCAGAGGGAGAACATCTCCTGTGGCGGTGTGGCTGCAGGCTGGACTTTAACAGTCAGAGGAGCCAGCTGGCACTCCACAGAAAACCAGGAATTTCTCTCTTTACGCAACAAACTGCAGCTGCTAAACTGCATCCAGTCAACTACAGACAAACGGGTCAGGGGATCACAGTAATAAAGGCTGTGATTGATTATTTTATTTGACGTGTGGCGTGCTGCTGCACCGATGAAATAAGATTATAACAGTCCTCAAAATCTAAGAACATGCTAATTTATTGATGTTTATATTATAAAAACTGTCTGTGTAACCATGGGGGCAGTGATATTTCAGATAAGGAGAAAAAAACATGAAGTTTGACTCGGATAAATCCATTGACCAAATGTTCTGAACCTGTGTGCCTGGGTCCAAAGGGGAGTCCCAGAGATGATTTGGCATTTAAAACAAAAACTGTGGCAGAAAGTCTAAAATATATGATGACCCAAAGCAGTGATACAGCCCTATATTTTGTTTTAAATCAGTTTTGTAGATTTCAGTCAATCAGTCAGTCTTTATTTGTATAGTGCCAAATCATAACAAATGTTTTCTCAAGACATCATAAAAGAGAAGGTCAATGGCATACTCTTCATATATATAATCTATATGTATACACTGTATATAGGCTATATTTCTTCTTTTTGTTTTTTTATTTATTTTTGTTTGCTGTTACAAAGAGGCACACGGCGACATGGTGTGCTGGCTTTTCCAGAGATGCTCTTCCGTGTGGTCATCCCTAAAGTTATAAAGGTAAATTTTAGGGAAATGCATGGGCTTTTTCAAGACAAAAACCTTATTTTATTATTATTATTATTTTTTTATCCCTAATTTATTTCTTTGCTTGAAATAAAAAAATGTATTTTCATAAACAGTATGGGTGTAATTTATGAAACAGAATAGATGAATAAACATATTTAAAAAAAATGCTTTTCCAATGGACAGTCTGGGGACCAGAGGGTAGCTGAATGAGCTGTGCCTGGAGGTTGGTTTGGTAGCTGGGGAGAAACCAGCTGACTTCCTTGTGCACTCAGTTGCCCACACAGCTGAAGTGGTCGTCTTGGTGTCCCTTGCCTCCAGAGCCTTGAGTAGGGTTTGCATCTCTGTACTATTACTACATCACACATGAACAGCTATGAATAAGATCGGGTTAATATTCCTGATGCTGCAAAAGTGTCCTCAGGAAAGATGAATAGCAAAGTGCTGACTCAGCATGTGCTCCCATACATGACCTAACACGACTTTAAAAGACAAAGCTCTTAACTAGACGTCTGGGACCACAAACTTCAGCCAAAGCATTCCCAACCCTGTCGAGCAAGTTCAAAATGCAGAAAACTGCCTTATCTCCTTGATCCACAGTCAGATTTGGATCACTACTAAAATCTTATGAATTCTTCTCTGTGCCATGACCAACATTTCCTGAAAATGTCATCAAAATTGGTTCATAACTTTTTGAGTTATCTTGCTAACAGACAAGCAGACAAACCAACAGACAATGACAAAAACAGAAGCTCCTTGGTGAAGGTAACAATCCTGGCAGCTCACAGCTGTTGTGAATGTTTTACATTTTTGGAACAAAAAAACATATTTTACCTCAAAATAAAAATCTGTATTTGAGTCTCTTGCCATTCGCCTAATTTTCATTTTCTTGAAGTTAGATTTGATAACATTAAGTTGTCATTGAACAGGCAGTATAGCCTTTTGTCAGCTCATTACTGGATCAATATTTTAACCAGTGGGACCCATGATTATGTTTTGTTGTGCTTTTCATGGCAGATGAGGAGGAACAGAAGCTAATGTTTTGAGTGTTCTTGCTACAACAGCCTTGTTTTTCTTCTCCAAGTTGACAGAAGTAAGGTACAGCATTTTGGTTCAGTCCAGTCCACAATGCTGTGGTTGGAGTCGATGTTCTCCCTACAGACTGATGAATATCTGTGCAGCAGTAGTATGATAACAGCACGTTACTTTGGTGTGTAGTGATTGGATATTTACTGTACTTAGGGGCAGGGCTTCCTCATCCCAGCTCTTAAAAACTAGCTCACAAAAGGTTCTTACAAGGAATTCACAAGCAAGCATTGGACTATGGATTTCACAACATACAGCTCAATACCATATTAAGAATTACATGTAGGGAATAAGTGAGGGTTAATAAAGCACAGCGCTCACTACAACGAGTAATTTTTGTTTGTTTTCTTGAGATCTCTAACAATAAATCCAATAAACTTTGATTAACCAAGCCTGTTCCCTCATGGTAATGTGTTAATTTTCTTGAACTCCCCAGAAAACAAATCTACACGTTAACATAAGAAAAATATTAAAATGAAATATATGAATGCATGAAACCAAATATCACATTACCAAGATTTACTTAGGGGCTTCTGTGCTTCATTTGATGAACAGGACAGTGAAAAGAGTTATACACTGGAAAGAGAGAGTGGGATAGACAGGCAGGAAAGAAGCCCCAGGAGATATCTGAACACAGAGTGCCCTTACCAAGGACAGCAGTATCTGTACATAAAACTCTGAATAACGACTAGGCTATAAGCAGCATGTTCTTTTACTGTAGAAAAAAGAGACTTTGATGAAAATGGACAGAAAGTTTGGATTACTGATAGGTTTTTCATAAACTTCCAGCTAAATCAGCAGAAAAAAAAGTTAATTTGAATATTTTTTGTCCCGATATAGGAACATCTCCCCTTGTTTTTCTGATTTCTCATTGTGTTATTTCATTCAATACATTTTCTCTCTCTTAAAATTAGTCTGGACAGCACTGGAACCATTTTCTGATCCTGGTGATCTTCTACAGCCGGTGATGCTCCAAGTTTCCAACAAACAAAGCAGCAGTGGAGGTGGTGTGTGATTTATTAAAGCCTGATTCACTGGCAGTGAGCAATACAAGCAGGAATGCCTCCAGACAATGTTGTAACCTCTTCTAGATAAGAAACGTCTGCTCGTCCACACTTAAAACACTCATCTTTTAGCCATATGTACATTATTTATCGACTTGAACAATTTTATTGTTTTTTTGATTGCCCTTGAAACTTCATAATATGAAGAGTTTTCTTTGTAGTATGTTTAAAGAGGTCTAGGGAGTTTATTTGTGTAAGAAAAAAATGGAAGGATAAATCTTGAGGAAAAGTGATGATATCATAGCAGACAAGTCAAGATACTAGTCATATGTGCTTCTGACCTTCTGTTTAAAACTCAAAATAAATTAGTTTGGAGCTTTAATTCTCAAAATAGTAATAAGAAAAAAAAATCTTTTTGTCATTTCATGCCATCAGGTTAGCTCAAATTGTTAATTCATTCTTATTCTTCTCTCACCATCTCAACTGTCAACAGAACTCATTAATTGACCCCCTAAATATATTTTAAGATCTTTATTAAAAGTAAAGATGCTACTGGGAGAATGTCACTCTAATACAAGTGAAAGTTGCAGTTTTCATGATCACTTTAATAAAAGTACTGGAGTGCTTGATTTTTAAAACACTTAAGTTTTCAAAGTACTTAAAAACTTTAGTTTAAAAGTTGTATTTGTAGTTCATAACACCCACAGACAGTTCCATAAAATGTAATTAGGCTAACCTAACGCAGAATAAACACAACAACTATGTCACTACATAAAACCTAGTTAAAGATGTGTATCTGGGGAAAAAAGAAAACACATGATAAGTTCCTTATTCAACATGCTTTCTCAAGTTTGATGGTGATTTTTTTTGTGGGCAAAGATGAAGTTTGTGTGTGATAAACCTACCAAACATTTAAAATTAAACATGTTATCATTAATTTTAAAAGCCTAAAACTAAGGCTTAAATACATATACAACATAGGTGCTCAAGTGGAGAACTGTCATTCCTCTCTGCTTAATCCAGATCCCATTGTTTAACTTACTTAAGTGCTTTACCTGAGTCTTATCCTCTGTGCTACTACGGACATAATGATGTAGTACAGTTATGAGAACACCACATAAACAAACCACACAAAAACAGCTAATTTATCAGCTAATTTAAAACAATGAATAATAGACCATTTACAACAATTTAGTGGATTAAAATTATTTGTCTCTCATATACAAAAGAATGAATGCTTAAGTTTACCCCAAAATAGTACTCAAGTGGTGTACAGATGCTCAAAGTTGAACTTGAGTAACCTTATTCAGGGGCCGCCTTTGGTTCAATCCTAATTTGAGAAAAACAAATCAAATCATTTTTAGAAGACTAACCCTTCATACACAATTTTTTTTATTTTAAAAATTAAATCAATGAGTAAGAGACAGAAAAAATGGTTAATTCCCTTGTATAAACTTCTACAAGAGTACCAACGTAACTTTGTACAAAAAACAAAATATTTTGTACATGATTATTTATCTTGAAGAAAAACTCACACTTAGCACATTGAGTCCCAAAAGTTGACACATCAAAAACTGTCAAAGAAAAAACATTTTACATTTACCAACTACAGTTTTCTCCTACTTCCTAATTTTTCTTTATTGTATTTATTGTATATTGTATATTATATTTTGTTAAGACCCTTAGGCTGTTTTAGTGTATATGTTATTACTTCCTTTCCCTCTGTAACCAGCTGCCATAATACCACAACTTCCCAGCTTGGGATCAATAAAGTCTATCTATCTATCTATCTATCTATCTATCTATCTATCTATCTATCTATCCCATCTGTTCAAAGTTGCGTATTCTCCATAACTTGTTTATTCTATTTTAACGTTGTGTCATTTTTCTCTGTTGTTTTTATTTATTTTAATTGTGTTTTTAATTGCTTTGTAAAGTGTCCTTGAGTGTTCAGAAAGGCGCTTTTATATAAAATGTATTGTTATTATTATTATCTATAAAGATGTTATTTATTCTCAGATTCCCAGCCGTCTATGTGCCATTTTTTGACAGAAATACTTAAATAAATAATAAAAATATGCCTATGATTTTTTTTTTTAATGCTAGACAGGTAAGTCTTTGCAATGTACAGTACTAAAACAACGAAAATAATATTATTATAAGTAATATTTTAAATAGGGCCCATTCAATAACACAGTGATATTTGAAACAATTGTTTTCTATATATGCTGTTGTTATAATAATACTATATTCAAGGCTCTTCTTTTCAAACATGTCTTTGGGTTATTATTGTTATTTATAAAGAGGTAACATGTTTCTGAGGTCTTCATTTCTGCTGTTTTTTTAAGCCCTGGTAACTACATTTCCCATGATGCCCTTCGAGGGGGGCGTCGTCCTCGTTGCACATACACGCACGCTGAATAGCTAGCATGAGGTGAACTGTTAATAAGAGTATAATAATAATCGAGTTTCTGATCGTCCCAGAGTGAACCGGTCCAGTCGGACATCATGGCGTCGGAGGAGGACGCCGCGCTGCTGCTGCTGATCTACCAGCACCTGAAGGAGAGCGGCTACAGGAAGGCTGCCAGAGCTCTGGAGAAACACGTCTGCCAGGTAAGAAGTTAGGTCCTGGGCTCCAGCACTGCAGCCCCAGTCCATGCAAACAGACCTGGATTTGTGTGCTAAAAATACAGAGAAAGTGAAATCACAGTGGAGGTTTTATTGCTGTCTATTAAGCCCACATTTGCACGTTATGCAAGGGTTTAAATTAAATATAAATGATTTTTTAGCTGTTTTCTCCAGTGTTGCTGTTGAGCTGCAGTCTCTTTTGTGGGACTGTGAGTGGGGGTGTGTGTTAAAGCACATGGCTCCCTGCTCTGGCCTCCTGCAGGAAAAGAACATAATGTTTCAGGAGCCCCATGGCCGCAGAGGCAGGCCTGCTCAGGCACAGTGACTCTGCAGATGCAGAACCTCACCACGGTTTTATTGTATATTAATGTATATTTACCTATTGAATATGTTAGGGCTGATTTTAACAGCTCGTTAGTAGATTAATTGTCAACAAAAAGTTATCTCCCTTAGCAAAAACTAGTTTATTCAAGTGTACAGCTGGAATACTTATTTTGTACTAAAACTGAGGCAGCATACTTTAGTTTAAAGTTTACTTTTTATATTCTATATTTTATATACTTTTATATATACTAAAGAATAGGACTTGGCACAAAGAAAAATCTAAGACTAAGTACTTACACTTATACTTAAATACTAAAACTTGTACTTTACTATACTTATACTTCTTTCTTCCACAAAGTACTTACACTTAGTATATCTTGGTCTAAGTACAGAATAAGGTCAAGTCATTGTGCCTATATTTAATTTAGCAGAATAAAAATGTTTTTCACTGCACACATTTGCTCTGAGGTATTACCTATGGAAGCCCTTAAAGGACATGATTTTGCACATTTTTTTTGTAACATTTTATAACACTGTTTTCATGATAACAAGTTTATTTTAAAAGTTTTCTCAAGATCTTGACTTGTCCTGACTTATTTATGTCATGGTTTTCTCGAGATGATGAGATAATCTTTCACATTATCTCGGGAAAATGAGCTTGGTTATCCTGAGATAACGACATAAATAAGCCGAGATCTTGAGAAAACGATTGAAATTTACTCGTTATCAAGAAAACGGTGTTAGAAAAATGTGCAAAATCATATCCTTTCAGGGCTTCCCTAATTACCCCTGTTATGAAATGCACGTCTTTAATGAATTAAGCAGGTAGTTGTAGATACACTGTATGGTATGTTTTAAAATGTTAAATACATCAAATTTGTTCTCAACATTCTGTCTTGTGATTTTTTTAGATACACTGCAGTCTCTTGTGCATACAGTATGAATTAACTTTAAGAAAACTTTAAGTATATTTCATGTATATAAGTGGTATGCTACAAGTAATACGCTAAGCAAACTTACAAGGGTATATAAAGTATAACAACAAGTAAACTAGTAAAATAGCAACAGATAGTATTTTGTAGTTCATAAAAGTATACCTGCATGACCTACATTATACTTCAATAAACTAAAATGTGGACTAGAAGTATATACCTATTACACTACTTTTTTCATATATCAGTCCTATTGGTCACCTTCCATGTTGGTGAGAGGATTTTATGAACTTTTAACCAAGTTAAAGTATTAAAGTAGTTAAATATTCTTTCGCGGTAGAGCTCTTTTGTCTTTCCTGAAAAGGAGAAATTTTGGCGATAAGAGGTTGGTGCGCGACAGCAACAATATTCTATAAATAGATATTCAACTGACATTGTTCATGCAGCATGAATTTACAATCACAGATGTTTGTTATTAACAGTGCAACAGTAACAGAAGCCGTTAATCAGCATTTAAATTGATTTCAACACAACTGCAAGTAACTATAAAGAATCTAATGGGCTAAATGCAGTATTCAAGTCAGTTTTAGCTCCTTTTTAATGCAACTTTCAGAGAAGTCAGTGATTATAAAGAAATGTTTTAATGATATTTTCATTTTTAACTCTTCAAATGCATTTAGCAATATATAGTAGTAATAGTAAAAGTAATAATAGTAATTACTATAATAGTAATGCAAAAAAAGTGAGCTTCACAGAGACAATTACTGCCAATTGTTTCTCTGTTTCTTGGAGTATTGTCTGATGTTTAATGAGCGAATTTGTCATGTTGTCCTCATGTCCATACATGTTTTTTAAATATCAAGGTTAAACAGGGAAATGGTGACAATGACATATTTTAATGGTGTATTCCATGTGCCTTGGACGTGGAAAGTGGGAATCATGTCACATCCTTGTAAAATGTTCCAGTTATGAACTCGTACAGTTCGTCCCACTTTCTAGTAGAAAATTCAGACCAAGGTGGGCGTGCTTAGTGACGTACCTAATTTGCAACTCAGATAATCCAATTTCCAAGATCAAATGGAATTCACCATGAATTTCCACCCCTTTATATACAGAAAAAATTATAGAAATAATAATATTTAGTAACAGTTAATAAATGAAAAATAAGTTGTTTTCGAGGTGGTGATGATGCACCCTTGTGGCAAAAATGTGAAAGAAAAAAACTAGAAACTTTCCTCATGTGACAAAACATGCAGACAAAGTGTACACAAGAAGGCATGCAGCACAGCACTCATTCAACATCATGATTCTGTTTTCTTAATTATAGAAAGACTAAATTATCATTGAAATTAAAATTTATCGTCAAGTTCAAGCATTCAAATCCACTTTCATAATGTCAGACACAATTAAGAGCTTGAAAATGGCTGCTTAACAGTTTATTATAGTAACATGAAGTTCAGACAAAATCAAATTCTAAGTTTGGACTTGTTAAAGTCATTAGAGGTTTCAGTCTTTCAGGGAAACTGCTGCACTGTTTGGGCACTTTATCTACATATGTGACAATTATTGTTTTCCTTGTGCTGTCATACTTTGCTGTTCCTCATGTCTGCTTTGGTCAGCCACAAGTTTCAGGTTTCAGCCCCTCGGGCCAAAAATAGCATTATCCGAAGTTGCTTGACAGAGTTGAAGAAAAAAAAAGTTTGAGGAAAACCTTTAAAACAGCCTTTTATACCAGAAACCTTCAACATTCAGACTCACTGTTACTCTGACGTGTCCCACAGATGCTCCATTCTTTGAGTGTAGAGACTAAAATATCTAACTCTTTATCCAAAGTCGCACATTATTATTCAAACTGCTGCTGTGAATCATTTCCTGGAGCGTGTGGCATCAAAGTGGAGGCATTCCTCAACCACCATCCAGGAAATTCACCTCTTCCTTTTCAACTTTTCTTTTTTCCTCTCCGTCTTTTTAATCATTGTTGGATCTGCAGGAAAATTCCGCAATCCCTTCACTGTAGCTACAACATTCAGGAAAAAATAGCATATTTCATGAAAATGTTTGATTTTAAAGGTGGTGTTTATGTGTTTATTTCATTTTTTTAGGTGGAGACAACAAGTGAGAGCTCCAACCTCCATGATATCTACACAGGCTGGATCAAGTAAGTCGGAAATACACAAGACAGAAAGTCTTATCAGTCCAGAAATGATGGCTTTAATATAGCTTGGCAGATTTGTACAAACAAACCATGAGGAAAAAACACTCAAAGAGGAGGCAATCATACAAACCCCTGTTCTAATGAAGTTGGAATTGTGTGAAATGTCAATAAAAAACAGAAAACAATGATTTATAAAACCTTTTTGACTTTTATTCAGTTGGATACACTACAAAACAAGATACATTTTTCAAACTGAACTTTATTTCCCCCAAATATTCACCCATTTGTAATTTAATGCCTGCAACAAATTCCAAAATATCTGGGACAGGGACATGTTTACCTCTGTGTAACTTCACATTTCTTTTAACAATACTCAATCAGCATTTGTGAACTGATTGTTGAAGCTTTGTAGGTTGAATTGTTTTCCATTCTTGCTTGATGTATGGCTTCAGTTGCTCAACAGTTTGAGGTCTCTGTTGTTGTATTTTGTGCTTCATAATGTGTCACACATTTTCAGTGGGACACAGGTCTGGCCAGTCGAGGGGTGTTTCTCAATTCAGAGTTCACAAGTTTGAACTTGCTGTCTCTGGAAGAAACGACTTGGCAAGTTCGTCCCAGAGTTCAAGCCACAGGGATAAGGGAGTCCACAGAACCATTCTACCACAATTGGGATGGCAGCGTACGGCACTTTGCTAGCATCCCCTTTCACGTACCTACAGGTCACATCCGGTTGCCTTGCCAGGAACCACCTACATCATCCATTCAGAATTTATCAAGAATGAGTTTGTTGTACGCGGCGACAACAGTTACTTACAGTTGTGCGAGTTTCCTGCTGAACGGTGCAAAATACATTGTGGGATTGTAGCTGCGAAAAGTTCGCTCAAGTTACGTTTGTTAGCAGGCTTGGTAAAAGGAGCATATAGAGTCCACATCCGGGTACGTGAACCGAACTTGTTTCGACCTGGGCTTTGAATTGGAACAGAACTTCGGCTGTGATTGAAGACGTATCATGAG